>CAXKWD010000012.1:25237054-25870097 GCA_964059195.1 Ectobius pallidus | reverse complement strand
AGAAGAGAAGAGAAGAGAAGAGAAGAGAAGAGAAGAGAAGAGAAGAGAAGAGAAGAGAAGAGAAGAGAAGAGAAGAGAAGAGAAGAGAAGAGAAGAGAAGAGAAGAGAAGAGAAGAGAAGAGAAGAGAAGAGAAGAGATAGCAAGAGAATAAATTTGTAAGTAGTAAATACATCAGAGTTTGCTAATACTTGCTGTCTTTCGATTGAATTATTAAATCTTTTCTTTTCGATGTTTCAGAATTTTGCCGACAATCCCTTAACAATGAAACTTCCAAAGTATCGCTAGCAAAGAGCAAGAGAAGAATAGACAACAATCATGGAATAAACACTTGACCTTTAACAAAAGACTATAGAAGGAGACAAGGGGGACAGAGAAGACTTCCGGGATGAGTAAATAGTGAATAATATTGCATTATTTTATCTCTTGAAACAAAATGTACTGTTTATTACAAGTGCTGTTTTTCCTGATTTCATAATAAAAGGAGCTGTTAGTTTTTCCTTCACCTCGTCTTGAGAAGAGAATTTGTCCCTATTCTCCGACCAGGGCCGTAGCTAGGCGGTGGCTAGGCGCGCGACCACCAAGGGCACAGGTACGAAGAGGGCGCAAAATTAACCATGAAAAATCCCGCCTTTTTTAGGCTGGTGCAATTTATCAAGCAATATAAATTCCACGTTAGTGGAAGAAATCTTTCAGGTTATTAAAAATTAATGCACGTGAACTATCTATACCTATAGTATTATGCCGATTGTCTACAAGCAAAAAGCAGTCATGCAACGTCCTTTAATTAACACGATTCTTATTGACAGAGTAAAACATAAATCATGAACAGTATGGAAAGATATAACGACAATGAAAATTAATATGTACGTTATTATTGTGATGAAAGTGGTTCAACTCAATCCCTTTCCAGCTGATTGTCGTCCTCAGTGCTACTACTGTCGACAGGATTGATTACAAAGCGATCAACAATGGCATCGCTCATACTGTTACATGCTACATGCAAAAATGACTGACCAACTATATTATTACAACAGAAAAAGCCGAATGCGCAGATCTCAATTCCTTTTGTTATTACTATTTTATTATAAATTAAGTGTGAACTAAAATTTCTTATTTTAAAAATGTTTAGTTTTTTAATCGCACAATGTATTAATGTACATTAAAATTAATTTCTGTAACTTTACATTGAATAATATGTGTTGTGATCCGTGGCCGATGCACGCTCTGCCAGCTGGCAGTACACATGCTGTTTGTTTTGATCAAGTTTCCTTCTAAGGCCGGTGCTGATATTGTAGTCGCTGCTATAATTTTTAATTATATTATACTGTATTATTATTAGGGCCCGGATTCTGATGACCTAAAATTGTTTGAAAAATGACCTGTAAAATGACCCCAAAAAATTTAAAGATGACTTAATAATTATAAAGAATGACCTTTTTTTATCACAATTTTATTTATTTATTATTATCATTATTACATAGAATTTCAAATACAAATACAAATACATATTTATACAAGTAAAATAAAACAATTTTCAAAATTCAAAATTAACTACAACTACTATTTAAAAAGAGTAAAAGAAATATAGGCTATATCTTCACAAGAAGTATTAAATTTAGTAATACACCCGAATGAGCGAGACTGCTCGTGCTCGGGTGCCATTTCAAAAATATCAAAGTGAAGACTAAAACTGATATTTTATTTATAACACATTATTATTGTACACACAAAATTATAGAATAATTTGTACATCATTGTTAAAACCTTAAATTCAGAGAGGATGTTGTAGGTCTAAAAAACTTTGATTTTTGCTGTGAATATTCTTTCCTTATGGAAATTTATACTGGCACTGAGGCACTGGCGAGTCAAACTTCGGCATTTCCTTTTGCGGTCTGCCGGATTATATTGTTTATTGAGGGTAAACAGTAGTTTGCACTCTCAAATACAAGCAGGTGGCAGACTCTAGTGCCAAGTCAATCTAATAATAACAGTAATGTAATACAACATTTTGGCGTTCCTTTGATTCTCGTTTCCGACTGAGACATGACAACACTTCAACATAGAGTGTGTCCTTCTTGCATTAAACAAACACTTCAAAGACAGCACCGCTGGGGACGAAATAAATGCCCTAAAAATATAAAATTGCATACAATGTCAAAAAATGACCTAATAAAAATGCATTTCTATAATCTAGAGGCCATGATTATGATTTATCTAAAAATTGGCAATGTCTATGCAGCATCAATAAAAAAGATGACATGTCATTAGAATCCGGGCTCTGATTATTATTGTATTTTTTTACTAAGCTATTTTTAAATTAAACAGTGAAACAATATTAATGTTTGTGTTGTTTCGACTCTTGTTGATGTTGGCGTTGCTTCCGTTGTATAGGTAAGAATGATTTCAGTAAAAAAATGAGCCAACTAAAACTACCATGACCATCATAGCTTAGTCTACATTATTAGTTTTGATCTATTAGGCAGTGGTTTTTTAAAGAAATGGGACCAAAAAAAACCTTCTGCAAGCGAATTTAAGAAAATCAGTTTTATAGAAATTTAAAAAAATTGTTCATTTGGAGGGTGCAGATTTGTCAAACTCGCCAAGGGCGCAGAAGGATCTTGCTACGGCCCTGTCTCCGACATGCTTTTCAGGAGAGGGGAAGCAAGACTCATATTAATATAACGCAGATGGGGCAAAATTAAATGCAATGTTGCAAGATTTAATCTCTTATGTGTGCTTTTACCGCTTTCAGAATAGATCGTCAAGAGCCGAAGTCAATTAAAGAACAAGAGTGTGAAAAAAAAAATACATGTTCCTATGTATAACTTATTTCAAAAACATTAATATGAAGTGATATCACAGTTTTGGGTTCCATCCCTTAGTGAGGTGCATGTGACTATCGAAATAGAATGAAAATATGATGGTACTTATTCTAAGACGATAGAGCAGAAGAGTGAAATGGTGAATACGGAAAATATCTGTGTTCATATTTTTTTAATGTGACATAAAAGTGTTTAATTACCAACACCAAGACAATTACAGTCATGTTAGGGGAATATTCTCATGTGCATGATAGTCAAATAATAAAGCATCCTGTAGAATACAGGTAACAGTGCATAAATGAAATGTCAGGCTATATTTTAACCAGATATCTGTCACATGCATATGTGTATTGTTCCATGTATAAATGCTTGAGCTCTATCATTGTTTTTTTTTTCAACACATGGCTAACTCTGTGAAAATTATCTATAATGCAAAACCCTGCCATTTGAAAGAACTCATTTCCTTCACTGCGATACTGCATCCATGGTAAAAAAAGCTTGATACATAAACTATTTTAAAACGAATGTAAATATTATTGAGCTATCGAACATGTTTATTATAATAACAATGGGAAATCAAATTTTTAACAATCAACAAATGGTACATGTATGACCTTGTTACCAAATACTTATAAGAGTTTGCAACGTCTGAATTGATAAAACTGTTTAAAGTCTCATAGGAGCCGCAAGACTAAAAGTTGAAGCTTTAAGACACATTAGTTGAAAAGTAGATTCTCCATTGATGATGTCATTAAGGAAACTTTGTGATATATGACACAATTCTCTCTGTAGCCTTGTGGTTAAGTGCAAGTAGGTGGAGGTACAACCTTCGCTGGTTCAAATCTCACCCTATGACAAGATTTTATTAAAATAATAAATAAATATAAATTAACGTATGCATAAGAATGCAATTTCCCTCTCCAATCACCAATCAACAGGCAAGAGGAGAGGTTATCATTACGTCACAGGGACGAAAAGTCCTATCTGCTTAGGTTTCAATTGGGATAGCTAATGACATAAGAGCATCCCGTGGGTAGTCAAAAGGGCATAAGCGAGGCTATCATAAAACATTGCATTGAGAGATATCTGTTGGTCTGATGTCACCTAGGGGCTTAACTACATGAGCAACCAAAGTTTAGAATCTTGGATATCACAAGGTCATAAGGACAAAAGTCATAACTGTAGCAAGTTGAAAGGAACAGCTGATGATCTGATGACACAAGGAGCTTAACTACAAGAGCGTATATGCAACAAAGGGTTAGAGTGCGGTAATAAGGGCATAAGGTATCTTCCAGACGTCCATGGCCATAGGAAATAACTTTGACAGCATTAGGTTAAAACCCTTATGCAAGAGTACATAAACATCCAGATGTCCCTGGCCAAATGGCGTAACTGACACCAGGCATCGGGGGAGGGGGACAGCAGTGGACGCATGGTGTACAAAAAAGCAAACTCTACGCGACAGCTTACGACTTAGATCTACAACCTATGATTCGCTCTGCTGTTTCTTATTTATAAATGATGTAATGGAACTATATAGTTAATGTATTCTAAGAATATTTATCTCTGACTAACGGCATATTTCTTGGAAATCATCGATGATACATCACCGGGAAAATATCTCAACACCTCACTCTATTAACTGTTAAATGATGTACAAAGCTATTAACTAAAGTGTTGTTTCAAACATAAAATATTCTTAGAGTACAATAGCTAACCACTTCCATAACATCTTTTGTATGGTGACAAATATTTTGCACGATTTTTTAGCTTTTACTAAAAAACCACCAGTACTTCGGTTTTCATTGAACCTATTGTTCCCCGAAAGTTTGGAATAACACCTACGTGCATCTGTCTCCTGCAGATATTGTAGTTTGTTCTACTTTAGCAGTATCATTCTCGAACTATTGAAGAACGTCAGATTCACTGAAATCGAAGTAAGAGTTAAAACTAAAAACCGTGCAATAAGTTATACCTTTCCACTTTCGGCATCAATATTAATTAATAGTTAAATCATACCGTAGTTTGAAAACAACAGCAATGATGATGATGATAATGATAATAATAATAATATTATTATTATAAAAATTAATAGAAGTTAGTGTTTTACATAAATAAAGGTTATGTGATTAACATAATATTATTGAATAGATTTTGTTGCAGAAGAAAAGCTCAGTGATTATCATATGATTATAATTGTAATTATTATTATTATTATTATTATTATTATTAATATTATTATTATTATATGATTATCTGTCCTTCGTGCTGAGGAAAATTATTTTGAACAATTTTAAAATCTTACATAAGGAAAATCTTGAGAAAGTAGGGTAACTGTACTTCGTTTTCCAGTGTGCCTAATGTTCTCCAGGATATAGGGAAAGACACCTGCAGACATCTACCCCTTTTAAACCAGTCCACGAAAAGGTTGTAGAGGGAAGTGGAAGGAACACAATTTTTACTTTGGGACTTTCTTTGGACTAGTTAAAAGGTATTCTTACTAGAAGTCCCCACTCCTAGAAGGTGAGCAGGGGGCAGGGGAGCCCGTAGAAGATCCCTTTTCTCGGTTCTTCGCTTATATATCGGAAACTGTCAGTGCTAGAGATAAGACCATTCTATACAAAATTAAATCTGATTCATTTTTTCGGTATAGTCGCCTCGCTCATAGAGTTGACGGGCGGCTCGCTTTGTTCTCATATTACGATGTTTGTTGTTACTGTAAAAGGTTTTCTCAAAAGAAACTGCTGACTGAATTCGTGTTGCCAATTCTCTCATTGCTCAAAATGCCATTGCCATAAAAGTTGTGCTGCATCTATATCTTCTCTCTCTATTTTCTAACACTATGCAGTGTGACAACTACGCGAAGCGACAAGGTCGGGCGGCGACTTCTTTGATATTAACTGTCAACGAATTGAGCGAGGCGACTATATCTCCCATTCTATTCTATTCTAGAATAGAATAGAATATCTCCCATAGTTTCCGAGATATCCACGCTGGAAGTTCACTAACTTTGAAAAAAAAAAATTGCCTCTCTTTTTTGCCGTATTTTACTTTCTAACTCTTTGGCCCTTTGTAATAAGTAATATGAAAGTAAGCTGAAAAGAGCATTAAATTTTCTTCTGAATATAATGTCCAAAAGTTAGAACAAGTTCAAACTTTATGTGTAAATTCCGAGATTTTGCAGAAAACTTAACTTTCGTATTTTACGTTATTTCACTCTATTTTTTATATAGAGTTATTATACTCATAAAGGCCAATATATACGTATTTATCAGTATAAACAGAATGAACTATATATAAGTTGCACATAAAGCAATTAAATGTATATATGTATAATATTATTTAATATATTATCAATGTGTATTTAGTTCTTCAAAAGTAATATTGCTTGGTGTTACTGAATACTATTTTTTACACTCCGAATCTAATGGAACCACTTTAAGAGCTCCATGTCTCAACCTAAAGAAATGCAATGACTATAATATGATGGAAATCGACGTTTTATCGAAGATAGCTGAATCTTTTTTGTTATTTAGGAGCTATAATAACATTCTACATAGGCAATAATACTTGTTTTTAATGTAGCCTTCGTAATATAAAATGTACAGTTGATATATAGGCCTACGCCTATTACAAAAATTAACTGTACATTCGCTCCGCGAAGGCATTGGGGTAGAGTGATTCCACAGTCTACAATAATTAGTACATAACCTTTCTTTATTAAAACATTAACAACTCGTAAATGTTTTTGTTGAACTGTGTCACATTTAATTTAGTATATATTTACACCTTACATTACAATTAGTAACTGTAGGGTTAGGGCCTCTGGTTGGACTGTATAAGGAGATGGGGGAACAATAAATTTTGCCCTACATCCCGAAACCAAAAAATAAGAATTACAATAAGATGTGAGGTTAATATGATTTATTCACTTGAATACTGGAGCGTGTTACTTGTTATATTCACTATATTGAACACTTGAACACTATATGTGAGATTATATATATAAAAAAGAAAATCACTGTAGAAATTATGAGATTGTATAAAATATATAAAGAAATAAATAAATCACAGTCACTTAGACGCAGTTCACAATATCTTGAATCTTGGAGTGTCGATTCTTGCTCTTGATTCTTGATGTGATTAAGTGAGAAGTTGAGCGTTGGACGTTAAAGTTGAGATTGTAGATAGTCCAAACACTTGGCGTAACTGATCGTTACAATGCAGTGAATGATGATGAGTTGAATGATAGGTTAGGTACACCTATATATTTGTTGCTTGTTAGATTAAGTTTGCACGTTTTGGACACATTGTCACTATGTGTTGCGGCATTGAAATTAGTGTACTTAGTGAAGTATAGTATAATCACTGAGCACTGAATGTAATTAGAGTTTGAATGTTCGATGATGTTCGTGTTGCATAACACGAACGCCGCATAGAGCTAGGTGTTAGAACAAAGAATGAACTTGCACAACTCGCAGGCGCAAAGTTGTATGATGAGGTGGGGTGAATAAAAACCTACATTACTTGAGATTAATGTGTAGTATTGTTAATTTATGTAGGTTGTAAGTTGAGACACTATGAAGATGTTTCATCCACTAGACGAGACGAGATGAGATGAGATCTCCATAATCTCTTTGTATGTTTCTTTGTTCTACAGTTGAAAAACACACGTTAAAACAAACGTGTGATTGCACAAACAAACATGATTGCACTTAAAGCAACTAATTGCTTGACGACTGAACAAAGAGTGACGCTTAGGACAAGCCCTAGGTGTATTTAAAGAAACGAATTACACAGTAAAGAAGTTGAACAATATTATACACAAATTACATAATGTAAACTGTAATTGGAGAAGATTTGAGCGAAAATGTCAAAATGGGCCAATAGAAAATATTCAGTTGCATAATAAGAGGCCGCCATAATACTTGTCATTATAAATTCCCCGGAATTTAGACAAAGAACTCGACATAATTAAATAACCACACGGTCAATGCATAAAAATAACGTGACAGCAAATAGCGGCAAGAATACACATTATTTTGATTAATAAATTATTAATTTTAAACTGCACGTTTTAACATAATATGGGAAAAAGGTAGAATGGCTGATTTAAGACGTCATTACGAAGAGCTTGCAAAATAGTGCATGGAAATTTCTACATTCATTTGCAGAATTACATTTTGCTGTCTACTTCATGAATCCGTATAGAAATTTAGAATAGAAAATACATAAAGTGATAAACTTGATAAATTACTAAATGCTTACGTCATAAGCAGGGTTCAGAGTAATTGGTAGAAATTTGGTAATATTGAATTAATCACAGCTATATTGAATTGATCACAACGCATCGTGGTGATAGTTTCATGAGTGACAATGGTAAACAACCAATATGGCCTCTCTCTGAATTGTAACATCATCTAAGAATATTCATTATTTCACGAAATAATTGCTTATATGCCTAATAAGTCATACAAAATTACACGAAAATGTATTAGTTGTAATGACAAAAATATCATAAACATGACAAACCACGTAAGATATATTTAACATGAAATAAATTGAATACATATAACCTTAGCTTGTTTTTTGCTCGTCGTATAATGTTATTTTCAAACGCAATACTATATTCACTTTTACGTAGATTTTGAACTTGGCACGCCCACGCGAGAATTCCTTACTTTCTCTTGGAGAATCAGAGTCGGTAACGTGAATATTACCTTTTCCGCCTCGCGATAGGATTCTGGGTAATACCGTAGTTGACGGGTCGCTGTACGCAGCAAGCCATGTGCCTTCACTCTGGCAGCGGTCCGTAAAGACAACTCCAACCGCCGCCGCGCTATTTTTAATATTAAATCTTTGACCACTCAAAATCGGCGTTGTGGATTCTGAATACGGACCGCTGCCAGAGTGAAAGCAACATGGCTTGCTGCGTACAGGGACCCGTCAACTACGGTATTACCGGTCTGTAAACAGACCTCTCTCGTTTAGAACAAAATGAGTTCGAAACATTTGATAAACACCAGCTCTATAAACAACTTTTCAACGCGCTCACTTGCATCTGGCAACAAAACTGGACGGAATCCCCTCAAGGGAAAATCACAAGGGACTTCTTCCCAAACGTCCAAAGCAGACTCAAAATGATCTGGATCAAACCCGACCACTATGTTACGCAAATCCTAACAGGTCACGGGAACTTTGCTGCCAATCTCATACGCTTCAATCTTGCCGAAGATGATCTTTGTGCATGTGAAGACAGCGAGCAGGATACCATGTACCACATGCTCTAAACCTGCCCCCGGTACACAGACGCCAGACTACTTTTACACGAAGCTGCTAGAAATGCAAACGAAGTCTGGGCACCTGATCTCAAGTTCTGGACTCTAAAAAATTCCTTCCCAGCGCTAAAAGCCTTCGCCAAGCAAGCGCTCCTCGAGAAACAAGACGAAGACGGAAATTAAACACCATGTGAAGGGCAAGCCCCATTGGGCAAACCCTCCACCCAGCCCGAGCAGGGTTTTAGAGAGGTTTCCCCTGCTCACAGGCAAATGCCGGGCTGGACCAAAATCCCCTCACACAATAACACAGCACAACAACTTAGATCCTAACATAAACACACGCAGCACACTACCCAACACAGCACTAAAAGCCGATCAGCGCAAGGCAAACACTAACTCAAAATAAAGACACTTGTACAAGCACACAGCCCAAAACGACATAACCTCAATCATCCCACATGGATGCACACAAGGGCACTATAGGAACACACAGCACAAATGGTCACCAAAATTTGGTTTGACCGGAGTTTTTGGCTTCATTGCTAGGCACTCCGGGGGAAAGGGTGGGCACACAAAAAAAAAAAAAAAAAAGGCAGTGGCGTCATGCCAAAGCTTGACTGTATTGGCGTATATGCCAGTTTTAACGTGCAGAATGTACTAAGGGGGCGCCAAGCATGAGATTCCGAGGCTTTATTAATGCTTAATTTACAATGGAGCGACACCCGCGACGCGACAACAGCGACGCGGCATTCGACATTTTCTGACCAATGGCAAGCAAGCATTTCTGCGGCAAAACGTCACGATAGCGGCAAGTTGAGTTGGAGTTAACTTTTACCGCGCGACATCCGCTGAGATGAGCGGAAATCGAATGTATTTTGTTTTTCCAATGGCGATCACAGCCACAGCAATCTATATGGGGAACGATACTACATTTAATTAGATTTCTATATGGTTTTTAATCATTTCAAGACGGGTTCAAGTAATTAAATTTAATTTTCTCAGCCCGTAAAATTTATTTACCGCCCTTTCTTTGAAAAGGATGTTATGTGTTCCACGGTATAAAACTAAGCTCAAACTAACCTCAAATTCAATGTTACTGCAATATAGGCTCTTGTGACGGGCTTTTCTTACTTTATGCTATAAAGTTCCTTAACTTCTTGGATTAAATCTTCGCCAAAATTCTTCGCCAAAATCTGTGACGACTAATATGTGATTATTCTCAATCGTAGTATATAAGTTTACTGAACTCCTACAAAACAAGGTCACTCATACACCTGTCGTGTCATCACAACACTGCCTGCATAGTCCACATTCCAACGTTCAGTACAACTACCTTTGACACCGGGTGATTGCAAACTTCCTACTCTCAGTCTACTTTCTCTCTCTTTTAACAATTTACCCAGTCTTGATAATATTGATGAAAATTTATATTAACGGGCGCCATCATCAATACGCTTCCTCTTTTCTTTTTGTTATGTATCAGCCCAGACACAAATTAAATTATAGATACACAGGCTATGTACCTACATGCCCCTCGACTAGCTTTTAAATTAACAGTGGAGACGGGAGTTGGGTTCGGATTTACCTTTCTTTTTTTTTTTTTATTCTGCTTCTTCTTTTTCTCCTTTTTCAATACTCACTACCAAAGTATATAACTTAGCCCAAAAACCAGCGACTCTCAAACCATTACAAGGATAAGGGTCAAAAATCTGAACTTCACGTTAATTTACTTTGCATAACAATAACCATAATTTATTTAATATATTATTTTTTTTCTTTTTTCAACAATAACAATCTTATATACAATAAATTACATTTACACTACATTAACCATTCAACACTTTTATTGGTAGGATAATATTTGATTATTCAGGGTTAGTATACCCAATTTTAACTATATAAGTACGTTCTCTGTTCAACAATAACAAATCCTTAATTAATTACTTTAATTTTCTTTCTTTGTTTTTCAGGTATCTACTAGAACGTCTTGTATTATTCTTCTAATTTACTACTGACTTGTGTAGTCATTTACATTTGCAACTTCAGGATAGTTCAATATATATATTATACTGGGTTTTTTTTTTTCTTGAATAAATAAAGGTTTTCAATTCATAATCCAGTCCTTACTCTACAGATTACACTCAATAATCCCACCTATGTCTCCTATATTAGTCTATTTGTCAGCTTAGTCCATGAAGAATTGTATTTAAAGATAGATAGAAAAGACAGTCTCACGAAGAAAGAAATAGAAGTTTAGGCCTATACCCACAGAGTGACTGTGGCGATAGACCACCGATACAGGAGCGACGTCTAGATCTTGAGTTACAAACAATCTGACTCCTCTCCTGCAACCGGGAAAATATTAATGGGCCGCAAACAAAAATAAAATTTTGTAAATCGACGTCAGAGGTCCCTGACACTCTCTCCTAGAGGCACGTGGGGCCGTTGTTCGCCTCCAACATCGATGGCTTTCACAATCTCTCATAAATTTCTTTTCTTTATGTGTTACTGGTATAGGCCTTGTCTACTACCAGATTTTATTTGTTTGATTCGGGATACTTCCGGCGTTCCCTCACCTCACCCTTACAATCTCTAGTACTTGTTCATACTTATCAGTACACTACTCGCAATTACCTATTCTCCTCTTTCTAACCTAACCAATCATTTGTTGTTATCTTTCAACTCACTCTCCTCTTTCTAACCTGACCAGTCATCAGCTATTATCTTTTAACCCCTTTCTTTCTTTAAGTAGAGTTCCCTTCAGCTTATACCATTGATTTAATTCACTCGGTGGTTATTCTAGTTTTCCTACTTCTTACGTTACTACTCTTTAGCATGGGCACCCAATCTTCTTTTGTCTCTAAATTCCCTAGAATTCTAACTGAAACTAATTCACGCCCAGATTAGTAAGCTTCTCTATAACCCCTTTAGTGACTTCTACTTCTACCCTAACATGTAAATTTTCCAATGGTACACACCTAATGCACTACCACTCGTAGGCCTTCTTTTGCCCTTCAATCTTTCCACTTCTTATCCCCCTCTACCATATTCCATACACCTTCGCTTGTAGATAAATCTCTATAAAAAAACATAACTTAACATTACAGGCCAGCATGAAATCTATTTATAGATAGTCACCCGTCACCTGAAAGAAACCCAAGTGGGAGGGGCCCTCGTAAGAAGTACTAAGCATGCCCCTTAATTACTTTTCTTCCTTACTCCCCTCGCGTCCTGTCTCAAAAATAACAAAGTTTCTATGAGCATCACCAATTGCCCCTAGCTATGTATTCATTCGTGGAACAATCACCCATGAAACCCTAAAGTGAAGAGATCTATCTGTATCCTTCAGCGGTTGGGCTCTTGACTGCTCTTTTATAATTAACTTAGACCAGAAATAGAAAGTAGTTGGATTACTGGATTTCATCACTTTACTTCTAGAATTCTCACTTCTATATTTCTATTCTATTCTTCTATCATACCCTACGGCGTCTGATTGCCATACATGACTTAGAAACCATCCTTAAAAAAGGAATATCTCAGTTTTCTCACTCCTCAAACAATAAGAAAAAGTCTAGACTATTATACTCAACCAGTGATGTCCAACTTATCCTCCGATCCTGAGTTGTCTCCCATTACTTCCTGATGTCCATATCTGCTCTTATTCAGAGCGAGCAGTCACGACTCACTCTCACAGCTGATGTTCGCTGTAGCGGTGTCTCGTACTGGCCGACTTGGTGTGTTCTTCTGATTAATGACTATCTCCATATAGTCGGGTCAAGGAAGTTCACAACCAGAATTTCCTTAGATGGAAGTCTGACACATCATCATGCCAGAACGTCGCTACCGCTGTCACACATCCCAATCTCGTCTTCTCCCTTCTGCCTTTTCAACTTCTCTCACTCGTAGTCAGGCACGTACTCCTACTGTCTTTTTCGGATCAGCTCTTCTCCCGTCGACTCACCGTCGGCGCATGCGCACTTCTCTTTTTTCTGTAATTCAAAATAAATTCAGGGCAGTATCGATAGTCATAACAGGGTTCAATATCGATTAATCGAAGTCTCCCCAACCCTTCCTTTGTTTAGAAATGGTTTCTTATCGTCTATTATGCACGCAGCCATTCGCTACGTGACATTCTTCCCCCACTCACCATAAAAAAAATAATGTTAACACTGTTCACATTTTTTTTTTTTTTTTTTTTTGTTTGTTTAGTTTACCAGCCTTAAAGAATGTTTATCCAGGAACAAAGGGTTTCAAGTCTTTGACGTGCCACTTCCCCAACTTTTTACCAAAACGGTTTGTCAGTTCGTAGCTATTTTCACTGAACTTTTTCTTTATAATATAGGGCCCGACAAACTTTGCACTTAAACCTGCTGTATAAGCTTGTGAGGCATCACTTAATTTAAAGTTTCTTCTTAACACTAGATCTCCTGGACGAAATTTCACCTCTCTCCTCCGAAGATTATAATAATGACTCGAATTCTTATAGGCGGTTTCTAAGTTATGTCTAACCATCAAACGTACCGTTTTCAATTTATTGAGTTTTTCCACCCAAAGTTTTGGGATTTCTTTATGAATCGGTTGGTTTTCCACCTTTTCAATCCTACTGATAATTTCAGGCTCCTTCCCATAATTTAGCATATAAGGAGTGCATCCAGTGGAACTATGCTTAGCCGTATTTATAGCAAAATTAAATTCTCTCAAATACACATCCCAAACTGTCTGATCCTTTTGAATATAACTAGAAATCATTGTCTTCAATACTCTATTGACTCTTTCTACTGGATTTCCTTGTGGCGAATATACAGGTAAATAACAAGGAGTTATATTAAAAGCTTTAGCTATCTCTCGCATTAATTTACTAGTATATTGCGGTCCATTATCCATCAGCAAATATCCCGGAATTCCCCATTTAAGGATAATCAATTCATAAAATGCTTCCGTAACTGCTCTACTGGTTGCTTTCCTTAACGCTTTACATTCTACATATTTGGTAAAGGTGTCCTGAAATACAATCACATATCGGTTCCCTTTTTTGGAACGTGGGTAAGGTCCCAACAAATCTGTAGCTACAGTCATCCAAGGTTTCTCTTTCTGGTAAAAATGCATTGGTCCTGCTTGAGCCGTTTGTAACACCTTCTGTCTCTGACATATTTCACAAGCAGTAACATACTTAGCAACATCTCTAAACATTCCCGGCCAATAATACTTGTTGGCTATTCTAAAGAAAGTTTTAGCTATCCCCATATGTCCTGCAGTAGGTGCATCATGACATTCCTGCAATACTTTAATCCTAAAATCTTGCGGAATAACTAATTTCCACCTATTCACTGTTCCCTCTAAAGTTTGTTCTAACTGATCTAATCTTAAATGGTACAACTTCTCATCTACGACCTTCCAATCTGGCCAAAATTTAGGTTTACTTTGTACTTGCTCCTTCCGCTTAATATACCAAGCATCTTGTATATTTTCCCATTCCACTACTTCAGAGTTATCAGTCAACAAGAGGCAAAATTCTTCCTCTACCGTTTTCTCTTGAACTTTCCCTTCGTGTATTCTAGATAAAGCATCCGGAACTTTTTGTAATCTACCAGGCCTATGTATTACTTCAAAATCATACTCCTGGAGCAATAAACTCCACCTAGCTAATCGTCCGGTCGGATTCTGTAATGTATTTAACCATTTCAGAGCAAAATGATCAGTATATACTTTAAAATGATAACCTTCCAAATAAGGACGAAACTTTTGAACTGCCCACAATATAGCTAACAATTCCTTCTCAACTATTGCCCACTTTTGCTCACCTACCGTTAAAGTTCTACTAGCATAAGCTATTACTTTTTCCTCTCCTTCCTCTCCTGTCTGAATTAATGCTGCTCCTAGTCCTGAAAAACTAGCGTCGGTCTGTAACACTAGGGGTTTAGTATAATCTGGACAAGTTAATATAGGACTACTAGATAATTTCGATTTTAATTCATCAAAAGATTCCTGACATTCCTTAGTCCAACGCCATTTCTGATTCTTTTTCAGAAGTGCAGTGAGGGGCTTTACAACTTCAGAAAAAAATGGAATGAATCGTCGGTACCAAGAAGCCAATCCTAAAAATGCTCGTACTTCCTTGACTTTTGTAGGGGCTGGATACTCAAGGATACACGAGATTTTATCTGAATCTACAGCAATTCCTAATGGAGTAATGATATGACCCAAATATTTTAATTCACTTCTACAAAATTTTGATTTTTCCCTATTAATTTTCAGGTTAGCTTTTCTTAATTTCTCTAAGACTTTTTCTAACAAGGACAAATGTTCTTCAAATGTCTCGCTAATAAGTACTATATCATCCAAATAACAAAAGCATTTCTCTCCTATCTCTTCTCTTAATATAGTATCAACTAATCTTTGAAACGAGGCTGGTGCGTTATGGATTCCAAAAGGCATAACTCGAAACTGATACAATCCTCTACCAGGTACGGTAAATGCTGTTTTTTCTTTACTTGCTTCATCTAATGGAACTTGCCAATACCCATTTTTCAAATCTATTGTACTGATATACCTAGCATGTCGTAATTTACTCAAAACATGTTCAATGTATGGCAAAGGATAACTATCTCTTTTAGTACAATTGTTTACTTTTCTGAAATCTACGCAGAACCTCCATGTTCTATCTGGTTTCTTTACCATAACTACCGGAGACGACCAAGGTGAATTTGAAGGCTCTATAACTTTTTCCAATAACATTTTATCTATTTCCGCGTGTATAACTTTTTCCAAAATGGGTGATACTGGATAATATCTTTGTTTTATAGGTTTTGCATCGCCTGTATCAATAACATGAGAAATCAGATCGGTAAGTCCAGTACACTGATCAAATTTCTGTAACTGATTTTCCAAAAACATATTCAATCTGTCCCTTTCCTGAGGTGTAGGTAAAGTAAGAATATTATGTAGTTGATCTTTTTCTTTTAAATCTATAGCCTTAACAAATTGAAAAATTTTTGCTGGTTCATCCTTAAAATACCAAGTCCCATCTTGCAAATCTACTACTAACCCAATTTGTTTCAAAACGTCCATGCCCAGAATCATATCTACTGCTAAATTTGGCATAATTTTACATTTTATCGGAAAAATCCTGTCCTGCAATTTCATCTCAAAAGTTCTCTCTCCTGTTATAGAACTATAAGTTTTATCTGCTAGTTGCACTACCCTAACTTCAGATTCTTCTACTGCTAAATCTAACATTTTACACAAAAAATCACCCTTCTCTCCCACATAAGTTTTATCTGAACCGGAATCTATTAAAGCGATAAATGTAATATCCTCCAGCAAAATTTCAACAAAACATCTATCTCCATTAACTAAATCTGTAGGATTTATATTTAACATCACACCAGCCTGATTTTTAGTTAATTGTCATAAGGGATTTGTAGGCCTAACTTTTCTTTCTTGGGGCATCCTACAATCAATAGACCTATGTCCAAGCTTATTACAATTATAACATTTAATCGTAGCGCGTGGAGTAACTCTACGAGGTGCTTTACACTCGAACTGCCTATGTCCTGTTTTATCACAATTCCAACATCGCTGATTATTTGAAAAACGCAAAGTGGTGTTTTTACCATTATCCCTCGACTCATCCTGTCTCTCTTTATTTTCTATTACTTTAACCATTCTAGAATCATTTACAGGACTTGAATTCCGTTCCTTATCCCACGTCTTTGCAGAAAAACTAACATTGGGTTTCTTTTGTAACTCGGACGATGGAAGTTCCTGTTTTCCCTGAATTCCTAGCGCTGTATGAACTGAAGGTATAACAACTTGTCTCTGGGGTTTATAAGCCGTTTCTTTAATTGTAGCTCTAACCTGCGTTGGAGGAGGAATATATCTCTCAGAATCTAACAATATTTGTTCATACTGTCTACCTACACGTATTAGATCTGTTATAGTTTGAATCTCTGCAGGTCTAAGGTACAATTTTACATCAGGACGCAAATTTTTGATAACAGTCTTCATCATTTGTTGAGGACTCATTGGAGTACTTAGCCTCCTCATTAACGTTTGAATAGCATTAACATAATCAAAAATCGATTCTTTAGGACCTTGCGTTCTCTGTCTAATCTCATCCAAAAGCGAGTCTTCCTCATCAATAGGCAAGTAATATTCTCTAAATTCTTTCAAAAAAGCTTCCCATGTAGGCCAATCTGTTAATCTGTTCCTGTACCAAAGTAAAGCTGAATCTTGTAAAATTTCGGGTAATACTGACAATAACTCTACACCCTGTAACTTAGAACTTTGTTTTAAATCTTCCAATCTCTCCAAAAATAAGTAAATACTATCCCCAGGTTTGAATTTAATGTTCCATTTACGAACCAGATCCAAAGTATTTGGTTTATGTGGCTCTAACTGAATTGTAAACGATGGTACTACTGGTACAACTTCTTCTGAATCAGCTACCGCCATGGCCTTCCTACGCATTAACTTAACCCATGTATACACTACATCTCCATATGAATCTTGTGGTACCGTTATATTATGTTCAACTAAATCTTCTTCCAAAACTTCCTGACTCAGAGCAAAAGCCGTAATTAACACTTGAAATGACTGAGGGTTCTTACGGGCATAATCTAACAAGCGTTGTCTTAACTCATCCCTTGTACCTGTGGTCGGTAACTTTACTCTATCACATTCTGCCTCTAAATCCGCCTTCCTCAACTTCCTAATAGCTTGGGTTAGCTCAGCTGCTCTTATTTGTGCATACGGATCAACATAAGTAGCCATATTTATATATTAACAATACCACTGGAAAAAAAAGATTAGAACACACAATAGTTCAGTCGTCTGTCTTAGTCATCTATAGAAGTCCTTACTTGTCAATAGTCATTATTCTTTTCCCAAAAATATGTTATTATTATTATTATTATTATTTGTTTTTGAGAATAAATTTCAGTTATACTAACCTAACTCCCAAAATTCTTTTAAAACTATCTCTGCCTCACGCTATGGGCTATCAAAGTATGTGATTTCAACACAACTCAACCCACGCTATGGGCTCCAAAATTACTATCAAAATTATCCTACTATGAAACTATCACAGCCTCACGCTATGGACGACCAAAATATGGAACTTCACGATAACTTTATGCAGCACAACACACGGCCATACTTTTTTTTTTTAACAATTTTAACTAAATTAAGTTGCAACAATTAGCAATACTGTTTTGTTTTAACACTACTTAGCCCCACGATATGGGCGACCAAACTTTTGATGGGCTGGACTTCACGTTAACTTTGCTTTAAGTAACAACGACCGTATTTTATTTAATATATTATTTTTTTTCTTTTTTCAACAATAACAATCTTATATACAATAAATTACATTTACACTACATTAACCATTCAACACTTTTATTGGTAGGATAATATTTGATTATTCAGGGTTAGTATACCCAATTTTAACTATATAAGTACGTTCTCTGTTCAACAATAACAAATCCTTAATTAATTACTTTAATTT
This sequence comes from Ectobius pallidus, assembly GCA_964059195.1. NCBI lineage: Eukaryota > Metazoa > Arthropoda > Insecta > Blattodea > Ectobiidae > Ectobius > Ectobius pallidus. Next base: position 25,851,488 of record CAXKWD010000012.1, on the reverse strand, counting down.
TCTTTCTTTGTTTTTCAGGTATCTACTAGAACGGCTTGTATTATTCTTCTAATTTACTACTGACTTGTGTAGTCATTTACATTTGCAACTTCAGGATAGTTCAATATATATATTATACTGGGTTTTTTTTTTTCTTGAATAAATAAAGGTTTTCAATTCATAATCCAGTCCTTACTCTACAGATTACACTCAATAATCCCACCTATGTCTCCTATATTAGTCTATTTGTCAGCTTAGTCCATGAAGAATTGTATTTAAAGATAGATAGAAAAGACAGTCTCACGAAGAAAGAAATAGAAGTTTAGGCCTATACCCACAGAGTGACTGTGGCGATAGACCACCGATACAGGAGCGACGTCTAGATCTTGAGTTACAAACAATCTGACTCCTCTCCTGCAACCGGGAAAATATTAATGGGCCGCAAACAAAAATAAAATTTTGTAAATCGACGTCAGAGGTCCCTGACACTCTCTCCTAGAGGCACGTGGGGCCGTTGTTCGCCTCCAACATCGATGGCTTTCACAATCTCTCATAAATTTCTTTTCTTTATGTGTTACTGGTATAGGCCTTGTCTACTACCAGATTTTATTTGTTTGATTCGGGATACTTCCGGCGTTCCCTCACCTCACCCTTACAATCTCTAGTACTTGTTCATACTTATCAGTACACTACTCGCAATTACCTATTCTCCTCTTTCTAACCTAACCAATCATTTGTTGTTATCTTTCAACTCACTCTCCTCTTTCTAACCTGACCAGTCATCAGCTATTATCTTTTAACCCCTTTCTTTCTTTAAGTAGAGTTCCCTTCAGCTTATACCATTGATTTAATTCACTCGGTGGTTATTCTAGTTTTCCTACTTCTTACGTTACTACTCTTTAGCATGGGCACCCAATCTTCTTTTGTCTCTAAATTCCCTAGAATTCTAACTGAAACTAATTCACGCCCAGATTAGTAAGCTTCTCTATAACCCCTTTAGTGACTTCTACTTCTACCCTAACATGTAAATTTTCCAATGGTACACACCTAATGCACTACCACTCGTAGGCCTTCTTTTGCCCTTCAATCTTTCCACTTCTTATCCCCCTCTACCATATTCCATACACCTTCGCTTGTAGATAAATCTCTATAAAAAAACATAACTTAACATTACAGGCCAGCATGAAATCTATTTATAGATAGTCACCCGTCACCTGAAAGAAACCCAAGTGGGAGGGGCCCTCGTAAGAAGTACTAAGCATGCCCCTTAATTACTTTTCTTCCTTACTCCCCTCGCGTCCTGTCTCAAAAATAACAAAGTTTCTATGAGCATCACCAATTGCCCCTAGCTATGTATTCATTCGTGGAACAATCACCCATGAAACCCTAAAGTGAAGAGATCTATCTGTATCCTTCAGCGGTTGGGCTCTTGACTGCTCTTTTATAATTAACTTAGACCAGAAATAGAAAGTAGTTGGATTACTGGATTTCATCACTTTACTTCTAGAATTCTCACTTCTATATTTCTATTCTATTCTTCTATCATACCCTACGGCGTCTGATTGCCATACATGACTTAGAAACCATCCTTAAAAAAGGAATATCTCAGTTTTCTCACTCCTCAAACAATAAGAAAAAGTCTAGACTATTATACTCAACCAGTGATGTCCAACTTATCCTCCGATCCTGAGTTGTCTCCCATTACTTCCTGATGTCCATATCTGCTCTTATTCAGAGCGAGCAGTCACGACTCACTCTCACAGCTGATGTTCGCTGTAGCGGTGTCTCGTACTGGCCGACTTGGTGTGTTCTTCTGATTAATGACTATCTCCATATAGTCGGGTCAAGGAAGTTCACAACCAGAATTTCCTTAGATGGAAGTCTGACACATCATCATGCCAGAACGTCGCTACCGCTGTCACACATCCCAATCTCGTCTTCTCCCTTCTGCCTTTTCAACTTCTCTCACTCGTAGTCAGGCACGTACTCCTACTGTCTTTTTCGGATCAGCTCTTCTCCCGTCGACTCACCGTCGGCGCATGCGCACTTCTCTTTTTTCTGTAATTCAAAATAAATTCAGGGCAGTATCGATAGTCATAACAGGGTTCAATATCGATTAATCGAAGTCTCCCCAACCCTTCCTTTGTTTAGAAATGGTTTCTTATCGTCTATTATGCACGCAGCCATTCGCTACGTGACACTCTGCTGGAAATACTGCTTCTCGCGTTCAAAATAATGTATTTATACTATATGAGGACCTGTGATTTGCAACAAGGTGTCATTCACATATTATTTTGCTAATAGGAATCTGTATCTCGGTAGCCATAAACATTTCAGAATCAGGGAACCACAATTCCCACGCAATAAATAATTGACGCTCCCTGACATGATTTCTCATTTTTCTTCTTATATAGGGCTAAAAGTATTCTTGAATTGCATGAATATTAAGTCAGTGTTATTTAATATGTTTGATTAGTTCACATCGCGACGTATTGTGAACACAGTTTTTTTTTTAATTTAATTGGCGTTTATTTAAAAGTGCCAGGTCTCAAATTGGACCCCTGCCTGATACATGATTTCGTGATAACCTTGGAGCAATTATTATACATACAATTATTGACAACTTTTATCACCAGAAGTTGTAACATAAACAATCATTGTGTAAGTTCTTTCATTAGGGGGTTGATATGATGTTTTAAAGATGTCAAAAATCTTTCTTGCATACAGTGAACATAATCACTGAATTTCATAATCTCCAAACACTCGTACAGTTCGACATTCCGTGTGAGGTAGTCAGCACCTGTAATAACTCTACAGACTGCTCTCTGGATTCCATATAATTTTATCAAGTGCCTTGGGTGTGCTTGTGACCAAATTTCACATCCGTATAGCATATATGACCTGATTAACGAGGTGTACAAAAGCTTTTTCGTTTTCGCTTTTAAAAAGAGGATATATCAGCATGAATCTTTGAAAAGCTTTGTCTCTAATGTTTGAAATGTGTGATTTGTACGTCAATCTTTTATCAAGGAGAATTCCGAGATACTTAACAGAAGCACTGAATGGAATAGTTTGTTGTTGAGTGCTGAGTGATGCTGTGAGATGAGGAAATCTTCTGGTGAAGACTACTGCATGCGACTTGGTTCCATTAATTTTAATTCTCCATCTCGAGGCCCACTGTGTAATGAGGTCAAGAGCTTCTTGCATCCGTTGGCAGCCGTAAGTAATGTTGACGTTCCTTGTATAGATAACAGTGTCATCTGCATAGAGAGCATGAAAGCAATGTGGATGCCGAGGTATATATTGTACATAGATAGAATATAGTGTAGGAGCTAAGACCGAACCTTGTGGAACTCCAGCTGTAATAGCCCGAGAACTGGATAATGAAAATCCGGAACGAACGCAGAATGATCTTTTCTGGAGGTACTTGGCAATTATTAATACATAGTCAATTCGAATGTTCAATTTTATGAGTTTGTATAAACGACCCTCGTGCCAAACTGTATCAAACGCTTGTTCAACATCCAGGAATGTAGCAACTGTATGAAGTTTGCGTTGAAAGCCTTCTTGGATATAGGATGTAAGTCTGTGCAGTGGTTCTCTAGTACTATGGTGGCGTTTGAAACCAAATTGCTCATGATGTGTTCTTGCAGTATCGGTTAGGTATTGATTTAGGCGTGTAAGAAGGAGCCGCTCAAAAATTTTGCCCAGATAGTCCAGAAGACTAATTGGTCTGTAGTTTTGTGGATTTACAGGATCCTTTCCTGGCTTTGAAATTGGCGTGATAATGGCACGTTTCCACACTTCAGGAAAATATGATAACTTAAAACATGAGTTATAAATTTTTGTTAAGTGGACAATAGCACGTCTAGGTAATTTCTTTAGAACTATGGGTTTAATTCCGTCTGGACCTGGTGCCTTCTGCAGTGGTAGTTTGTCTATGATGTTTTTAACTTCGTTTGGGGAGACAATTGGTATTGCATTTGCAGAAGTTTGTTTAGACAGATCATTTACAGTTCGTAAGACTTCTTCGCTGAAAATAGGATCTGATGGATACATATGGGGTTTGAAACGATTTTGGAACGAGGCTGAAAGAATGTCAGCTTTCCCTTTGGAATCGTATACCGTATGACCTAGTGAGTTTTGTAAAGGTGTTATACGTGTGGAAGTATTTTTTCCTAATAGGTGTTTTGTTATGGACCAAAATTCTTTTCCACTAGGCTGTAAACTCTCGACTTTGTTAGCAAAGATTTCTATTTTATGTTTCTCATATGTGCGTCGAATGGCTCGTTGATAACGATAAAAAGCTCTTTTTGCTTGTGGATCTCTGAAGTTCTGCCATTTCTTTCTTGCTGATCTTTTAGCTTGGATGAGCTGAGTAAGTACATGATTTGAGTCACTGGGTTGTGGTGTAGGGAGAACAGATGTAGTTGAAGCAACATTAAGACTAATTGTGTCAGTTAACATCTTCACTGCCATCTCTATATCATCAGGTTCATGAATAAGTGGATTTGCAGATATGGATACATGAATCCGTTTTGTGAACTCGTCCCAATTTGTTGTTTTCAACAATGGAGGGTTTCGAATTTGTCGAGTAATGGGAGAGTTGAAAGTTATCATCACTGGTATATGATCTGAATCAAGGGCTGTAAGACATTCTTGTTTCACTGGAATCTGCCTAGTGTTGTAGAGACAGATATCTAGTACATCTGGCTGATGAGTTGAAGACCAGGGATAACGTGTGGGCGTATGTGGACCAGTAATTGCATACTGATGATGAATGGAATGTTCGAGTAAGAATTCTCCCTTGGGGGTGTTTATACGGGAATTCCATATGCGGTGTTTCACATTAAAATCTCCACAGATGATAAAGCTTGTGTGCAAAGAAACAAGTATATTTAGATCTGCTTGACTCATATGGCCATATGGTGGATAATATGCGGCTGCAACTAAAACTTCTGTGTCACCAGTTCTTATGTAGACCCCAGTGGCCTCTAGAACATTAAAAGAAGGTATTATTGCTGAGCGGTGAGGAATTGTTGATTTAATGGCAATTGCTGTACCACCACCTTGAACACAGTCCGCGGCGCGACGCGATACTGCATTTCACGCCGCGTGTCGCTGGTGTCGCCCTATTGTAAATGCCACATCAATAGGGATGTAGCGAACTAGAACCAACAGATGCCTCCACTGCTCTAGCCGGTATGCTCTAGCCGTTCGTCACTTGTTTTTCCGGTTATCGTCTGCTGGTACCATGCTTTTAAATGGCGTTTCATCTTAGCAGACTGAAAAATACGTTGGAACTTTTATATTTTTGTAGCGGGTAAAGCGCTACTAGACGAATTACTTTGTCTACTGGACAATTACAGAATATATTTACGGGAAAATACTTAAAGAAAAATTGCAGAAGATAGACGCTTTATAAGTCGAAAAGAAGGAAGAATAAGCTGACAAATACTGTGAGAAATGCCCGCTATTAACTACATTACTATGTTCCCGACGTACAAAATGTTAAGCAGATATGAATATTTATATACAGTGCTGCTAATTTGGCAATTGGGTATGATTCAAAGTAACTAAAAGAATGTACCTCTAGGGTTCAGACAGTAAAATACTAATTGATACACGTGATAAACACTGATATATATGTTGTGTATTCGCAGACATTTTTAATATCATTTATTTTCCATATCAAATGCATATTTAGCCTATACCGTCATATTAAAAACACTATTCAAAATCAAAATATTAAAATATGTTTACAACACGAAAACTTACCTTTTCCTGTCCATAATACAGTAGTTAAAAAAGAAGAGAACTTGAGAATCGATTAGACCTTTTTTCCTTTTTTCTTCTCATTCCTCATTCTTTCTTGTTCCTTTTATTATCGGTACGCTAGACCAGCGTTTCTCAACCTATGGTCCGCGGACCACTGGTGGTCCGCGAAGATGGTGCAGATGGTCCGCAGACATAATTAAAAAATATCATAAAGCAAGTGGAAAGTAAAGAAATACTTTTTTTTTACATATTTCGTTATAATGACCTATAATTAATACCCCAAATATTAAGAATATAGGCCTTCTTTTAAAAATGGGATGTGAAATTAGGGGTCCGTAAAATTGTTTAGACATTTTAGTGGTCCTCGGGTTCAAAAAGGTTGAGAAACGCTGCGCTAGACCATCGTTACATGATTTTCATTTCTTGTTATGAGACAAAATATTGTTAAGAATATTTCATTGCATGACATAGCAGAATATAAAGGCAGAATTTAAGAATTATCATACGTTACATTATGTAGCCTATTAAATTGGCGACGCTATTGTCACAATTTGTATTCGAGGCCGTTAATCTAACTTGGCTATTTAGAAATCACAGAATTTATATTTTGATCTCAGATGCAATAGAAGGCTACAGTAATGTACACATAATTATACAGCAAAGTAAAATAAATAGGCCTAAAATAACTAAACAAATTGAACAGGGAAGTGAAATTTAAATATAAAGGTGCACTAAATATACAGTTTAACAAAGATATAAAACTAACACAATGTACTGTAATTATCATTGCGTTACTAAGTAATTTTAATTTATTTGTATTTGTAATATACTCTATTTTTAAATGGCACATAACATCTTCTCGATGCTCACGGTAAATTTAATATCAATTTAAAAATTAAAGAATATTCAATCGCCACAGTGCATATAAATATTCATACATTGATACAATTTTACTGCAAGACGAGTACAATATAATGTCGTCTATATCGGAAATATCTCACAATATTTGTTAGTTAATTCTTCCTTTTTAGTGTTATTTAGAGCCTATCTGCTGTAATGTTTCTTTCGTCTTTTTGGCACTTCGACATTCCAGAAGGGCTCAGTAGACAAGGAAGTATGTATAATAGCCTCGTGTCCTCTATAAAAATATAAAATTACGAACATTCTTTCGGACTGGGAAGATGGAACGCCATTTAAAAGCATGGTGCCAGCAGACGACAACTGGAAAAACAAGTGACGGACGGCTAGCGCATACCGGCTAGTACACCCACGCTATCTGTCGGAGAAGTTTGGTGAGCTACATCCCTATTACTTCACGTCTCACCGGCGGGCGCGCTGTTAATTATGTGACAAGATATTCCACTGTCTGACGGTAAGGGGCCGTGATGTAGCAATGTTAGGGACCATCATAGTCCAGTAAGCAATGTTTTTTATCCTCACCGCAAAATTCGAATGTGTTAAATTCAGAAACACGGATTTCACAACCCTCATTAATTATTCTGTCGCACTGGAAGCACTCACGCGACTTCCTCTGCCTCGATAATTAAAAATATTATTTTCTCGTCTCTTATTCCACTTCGGGGAATACTCACGCGATTTTCGCTGCCCTTATTATTATTATTATTATTATTATTTTGCTATTTTCCCTCTCACACAACGTTCTGCACCTAAAGCATCGGAATTACTAGTTCCTCCCCCCTTAATCCATCTCTGGTAACTCTCACGCGATTTTCTCTGCCCTAATTATTTTTTTGCTAATTTCTCTCGTCGTAATTTATCTTTCTCAAAATTCTCGTGAAATAGTTCATCTACTGTAATGACAATGCACGAGAAATTTTTGCGTTCAGAAAAAAAGAACTTAATCACAATAAGCGCGGGAAAGTTATATTTAGAATTTACTTGGTGCTTGTGTTTAAGAAAACTCAGAGGAAGAATATTAATGGACTGGGCAAGGAATTGTGATATAAGGCAAGGGTGTAGAATACAAGGCATTGGTGACTGGTTATAAAGAAGAAAGTCCGAGAGGAACGAACATGTAGAAATGATGAATTAAGAAAGATTGTTTGAGAAAAGTCGTCGCTCCTTATACCCCAATTTAATTATATAATTAAGGAAAGATAATCTAACTTTAGCAAAGCATCCTGGTAAACTTTGTGGAAGTATTCATAATATATTTCTTTACTGGTATAGGCATAGAATTAGACAATATTAAAACCTTTCACTTGAGAATGTCATAAAATTATGTGGCATAGACTGGAAATATTGAGTCCACTCTAGATGTCTAGCCTTGTCATGAAAATAACACTTTACATATTCTGTACAAATATTAAAATGTTAAAACCAATGAAAAAGCGAATAAAAGTTCACTGAATGAATATAAAAAAAGGTGTTGCCTGAAGATGGCGAAGTCCTCTTGTTAAGTCCTTTTGTATAACGGCAGTTCCGTCAGGTTTGCTGGTAGGCCTATTCTTGCAGTGTGTCTTGCGTGGTTTACCTTGATTCCACAAAGCTGACCAGTTTGTTGTTTATATGCGGATATGCATTTCGACATGCGTTTTATGTCATCATCAGTCCTATTTAAGTAAAATATGAACGTGAAAATTAATATAGCATGAAATCAGCAATATATAATCTAATATTATTATTAGAGGTATATACAAACCTTATAGCGTAGAACTGGGTAGTGAGTAGAGATTGTACTAACTGAATAACCAAGAAGCTGCAGTATTTATGGAGGATGAGTCTGTTCATAAATTATTTGAAATAACGGATTGCGTTCAATGGGATTTTCATTTAGAATTATATGTTTTTGTTTATAAATTTCTAATTGTTCTAGAGTATTTAACTTAGGTCCTTTATTTTGTCTGTGAAGGATATGCATGGTGTTATCTATATTCATAAACCGGCGTTTTTCTTCAATTAAGTGCTTAGCGTATGCTGATTTCTGTTCATTCAGTTTGAAATCCTGAGCATATTCATGGAACCTTGATTTAAATTTTCGTCCTGTCTGACCTATATAAACTGTAATGCAGTCTGTGCATGTTAATTTATATACGCCATTTTCACTAAATTTGTCATTCCTATTATTATTTGTGTTGTGTAGTATGTTCTTTAATTTGTTATTAGCTTTGTAGGCGATTTTTAGATTGTTGCATTTAAGGTGTTTTGATATGCGATGCATGTTTTTATCCGTGTAGTTGAGGGTAATGAATTTGTCATTAATTTTCTTATTGCTATTAATAGGTGTTAATAGACTTTTTTGTTTCCTGTCATATCTATTTCCTTTTGTTTCTTTAACAGCTTCAGTATGTTGTTATTTTTATAACCATTGCTCTTAGCTATCTGTAATATAATGTTGAGTTCTTTGTTGTAGTCCTTCTTGTCCATAGGAATGTTAATAAATCTGTGGATCATATTGTTAAACGTGGCCATTTTCTGTTAATATGAGTGGTTGGAAGTATTATTGATTATTGCATCCGTAAATGTGGGCTTTTTATATATGCTAAATTTAAGTCTACTGTTTCGTCGTGTGATATTGAGGTCAAGAAAACTAAGCGTCTTGTTTTTTCCTTCTCTAGAGAAATATGAAATTCATCAACTCTTAAGAAAGATTGGTTTAATAATCAGTAGGCTAAAAGAATAATAATATACACTATTTCACGAGAGTTTCGGAGAAATAGATTACGACGAGAGAAATCAGCAGAAAAAAATATATATATATTAGGGCAGAGAAAATCGAGTGAGAGTTCCCAGAGATGGGAGAGAGCAGTTTAGATAGGTATACTAATCTCTATTTTTTTAAATATTATAAGTTTGCTGTGTGAAATGGTATTTGCAGTACACCCTCGTTTTGAGCCAAGAGCCGCTACTGAACAGATGTTATAAACTTTAGGTTCTCTTGGAGCGGGAGGGCCCTGGCTCGTCATGGGAACTTGGTCCTGGAGTGGGTTCTGCTCTACAACTTCCTTTCTTATTATAATATAAGGGCCGAAGAGTTAGAAGGTTAAAAAGGCAAAAAAACGTGAGGCAAAAGTTTTTTTTTTTCAAACTTAGCGAACCTTGAGCGTGGATATCTCGGAAACTATGGGAGATAGCGAAGAAATGAATTGGGTCTATCTTGTGGACCATTTTATCTGTTTTAAGTTTCTATAGAGTGTTCTTATCACTAGAACCGATAGTTTCTGAGATATAAGCGAAAAACCGAAAAAGGGATCGTCTACGGGCCCCCCAGCCACCCGCCCACCGTCTTGGAGTGGTACTTTCCCTCAACATCTCGTGTTCAGAATTAATTGACTGGACTATTTACAAACCATTTGATTTTGTTTTATTATCAGTATTAGGGTATTTTATTATTTGAACTTTGTATGTACCGGTATGCACATACTTAATATTAGATCAAAAGCCTGAGCAAGTTCGTCTTTACATAAGAGATTACAATTAGATGGTGGAAAACATATTTCCAGAAGCTCTAGAATGGAAGAGCTTCACGCATATGATTCGCATAGAGTTAGATGCATAAAGGTATCATTCTCAAAATTTCGGAAGAACATCAGACACACTAAAAACGAAGTACGGGTAATTCACAGGTAAATGTATAAACCATGTAAGTTAATGTATTTTTCACTTAGGAAATGAACACTTTTTACTACTTAAAAATAACATGATTTGATAATAATAATAATAATAATAATAATAATAGTAATAATGATGATGATAAACAATTATATAAATAAATGCGATAAAGAAATAAAACTTCGTGTATTATTATTATTATTGTAAAAATTGTCTGTAGCTTCTCTAAATAAATAAATAAAATGAAATGAAATTATTATTATTATTATTATTATTATTGAATAGATTATTATTACTATTGTTATCTGATTAGCTGTCCTTCGTACCGCGGAAAAAAATATTTTGCAATGTTTTCAACATTACACGAGAAAAATCATGAGAAGATGATATAAGTGTACTTAGGTTTACAGTTTGCCTATTGTTCTCCAGGAGTTGGGGAATGACTGACGTCTGCCTGCATCCAACTCATTGCAAAACTTTTGGTTTGTTTTACTTTTCAGTATTTTGATATTTTATTATTTGAACCTAGGTATGTATGCACATAATTAATATTTGATCAATAACGTGAGTAATGACGTCTTTGCACAAGAGACTAGAATATTAGATGATGGAATACTTATTTCCAAACGCTCAACTGAGACAAGGGAAGAGCATTACGCATCTAGCCCGCATGACTTTAATGTAGATAGACATCATTCTCAAACTTCGGTAGAAATTAGCCACACTAAAAAAGAAATATGTTTGCTTCTTACGGGTAAGGCTAAGAAGAACTGTATAAATTTAGTTTTTCACCTGCATAAAACCATATCCATCCATTTAATAGACAAGAACTGAAAAGTATAAAATAGTATATTACTCTTAGTGAATGTTTCTTGTCTCGAGAATTATTTCGATTATTAGTTTTTTAAAGATGTTTTGAAAGCATGCTCCAACACAAAATGATTTTATTTATTTATTTTTACAAAAATTAAAATTACTATACATCGTGACCGCTGTGTGTACAATATGTATAAATTTAATTGCAAATTAGTTCAAACTAATATCACTGATTATTCTAGACCTTTGCGCTAATTGAAAAATTATTTATTATTTTATATCTTGGTAAAATATCTTAGGATTTACATTAGAATGTGAAACATGTTATGCGATTGTTTATCTGTTATGACGCAGTTTGTGTTTGTTTAGTAGATAAAGACATTACATAAAATAACAGAGTTGAATAAACGACTAAAGTTATATAACCTTTAATGAATAATTTTAAAATCAGAACAGATAGACACTAAACAAGTTATTTTTATAAAGTTTATTATTACTACTATTATTGTTATTATTATTACTGTTAAATCTTAATATCAGGCTTTTCTCATATAATATAACGTAATAGAACATTAATAATAGAACATTAAAAATAGAACATTAATAATGTTCCATATTCTATTACGATATTAAACACTCATTGATATTTGAACCATGCGTTAGTTTGAAAATAATAACAATAATAATCATTAATAGAACTGATTACGTTACAGAGATAGAAGCTTTGTGATTATTATACTAATCAATATTAATATTAATATTATATCATTGCTATTACTAAGAATATCAGAATTTTCTCTGTTGACTCTTAGACTACATACTTGTTAAAAAAGAGTTACAATGTCTGTTTGATCTAGAAAAAATCTTGTTAAATACTTGCCTTCTTTGCATATGAATTTATGAAAATTTGTTAGTGACCGTAGTATAAGCACTGTTTCATGCGAATATAAAACTACGTAAAAAGATATAACATTTGGTTCTGCTAGAGAAAATATTTCTAAATATATGCATTATTTGCAAATAATCGTATGAAAACATCGTACTACTTGTTCAGGTTAAAGATGAACATATGAAAAGGGTGCGTGCGAATGGAAAAATACGCAAAATCGCCATAACGTTTGTTGAAGCTAGAGGAAAATTTGCTAACACTTTCATTCTTCGCAACTAATTGTATGGAAACGTCATAATATTTAATTAACTTAGAAATAAACGTGTAAACATTTTGCATGCCAATCGAAACCTATGAAAAAATAGGTATAAAGTCTGCTTGATCTAGAGAAAGGTAGAGATAAAGTGTGAAAACAGATGCATGCGAATGCAAACAACGCAATAATGTGGGTCTAACTTAGAAAAAATCTTGCTAATCAAATGCATTCATTGCAATTAATTTAAAGGCTAGTTTACACGATGACACTAGGTTTCGTATCCACTTTCATGAAAGTGATTTCGTGGAACTAATTACACACATTTTCTTTCCAATGCAACCGCACATTTCATGTTATTTCTGAAGTTAAAGTTGTTAAAATCCTATACAAACGTTTGAAACACGTATGAATACAGGCATTTCACAATTTCCTCACTTCCCCATTTCATTTTACGAAATGCGAACAAGCTAAATAAGCGTATAATCTCAAAATTACTATTATAGTTTCGTGAAAAGTTGGAATCTGCCGAAACTGCGTAGTGTCGTAACTCATTGTCGCCAGTACATCTAGCGCTTGCGCATTCAAGTAAAAAAAGTTGCGAAACTCAATTACGAAACCTAATTTCGTCGTGTAAACTAGCCTTTATGAAGTTGTCACAGTGCTTGATACAGTTAGTGATGGATTTTTAAAGATAGTTATATACGAATGAAAAAAAAAACGCTGTAATATGTGCCTGCTTTAGATAAAATCTTCCTAATCACATTCATTCATTACAATTAACTTTACGAAGTCGTCATAGTGCTTGATTAAGTTAGTGTTAAACTTGTAAAGATAGTTGCATGCGATTGCAAAAATCTCTGTAATGTGAGCCAGAGTTAGAGAAAATTTCGGTTAACACTTGCATCCATTGCAAACCATTTCTTGAAATCGTCAGAGTGGTGGTTTAAGTTCGTGATAAACTTGTAAAGACAGTTGCATCAATCAAAAATATATACAGTTTTCAAATCTCCCGCCAAACGTCATTTTAAAAAGGAACTAGACCTTAAACCAATTTTTACACGCATCGGTTCAAAAATATACAATTTTCAAAACTCCCGCTAGACCCCATTTGTAACAGAGACAGGAACTTAAGCCATTTGAATAAGGAATTTACGCACCAATTCAAAAATGTATACAGTTTTCAAATTGTGCACCAGATGCCATTTTGCACAGGAACAGAAACACCGCCATTTGAAATTGAACCAGAACTTCCGCCATCTGAAAAAGGAACCGGAACTTCCGTCATTTTTAACCGGGACAAAAAGTGTCGCCATCTTGTGACAGGAACCGGAAGTGCCTCCGTCTTTAACCATAACAGGAAGGGCCGCCATCTTTGTTGACGTCACCGGGAGCTCCGCCATTTTTATTCAAAGTACGTCTGTAACTACTTCACAATTTACGATTTTTTAATCCAAGATAGTCCAGTTCATGCAAGAATTACTACGACAGCGCAAACCTTACTGCATAATGAACATACGTAAGCTTTCACGGCCGGAGTCATCATGGTCTACCATTTCCGGGCTGTTATGCCGTGGTCCTAGGTTTTTACGACCTGACGTTTCGCTCACGACTGCGGTGAGCATCCTCAGTGGCACTGCTGGAGCGACGTGCTTGTCTAGATGGCCGTTGAAAGACTGAGCTCTGGTTCGACCACCACGACCAAATAAGCTAACTGAGATCAGAGCATTGCGGGCGAAGCCCGCAATGCGATGATCTCGACTCCGAGTCCATACCTGCATACGAAATGCATTGCTGGAAATGAAAACGGGTTCCTATCCTATAACTTATATTTGCTTACGCTAACTGTGTTTCGCATAGGACTTGAACCTATGCAGGGCAACTGTATTTTATTTTGGGGTTCGGGCCGTGTCCCTTTTTTAAATTAAAGTTCCGGTATTCACCTTACGACCAGGGAAAACCACGGAAAACCCTGGTCGGAACTAGCAAAGGGGATTTGGTCATGGTCCTCCATTCTGCAATGCCTGGTTGGGGTTTAACCAACCAGTTGGGATACGTTTCGGCTGAAGGCTTCTACGTATTTGGAAGGGGCATTGTTAGGCTGAAGGCAAGCGCTTTCCAAGTTGCCTTTCTAAAGGGATCTCAGCATCGAGAAGCTTTGAGTAGGAACTCTGTGCAATACTTCTGATGTCGTTGGCAGTTGGAGAAACCTTTAGGTCCTCCAGAATCTGCCTGTTATAGACGTAGTTATACGCCTATATCAGGCGAGGACAGTGCTGTGAACTCCATCGGCGTTCCAGTGAGCGAGCCTCATGAAGGGCCATGCGTTCCTTGCTTAGTTTGCATTGCCATATCCAGCCAGGAAAAGGGCTATGACTTTGAGAACTGCCTTGGGACGGGCATTCCCAGTGGGAAGGAATGGAGCTTGTTTTAGCAGACACTTGGTCACCTCAAAACAATCTTCCAAAGGAAGGTCATCGATAAGTTGCTTTAACTTTTCGGAATAACTGTCCGGTGTGGTTGGTTCAGGTCCCGGAGCAGTTGGATTGCTATCAGATGAAATCTGCGATGCGCCTGAGTCGCTAGGGATCTGGGGTGGTAGAGTGGGTGGCTGGTTATGGACCACACGCCCCCGCTCGGTAACATGGCTCCAACCGGGTCCAAACTTCTCCTGCTCAGAGGAGAGACTGGGTGCAATGCCATTCTTCACAGCAGAAACGGAGCGTGAGCTCCCAGAACCTCTGGGTCCCGCCTTAGTGCGCTTCGCCGCTGCCCCTTTAACTTGCTTCCACTTACTGCAACCCTTATAGTTGGCAGTGTGGGAGGAGTTGCAGTTACAGCACCTCAGTGCATCCTTGGGCGTACTACAACCCCCTGAGGGGTGGTCTCCGACACAAGCGACACACCTTGGAGTGTAACCACAATTACGCTTTGTGTGCCCTTAGCGATGGCAGTTGCGGCATTGTAGAGGGCCGCTCGGAGCGTGGTAAGATTCCACAGAGATGTGCAGACCACACAAAGTGGTGAGAGCTCTCACCTTCGCTGCCGAGGGTCCACGCGACACTGACACAATAAAGTGCGGCGTTAAAGGCCTATCCTTCGCAGGATCGGCGCCGCGCCGCTGCGACCGAAGTTGCAGCACAGAGAGTACGGGAACTCCAAGTGCAATGAGCTCCTCGCGTACATCTTCTGTTGGCATGCGACGCCCTAGGTTCTTCAGGAGCAGTCTGACAGACCGCTCCTCCGGCTGAGAGTAGGTATGGAACCTGACTCCCTTCTCCGGTTCGATGGCGCGGAGAGCGGAGATGGTGGCACGGAAACAATCGGCAGTATCCGGAACTAGCAAAAGAGCATCGCCCCGCATAGCCGCCGTGCCGTTACCACCAGTCTTTTCTCGCAACCATCCCAAAAAATTCCTAGTGTTTGTCACACCAGTGACATACACAGGGACCTTGTTGCGGAGCTTCCCTGCGGGAATGGCAGCAACATCCGCTTGGGCGTGTAGTGTGGTGCCAATAGGCGTGCCTAAGCGACTGTCAGACTCGCTGTGCGAGCGCCCTAGTGCAGAGCCCATCGACTCTGCGGTAACTGGTGAACCAGTGACCTTGGCTTCGACAGTGTTAGGCCCACATGCCGTGTTAGGAGCAGTAGGCTGGGCTTGCAAGGCCGCAGCATACAGTGCTCTTTCCTGGGTTTGACCCAGTTGGCTTCCACTGGAAGTGGATTGTTCGCCCGCGGAGAGAGAGACTACGGGGGCCTCTAGACCTTGAGCGGCTTTTTCAGCCACAGTCAGGGACGCATTCTCGGCTAAGGACAGTGGCCCAAGAGCCGGGCGCCGAGTGGCTGGTTCCAACGAACCAGCAGAGGTAGGAAACTGCCTCAGTGGCCTTGCGTTTGGCTGTGGACTTCGCAAAATCCCCGGACGAGCCAGGTTGCTGCCGGCTGGCGCAGTGCCAGCGGGTCGTTCGCTCGGCCTGTTTGCCGGTCTGGCGGCTGCCTTACCGGACTTCTTCGACGCTGTAACTCGTTTCTTCTCCTTTCTCTTCTGCTGCTTCTGGTAGAGGGCGCTCATCTCTTTCTCCAGCCGCTCACGTATAGACGGGTCAATCCTGGAGTAGTTCTGCTCGAAGAAGTTCTGCTCGAAGAATTCCATGGAGTCTGCCATGGCTGCCACATGTAGAGGAGACCTAGAAAAAATAGAGAAAGGTTGGGTGGAATGGGAAAGGTAGAACAAGCAAGCTCTTTCTGAAGTGCCCTGAAAAGGGCCGTTCGTAGTGTTCTAAAAAGAACAGCTACGAGAGGTGGGTTGGATAGGAAGGGAAAGGTAGAACAAGCTAGCTCTTCCTGAAGTGCCCTGAAAAGGGCCGTTCGTAGTGTTCTAAAAAGAACAGCTACGAAAGGAGGGTTAAGGAAGGAGAGTAAAGGATGCTCTTTCGGAAAGCCCTTAGAAGGGCGGAAGTTAAGTTCTAAAAAGAACTTTAAGTTCAGGCAGTATGCGCTGAACAAATGGAGATCGAAGATCGATCACAAACAGTAGTCAGTAATAGAGGCTTCCCTCTCAGCCAACTGAAGAGATCAGTGGTCCGGTCAACTCAGATGCTCTCTGCTCTGCTGCCTGCTGCTCTGTGTATCAGTCTATGGAGCTCTGGTTCACGACCAAATAAGCTAACTGAGATCAGAGCATTGCGGGCGAAGCCCGCAATGCGATGATCTCGGCTCCGAGTCCATACCTGCATACGAAATGCATTGCTGGAAATGAAAACGGGTTCCTATCCTATAACTTATATTTGCTTACGCTAACTGTGTTTCGCATAGGACTTGAACCTATGCAGGGCAACTGTATTTTATTTTGGGGTTCGGGCCGTGTCCCTTTTTTAAATTAAAGTTCCGGTATTCACCTTACGACCAGGGAAAACCACGGAAAACCCTGGTTGGAACTAGCAAAGGGGATTTGGTCATGGTCCTCCATTCTGCAATGCCTGGTTGGGGTTGAACCAACCAGTTGGGATACATTTCGGCTGAAGGCTTCTACGTATTTGGAAGGGGCATTGTTAGGCTGAAGGCCTCAAAAATTTTGACGATTTTACTCGTCCCTTGGGAAGCGCAAGCGCTTTCCAAGTTGCCTTTCTAAAGGGATCTCAGCATCAAGAAGCTTTGAGTAGGAACTCTGTGCAATACTTCTGATGTCGTTGGCAGTTGGAGAAACCTTTAGGTCCTCCAGAGTCTGCCTGTTATAGACGTAGTTATACGCCTATATCAGGCGAGGACAGTGCTGTGAACTCCATCGGCGTTCCAGTGAGCGAGTCTCATGAAGGGCCATGCGTTCCTTGCTTAGTTTGCATTGCCATATCCAGCCAGGAAAAGGGCTATGACTTTGAGAACTGCCTTGGGACGGGCATTCCCAGTGGGAAGGAATGGAGCTTGTTTTAGCAGACACTTGGTCACCTCAAAACAATCTTCCAAAGTAAGGTCATCGATAAGTTGCTTTAACTTTTCGGAATAACTGTCCGGTGTGGTTGGTTCGGGTCCCGGAGCAGTTGGATTGCTATCAGACGACATCTGCGATGCGCCTGAGTCGCTAGGGATCTGGGGTGGTAGAGTGGGTGGCTGGTTATGGACCTCACGCCCCCGCTCGGTAACATGGCTCCAACCGGGTCCAAGATTCTCCTGCTCAGAGGAGAGACTGGGTGCAATGCCATTCTTCACAGCAGAAACGGAGAGTGAGCTCCCAGAACCTCTGGGTCCCGCCTTAGTGCGCTTCGCCGCTGCCCCTTTAACTTGCTTCCGGGCGTACTACAACCCCCTGAGGGGTGGTCTCCGCCACAAGCGACACACCTTGGAGTGTAACCACAATTACGCTTTGTGTGACCAAAGCGTTGGCAGTTGCGGCATTGTAGAGGGCCGCTCGGAGCGTGGTAAGATTCCACAGAGTGTGCAGACTACACAAAGTGGTGAGAGCTCTCACTGACACAATAAAGTGCGGCGTTAAAGGCCTATCCTTCGCAGGATCGGCGTCGCGCCGCTGCGACCGAAGTTGCAGTACAGAGAGTACGGGAACTCCAAGTGCAATGAGCTCCTCGCGTACATCTTCTGTTGGCATGCGACGCCCTAGGTTCTTCAGGAGCAGTCTGACAGACCGCTCCTCCGGCTGAGAGTAGGTATGGAACCTGACTCCCTTCTCCGGTTCGATGGCGCGGAGAGCGGAGATGGTGGCACGGAAACAATCGGCAGTAGTCAGTAATAGAGGCTTTCCTCTCAGCCAACTGAAGAGATCAGTGGTCCGGTCAACTCAGATGCTCTCTGCTCTGCTGCCTGCTGCTCTGTGTATCAGTCTATGGAGCTCTGGTTCTGTGTTCCTCCCATATTTATACCCTGGGCACTGTTTGGCGCGCAGATTTCTGTGAGGTCCGTCTTCCACTTCCCATGGAAAGGTTGCACCGTGGTTTTTCTTAGGGAAGGGTCATAGGACAGGACTTCGATACATGAGCAGCAGGCAGCAGAGCAGAGAGCATCTGAGTTCACCGAACTACTGATCTCTTCAGTTGGCTGAGAGGGAAGCCTCTATTACTGACTACTGTTGGTGATCGTCCTTCGATCTCCATTTGTTCAAGCGCATACCGCCTGAACTAAAAGTTCTTTTTAGAACTTATCTTCCGCCCTTCTAAGGGCTTTCCGAAAGAGCATCCTTTACTCTCCTTCCTTAACCCACCTTTCGTAGCTGTTCTTTTTAGAGCACTACGAACGGCCCTTTTCAGGACACTTCAGAAAGAGCTTGCTTGTTCTACCTTTCCCATTCCACCCAACCTTTCTCTATTTTTTATAGGTCTCCTCTACATGTGGCAGCCATGGCAGACACTATGGAATTCTTCGAGCAGAACTACTCCAGGATTGACCCGTCTATACGTGAGCGGCTGGAGAAAGAGATGAGCGCCCTCTACCAGAAGCAGCAGAAGAGAAAGGAGAAGAAACGAGCTACAGCGTCGAAGAAGTCCGGTAAGGCAGCCGCCAGACCGGCAAACAGGCCGAGCGAACGACCCGCTGGCACTGCGCCAGCCGGGCAGCAACCTGGCTCGTCCGGGGATTTTGCGAAGGCCACAGCCAAACGCAAGGCCACTGAGGCAGTTTCACCTACCTCTGCTGGTTCGTTGGAACCAGCCACTCGGCGCCCGGCTCTTGGACCATTGTCCTTAGCCGGGAATGCGTCCCTGACTGTGGCTGAAAAAGCCGCTCAAGTCCTAGAGGCCCCCGTAGTCTCTCTCTCCGCGGGCGAACAATCCACTTCCAGTGGAAGCCAACTGGGTCAAACCCAGGAAAGAGCACTGTATGCTGCGGCCTTACAAGCCCAGCCTACTGCTCCTAACACGGCATGTGGGCCTAACACTGTCAAAGCCAAGGTCACTGGTTCACCAGTTACCGCAGAGTCGATGGACTCTGCACTAGGGCGCTCGCACAGCGAGTCTGACAGTCACTTAGGCACGCCTATTGGCACCACACAACACGCCCAAGCGGATGTTGCTGCCATTCCCGCAGGGAAGCTCCGCAACAAGGTCCCTGTGTATGTCACTGGTGTGGCAAACACTAGGAATTTTTTGAGATGGTTGCGAGAAAAGACTGGTGGTAACGGCACGGCGGCTATGCGGGGCGATGCTCTTTTGCTAGTTCCGGATACTGCCGATTGTTTCCGGGCCACCATCTCCGCTCTCCGCGCCATCGAACCGGAGCAGGGAGTCAGGTTCCATACCTACTCTCAGCCGGAGGAGCGGTCTGTCAGACTGCTCCTGAAGAACCTAGGGCGTCGAATGCCAACAGAAGATGTACGCGAGGAGCTCATTGCACTTGGAGTTCCCGTACTCTCTGTACTGCAACTTCGGTCGCAGCGGCGCGACGCCGATCCTGCGAAGGATAGGCCTTTAACGCCGCACTTTATTGTGTCAGTGTCGCGTGGACCCTCGGCAGCGAAGGTGAGAGCTCTCACCACTTTGTGTGGCCTGCACATCTCTGTGGAATCTCACCACGCTCCGAGCGGCCCTCTACAATGCCGCAACTGCCAACGCTTTGGTCACACAAAGCGTAATTGTGGTTACACTCCAAGGTGTGTCGCTTGTGGCGGAGACCACCCCTCAGGGGGTTGTAGTACGCCCAAGGATGCACTGAGGTGCTGTAACTGCAACTCCTCCCACACTGCCAACTATAAGGGTTGCAGTAAGTGGAAGCAAGTTAAAGGGGCAGCGGCGAAGCGCACTAAGGCGGGACCCAGAGGTTCTGGGAGCTCACGCTCCGTTTCTACTGTGAAGAATGGCATTGCACCCAGTCTCTCCTCTGAGCAGGAGAAGCTTGGACCCGGTTGGAGCCATGTTACCGAGCGGGGGCGTGTGGTCCATAACCAGCCACCCACTCTACCACCCCAGATCCCTAGCGACTCAGGCGCATCGCAGATTTCATCTGATAGCAATCCAACTGCTCCGGGACCCGAACCAACCACACCGGACAGTTATTCCGAAAAGTTAAAGCAACTTATCGATGACCTTCCTTTGGAAGATTGTTTTGAGGTGACCAAGTGTCTGCTAAAACAAGCTCCATTCCTTCCCACTGGGAATGCCCGTCCCAAGGCAGTTCTCAAAGTCATAGCCCTTTTCCTGGCTGGATATGGCAATGCAAACTAAGCAAGGAACGCATGGCCCTTCATGAGGCTCGCTCACTGGAACGCCGATGGAGTTCACAGCACTGTCCTCGCCTGATATAGGCGTATAACTACGTCTATAACAGGCAGATTCTGGAGGACCTAAAGGTTTCTCCAACTGCCAACGACATCAGAAGTATTGCACAGAGTTCCGACTCAAGGCTTCTCGATGCTGAGATCCCTTTAGAAAGGCAACTTGGAAAGTGCTTGCGCTTCCCAAGGGACGAGTAAAATCGTCAAAATTTTTGAGGCCTTCAGCCTAACAATGCCCCTTCCAAATACGTAGAAGCCTTCAGCCGAAACGTATCCCAACTGGTTGGTTCAACCCCAACCAGGCATTGCAGAATGGAGGACCATGACCAAATCCCCTTTGCCAGTTCCGACCAGGGTTTTCCGTGGTTTTCCCTGGTCGTAAGGTGAATACCGGAACTTTAAGTTTAAAAAGGGACACGGCCCGAACCCCAAAATAAAATACAGTTGCCCTGCATAGGTTCAAATCCTATGCGAAACACAGTTAGCGTAAGCAAATATAAGTTATAGGATAGGAACCCGTTTTCATTTCCAGCAATGCATTTCGTATGCAGGTATGGACTCGGAGTCGAGATCGGAGTCGAGTCGAGTCGGAGTCGAGATCTGATCTCAGTTAGCTTATTTGGTCGTGGTGGTCGTGGTTTTTCTTAGTACCGGGAACCACAACTTATTTACTCTTAAAGCTTCTTCTTTGCGGTTGAAATTATTCTTTTGATGTTTCATAATCTCTATGGCTTCTCTGTACAGCCGCGGATAGTACTGTGGTGTGGTGGAAAGGACTTGGGTCTCCTTGTATAGAATTTCATGATCGCTATCCTCTAAAATAGCGTGCTCAGCCACAGCCGATTTTTCCGGTTGAAGTAGCCGGCAATATCTCTTGTGTTCTTGTAGACGTGTGCTGATTTTTGTTTGGTCCCGCTACGACCCATCTGTAGTGCCATCGATTCACCAACGTACGATATAGCCAAGTACTTAGGTTCACTTCTCCAGCCGCATATTGGTCTCACACCATCGTATGTCAAGGACTCCCGACACTTCATCTCAAAATTAAGTAACATTCAGGTTGGACCTAATGACCGCCTGGCTAGTTTTGATGTGGTATCGCTATTTACCAAAGTACCGGCAAATGCAGCATTGGAGCATATAGGCAAGTTATTTCCTGATGACATCACGGCCCTGTTCAGGCATTGTTTAACCACCACGTACTTTCAATGGGATAATGAATTTTATGAACAACTAGACGGCGTCGCTATGGGGGACCCATTTAGTCCGGTGGTCGCTAACTTTTACATGGAAAAATTTGAGCAGCTAGCACTCGAATCGGCTCCGTGCAAACCAAAAATCTGGTGGAGGTACGTGGATGATACGTTTGTGATATGGGATCATGGGGATGAGGAGCTCCAAAAATTCTTAATGCACATAAACAGCATCAACACCAGTATCCAGTTCACCATGGAAATGGAAAAGAACCAGCAGCTTGCTTTCCTGGATGTGCTCGTAATGAGATCTGACAACACCATTGACCACAAGGTGCACAGAAAGCCGATGCATACAGACCGGTACCTGAATAAAACGTCGAACCATCATCCCAGGCAAAAACGAGCTATGATAAAAACATTGGTTAACCGCGCTCGGGCCATTTCAGGGCCAACACATTTGAACGATGAAATGGAACACTTGGAAAATACGTTGGTAAATAATGGATATAGCAGACAAGAAATCAGACGAGCAATATGCCCTAAAAATGGACATGAGGGACCGAAGAAAACAGTTGGTATGGCCTTCCTACCGTATATAAAAGGAATAACAGATCGCATTGGAAACATTCTGAAGCGACATAAGGTAGACACCATCTTCAAGCCGACCAAAAAGCTCCAAGCTAGCCTCAGATCTGCCAAGGACAGTCGAGACCCTCTTACGGCAAAGGGAGTGTATAGAATTCCATGTAGCTGTGGCTTAGTGTACATAGGGACCACCAAACGAAAAATCAGCACACGTCTACAAGAACACAAGAGATATTGCCGGCTACTTCAACCGGAAAAATCGGCTGTGGCTGAACACGCTATTTTAGAGGATGGCGATCATGAAATTCTATACAAGGAGACCCAAGTCCTTTCCACCACACCACAGTACTATCCGCGGCTGTACAGAGAAGCCATAGAGATTATGAAACATCAAAATAATAATTTCAACCGCAAAGAAGAAGCTTTAAGAGTAAATAAGTTGTGGTTCCCGGTGCTAAGAAAAACCACGGTGCAACCTTTCCATGGGAAGAGGAAGACGGACCTCACAGAAAACTGCGCGCCAAACAGTGCCCAGGGTATAAATATGGGAGGAACACAGAACCAAACAAGGCACAGACCCCTCTCTGCCTCAAAACCTAAGGCCTATCAGTCTTCTTTCCCCGCTAGGAAAAATTTTCGAAAAAGCACTTCTGAAAAGAATTAACTCTATTATCACAGAAAATGATACCTTACCCCCTACACAATTTGGTTTCCGTGCAGGTCATGGCACAAATCTTCAACTCCTAAGACTGGTAGATCATATAACTACAGAATTTAATAACAAAGCAAGCACTGCTGCAGTTTTTCTGGACATTGAAAAAGCATTCGATAGAACGTGGTACCCTGGCCTCATTTGCAAACTTGCAGTCGCGGGAATCCCTGCCTTCCTTCTTACTATAATAAAATCATACCTAACAGACAGGACATTCAGAGTTCAATTCAATCAAGGCATCTCTACAGCCCGCAGCATAGAAGCAGGTGTGCCTCAAGGCTCTGTATTGGCACCTGTCCTCTACAACATTTTCACTCACGACATCCCAAGTGAGCCAGGTGTCCATCTTGCACTCTATGCAGATGACACTGCTGTATATACCTCAGCTGTAAACATAAAATTTGCGATACCTAGACTGCAAAGAAGACTTAACAGAGTCGTCGAATGGTGTCAACAATGGAATATCAAAATTAACAACAACAAAACTCAGGCCATTGTTTTCACCAAACGAAAACCACGGGCTATCCCTAGACTTCATTTGCAAGGTAGACTTCTACCACTACAAAAAACCACGAAATACTTGGGTGTTATACTAGACAGATCTTTAACTTTCAAGCAACACATAGACAATGCTTGTATTAAAGGTCTCAAATCCACACGGGCACAAATTCCACTTCTCAGGTCACAAAACCTAAATCTTCATGTCAAAAAGATAATCTACTCGGCCATAATTCGATCTAGATTAACCTATGCTTGTCCAGCCTGGACACATGCAGCGCACACAAACATACACAAACTACAAGTCATTCAAAACAAAGCACTGAGAATTATCCTACAAAGACCACGCACAACAAACATCAAACAATTACATGAAGAAGCACAAATAGAACCTGTTCAACAGTTCATAGAAAAAATCACTACATCACAAGCTGCAAAACTACGTAATCATCCCAACACCTTGGTACAACAAATTGGGACCAGACAAGCTAGGTTTCGAAAACATAGGAGACCAAGCATTGTTGTTGACATTCAAGGACAAGCCAATCAACCATAGTTTTAAGAATGTAAATAAGTGTCATTATAGCATTAAGACTGTAAACAAATTTAGTTATACCAAAAATGTAAATAGTCTGTAAATAGGACTAACAATAGTATTAAGACTGTAAATAAGGGTAGTTATACAAAAATGTAAATAGTCTGCAAACAGGACTAACTGATAAAAAGCAACATTAAATATATAGCCTTTCGGAATTTACGAAATACAGAAAGCAAATTATACCAAACCACATAAATGTAGGGACAAGAGCCCAAATTGGGGCTCAAACCCTTGGAATAAAAGGGATATTTCCCTCGAAAATTAATGCCATGCCATGCCATGCCACCAGAGCTCAGTCTGTCAACGGCCATCTAGACAAGCACGTCGCTCCAGCAGTGCCTCTGAGGATGCTCACCGCAGTCGTGAGCGAAACGTCAGGTCGTAAAAACCTAGGACCACGGCATACCAGCCCGGAAATGGTAGACCATGCTTACTGCATAAGTTAAACTGCTAGAAAAATAATAGCCTAATCATCTAAAGAATGTAAAGATCATCGCCACTTACTTGGACCTGTATCACTATAAATTGGCTTCATGTACTCAATGATGGCTTGGGGCGCAGAAGAGAAGTGAAGTGCTTAGATCTTTATTATGGATAGTGATTTTTTCAAACCTTGCTTATTTATTGAAGGTTAGGTTGATTTTTTTAGTGTAGCATACTTATCAATAGGTCCAGAAGTTAATGATCTATGAGAAGACGAAATATACATGCAAATATGCTATAAAATTTGTAAAATATGTTCTGAAACCAATGAAGTGTGCTCCATCATTCAAGTAATTTTATTACTTTACGTTCTTTTGATGGCTGAATTGCACTATAAATTTAAACATATAGGCCTATAGTAAAAATTGTATAAATTACATTACAAAACTTTAAAAAACAAGGTCAATGCATAATATTTTTGTATTTAAATAAAATTAATAATATGAAATGTCGCTTTAGTATTACATATAAAATCAGTTCTGAAAAAATTAGGCTGTATACTGTCATTATCGTGCAGTCGGTTCTTAAAATATTCAATAGCAAATAGCAAATAGGCCTACTGTAAATATTTGAATTTATATAGATAAGTACAATGTTTTTTTAATCAGAAACATCTCGTTAAAAAGTGACAAATTAATAAAGCATGCACAAGTATTTAATATGAAGCAAGTATGATGCATTATTGCAAGACTACCAAAATATGCAACAATATGCAAAATGAATCCATGAAATTGCTGTTATTTCTTTCATGTCTCGTACACGTTATAGCACTAGCATATGATACAGCGCATTATTAAAAATGTTGTTTTTTATAAACTTCCGGGACGTACTTTTGAAATATGACTTCAAAAAAGTTAGGCTATTTTTTTAGTTCCATATAGCCTAACCATATGCTAACTTTTAAAATTAACTGACAAAATTTATTTAATCTTTTTAACGCTCACAGATAAAAGTGGAAAAACGATATTGTGAGAAGGAGAATAAACATTAGATAAACTATAAATATTTTGTACACTTCTCCTATTGTTATATAAGTAAAGGGGGAGGTTGAATACCAATAAGTCTTTCTTATCCTCTTCGGGCCAAAGGGAAAATTGTCTTTTATAAAATACACACTACATCGTTTCTGGATTGATTTGTAAAGTACAAAAACAAAATTTAACAAAATACGAACAAAAATACCGTGGGCTCCCAGTTGTGCATGTCGGAAAGTTAGGATGGTTTTAAAATAGCTGGTTTGTACCTTAGACAAATAGACAACTAATTCTTCCGGCCAAATTATGTCATTTCTCTTCATCATAGCAACCCCACCAAAATCTCTATAGGCTAGCATTTGAGAAGTTGCAGATATAAAGGTTTTTAACAAACCAGTTTTTATTTGCATCGCCTGCGGGACTGGATAGAGACGGCTATTGCATCCACATTCTTTCTTATTGCCGCATCCGAACACTTTCGTACTGCCGCATACAAAATAATCCTGACCATTTATGATACAAAGTTTACGTGTACGAGGATAAACTGTATAAATAGCTGCCATTGCATGTACCCAAATGTTTCGCAGAGCATTTACAACTTATTCGTTCGTTTATGTACGGAAAATACAGAATAACATTGTTTATAAATACCCAATGTGAACTTAAAGATCTATATATTTGCGTGTAATGTCACGTAATAAGTACACGTAATTTGGTTGCTTGTTGTTATTACTATTATTATTATTATTATCATCATCATCATTATCATTATTATTATTAAAATGAAATAGATCTATGTGGGAAGGTATCCTGAATTGGAAGGTACTGTGTGAATAAAACCATTAGAAGTAAATACAGCATTTCGGTAAGAATGTTGGATTTTTCGATGTTTCATCGTCCAAAGTAGAATTTTCAACACTAAAATAATTACGCAATTATGACCTTTAATGTCACTGCCTACGTACTACACACACCTTCACTACAATAGCATTAAACCGGTAATACAGTAGTTGTGAAATAACTTTATTATCTTTCCAGCACATTATAACAGTGATTATTGTGTGTTCTATCAGGTATTTTTTCGTTAAAACCGGTAACCTTATGCCTTTCTTATCACTAAGTGCAGTTCACCTCCCCATGGTTGCTGTGACGTACAAGGTTATACTTTAGTCCAGCATTTCATTTGAACATGACTAGTTTGTTGCTCTCTGTCACTCAACTTATATCTATTTGAAAGTAAGTACCGCTTCAGGGTATTAATTTTCGGGACGAATTCGTGGATAAATAAGTTTAAAAGATTCGTTAAAGAAATATTACTACTTTAAGTTATTATTTCATGTAGGTATATCGATTCAGAACATCCCGCTATGTTTGGTTTTATGGTGTCTAAGGCCGGGCGCAAGTTGAGACGCAGTTTGGTGACGTGAGGTGAGGTGACTCAGCGTGAGTTTTGTGAAACACAGAATTAAATACAACAGGGAAGGTTCGCACGCAGGGTGAGGTGACGCAGTATCAGCGCGTCCGCGAGCTGCGAAGGTCTGTGACCATGCTAAATTTATCACTAGTGACTGCGACCTGCGCGGGCTGTGCGCAAGTTGAGACGCAGTTTGGTGAGGTGAGGTGAGGTGTCTCACCGTGAGTTTCTGTGAAACACAGAATTAAATACAATAGCGAAGGTTCGTACGCAGGATGAAGTGAAGAAGTTTCAACGCGTCCGTGAGCTGAGGAGGTTTGTGATCGTGCCACAGTTTCTCACTAGTGACTTTTCACTGCGCGTGAAAAAAGTTGTTTGTCCACCATGGAGGAAAAGTTAATTGAGACAGGTCGAGGGAGAAAGAAATTGTAAGACACGTCCCATAAAAATGTTAGATTTGGGAAGAAATTGCGAAGGGCATTGGAAAGAAATATGATAAGGTGTTTATAATTTTCTTTTACTTAAATAAGATTAATTTATTTGAAGGGAACAAGGGTAAAGTGGTAGTAGTCTCCGTTCTTATGGACTTTGATATAATAATTCCTTCTAGTAGTGAATTTGGAATTTTGGAATTAGTTTAGAGAGAAAGCGGTAATATTATAGGTAAAATAAATTATATAAAGGGGGAAAAGGATCGTGTTCCATGCAGTTTGTACAGGTGAAAGATTAATGTCCGCTCTGAAAGTAAACAAACCTCTTCTCTTCAACTCATCATATTTATTGTTTATCAGTTTGTTTCTATGCTCTTTTCAATCAAAAGCGTTTCTTGAATTAATTTCTATACAATTTGTTAAATTTGTTCTCCTGTAAATTCCTTTTTCGTTTTCCGCTGTACCCTTCATTTGTTTTAGATAACCTTTATATGCAGTAGATTATCGACGAAAAGAAAAAGTTGCATAAGCAGGTATAAATGTGTATATTTTCTATACAGATGTATATCATAACTAGTATAAACTATATGAATATATGACAAGAATTAATTAGTTGGGAAGTTTCAGATTTGTAATTAAAAATAAAATGAAGGAGTCATCTTGAAATTTATTTTCAACTTACTTTCATAAATGTTTTATAATTATGTATAGTAAAATTGCTCCATTCTCCGTAACAAACGTTTCTGAAATGAAACATGTTCTCAAAAAGATTTTACCAATTAGTTACGTTTCGCTTTATAATGTTTTCCCGTTCAGAGTTAAACTTAGTATCTCACCGGAATTTGAAAAGTAACCTTAATTTAAATTGAATTGAATGATTTCAAGCTTGATCTATTCGTTTAAAAATTAAATCGATTATTCTTGTTTTAATTTCCGCGAAAAGATCAATAGGTTTCTCCTCGATCTGCCATGGTTCAAGTTTTCTGTTAAATAAAAGTGCCGAAATAAATTAATCAAATAGAATAGCTAGAAACAAGATAATTATCTAATTCTACACTTTATCACATTCAAGCATATGGTGCATGGTTTTTAAGCACAACACAAGGGCGCTGTGGAAGTGACAGTGCTCTCTCTCTCTCTCTCTCTCTCTCTCTCTCGCAGCATCGCGCCAGCCGCGGCCTTCCCCTTCCTATGTGGGCATGCGCACAACAGTCAAACACCAAGCCGCTGGAACTTTGGAGAGAACTGGGGAATGCTACTGGCATTAAGCTGAAGGATTATATATTCTACAACTATAAAGAAGAATTAAAGAAAAAAGGACTCATTATATTAAATGTTATCGATAATATCATGTGGAAATAGGGGTGCTGCAGTTCTACAGTGCCTATACACGAGTCGCCACTGTTCCTCACCATAAAAATGCGGCTATATAGTTTTTCTTCAGTTCCAATAGATCTTGACGCATTGCATCCTTCAGCATCTACTGACTCGTTGATGAAGCCATGCAACTCAGAAAAATGTTCAGGGTTACATAGTAAAAATCCCTAAATTTTTCATTACAAAAATAGTCCTTAAGGATAAATTCTCCGTGCGTCTTTCTTTTCTTTAAACAACGCTTTTCGGAATCTTTTCGTTTAATGATGTTGACATTATTTGTTCTTAGAGTTCATCTGACTATGATTCTGAACTTTGTAAAGATTCTATGTACATGGCAGTCATTGTGCACATTGCTCACTACCTCATAGACACGCAGTTGTGATAGAACTGCCTCCCAACTTTCGCTCTCCCTGCGCGCAGTTGATTGAATCCTGCTTCCCTGAATCACCTCACGTCACCAAACTGCGTCTCAACTTGCGCCCGGCCTCAGGCCTCAGGCCGGGCGCAAGTTGAGACTAGTGATGAGCAAATGCAAGACCAAGGCGGTCTTGGTCTTGGTATTGCACTCTCAGTCTTGGTCTTGGTCTTGCATAGGTAACCCTGGTCTTGGTCTTGGTCTCGGTCTTATATCAGTGGTCTTGGTCTTGGTCTCGGTCTTGCATACTCGGTCTTGGTCTTGTTCCAAGAGTCTTGCAGTTTTTTTTTTTTATCTTACTGCGATCGATGGCATTTACATGATTTAAAGTTACACCGTTTACATGTGTGTTAATGCTTGCGAAAGTAACGAAAGCTAATTGCTTGTACTTTCTTTGACCATGTAAACTGTAATGTGATGTCACTCTGTTTGCCGAAACGTCCATGGTGATATAAGCTAGAACAGTAAACTTTGAGTGTAAATTTCAATATTCTCTGTTATCCTATTGCAGAACTTTAAACCCATAATCCACGAGATGCTATACACAATTCGAGAGTGTAAAATTATGAATATTATATTGTAAAGTTTGAAATTGAACGGCTGTGTAGACAAAAAGTAATCGTAACAATATGTGTATGAAATGTTTAAAAGATTTCCGCATAGGAGAGAGGTTCTATCTGACCTGTTTAAAACTGTATAATATAGTAACAAAACATAACGGCATTGAAGCAGATGGTTTAGAAATTGTGCAATCTATAGCAAATCACACAATGTCCCTTCGAAACCCAAACCCATAGGCTGCAATAAATAATATTTCTCTTTCCATATACCCTAGTCCTAATTTATAACACACTGTGAACAGATCATTTCTGCACTTTAAAGATTTCCGCTACCCCCATAAATTGCTTTCTACTGGCTTTCAAGTTTCGGACCTTCAACTAAATAATCATAACTATTCTTCATGCAAGAAAATATTTCTAGGCCAGGCATTTTATACTTTTATTATCTTTTCCCATTCGATATGCATCCTTAATATGAATCAGCAGCAATAACTTAAACACCGCCATCGTTATGTGTCACTAACAAAATTGTAGTAGTAAAAATGGTTTTCAGTGAATGTCCTACCTATCATCAACAAAATGTAGGCCTGTATATCTACAGTACAATCAGATACGTAACTGCAAAGTAATAACTAGCAAATACCCGTCAAATAAGTTCCTGTTTTAATATTAATCTACGGTGTAATTGTGTTTTATTGAATAATTATGAAGAATGCCTGATTTTTCAAACTTCACTTTATTTTGAAATCTTCTGCAAGGAGAATGGAATGAGCTGAAGAGCTATGTTATATTTTGTTCAAGTAAACAGGAAAGATTCTATATGTGAGAGTAGGCTATGAATATTAATGATAGGTGTAAAAAAGGATATCATCGTTAATGAAATAGGCTACTGAGCATGTTAATAGGGGTTTTAAGTTACGGGGGCTACTGTTTCAAGTTTCAAATCCTCAGTCAGAGGCCGCCCCATGGCTGAGTGGTTAGACAGCTCGCCCTCCACCGCTGGGACCCGGGATCGGATCTCGATCTATCCATGTGGAATTTGTTGTGGACAAAGTGGGGTCGGGGCAGGCTTTCTCGGGGTGCTCCGGTTTCCCCTGCTGTATACCATTCCATCGTTGCTCCATTCATCGTAGTATGACCATTTGGTTGTAATAAAGAAATATTATAAATCCTCAGTCATAGCTTTCTTTTAACCCAGTGAGAGGTTAGAGAAACTAGTTTTTAAATAACTGTATGGCAGAATTTTTAAGTTTTATTCATCAAATATGAGGTCTGTATTTATATTGTACGCAAAATGACATTTCATACATGACTTAGGCCTTTATTACATCTGTCTGTCTTTCGTACTATAATACTAGAGAACTATTGCAATTAAACATTTTTAAAATGAATGTGGAGTGTTTATCGTGAATTTAACTCCCACCAATTGAAGGAACTAGCTGTATGGAATGCCATTCAGGGAAATCCGTCAGATTAATTGAAAGTTTTCATTGCAGTAATTCGTTAACATAGTGGTGAGAGAGGTATACGGAGTTCACATGTATTATTTGAATGGTGCACTCGTTTTTGGATACGGACAGCGTCACGCACCGGGTCTGCTCTTACTGGTTACCGCACGATGAGGCAACCTCTACATTATAGAACTACCAGCCTTGGAACTACCCCGGCTAGCGACTCTGCGGCGCCTTTGAGTAGTGGTCGCTGGTTCGCTGCATACACAACGGGGCTTTACAAAACTTTTTCAAATAGCAAGACTGCAAGAGTCTTGCAGTTAGATCTTGTTCTTGCCAGAGTCTTGCAGGATTGGTCTCGGTCTTGGTCTCAGTCTTGCATTTTCCGCAAGACCAAGACCAAGACTGCAAGACCAAGACTGGTCTCGCTCATTACTAGTTGAGACGCAGTTTAGTGACGTGAGGTGAGGTAAATCACCGTGAGTTTTGTAAAACACACAGATAAAGTTTAATACAACAGCGAAAGTTCGCACGCAGGGTGAGGTAACGCAGTATCAGCGCGTCCGTGAGCTGCGCAGGTCTGTGACCATGCTAAATTTGTCACTAGTGACTGCGACCTGCGCGGGCTGTGCGTTAGTTGAGACGCAGTTTGGTGAGGTGAGGTGAGGTGTCTCACCGTGAGTTTCTGTGAAACACAGAATTAAATACAACAGCGAAGGTTCGCACGCAGGATGAAGTGAAGCAGTTTCAACGCGTCCGTGAGCTGCGGAGGTTTGTGATCGTGCCACAGTTTCTGACTAGAGACTTTTCACTGCGCGTGAAAAGTTGTTTGTCCACCATGGAGGAGAAATTAATTGAGGCAGGTCGAGGGAGAAAGAAATTGTAACACACGTCACATAAAAATTTTAGATTTGGGAAGAAATTGCGAAGGGCATTGGAAAGAAATATGATAAGGTGTTTATAATTTTTTTTACTTAAATAAGATTAATTTATTTGAAGGGAACAAGGGTAAAGTGGTAGTAGTCTCCGTTCTTATGGACTTTGATATAATAATGCCTTCTAGTAGTGAATTTGGAATTTTGGGATTAGTTTAGGGAGAAAGCGGTAATATTATAGGCAAAATAAATCATATAAAAGGGAAAAAGGATCGTGTTCCATGCAGTTTGTACTGGTGAAAGATTAATGTTCGCTCTGAAAGTAAACAAACCTCTTCTCTTCAACTCTTCATATTTATTGTTTATCAGTTTGTTGCTATGCTCTTTTCAATCAAAAGCGTTTCTTGAATTAATTTCTATACAGTGTGTTCAATTTGTTCTCCTATAAATTCCTTTTTCGTTTTCCGCTGTACCCTTCATTTGTTTTAGATAAAATTTTGTGTGCAGTAGATTTTCGACGAAAAGAAAAAGTTGCATAAGCAGGTATAAATGTGTATATTTTCTATACAGATGTATATCATAACTAGTATAAACTATAAGAATATATGACAAGAATTAATTAGTTGGGAAGTTTCAGATTTGTAATTAAAAATAAAATGAAGGAGTCATCTTGAAATTTATTTTCAACTTACTTTCATAAATGTTTTATAATTATGTAGAGTAAAATTGCTCCATGCTTCGTAACAAACGTTTCTGAAATGAAACATTTTCTCAAAATCATTTTGCCAATTAGTTACGTTTCGCTTTATAATGCTTTCCCGTTCAGAGTTAAACTTAGTATCTCACCGGAATTTGTAAAGTAACCTTAATTTAAATTGAATTGAATGATTGAGTGTTATAGTGACATAAAAAATAAGAAAATAAAACGTATTATATTTATTAAAAATTATATATTTATTATGTCTTAAAGATGAATTTTCATATCATAATTATTAATTATATGTATATATGATCGCTGATTGTAAGTATTCGCAACATTACATTAAAAAATTTAAATTTGTAGGAAATTAATACTTTCCTCCCAGTATCGACTCATAGCTAAAATTAGTGTGGGTGCTGCTCCAGAAAATGTTTAGCCTTCGTTTTAAATATTGTGCAAAAGGAAACATACATATTTAGAAAGAAAATTTATTCAGAAACTTGAAAAGACCCTAAAAGAACGAAATCAAACTTTTTTTACTTACTGTAATTTAAATTGTTACAGCTCAAGCTTGATCTATTCGTTTAACAATTAAATCGATTATTCTTGTTTTAATTTCCCCGAAAAGATCAATAATTTTCTCCTTGATCTGCCATGGTTCAAGTTTTCTGTTAAATAAAAGTGCCGAAATAAATGAATCAAATAGAATAGCTGGAAACAAGATAATTATCTAATTCTACACTATATCACATTCAAGAATATGGTACATGATTTTTAAGCACAACACAAGGGCACTGTGGAAGTGACAGTGCTCTCTCTCTCTCTCTCTCTCTCTCTCTCTCTCTCTCTCTCTCGCAGTCTGCGCGCCAGCCGTAGCCTTCCCCTTCCTATGTGGGCATGAGCACAACAGTCAAACACCACGCCGCTGGAACTTTGGAGCGCACTGGGGAATGCTACTGGCATTAAGCTGAAGGATTCTATATTCTACAACTATAAAGAAGAATTAAAGAAAAAAGGACTCATTATATTAAATGTTATCAATTATATCATGTGGAAATAGGGGTGCTGCAGTTCTGCAGTTCTACAGTCCCTATACACGAGTCGCCACTGTTCCTCACCATAAAAATGCGGCTATATAGTTTTTCTTCAGTTCCAATAGATCTTGACGCATTGCATCCTTCAGCATCTACTGACTCGTTGATGAAGCCATGCAACTCAGAAAAATGTTCAGGGTTACATGGTAATAATTCCTAAATTTTTCATTAGAAAAATCGTCCTTAAGGATAAATTCTCCGTGCGTATATTTCTTTTCTTTAAACAATCCTTTTCGGAATCTTTTCGTTTAATGATGTGGAAATTATTTGTTCTTAGAGTTCATCTGACTATGATTCCGAACTTTGTAAAGGTCCTATGTACATGGCAGTCATTGTGCACATTGCTCACTACCTCATAGACACGCAGTTGTGATAGAACTGCCTCCCAACTTTCGCTCTCCCTGCGCGCAGTTGATTGAATCCTGCTTCCCTGCGTCACTCTGCGTCACCTCACGTCACCAAACTGCGTCTCAACTTGCGCCCGGCTTTACAGTTATTATGTCCAACGCTGGACGCAAGTTCAGACGCAGTTTGGTGAGGTCAGATGACTCACCGTGAGTTTCTTTGAAACACAGAAATAAATACAACAGCGAATGTTTGCATGCAGGCTGAAGTGACGCAGAAACTCATGGTGAGTCACCTCACTTCACCTCACCCAACCTCACCTCGCCTCGCCTCACCTCACCTCACCACACCTCACCTCACCTCACCACACCTCACCTCACCTCACCTCACCTCACCTCACCTCACCTCACCTCACCTCACCTCACCACACCAGACCTCACATCACCACACCTCACCTCATCTCGCCACACCTCACCTCACCAAACTGCGTCCTAACTTGCGTCCAGCCTTAAAGCGATGTTTAACGTTTGAGCGATAACTTAAGCACGAATTTTCGGTAGGACCTATGTAGCCTATACTCGAAATGTATAAAAGTTCTGTAATCCGGTTTTGGGGTGCTTTTCACGATTAGAAAGCACCGCCCGGAAAAACGACCTAAGATTCGAGTTACCTGGCCCAATTTAGGCCTACATTCATTATCCCTCTTTAGTCCACCCATGTAAAAAGAACAGATCTATTCTCTGCACCCATAACATTATAAACAAATGAATCCATCAGAGCAGGCTAACAAAATCGAGGCGATCGACAAACTGATGTTAAAAGAAATAGATTTCAACGATGCTCTTCTTTCTCCGTTGTTATGGCAGCCGAGAAA
This sequence comes from Ectobius pallidus, assembly GCA_964059195.1. Lineage (NCBI taxonomy): Eukaryota > Metazoa > Arthropoda > Insecta > Blattodea > Ectobiidae > Ectobius > Ectobius pallidus. The sequence continues at coordinate 25,815,906 of CAXKWD010000012.1, read as the reverse complement.
GATCATGTACAATTTATTTTACAATTGAAATATTTTACTGAAAAGTGGTGCTTCGATAGCGAAAAAACCTCAAATTTTCTGCCATTTTTTCGCTCATAACTCGCGAACGAAAACGAAAATTAGAAATCCGGCTTTGAGGTGTACTCAGATAGGTACCGGTACTCTTTAACCCATCCCTGTTAAACATTTCAGAGCTCAGCATGCCCTAGAATTGACTGGGCATTGCACACAAACAAACAAACAGACAGACAAACACTTTCTCTTATTGTAATAAAATTATAAGATGACAAGTGTTTATTTCAGATTGCAGAGTTCTCATTAGTATTGTATTTACCTTCAAAAACTATTTTTTCGTGCATTATTGCTGAAAATTTAACAGCTATTTTGAACAAGATTAAGGCATCTTTACAAAATTAATTTGTATTTAAGATAGTCGTAGGCAGTTAGGGTAAGAACATCGTAACTCCGTCAGCAGCCTTGATGCTTTCTGTGTGCATCTGTGTGCTGTAGTCAGGGCCGTGGAAAGAAAGCAAGGACCCCAACGACAAATTTTCCCGGGCCCCCGTCAAATGTTAAATTCTTTACCCAACTCGCCCTTTATAATGTATGCAACAAAAGGATTATATAATGATATTATATGATATTAAGTGCTACAATTGTACCGGTACGGTATGAGATTGTCTGGTAGACAGGAAATATCTGTCCGTCTGACTGTCCGTGTGTCTGTAAGCGCGATAACTCAAATACGCTTTATCGGATTTTCATAAAACTTGGTATATCATTTATAACGCCCGTGGGACGAAGCCTATTGATTTTGGACCAAATCGGTTAACTGATGCCGGGCATGAAACGAAATGTTCTAATTAGGAACAATTTTACCTGTTTGTACCAGTTTAATCTTTTGAAAATAATGATTTTAAATGCCGAACGTTAGTGAGGCCTACTGTTGAGTCCAAAAGGATTTCTGCTTCTACTTTTCAAAAGTAGCAATTTTTCTTCAAGACTAATCCGTTTCAGATTAACTTATTAATTCCGTGTCACCATTATACGACAGGACAATGCACATAAAATAAACACACAAAACATAATTTAAACTGTTTACTGACTTATAAGCAATTTTATTTTAAAGTAAATTGTATAAAGTAAAAAATAAAACCTGATCGGCCGGGCCCCCTTTTGAGGCCCGGGCCCCGGGGCTGCAGCCCCGGCAGCCCCTCCCTCTCGTCGGGCCTGGCTGTAGTTTTGTTTGTGAATTGTTTGTTTGGCAATAAACAATAATAGATAGTCCTTAGTAATTTATGCCTACACATTCACATCTGCTATAATAACGCAGACTTATAACAACTCATCACAAGATCCATTGAATTTTCTCATAGAAAATCTCGCATTCATCTGACCTCTTTCTCTGGAAGAAAAACTCCTGGTTAAGAAATGAAAGCCTTCTCCGAAACATCGGGAATTCATTTCTAGAATTGCTAAAGTCTATGCTCAGAAGAAGGATAGGCGAATCAATGTAATTTAGAAAAGTGTTATTGTGAATTGTAAATATTTATTTAAAAATCTATTAATAATCTTGAATTCTTGGGAAAATTTGTGTTTTTCAAGTAAAAGGAGAGCCCTGGTGTATTGTAGGGCCTATATAATTCAATACATATATTATGCATTATTTCGAGTAAGCAGTTTCTTTAATACAGGAGAATCTTAAAGAAACTGCTTACTCGAAATTGCTTCTATACTACAGAAGAGTTCCTGAATTATACTTTCTAGACTGGCTTATAGAATAATTTTGACCTTTTGTACATGTTGTAGTGTCTGTTAAGGTATTTATACACTTTTTATTGTATACAGGTTTTATTTTCAACATCTTATGTATAGTAACCTATTGTAGCCGGCGCGGTGGCTCATGCTGTAGCGCGTGAGCCTGGCATGCTAGCGGTCCTGAGTTCAAATCTCGGGGCCGGCGGGTGTGTCATTCGTGGTGGACGAAGCCGTGCCTTGGGGTTTTTTTCTCGGGGATCTCCCGTTTCCCCCTCTCATTCCACCAACACTCTCCACTTCATCTCACCTTTCCCCCTTTTCATCATCATCCCGTTTCCACTTCCGGTATCGGGCCTGCTTTGGCAGTCAGCGCCCTTTGGGGGCCTCTCCCGTCCTCCCCGCTGCTTGTGGTCAAGAGGTTGTTGGTGGTGTGTGTCGCGGACCTGTCGGGACTCCGGTTGGAGGGACCGAAGGGGGTGGCGTGTGTCGCGGACCTGTCGGGGCTCCGGTTGGAGGGACCGAAGGGGGTGGCATGGTAATAAGGCTTGCTGGATGTAGGGGAGCTCCGTGGGGGCCTGCGGGGGGATCTGCAGTCCTGGGCGGTCTATGGGCACGCAACTCATTCCATCCCGGAGGTAGGTACAATAAGCCTGCGGCTTCGGTGCTATGGGGCGTTCCCACCCCGCCTCCCGCCTAAAGGGCACTTATTCAATTCAATTCAATTCAAACCTATTGTATATCAATGTATTTTTTATATTAATTCTTGTATACTTGTCTATACAAACATTACACTGTAATTGTATTGTGAAAAGACAATAAAATTCTATTCTATTCTATGATATATATATATATATATATATATATATATATATATATATATATATATGGCTCCTGGTACTCATTTCCATTAGAGACTGAGTTGACCCCAGGGCCATAGTGCCACTAGAAGGATTAGGCCAATTGAAAATCTCCAACGACCTCATCAGAAATCTAACCCACGACCTTCTGGTTTTTAGCACAGTTTCTCAACCACTACACTATGGATAATAGGTACTAAGATTTAAAACTTTTATTTGAAATATTTGTTCCAAAAATTCTCAAAAGGATAGTTCTAAGCTACTACTCATTTCATAAACACACTTGTTTTTAATCTTGCCTTGCCTAATCTTGATTTTATCTTTAACTATCCTAGCTGTCTAACTTGCTTCTTGAACCGATAATATTCACATTTTATATAATGAATATATTACAGCTAACATCTACAAGGAATTGAACACTTCCTCAATCTCCCACATATCATATGGCTAAGGCACTATATACGCACAAAATATACCTCAGAGCTTTACCGTCACCCACAAGTCCCTTCGACCCCAAATAACCTACTGCCCCCACAGGCCCCTTTAGCCCCAAATATACTTCTTCAGTATTTCAATATACTGAGTTACCCGCTTTAAGCTATAAAGCTTTATATAATTCTATAAAGAATTTTACCATTCATAATTTTATCTGGTAAAACGTCAGCTAGTCACTGAACCGAAACAGTATTGCAATGCAGTGATTACTAGATTACGTCATCCATTGTCAGCACTAAATTGATAACAAAAATGCCAAGCATTGCTTAGTATTCCATGATGACAGCTGACACTATTAACAATTTTATTTTAAACAAACCAGAAATAACTACTGACATTAGAATATAATATTATTATTTATATAATCTGTTATGTTTTATTCATGGAATAGTCTTAATAAATCCAACTCAAGGTTACGAGTTTCATCAGATAAATTCATAACTCCGCAGCAGTTTATCTATCAATAAACTCGTAACCTCTCATGCGATTACCTATGATAACACAAGTCAACAGCCAAAATGTATTCAAGATAAAATTAACCATACATTACTAATTTGGGGTCGCTAAACACGAAAATGACATCCATTTTTGTCTGTTAGTTCTCATTTCTACAATACACAGGTCAGGTTGTTTTACTAAAAACACGATTTTAGCCGAGTAACTTTGTTTGAAACAGACTGTACCGGAAATTTAAGGGTCAATTTATGGCTCTAGCATATAAGTCAAACCCTCAAACTGATATTCCTTTATAAATTCAGTTCAGTTCTTGCTTTGTGAGTGAGAAAACTGTCTATCAGTGTACTTTGAAATAGTTAAAATAGGGAGTGATTTCATTGTTATTGTGAGTGATTATAATTATAATTATAATATAACATATATGCGTATATATTATCCTTTCTGTAATAGAATTGGCATGAAAGGCACAGAATGCCGCGTAAGTGTGTTAACAATCCAAATAACTTTTGTTTTATCTGTGGAGAAGTGACTTTTATATCGCAAAAGGTACGGTTAACTCCTATTGTTAAAAAGGCCTATCGTCTCTATTTTGGTTGCAATGTTGGTGATCAGGACAAATAGCTTGCACCCCATATTTGTTGTCGTACTTGTTCCACAAACATACACGAGTGGCTAAATGGAAACGGGCGATATATGAATTTTGCTATAGGCCTACCAATGGAAACAGGGTTATACGAAATATTGTTGCTTTTTATGTAAATGGGATAGTCGTGCGAAGGACAAACACTATGCAACAAAGCAAGAACCAGGTATTAAAACATTGTTTACAGACCACTGGTTGACAAGACTGAAATAATATTACCTGTATTGCACATAAGTTGGGACTAATGAAAAACTTTGTAAATGATATGAATCAAAATGGAGAAGCATTTTAGTATCTCTTTCATAAATTTCCACGATTAAGTGAATCTAAAATCGGAGAGGGAATATTCATAGGTCCCCAAATAAGAAAACTAATGACTGATGAACATTTTCATGGACTTCTAACCGGCAAGGAGAAAACTGCATGGGTAGCGTTCACTAGAGTTGTAGGCCTACTTAATTTCCTTGGCAACAAAAGGGCGTCTAATTACAGAACATTAGTGGACAATATGTTGATGGCTTATAATAGAATGGGGTACAACATGTCTCTCAAGATGCATTTCCTTCACTCTCACCTGGTCTTCTTCTTTGACAATCTTGGAGCAGTAAGCGACAAGCATGGTGAACATTTCCACCAAGACATCGCTACTCTAGAACGATGTTATCAGGGGAAATGGAACACGTCTATGATTGCTGTCTGTAGTAAGAGATGCTCCTAAGATAAAGTACACTAGAGAAGGCAAAATACCACGTTTATGAGGTATGTGATTAAAAACGACGTATATTTTCTTGCACGAACAACAATGAAGGCTATATAGCCGATATCTTCTAAACGAGAACTAATAAAAAAGATTTACTGCCATTTTCGAATTTAGGAGGCCAAATTACATAAGATTTGTTACATTTTATTTCGGATACAAAAAACTTTTTAAATTTTGTTGACTTGTGTAATTTTAATATCACCATAATAGAAGAATAATGGTTTCAAGGTTTGAATTTTAATGGTCGTAACTGTCACAAATCCTAAGGTCATATGACCGACTTCAGCCATGACAAAACATCAATAGAAGTAGACAAAATCTTTGTCAGATTTAACCTTCTCTTCTGGCTGGAATCTCAAGAAACTGTGATATTTACTGTTTTATTATGTGCAGAGTATATTTCTTCACTACGGTATCCAGTGATAGTATTTTATTTTTAACTATGTATTTTGAAGTCTATGACTTAATTCTGAGGATGTAATATCTGCATTTAGTCTGTTCGCAACATATTGAAACTCTTAAGCTATCACAACCATAGTAAAACAATGCACAAGTAGTAACTGATATTCAGAATGATTAATGAAGACCAATATTGGAAAAGTCGTAATGTTTGAGCTTTCACACTGTTGACAGCAGCAAATGAACACTTAAATTTCCTGCTCAGCAATAATAATAATACAGTAAAGTCCCAAAAACTCGGCCTAATGTGGACCGAAGGGTGGCCGAGTGTGTGAAAATGCCGGGTTATCGGGAAAGGCTTTAAAATAGAATAAGTACGAGTGTTTCCTCAGAAAGTACAGTACTTGTATGTATTGGTTGCTTGAGAATAAGGTACATAAGACATAAAGGCATAAGGCATAAAGCTGTCCATAATGAAATTTGACTAGCCAACTTTGCAAAAACTGGCTACATTTTTTTAAAAGAAATACATAATATTCTGTTGTTTTTCGCACTGCACTCTGCATTTTGCCCTGCCAGGGTATGGCCAAGTTATCCATACTGCCGGGTTATCGAGTGCCGAGTTTGCGGGACTCTACTGTAATATACATTAAGCTGCTGTAATAATAAACATTATAAAATAATAATAAGTCCTCGTAATTTTATTTTGTCCACATGGAGTTAGTTTAACCCCTCAAGCCGGACATTTAAATGCCACAGAGCTGACTCTGAGACAGCTATAACACAAAGTAAGTTATATTGAGGAGAAAACTAATGGGTGATCTGGTTAGAGGTCAAAGTTATATGTAAGCCAAGCTTACTTTAATCTTCCAGTGATACACTATAGCTTAAAATATTTGTTTTATTTTAATGTTAATTAAAATGATTTAGGCACAAACTTGCAGCTATAGAAGTGTTTGTTTTACATAATTTTAATATGTATATAATCACAGCCATATTACCGTATGTATTCATTGCCGGAAGAAAATTTAGTTGTATTAAGTCAACTAATTCTTCACTTAATCAGAAGACTAAAAAAAAAGGCCCACTGCCTTATTAAAATAGAAGAGCAATGCCCAAGGTAATGCAAGTTTAATAGTAATGGTTTCCTTCCACGACTGGCGTATTGTTCCCATATGGTATGTGAGCTGATGCTCATAATGTAAAGATTATATCATACTTTTATTCATAATGTGAAAGAAGAATGGAAATGGTTTGCATTGTCACTGACTACATAAAAATAACCTGTTAAGAACAAGCAGTCATTTGTGACAAAAAAAAATAATTGCCTTATAACTTGTAATTTGTGCTGTATAAATGTATAAGTTTTCAAAATGATTTCAATACTAAATCCCACTTATCAGTCAGGATACAATCTGCATCCTGTCTCTTTTCATTCTCTTTTCTTTTTTCTCATGTCTTCCTTGTGGGGGGGTATTTTCTCTATGAAATGTCTCGCAGTGACAGGTTAGGGGAATGATTTATTGAAAGATGACCTTGTTCGCCTATGTTTACAGCCCTACCATGTCTATTGAAAAGGGAATCAGCTGGACTGTGAGCAAGAAATTTCCGACTTAAACCAAGAATTTCTCCTGTATTGCCAGGTGTCTACCTCTCAAATTGAGAGTTAGCAGAATAAAAAACACTTTCACTCATGGATTGAGGATCTGGGTTCATTCGTGTGCAAACAGAATCACATTCTGACAATAAATTATTGAGATATGTGAGTTAATGGACTGGCTTGCTCAAAGTGTTACCAGGACGTCAAATCACCAGAGAGAAAGAACTTATGCACCGCAATCGTAGCATATCAAACCAATCTAAGAGTTAAATGTGCACAACCAATATCAACAATTTTCTTTAAGCCTGAAACAAACCAGGAGGACTGAAAGACTATTCCGATTTCTGATAAACTGAATGATGCAGGCGGACTAGACATTGGACTCCGAAACAATCGATGCATATGGTGTGTTTTGTGGGCGAAATATTCAAAGCCAAACCAGATCTACATTAAAACCAAGTATTAAATAAATTTACAGAGACATCATGATGACAAATAGAATTTAAACTCAAAATTAAGTGAGCAACCCTACTACAATTTACTTCATGACTTTTACTAAAAGAAAAATGTAACAAGCTCAGCCATATAGATGAGAAGCCATGTTGTCACAGCTGGAAACGCCCACCATATTCACTAATACAGTTTGTACATGTTCACATTACGGATGCATGCTCAAGACTCTTGTCTCGAGATAAAAGTGTTCCAGAACTCCTGCAGAAGAGAGGGAACTGGCATAGCAAGAACACATTCAACTAGACATAGCAATAACAAGCGTTTGAAGCAGGCGTATTTTCAATTTTAACCTAACCACCTCCTTTTAAAAAAATTTTGGGATGTTATACAAATCTTGATCAGCATGAGCCGAATTTTCATGGCTCAACACCAAATACAAAAGTTGTCTTAGTATAGAACCTTGTGGTACATTGATGAAGTCTCACTTTTAATATTATAGCACCTAGATGCAAATACTGTTTTCTAATACCTAAATTACTGACAAACCAATGTAACACAGTCCCTTTAATCCCTGCTTCATTTTATTAAGTGCCAGTATGGTACTTTATGAGATTGTGTGGGGGAAAAAATGTCTGTCTGTCTGTCTGTCTGTCCGTCTGTCCGTCTGTCCTCCGTGTGTCTGTATGCACCATAACTCAAATACGCTTTTTCGGATTTTCATGAAACTTGGAAAACACATTTAAAATGTCCATGGGAAGAACCCTATTGATATTGAACCAAATCGGTTCACCGGTACCACAGTAATGCCCAATTTAGTGCCTATTTTAATAGATTAGGTGCCTTTCTAATAGAAAGACTCCATAACTCAAATACGCTGTATCGGATTTCCATGAAACTTGGTATACTCATTTATGACGTCCATGAGAAGTGCCCTATTGAATTTGAACCTAAACTGTTGACCGTTACCGGAGTAAAACCCAATTTAGTGTCTATTTTAAAGGCGCAGTAACTCAAATACGCTTCATCGGATTTTTATGAAACTTCGTATACGCATTTATAATGTCCATGGAAAGACGTCTATTGATATTCGACCAAATCGGTTGGCCAGTACCGTAATAATGTCCAATTTAGCGCCTTTTATGTTAATATATAAGAAGTCGCGGTAACTCAAATATGCTTTATTGGATTTTTCTGAAACTTTGTATACCCATTTATAATGTACATGGGAAGACGTCTACTGATTTTGGACCAAATCGGTAGACCGGTACCGGAGTAAAACCCAATTTAGTGTCTATTTTAAAGACGCGGTAACTCAAATATGCTTTACCGGATTTTTATGAAACTTGGTATACACATTTATAATGTCCATAGGAAGATGTTTGTAGATATTGAATAAAATCGGTTGACCTGTTTCGGAGTAATGCTCAATTTAGTGCCTATTTTATATTAATATACGTATTCGAAAGAAATTATGAAATGCAAATCAGTTATCATGACAACATAGTCAATTGTTTTACTGTGATCTTATAAGGCTTTGGCAATTAAAATACAGTTAGCTATGACAAATAACACTATTGCTTTTTTTAATGTGCTTATCCAATTAGACTGTTAAACTGACCCAGGTGGCTGAGATGGTAACGTCTTGGCCTCACATTCTGGAGTTTAATGGTTCAAATCCCGAAACCGGCCAATTTGGCTCTTATTTTTTTTTATTCTGCATATCATAATTGCAATCATAACTAATTAAACAAAAACATACTGGCACTTCATTACATCAGTTTACCTGATTTTATTTAATATGTAATAATATTGCATGATTCACAGTATCAAATGCTTTCATAGAGTCAATAAATATAGCTGCTCCAATTTTTCCTAAATACAGTACTTCTTCCAGCAGCATAACAGAATCTGCCATTGGTCACAGTGTATTTGACTCTGGGGGAAATCCAGTTCAAGTTTAACTGAATATAATATAATATATTGATTTATACCAAAGTAATATGTGAAAGAAACTAATAATGTGTTTTCACTTTCAGATCACAAATGTTTGCTGTAAGCAAGTACCGAATTTTGATATGGATTCAAATAAGCTTCATTATATTTATAATGCATACAGGTACACAGTTTCATTTACAATAGTAAAGTATAAAGAAAACATAATTGATGGGAAAATATTTATAGATGGAATTCCCAGAGAACAATATCATAATTTTAATGTGTTAACGATTGGCTATTATGGATGTAGAACCTTCATACACAGTTTATATAACATAGTTTATATGTAGACCTACCGGTAAAGTAGGCTTATCTACAGGGTGTATGATAAATAATAGTGCAAACCAAAATGGTTGAAAGTATACAATAGCAGAAGTAAAAATTTTCCAGCAAACTTGGGTCTGCAAACAAGCCATTTTCGAGATTTATTATTGCGAATGTGTTGTTATGAATCTTCACTGATGTCCTTTGTTGCGATTCACTCATTGCACACATATAAGTGATCTGTGACTTGCTCTTGTTTACAAAACTGATCATTGTCACAAGGTGGAGTTGAAATCAAACCATACAGGACAAACAATAAGTACAATACACAGTAGAAGCAGTCAGATCATTTTTCTGGACAATGTCAGGTGTGCTGAACTCTATGTAGTCAAAATGGAACCATACAGCAACAGCAAAGAATTGTATGTGCTTGTCAAGAATTCCAAGATGATCCATGGGTGTTTGAAAGAATAACTATCTGCAGAGACAAGTGCAGTATTACATCAATGTGCAAGGACAAAACTTTGAACACTTCCTTTAACAGGAAGAGTGTACAGTATTAAAAACATGTAACATGCTAAAGTAGAATTGTATTCCTTGTTAATTTCAGCTATCAGAGAATTGTGAGGCAACTTAGAAGGTAATTACATGAAAAGTCCACTTTTCAAATTCATTTGTACTATGGGTGGCCGAATCCACCTCGATGCTGGATTTAATTTTTGCTTTTGTTCACAAATTATGTAAGTGAAGGACTTTCAGAAAACTATAATTTTTTGAGCTATCAAATCGAAGTATCAGTGTTCGGCATTACATTTCAATTGTCAAATCAGTGACTGTCCATAACCACATATCCACAATAACAAATCTCGCGATCGGCTTGTTTGTGGACCTGTGTTTTCTGGAACTTTTAAAATTCTTTTTATCGTATGCTCTCAACCATTTTGGTTTGTGCTATTAATTATGATACACCCTGTATATTTAAATAAACTTACCTACTAGATTTTGGGGTATGCTGTAGCGTAGTGGTTGAGGCGCTGCGCTACAAACCGGAATGTCACGGGTTCAATTCCCAATGAGGTCGTTGAGATTTTTCAATTGTCCTCATCCTTCTGGTGGCATTATGGCTCTGGGGTCGACTCAGCCTCTAACAGAAATGAGTACCAGGAGCAATCCTGGGGGTAAAGGCGGCCGGTGCGTAAGGCTGACAACCTTACCACCTTCGTGTGCCGATTGTCCAAAATCTCGGAGCCTCAACCTCCTGGAACCCTCTGGGCCTCCATGACCTGGAAAGGAATCACTTTACTTTACATTTTTATTTCTTTGATAGACATTGCATCAGTGACCATCAACTCTGGATATTACAATCACATGCTGCAACTTTTATCCCTACCTGAGTTGAAATATCGTAACTGGGACATTGAGAGATTGTGGTTTCAACAGGATGGATCTATAGCACATACTGTGCCTTTTTCAATAAGCATGTTACATGCTGCTTTTCTCAGCAAAGTTCTCTTCGGGTTTGGTGATATTCAGTGGTCCTCCAAATCTCCCGACCTTACTGCATCAGATTATTTTTCTGTGGAGCTATTTGAAATCACAGGTTTTCGCTCAAGCCCTCCCTGACAAAACAGTCTTAAAAATTCAACAGGAAACTGCAAATGATATGCAATACACCTTACATCGCATATTAGCCATTTATTTATTTATTTGAAATGCCCATGGATACAATCCCTGAGCATCATGCTCACATTGGGACATGGCAATGGTACAAGTTATGTATGATACAATGCAAGTATACATATGATACCTGTTTACAATACCTGTTTATGATACAAAAATTACAATACAATGATATCTGATTTACAAAAATTTACAAACATACATGGCTATTCTAGAACATTCTAATTCTTTACTAACATATCTATAGCTTATCATAGTTGGCTGCTGTTTACACTAAGAGATAAATTTTCTCTAGCAGTATAGAATATTACGATGTCAAATCACAGTTATAAGGTTTGTTCGCAAAGCAGTCAGAAACCAGGAACATATCGTTCGCGCATGCGCTCTTTCACCACAAGCGTTCGCAAAGCGAGAATCCGTGATTCTGATTTCAATCTTCTGTTCGCAAAGCTCTCACAGACAGTTTCTGTACTATAAGAAAAGTTTGCAGGCTCTAGCATGAATTGTTATCAGAGACATGCGCAGTAACCTATTTTCACGCGCCTGACTCCTCCCTCCTATACCATTGCGCCAGATTTATAAACATAGGCTACTTATATGTATGAATAATGGAAGATAATTAAGTTTCCCAAAATATAGATTATATTGTCGATGTATATTGCATTTATAACATGTCAAAGGGAAATATATATTTTATTTGCATATCATATCGATTAAACGCAGAAACTATCGATTCCAAATTCTTGTAACCGTTCGCAAAGTGCAAATCACGGGTAAGTTACAGACTGGACATGCGCAGTACAACAAATTCTCAAGCGGTCACGGATTTGCTTTGCGAACAAACCTATAGTTACAGTCCTTCAATTCCAACTTACATATCGGTATGGGGGATAGTGTAATACCAAAGTTTTAATCTGAGCAGTCTAATTTCTTAAGTTGTTTCAGTTTCATAGCTTTTCCACAGATATTTTTTTATTTCTTTCTTGTAGTTATTTGTACTTTTACATAGTTTAGTTTTATTGGGCAGTAGATTATATAGCTGGACACATCTTCGAATTATATTTTTGGTCCCAAATCCTGTCGTTGAGATTGAGAGTGTATGGATATTATGTGGACGTCTTAAGTTGTGATTATGGATTTCCGAACAATTAAGTAGTGAGATGTTGCTATGTGTTTTATGATTTATGATCTTATAAATAAGTATTAGACAAGCGTTGTCTATTTCTAAGTGTAGAGGTAAAGTTTTTAGTGACAAATACATTGAGTGACAGTTATACTGAAATGGAAGGTTAAATAAGGTTCTTAGTGATCTGTTTTGTAATATTTCAAGTCGTCTTAAAAGTGTATCATTACATGAGGACCAGATGACATTCATATACGATAGCCTAGAGTGTATGAAGGCATAATATAAGTTTTTGCATATGTTGTCAGGTAGATTTAGATACCGGTATTTCAGTCTAGGGAAAATTGAGATTATAGGTAATAGCTTATTACTAATGTTGGTAACATGCATGTTCCAGCTAAGACATGAGTCCAGTACTAGTCCTACATATTTATAGGAAGTAACGATTTCGACTTTATTTGATCCTAATGTTAGATTTTAGGGTTTTTTAGAAGTGTGTAGGTGAGAATGAAAGAGCATGCCTTTTGTTTTCTCTGCATTTACTGAAAGCCTGTTGAGATACATCCAGAGTATTATTTTGTTAATATCCTGTTGCATTGCTATTATTACATCCCTTTCCGTTTTTTCTTTATTCAATATAGCAGTGTCATTGGCATAAAGCTTAATGGTACCTTTCAAGTTTATGTAACTGATATCATTAATATATATTATGAACAATAACGGACCTAAAACGGACCCTTGTGGGACACCTATGGTTAAACTTGCTATAGTACTGTTGGTATTGTTTATTCTGGTGTATTGTTGTCTATTAGTAAGGTAGCTTTTGAACCAGTCTAGACATAAGCCTCTAACACCGATCATCTCCAGTTTATATAGTAAAATTGAGTGATCAACTGTGTCGAATGCTTTCTTTAAATCGATGAAGAGGGCTCCTCCTAATTGACCAGAGTCCATAGTATCTTGTAGGTAGGAAAGTGTGTCAGAAGCTATTGAGAGGGTAGAAGACTGCGATAAATCGCAAAGCGGCACCTCAAGGAAGCTGTGCCCGGGAACTATGAGGGAGATTTTAGCAATGTATTGAAGTTAATGGAGGGCATCACAAGGACATCATATTCAAAAAGTAAGACCAGTATATTGTAGTGTGAGAGGCTATATAGTCATTAAGAGGTTTTTACTGAAAAATTGGTTTTACCACTTGGAGGAGTATTATGAGACTCCCTTTACTTATGCATAGATATTTTAATTTTTGTCTTGATGCATCCTATACTTATTGTATATTTTGTACATTTTGTCGGAATAAAGACATTCAAATTCAAAATTCAAACAATATAAGTTGTAAGCTAAGTACCTACTGAAAAAGATTTTCTTTTTTGTGCACACACTTCACTCACAGTTCAATACAGTGGTACCTCGAGATACGAGTGCCCTAACATACGAGTTATTTCAGATACGAGCTGTTGAGCGAGCAAAATTTTGTTTTGAAATACGAGCGACATTTGAGATACGAGGAATGGCCAGCTGCGACGCTGCACACGGCCCACCAGTTTACTGCGCCTGCGCCTCGTGCGTCTCGCGAATTATCCCACGTATTCCCCCAGTGTGCTTGTTTACCTCGCTGTCGAAGTATCTTTGCTAAGTTTTTCTAGGGCTTTGCGGTTTTTGTGCATTTACATACTTTATCACATTTCCTTTTATAACCATGGGTCCGAAGAAAGTGTAACAAATATGTATGTACACTTTATAAAACCAGTTTTTTTGGCTTTACATTCTCTTTTATTGTGTTTTTATACAATATTTGTCATTTACTACTTACTTACTTCCTCGGCGCTACAGCCCTGGATGGGCTTTGGCCTCCCTCACGACTTGCCTCCATCTTTCTCTATTCTGAGTCTTTTCCCACCATCTTCCCACCCGCATAATCCTCAAGTCTTCCTCTAGGTCCTGTATCCATCTCTTCCTTGGTCTTCCACGTCGCCTCTTTCCATCCATGTTTCCATGTAACAACTTCTTTGGTGTTCTTTCCCCCTCCATCCGTTCTACATGTCCTAGCCAAGCCAAACGACGGGACTTCACAAATCTCACTATGTCTTCACAGTTGAGAATCCTTTCTATTTCCCCATTGGTTCTTATTCTCCATCCTTCATCCTCTCTCACAGGACCATAAATTCTTCTTAAGACTTTTCGTTCAAAAATATACGTAAAGCATTCTCATCTGCTGTTGTCATAGTCCACGTCTCTGATCCATAAGTCACAACTGGCCTAATGAGAGTTTTATATAGATTTACTTTCAACTGCCTGGATAAGAGGGTTGATTTCAAAAGTTTGACATTAGCAAAATAAGCTCTGTTTCCAGCCATTATTCTCTTATTTATCTCTGATGTCACGGAGTTTCCACAATTTAATTCAGCACCAAGATAACTGAAACTTTCCACACCTTCAAAATTATACTGTCCCGGAGTTATATTTTGGGTTTGTCTTCTATATTCTGATGCTGACATTTTCATATATTTGGTTTTTCTTTCATTGATTTTTAGCCCCATAACTTGGCTTTTCTCTTCTAATGTCATAACCATTTCCTTGAGAGAGTCCAGATTCCGTGCTACCAGTGCAATGTCATCCGCATAAGCATAAGCTTGTTTGGACTTATTAATTATTGTTCCTCCTAAATTCAATTCAGAAATAGCTACATGCAGAGCTAGATTGAATAATACTGCTGAGAGGGAATCTCCCTGTCTCACTCCGGTCTTTACCTCGAAAGCTCTACTACTTTTACCACCAATAAAGGCCTTGGCCAGAGATCCCTCCATAGTCAGCTCTACCAGTTTGATTAGTTTCTTTGGCAATCCAAACCTCTCTAAAGCATTCAACATCTGTCTTCTATTTATGCTATCAAAAGCTTGCTGGAAATCAATGAACAATATATGTAGATCAACATTATACTCATAGCACTTCTCCATGGATTGTCTCATTACAAAGATCTGATCTGTTGTACTTCTTCCAGATCTAAAGCCACATTGATATTCCCCGATAATTTCCTCAGCATATATTTTCAACCTCCTTTGCAAAATACTAGAAAAGATCTTATAGGCAATATTAAGCAATGTGATCCCTCTATAATTGCTACACTGTAATTTGTCTCCCTTTTTAAAAATGGGACAAATAAGACCAATCCTCCAGTCCTCAGGCAATACCTCTCTTTCCCAGATTTCACAAATCATCGCATGTGGAGCTCTTATTAGATCGTGTCCTCCATTCTTTATTAACTCTGCTGTAAGCTGATCCTCTCCCGGGGCTCTTCCATTCCTCTGCTGCTTTACCGCCTCTTCTACTTCTGTAAGAGATGGCTTAGGCACTTCTGGGTCAACATTCATATACACTTTTGTTTCATTTTCATGAGATCCTTCTTTCACATTTAGCAATTCTGTAAAATACTCTGCCCACCTGTCTAAGACTTCCTCCTCTACTCCAATCACCTTCCCATTCTTATCTTTGCATGAGGCCGTCCTTGGTTGGTATTCCTTTGTCATCCATTTAATTGCCTGAAATAACTTTTTGCTTTCATTCTGTTTGCTCAGTTCTTCAATTTGTTCCATTCGTCCCTTTAAATATGCTTTTTTCTTCTTTTTCAATATTCTGTTTGCTTGCCTTCTACTTTCTTTGCATCTCTCACAGTTTTGTCTTGTCTCTCTCTGGATCATAATTAATCTATCTTCATTCTTCTGTTCTATTACCTTTCTACAATTGTTATCAAACCATTCTTCGTTTCTAACTTTCTCCTTTTCTCCTATAGTTTCTCCTGCAGCTTCCTCAATAGCTTCTTTTATTTCAATCCATTTTTCATTTACTGAGACATCATCGGTCAATTTCCCCGACAGTTTTTCCAACTTCTTAGCCAACGTTCCTTGATATTGATAGATAAATTCTGGTTGTTGTAATTTTTCCACATCCCATCGTACTCTCTTAACTCCTTTAACACATCCAACATTTGCAAGTTTCTCCCTAAACAGAACTTTTACCAAATAGTGATCTGTATCACAATTAGGACCTCTTGCAGATCTCACATCAATAATTGAAGAAGCATGTCTTCTCGACACCAGAACATGATCGATCTGATTAACCACCTTAGTACCCTTCATTTTCCAAGTTCCCTTATGTATGTCCTTATGTTCAAATGAGGTACTTTTAATAATCAAACCATTACTTTCTGCTAACTGACTTAACATCTTGCCATTCTCACTTGTTTCTGAATGTAAGGAATGTTTACCGGCTACATATGGCAAGAAATCCTCTTTACCTATTTTTGCATTAAAGTCTCCTAGTAGGACCAGTACATCATATTTAGGCACTTTGTTGCATTCTCTGTCTAGTTTATCGTAGAAAGCATTCTTCTTCTCCTCACATGCATCCTCTGTAGGAGCATATGCTGATATAAAGGATATGTTTCTGAACCGTCCTTTGAGCCTTAACTTACACATTCGATCTCCTAGAGGCTCAAATCCAAGATAGCTTCGTTTCATCTTTGAACTAATAATAAATCCTGTTCCATTTTGCCCAGTTCTTGTCTCAGGTCCACTGTAAAACATAGAGTAATTCTTCTTATCCACTCTTCCATTTCCACACCATCTCACTTCTTGTAGCGCTACTATATCTATCCCATACTTAAGGACTTCCTCAGCAATTTCTACCATTTTTCCTGCCTGAAGCATAGTTCTTACATTCCAAGTAGCAAAAGTCAATGTTCCAGTCCATAAACGCTTGCCAGTTTCATCATAGGGTGATCTGTCCATATTCCGAGGCTCGTTTAGGGGTTTCTTAACAATATGATTTTTTACGATGTGAGGTTGTTAGCCTCACGCCCAACCCCCAACCTGAAGGACCAGGTTTTTTGTTTTCGAGGTTTCCGTCCCCTAGACTGGCTGCTTTCACCACAGCTATGGAGCCCAGTCTGCCCCTAATTTTGAGTTGCTTCTTAGTCTGGATCCTCCCCTATGGCCTGTCCGGCATGGGAGGCCCTACCAGTAGCTAAGCTACCCCCGGCATAGCCCATAGGATCTTCGGACCACGCAAGCTCTCCCACCAACTACAAGGTCTTGCAACTCCCAGGGAGAGAATATTTGTCATTTATAAATACATTTTTCTTATTAAAAAACATGTAACAAAAACAATTGAGGGTAGTATTTTTGGGGCTGGAACGAATTAATGGCATTTCAATTGCTTTGAGATACGAGCAAATTGACATACGAGCAAGGTTACGGAACGAATTAAACTCGTATCTCGAGGTATCACTGTATTTTAAAATTTGCCTACTGTCTTCACTTTTGTGTGAATTACAGAGAACAATATTATTAGTTGATACAATTTACTAATGGGCTGTTAGTAACTCCTAAAGTAGCCAAAAAATTATATGGAGTGTGTTCATGGGTAGGCTACGTAGTTTGTTTGGTGTACAGCCAGTTGTGAACTAACGTAGGATTCATAAAACAAAATTTATGCTAGTTTGAGTAGAATGTTACATATTTGCAAATAAATATTTACTCCCAACTGCAATTTGATAAGCATACAGAAAAGCGAGAAGTGTTAGATTTCAAGATTTATCCAACACAACACTATTTTCAAAACTTCTCCTCTTCGAAGAAAAATAAAATCAGGTGAACTGGTAGAACTGCCACATGGAGTTAATTAGCCATATTTAAGAAACTATTGAGTTTTAGATCACAGTTCTTTGAGAAAGTTTGTTCAACATATGTAAAGGAATAAGTGGAATTACTAGAATATTAAAATTTCTCATGTCAACAATATTCCTTCATTTTTGCAAAAACATCTGAAAGCATACAAATAAGCAGTCAAAACCTTTCAAAGTATTCTGTATTCTAAAAAGTTAAACATTTTATCTCTTTGGAATTTTCCCACTGGTTATAGCTAAAAGCTGTCGTTTGCCAGTTTGCCAGTTTTTAGTTCATGTGGAAGTAGGTAAACATCAATTTTAATGTGAATGTCATAGTGGCTATCCATCCGATTGTTTCATACTTACAGGACAGCTAGAAACACCAAATTTTGCACGATTTAGGCAATTGTATGTGATAATATTTCTGCCAAATTTTACCATTCTAGCTGTCTTATAAGAGTGTAAAAAATTACATAATAAGAAAAAATATACAACATTTACTTAAAATTAAAATATCTAATTCTACGAGGGCATAAAATAAAAACCACAGTGAAAATCAAAACTGTTTTATTTGGAACATTTAGGTACACCTTTCAGCTACTTCTCTATGTAGATTCGTTCTGATTGAGACATTTGTCGTAGCATGGTACCAACTTTTTAATACCCTCTTCATCGAAGCTTGCCGCCAGCGTATTGAGAAGGGTCTTCATGGCATTTTGAAGTGTTTTGATGTTCTTCATTGTTGTGGAAACACTGCCCTCCCAGATCTTTCTTCAGCTGCCGAAAAAGATGAAAATCACTTGGCACGGGGACGATTTTTTGAAATCCACTGTGACAGGGGATGAAACGTGGATTCATTAGGACAATCCAGAATCAAAAGAACAATCCAAACAATGGATGCACACACATTTCCCGAACAAACCCAATATCTGGCTTCCACACCAACAAAGAATTTCAAAACACTTCAAAATTCCATAAAGACTCTTCTCAATAAGCTGGTGGCAAGCTTCTATGAAGAGAAGTAGCTAGAGGTGTACCTAAATGTTCCAAATAAAGCAGTTTTGATTTTCACTGTGGTTTTTATTTTAAGCCCCATCGGAAGTTGAAAAAATATATATAGCCCTCGTATCTTAGGTATAACTGATGAAGAAGCGGCAAACAGTCAGAGGACCAAACTTGGGTGGATCTGTAAAATCTGTTACTGCTGGTGCAACTGTTTTTTGATATGTCTTACCATTTTCCTATGTCTGCACAGACCTTAAAGTTACGTCTGCCATTTTGAATGTTTTTCAGGGATAAAATATTAATATGGATCTTTTTAGAATGTTTCCATTGGTTACAGGCTATGTGCAGAATTTCTAATTTCTGGCTCTTCTTGAAGTGGGAAACAATTATGTCAGCAAATGAGTTAGCCAGGAGGTTTTAAAGTATAGTGTATAGTATAGTGATTTGCTATTAAAAAAGATTTTGATATTTAATTGGTCATTACTCTGGTACCGTCATTTGATCTGGTAAAAAATCTAAAGTGTTTGTCCAATGGACATTATAAGGGTGTATATTAAGTTTCATGAAAAGCTGATGAAGTGTACTCGAGTTATCGCGTGTTGAGACAGATGGACAGACATTTTTCCTGTCCACCATATTATCTGGCACTTATTTATTTATTTATATAATCTTTCTGCACAACGCAGATTGCCTGGCAGACAAAGAATAACTCACAACAAAATATACACTTACACAAAAATTACATTATCTTTCAGTTAAATCATTAATGATTCAATAATGACAGGAAAATTAAAACAATCAAGTAGTAAAACCATTAAAAATTGAAGAAAAGAAACCTGTTCGGCTTAATTGTTGTCATTGTATAGGGGGTATCTTAATATGTGGATGGATTCCTTAAGCGATAATAACGCCACTTCAATGTATTGATTTTGTGACAATGAGAATCGTTTACAGAAGTTAAGAAAGAACTTTGTTATTGTTCCCCTACTACCAACCATTAGTCCAATGATTTTAACATTATACCTCTTTGGGTGTACCTCTTCTACTCTAGCCAAATCTTTAGATTTTTTTTATTTTAGATTTATTTAGATTTGTTCATCATAACATAGTACAAAATACATGTTTATGAACATCTGCATTTGCACCCTTGCATTCATAACAAGCACTCTATAAAAAACTCAATATTCACAATACAAAGATATGCATAATAAATGTTACATAATATACAACATATATACAGACGTGTACATTATGTACATTAAGATAAATCATCCTCCAAGAATTCCTCGACATCATAGTATGCTTTACATATGAGGAAGCTTACAAGTAATTGTTTGAATTTTTTCTTTGGTTCAGTATTTCTTATGTATGGCGGGAGTTTATTGAAAAATTTAGTGCCGATGTAGCTTGGTTTTTTTTCAAAAAGCTTAAGTCTATGCCTGGTGATAGCCAGGTTATTAGCACCTCTAGTTTGGTGATTGTGAACATCCGAGTTTTTTGCTACTGGGGTTGAGTTATTATATTTTTTAAGTACAATATGGATCGTAGAATGAATATCGAAGGAACAGTCAACAGCGATAGTTTTCTAAATGTTTCCTTACAAGCACTATTATATGGCAGTTTACCCATGTATCTAACTGCTCTCTTTTGCAATGTAAGAATTTTCCTAATGTTTTCCTTAGATGTATTGCCCCATAATTCAATCCCATATGTAATGTGTGAGTAAATGAGTGCAAAATACACAATCCTAGTAGTATCCATTGGGAGGTATTTGACAATGTTTCTTAATACAAATAGTCCTGAACTGATTTTACTTTCGATTTTGTTGACATGACTGTTCCAAGAAAGGGATTCATCAAGAGTTAGACCCAAGATGTTTACTTCGCTGACTTGTTTTACCTTATCATCACCAATCATTAACTGTGGTTCGAAGGATGCATTTTTACACTCAAAATATATAAATTCACTTTTATTAGCATTAACTGATAGTTTTATATTATGGAAGTACTGAACCAAAGAATTAGTGGTAGTATTTATTTCCAGTTCCATTTCTTCCAGGTTTTTATTACCATAACATAGATTAGTGTCATCTGCATATAATGTGAGGCCAGTGCTTCCAGGTATAATCGTATTTAAGTCATAAATATATAGTATAAACAGTAGAGGTCCCAATATTGACCCTTGTGGCACTCCTGTTGTAATGTTCCTGGCAGAGGACTGCCCATTTGAATACTCTACAAATTGTTTCCTATTAGTTAAGTATGATTTCATCAATTGATGACCTATTCCTTTAAATCCAAGGTGATACAGTTTGTCCAGTAAGATTTTAGTATTCACACAATCGAAAGTTTTTGACAGGTCCAATAGCACACTAGCTGTGAACTTACCCTTATCTATGCTATCGGCAATAAATTCTACTATTGTTATAACAGCAGATATTGTTGATTTGCCTTGAGTGAAACCATGCTGGAATTTCGGTGTCAGATCAAATTTTTTCAAGAAGTTCACAATTCTTAGATAGATAATTTTTTCAATAATTTTGGATATGCTGGGTAATATAGAGATCGGTCTGTAATTATTTACATCTTCACTATTTCCTTTCTTTAATATGGGGATAACTTTAGCTATTTTTAGTGCATCGGGGAATGTGCCAGTTTCAAATATTGTATTTACAATTGTTGCAATAGGGTCAGCAATTGACAATATGGTTGCTTTTATCACTTTGATCGGGATGCCATCATAACCACTACTATTGGTCGACCTTAGTTTCTTTACAATGCCAATAATTTCATTTACTGTCGTAGGACCAAAGAATATTGTTCTGTTTGATGTATTGATTAGAGCAGTTGCGGGACTGTTACTTGTAGGTCTCACACTGTTAGCAATATTTTCACCAATAGAGATAAAATATTTGTTAAATACATTAGCCATATTATTAGGAATGTCATTATTTCACCTTGGTGCTTTAATTGAGTAGCTTTAGGAGTACTATTGTTATTTTTGCCTCTAAAATGATTTATAATGTCCCAACTAGTCTTACTTTTGTTATCCGAGTTCAAAATTAGGTTACTAAGATATTCTTTCTTGGCAGCGACAACCTTGCTATCATAGAATTGTTTAAACTCTGTGAAAGTTGATTTGTTTATTTGACCAGTAATGAGTTTGGTGTTTTGAATGTTCAATAGTATTCGAAGTTGTTTTATTTCCTCAGTTATCCAATTTCCCATTGTTTTACTTGCTTTTTTACTCCTTCTAAGAACCTTGGGGCAATATATATCGATGTAGGATTAATGAAGAACAGAAACAGACCTTGAGTAAAGGCAGATTTTTGGCTTGAGGTGACT
Organism: Ectobius pallidus; assembly: GCA_964059195.1. Taxonomy (NCBI): domain Eukaryota; kingdom Metazoa; phylum Arthropoda; class Insecta; order Blattodea; family Ectobiidae; genus Ectobius; species Ectobius pallidus. The sequence continues at coordinate 25,793,409 of CAXKWD010000012.1, read as the reverse complement.
ATACTTGAACCAGACCTAAAATGCTAGACCTCTGGAAGACAGCACTATCTTTCCCATTGCAACAAAACAAGTGAATTTTTTCAATGTTTCCAGATTCAGACCATTGTTAGCCAAGTGTCACAATGTTTTATAATTTTTATGCATTTAGAAAGTAACTTATTTTTATGTAATTTAACTTAATTTTAACTTTAAAAAGTTTAAAGAATAGTGAATATTAGGCCTACGGTATATTACACAAATATGATTAAACATGGTAGGCCTAATATTACAAAATTGTGTCTTTTGTTTATTAAATTAAGTATTATGTTCCTTCGCTAGCGGGTCCTTGGACATGTGTGCAATATGCTGAAAGGCCCCCAGACTCAAAAAGTTTGGGAAACCCTTATCTATACTATAACTACACAAGCTTTCAAAACAAGAACCCTAAAATGTAAAAATTACCACTGGAAAATGAAGGGAAAGACAGGAAATTATATGCTTTTATGAAGACTCAATATGTAGGCTACACATATATTAACGAGACCTGTATAGAACTACTTACACCTGTAACCTTCGCCATTGTGCAAGTGAAATTTTGTCATGCAGGAATTATTTCAAGTGCATGTAAGTCTATAGACATTCAGACTGATGAATTACCACACAGATTAAAAATTTAATAGAATAAATTGGCATTGTAGTATGGATGCTAACAAGAAACCCTAAGGAAGGTTCGGAATTCCAACTGTTATCTGCTTTACAAGATGCATTGCCACTAATGAACAATAGTGTATTTCTTTCTATACTTATTCATACTGTTTAATGAATGATTATCTACATCTTAGATTTTATTGTAAAATAACATTGGAAACCCAGTTATAAAATCTCCTCACAACGCTGTAAAATGTCTTTCAGTGAGGTCGACCATTAAGGGTAATCTTAGGAGAGACATTCCATCTGGTGTCATGGATCAAACTCTGGCTAGCTCAGTTGAGAAACCATTGGCATGAAAAGCCAAAGGTCATGGGTTTAAATCCCAGTGTCAGAGTAATATTTCACCTAAAATATTCTCATCATAGATGGATATAAGGTTTATGATAATTAATCTGCAATTTACAGGGCCCTCTAACACAACCAGTTGTAATGCTAGGAAGTACAGTCATAGTTCAGTGGTCTGTGTCTGCAATTCAACATACTGTGATAATGAAGAAATAGATTTAAACATACCCGGAAATAACACAGATATATATTTCCATTATGTTTCAACTGAAGCTGGTGCAAGACTTGAAAGACTAAAACCTACTGGATTCACTCATAAAGAAATAAAAGTCTCACGTATGTATTAACTATTATATTTTAATAATAAAGTACAATTTACCAAATCAAGTAGGTCTACATCAGTAATCTAAATGACATTTAGTTTAAATAACAAAGCATCTTTATTTTTCATTTTACTGTCAACTTTTGTCTCAAATTCATAATATATTAATGTTCCTTTCTATGGTTGTATCGTTATCTTACTTTTACTTTTGTTTTATGTACATATTTTTAATTTATTTTTGCACTCTTTGTGTGGGTTTCTCACAGTAGCAGAATAAATGAAGTTACTCTTGGTACATAAATGTAGCTACAGTAGTAACATCAACTTTGACAAGTCGCCAGTTTATGAGCAAATGTTCAACTGACAATAAAGCTGTAATGTACGGTATCTTGTCTTATCTTAAATGCCATAATCCCATAAATAATTTCATCATTTAATTTTTAATTTGCTTTGTTTAGTATCAATATAGATAATAATATAGAGTTCATAATTTATTTAAGTTATGGGTTGTATGTATAACTACCTGATTTTTGTGAATTTTTTACTTTGGGCATGCAGAAATAATAGAGGTCTAATCATTATATTAATCGTTATGTCAATTATGGCAATTAAGCGGGGTAAGCCATGGTGCAATTGATTGAGGCACTGTGTTTCAAATCAAATGATCATGGTTTGATCCCCAGTGAGGTGTTCGGAATATTTAAGTTGGCCTAGTACTTCTGGTAGCACTATGCCCATGGGGTTGGCTCAGCCTCTAACAAGGGAAGTAAGGGATTGTAGTAAGTGATAGGATATGCACATATGATAAACTTTAAGATTTGCAATTGTCAGTAACACATATTAATTCTCCCTATTGTATGAGTTCTCATACATTAATAATCCCTAATACATATGCAGCCCATCCTTGCCAATTACTTACAATCACTCTTATCTGCTAAATACGTAAGTCAGAATGCAAAGAGCCATTGCCAATGTCTGAACTACAACATACCATAAGCACTCCTTCAGTATTGTGCACCACATGCTAACTAATGACTTAATAACAGTGCTACAAAACAAAAAGAAAGCTCACTTGGTTAAAATTTTACTGAAATTTTACTGCAAAAGAAAATACAAGGTGCAGTAACAGCTGCATATGTACAGTGTGTGTTACAAAAAGAACAGACAATGATTGGGGTGATTTTAAACCTCTACAGTGTCAATTCAATGATTGCCACATTTTGTATCTTTATGTATTACGTCTAACTATTATGTCTAACTCCAAAACAGTATGGCAAGGCAAACATGTATATCACACCAAGTGAATACTATAACAGCCTCTTCACTACTGCAGCACTGCATCTTGATGATAAGTAGCCTACATATGAATTTATAGTCCAAAATATGTGTAGAAAATTCTTCTTCTTCTTATCTCTTATGCCATTAGGCGTCGGAGTATCCTCGTCCTGTCCATCTCCTCCATTCCACTCTATTTTCACACATTCTCTTCATTTCCATCACTGTTTTCACAAATTTCAGTTCAATTCAGTCTTCCCATGGGATACCTCTTCCTGCCCTTCCTTCCACTTTAATTTCGAAGACTTGCTTCTCTTTTCTCTCCTGTCCCATTTTCAGGAGCCTGAGCCTTATGGAACCATCAGGGCTTCCATGCCTATATAGGATCATATTACATCAAAGATGCAGAGCACTTTGTTAATACATTAGGCCTAATTAAATTTCAAGAAATGTATGGATTTATTGTATAACTTAACAACAACTTTACCAATAACAAAATTTCTCAATTTTCTTATAGCTTATAATAAGAGTATTGCTGAGTTCCATGTTGATACAGAAATCAGATTTCAAGAAATATATGGATTTGGAGGAGCAATAACAGATTCTGTTTGCATCAACCTTAAGAAACTTACTAAGAAGACACAAATTATGTTAATGAGGTATGTTGTGATTCCTAGTACACTAACATTCATGCAAAATAGAAAGGTTACATCTAAGACAGTATACTCCTACTATTAACCTGCCATTGGTCACACCTATAAGCGAAATGGTCACTGGCATTTTAAAAATGCCATTTCTTAACAAAGAAGAATTGATTGTTGAACCTCTAAGCCAGGTATGGGCAACCTTTGGAAAGATGCGGGCTAAACTTTACGAAATTTATTAAGTCGCGGGCCGTAGATAATAGGTAATTGTGAAAAAATAATCATGATACGGTTTTTTATATTTATAAAGTATAATGCTAACGTTACATGAAAGAGAACAATATCGAACTGATTAGGTATTTACTTACAATCAGCAGAAATTAATGAGAAGCTGGAGCTTGAACTTGAGAAACAAGATAATCAATGTTGGCATCAAGCGCAGAGTGTTTTCCAAATTTTCATCTGTAAGTCTGGTTCGATACTTTGATTTAGGCCTATTGCAGCATTTTTCTAGCGCTGACCGGAAGGAACATTCTCGTAGTTCAGGCTTTTGTTTCCTCCCTCTTGTTGGCGAGAACCGAAAATATTTACTTTATCGAGCGCGATTTTAAAATGTTCCGCGGGCCGGATCAAAAGTCGGGGCGGGCCACATCCGGCCCGCGGGCTGGTCGTTGCCCATATATGCTCTAAGCAATTAGTTTTTAAGCATCCTCTGCCTCCTGCCAGAGGAATTTTAGTCTAGAAATAACTATAGCTGAGTAAAGTTACATTAAGTCAGTGAAAAGTGCTTTGAGGTGAGCATTTTCCTCACCGTGTGACCAACTGAGTTAGATTTTTCTCCAGGGTGTGTATGTTTCTCTTCTTCTTCTCTTCTTCTTCAATCCATGGTTTAGACCTTCGGTCTGTTCTGCTTTCATAGTAAGTCTTTCCATCTCTTTTGTGGTCTGCCTAGGTTTCGTCTTCCTGCAGGTTTATAATTCAGTGCTAGTTTTGGAAGACGGCCAGACAGTGTAACTGGGTAACCAGTTAACTGAATGGCAAGAGGAGAGGGGAAGCTAAGAGTGGTTCACAACGGGCAGATGTGGCTCGAAAGCAGAGGACAGCAACACATCAAGGAGAAGGAAACTCGTAAGACAAACCAGGGGTAGATGGACCCGAAGCCATGGTGAAGGCAACCATCTAAGGGAGAAAGCCCCTACAGAAAACAAGCCAGTCAGTAGGCTTTGAGTTGGCAGTCCCAACATCTGACTTTCTTAGCTGTGGACCGGTAATCTGCACTAAGGACATGAAAAATTACTCATAACTTTCATAGTAAGCTGGACAGCCCCAAATATTATGACCCAAGCATGAAAAGGATAAACGTTTAGGAATAGCTCACAGACTGAATGTTGCCACATGGAATGTAAGAGGTCTAGGAATGAAAGAACTAGAATTGGAAAATATTCTAAATGATAGAAAAATTGTATGTTTCTCATGAAGTGCTATTGCACACTTCTGAACTTGTTTGCCTATGACTCCACTACAATATGCAAATCACCGCTATCTCTTTCCGTACTCCTTTACACAGCATCCAACTCAATACTCTACTGCATTTACAATACCAAGAGCATTTTACCTGATTTCCTGGATAACCAAATTTTCCAGTATCCGAACAGAGACCAGCCTCAATTAGTTCAGATTCCTGAGGTTCCACTGTAATAATAATATATAAAAATTGGTTTATAATAGGTCATTCACTTCAGTTTTCTAAACAGTATCATTATGCATACTTTGTTGGTATTATTTCAGGCAGTATTTTGGAAAAGGTGGCATTGATTATACATTTATTCGTTTGCCAATTGGAGGTACAGACTTCTCTTTAAAACAATATACTTATGACGACGTGGAAAATGACACTACACTTTCTCATTTCCAACTCCGAGAAGAAGATGATGATAAGGTAAGGAGCAATAATTTTATTATGATTTATTTGCTCGCTAATAAATATAAATCTTATGTGAAACATTCACTCTTCATATTCCAGCATAGAGTAGGCTATACTGCTATTTTGTAATTGTGCGTATTCAGTTATCCAAGCCTTATTCAAAGTGATGTGATTGGTTGGGAAGGAAATATACACTGCCTCTATATATATACAGATTGAACTTCTACTTTTATACATTATTTCACTCTCTCTCTCGAATCCTATGCCCCCATGTTGGGGTGAAGGGTCTCAAGTGGAGGTTTCTGTTTACCTATGTGAATTTAGTTACGCTTATTTTCCTAGAAAGGAGAGAGGGACAGGTGGAAAGCCCATCGCCTCTCAACCCCCCTCCAGAAACTAAGGTATGACTTAATGGAAGGGGAAACGGTCCTTTTCAGGCACAATTATTTCCAGCAGGACGCAGATGTTGGGTCCATATCCTTGATAATTTCAGGCCTTCGTCCCGGTTGATGTTGTTTGGATGCTTGATGTTCTCTATGGCCTCCCTTATTTTTCTGTGAGTCCTGTATGTGACCGTTGCTAGAATCTTAGTTTTGTCAATGGCCTGTTTCATTTCTTAAGAATGTTCAACTACTGCCGACTTCTCTGTTTGGAGTGCCTTCATTGCTCTTATGTGTTTTCTTAATCTCTCTCCTATTGTTTGACCAGTCTCTCCAATGTACTCACGTTGACAGCTGCAGGGGATGGCGTAGACTCCTAGTCTTTGTAATGGTGGCAAGAAGTTTTTCTCTTTTCTGATCAAGTTGCCAATACTGTTTGTAGAGTAGAAGATGGTCTTTATACTGTGTGACCTTAGCAATCTTTTGATCTTGTCCGTGGTTCCTTGTACGTACGGAAGATATGCCGCCTTGGGCTTCTCTGTGGAATGAACGGTCCTTTTAAGGGCCACTCGTTTATTGGTCACTTCTCTTACAGCTCGTGAGACGGTTTCCTTTGGGAACCCGTTTTTCTGCAGGGCCTCAGACAAATGAGAGAGTTCATGCCATTTGTATGGTGCTTTGCTGGTAGCCAGTGTTTTAATTATGCCTCTCTTTCTCACTGGTGGGTGATGAGAGTTCCAATTTAGGTACCTGTCTGTATGAGTTGGTTTTCTGTAGACGGTGTGTTCTAAGTAGCCACTTTTTAGTTTCTTGATGACCAGTACATCTAGGAAAGGTAATTTACCATCTTTTTCCAGCTCCATTGTGAGTTTTATATTGGGGTGAGTACTGTTGAGATGATTCAGGAATGATGCCAGTTTATCTTCACCATGTGGCCACACTACGAGTGTATCGTCCACATATCTTAGCCACTGTTTTGGTTTCAGGTCGACATTTTCAAGTGCATTTGTTTCAAATGCCTCCATAAATATGTTGGCAACTATCGGGTGGAGAACCCATGGGAGCCCCTTTGGTCTGTCTGTAGATGGAGTCCCTGAATTTGAAATAGGTCTCTTATAGAACTTCTTTTGTCAGCCTTGCCCATTCAGTATTCATGCCCACTTGTTGGAGTCTCTGTTGTATGATTTCCACTGCAGCTTCTATTGGTATACTAGTAAACAAAGATGTGTCGGAAAATTTAGGCCTATGGCCCATAGTCAGTGCCAGATGCCAGATGCATCTCCTGGCTCGTTACTTGGCTGAGAAGCTAAAATGTATTTCTGGCAGTACTCCATATTCTGTGATCAACTCCATCGATTTCATAGAGAAAATCAGAGACATGCAGATTTCTGCCACATATCTACTGGTCAGTTTCGATGTCACTTCTCTGTTTACTAGTATACCAATAGAAGCTGCAGTGGAAATCATACAACAGAGACTCCAACAAGTGGGCATGAGTACTGAATGGGCAAGGCTGACAAAAGAAGTTCTACAGTGTGTCTTTTGAGCGGCCGGACCGTTTTGCGGCGACCTTGGACTCGGTGATGAGTGGGGCGCTGGCGGCCAGACAGTAGCTATAGCTACCGCTGGCTTCACGCATCAGTCAGCTTGAATCTGTCGAGTGAGAAACTCTATGGGAGTGTTTAGTGTAAAATTGCGTTGTCTCTGTTTGTGTGTTTACAGTAAAATTGTCTCGTCTCTGATCGCGTGTTTAGTGAAATATTGTGTTGTCTCTTGGTGATAATTTGTCCATTAATAATGGCTGAGTACACTTTAGAGCAACGTATTTTTCTTTATGATATGTATGTGAAATAGTCTTCTGCAAGAAGGTGTCATAGAGAATTTCAACAACGATTTGCAGGTGTTCGAATTCCTAGCCGGTCAACTATTCATGACCTTGTTAATAAAGTCAGGCGTACAGGATCTTTTTTGAATAAGAAACATGTTCGACAACGCCGTGTACTAACAGAAGAGAAGCTCGATGAAGTAGGGGCCCGGTTAGAGCACACACCCCAAAAATCACTCAGACGTTTAGCACAAGAGGTTAACATTTCCAAGTCGGCAGCTTTTGTGGCAACAAAACTTCTGAAACTTAAGCCGTACAAGGTAACTCTAGTTCATGCTTTACAACCACAAGATCCTGTAAGTAGGGTTAATTATTGCAATTGGTTTTTGCAGTCCGTTCATAATGGAGAAGTGGACCCACTTTTAACATTCTTCACTGATGAAGCGTGGTTTTATCTTCAAGGTCACGTTTCTACTCAGAACAATAGATACTGGGCTACCGAAAATCCCCATATGATTCATGAAGTTCCTACCGCGCTGCAAAAGTTGTGGTTTGGTGCGCTTAGAATTATCGGTCCCATATTTTACGACACAACAGTTGATTCACACGTTTATGTAAATTCTATTTTAAATAAATTTTTTCCGCTACTAACAAGAAATGAAAGATTGTGTGGCTGGTTTCAGCAGGATTCAGCTACAGTGCACACTGCTGAAAATTCTATGCATGAATTGCGAAGTGTGTATGGTGACAGAATAATTAGTCGAGGATTGTGGCCACCTCGTTCCCCTGACCTGTCGCCATGCGATTTTTATTTATGAGGAACGTTAAAGAATAAAGTGTATGCATCAAATCCGCACACGTTACAAGAATTGAAGGACAGCATCACGAGAGAAATACAGGCAATCAGTCAACATAAACTTTTGCGAGTAAACCAGAATTGTTTTCAGAGATATAGAGAATGTGTTCGCGTTCAAGGTCATCAATTTCAACATCTGTTGTGATGCAGGTAAGCCTAATGTAAGTTAGTACAGTAGTTAGTGTTCCGTACCCATGACTTGCCGGTCGTTTACGTGTAACATTGGCGGAAGATGCGCCAAGCCTCACCCAGTCCGGTGCCGCCGCACGGCGGTCCAGCCGCTCGAAAGACGCACTGTACAAGAGACCTATTTCAAATTCAGGGACTCCATCTACAGACAGACCAAAGGGGCTCCCATGGGTTCTCCACCCGATAGTTGCCAACATATTTATGGAGGCATTTGAAACAAATGCGCTTGAAAATGTCGACCTGAAACCAAAACAGTGGCTAAGATATGTGGACGATACATTCGTAATGTGGCCACATGGTGAAGATAAACTAGCATCATTCCTGAATCATCTCAACAGTACTCACCCCAATATAAAATTCACAATGGAGCTAGAAAAAGATGGTAAATTGCCTTTCCTGGATGTACTGGTCATCAAGAAACTAAAAAGTGGCTACTTAGAACACACCGTCTACAGAAAACCAACTCATACAGACAGGTACCTAAATTGGAACTCTCATCACCCACCAGCGACAAAGAGAGGCATAATTAAAACACTGGCTACCAGGGAGGTAAACTTAGGCAAAGTACCATACCAACGGCATGAACTCTTTCATTTGTCTGAGGCCCTGCAGAAAAACGGGTTCCCGAAGGAAACCGTCTCACGAGCTGTAAGAGAAGTGACCAATAAACGAGTGGCCCTTAAAAGGACCGTTCATTCCACAGAGAAGCCCAAGGCGGCATATCTTCCGTACGTACAAGGAACCACGGACAAGATCAAAAGATTGCTAAGGTCACAAAGTATAAAGACCATCTTCTACTCTACAAACAGTATTGGCAACTTGATCAGTAAAGAGAAAAACTGCTTGCCACCATTACAAAGACTAGGAGTCTACGCCATCCCCTGCAGCTGTCAACGTGAGTACATTGGAGAGACTGGTCAAACAATAGGAGAGAGATTAAGAGAACACATAAGAGCAATAAAGGCACTCCAAACAGAGAAGTCGGTTGTAGTTGAACATTCTGAAGAAACAAAACATGCCATTGAGTTCGACAAAACTAAGATTCTAGCCACGGTCACATGCAGGACTCACAGAAAAATAAGGGAGGCCATCAAGCATCCGACAACATCAACCGGGATGAGGGCCCGAAATTATCAAGGATATGGACCCAACCTCTGCGTCCTGCTGGAAATAATTGTGCCTGAAAAGGACCGTTTTTCCTTCCATGTGTTGGAGCCAATCCCAACAGAGCATTTGATAGTGAGATGTGATTGGCTGGGAAGGAAATATGCACTGCCTCTATATATACAGAAGACTTTTGGAGTGAGCTGCCGTCAACACGCACAGCCATTCTGCTTCGAGACGTCGGAGAGTGAGCTTCGTCCTTTCTTCGATCGTCTTGCTACAGCTACAGAGAACGAGAACTTCACCGACGCAGAGCTTCTCTCCGCATCATAGCAGAGCTTCTAAGAAACTGCAGACCGCGCTGGGAACGCAGTCTCATCTTGCATAGCCGTAAGGCTAGCTCCCGGCGGTCATCTCCGTGACCACCTCAGTCGGAGAGAGCTTATTGCTCTCACCAGCAGCGGGGAGAGTTCCTTGTAGCAGAGGGGCTGAAAGCCCTCAGGCACGGTAGCCTTTTGCTACCTTCTTAAAGAGCAAAGTATACTGTTGACTTATTGTGTGCTCTTCCCTACCGCCCATCCCGAACCCCCAATACACATCCCACTTTCCCATCGCTCCTAGCTTGGCCCCCCCCGGGGTACAAGTCAGAGCACCTTCCGGCCCTGTGTATCCTATGCTCCACCAACTACCCCAGAGCACGATAAAGGCTGTTAGGCAACTAGAGCTGATAGGCAATTAGAGTCGACAGGCAATTAATGATTCCACCTGTTCAACAAACGACACATCATGACCAATGAACCAACACTATCCGTCATCAACTTCTGGAGGGGCAGCAAAGAGATGTTCGCTAAATACAGCAAAGGGAAAAGAAAGGAAGCACCCGTCAACGTAGCAACGATGCTGGACCAAGCATTTGCCACTTTCACCATGATCTGCTCCATACTAGAAAAGAAGATTGACTACGCTCTTTCAGAGGATGCAAGAACCTTGACTACAGAAGCAGAGGCAAGAATATCGCAAATCAGAACGGAAAACCAGGACACAAAGAACTATCTCCAACTTCTTTGCGAGGAATTATATAGGGTTATGCTAGCTACAGCCAACGCACCTGAATCAACAGTGCCAAAAAGGCAAAGAAGAGAGGAGGATGACGATGACGATCAATTTGTAGAAGTGAAAACTAGGAAGAAGATTCATCACACTACAAAAGCAAATGAAACATCAGTCCCACTCAAGAACTCCTATGCTGCACTGGAGACCATGGAAGAAGAGACTGAACAGACAGAAGAAACTAATCCAGAAAACCAGGAAGCAGAAACTAACTCGCAAACCAGAAGAGTCGCTAAACCTCCACCAATAACAGTACCCGAAATCCCGAGTGTTCTCCGCTTCAACAAGAAACTGAACGAAAAACTCACTGCCGAATTCAAGGCAGTCAACACCCGCGAGGGCTTAAAATACTACACAAGCAACATTGATGATTTCAACACAACTAAAGAAATTCTGAAAGAGGAAAATATTGATTTCTTTACATACCAACTAAGACAAGAAAGACCTATCAGAGTAGTTCTCCGCCGCCTACCAATCAACCTGAATGAAGAGGACATCAAGGAAGCTCTGGAGGAGGAAAAATTTAAAGTAATATCAGTACGGCAACTAAAGAAAAATACAGACGGAATGGAAATCAAATATCCACTGTATGCAGTGGCTATTGAGCGCACAATTGACGCCCAAAATATTTACAAACTTACCAAACTCCTACACACAGTCGTTAAGGTGGAAGCCTACAGAGCAGCACCAGGCATTAAGCAGTGCTATAGATGCCAACGATTCCACCACACATTCAGAGAATGCAACCTCACAACAAGATGCGTAATCTGCGCCGAAGCGCACAATCACAAAGCATGTCCTGTACGAGATGCAGCTAGGAAGGACCCAACCAAGCTCAAATGTGCCAACTGCAGGAAATCCGGACACACAGCCAGCTCCAAGAAATGTGAAATATACCTTAAGGAGACAAACAGACTTCAAGAGAACCATCAGCCCGCACAACAGAGACTATTCACAGCAAGACCAATCATGGAGAACATCAGCTACGCTGCCATGACGTCCGACCGACACTCCCTCGTCGCTCCCACAACCGATCCGGAAAACCAAACTGCTCCCTCCTTGCCAAGCCCCCCCGTACCGACAATAAATCACGCACAATTAATCTCTCAAATCATAAATTCCCTCACACCCATAATAGAAACCATAGTTAAACAAATCCTAAGCCAGAACCACCATGGCCCTTAAACCTCACCGTTTAATGCATCTAATGGCCTGGAATGCCAACGGAATTTCCAACCAAATATATGAACTGAATAAAGTGCTGAAGGAAAATAACATTGACATTGCTATGATTAATGAAACGCATCTACGTGACTACCAGACGTTAAAAATTCATAACTACGTCACAGATAGGAACGACAGAATTGACATGGGAGGGGGAACTGCTATCCTCGTTCGTCGGGGCACAGCACACAAAAATATCGAGATGCCAGTCACAAATAATATTGAGACTACTGGAATAATAATCCACAACGGTCAAGAAGAAATACTTCTTGCGGCAGCATATAAGCCACCAAATAAAAAACTTACACTATCAGAACTATCATGCATCTCAAACCCAAAGTCATCCTAGCCGGTGATCTCAATGCAAAGAGCACAAGATGGAATAGCACAGAGGACAATGCAACCGGTAAAGCTCTACAAAAGTATGCAGAAGAACTCGACTTATTAATCCAGGGACCTAAGAGCCCAACCCATTATACTAATCGTAGGAAGAAGTTCGGTGATGTACTAGATATAGTCGTCACCAGAAACACAACAACGCACTCTGATATCCAAGTCCACGACGTTCTGGATTCAGATCACCTACCCCTAACGTTCTATATTATATCCAACCACCTGAAGAATGGAGAAAGAAAATACAAGCAGAGCACCACAGACTGGAAAAATTATGTACAAGAAGTAAATGAACTAATTTCTCCTAAAGTCGAAATAAACACTAAAGACAACATAGATAAGGCCGTAGAAAAATTTACAGCATCAATCTACACAGCATATAAGGACTCCACGAGTAATACATTTACTACATACGAGCCACTCCCACTACCTGAGATTGAGGAATTGATAAGACGTAAGAGGCGCATCAAGAAAACGTGGTTCATCACTAGAGATCCAGCATATCAACTTGCCCTGAACTATATAACACGGAAAATAAAAACCCTGGTGAAAGAAGCCTCATTCGAAAAATGGGAACTAAAACTGGCAGATTGTAATGACAACCCACAAATGTCATGGAAATTAGCCCAAAATATCGCAAGGTCCCGTCAAGGAGCTGGACCAACAGTTATTCATGCAGCAACCGGCCTCAAATACTGGCCGCAGGATAAGGCCGACGCCATAGCGGACCATTTGCAAGAGACATTCAAGCCCAATCTAATCACTGACGTGGCACACATAGACCATATCCAAGAGACAGTGGCAGAATACCTAGGCAACAAACCCGAAAACAATACCCTACCAAACTGGCACATATCCTGGCTAAGGGAAACAATAAAATACCTGAAGGAAGGCAAATCGCCTGGAACGGACAAAGTAAACAACACTATGATGAAAAAATTACCCAGAAGGGGACTCATTCATTTATTACAAATCTACAAACATTGTTGGAAATTGGGTTACTTCCCAAGAGAATGGAAGACCGCCAAGATAGTTACAATACCCAAACCGGGAAAAGACCCAAAAATCTCAAAGAATCTTCGACCAATCAGCCTACTCCCGACAATGGGAAAAATCTTCGAAAGGCTCATCCAAGCAGACCTAAAGAAAGAAATAGTAGAACGATAAATAATACCAGCAACCCAATTCGGTTTTCAGCCAAAACTCAGCACAACTCTACAGCTCGCAAGACTTGCTGATTATATACAATCAGGATTCAACAACAAACAGCTCACAGTAGCAATCTTCCTGGATATTGAGAAAGCATTTGACCGAGCGTGGCGAGATGCAATCCTTTACAAACTAATTCAAGCGGACGTGAGCTATCCCATCATCAGTCTATTACATTCCTTCCTACAAGAGAGACAATTCCTTGTTACCTTCGAAGGAAAATGCTCATCGAAAAGAGAAATGGTGGCAGGAGTTCCACAAGGAGCAGTTCTATCGCCCACATTATATAATGTCCTCACAAGTGATATCCCAGCAAGAAGGCAAGTACAAATCGCAATGTACGCCGATGACACCTGAATCTTCTCTTTGGACAGAAACCTCAACATCACCTCACACAGGATACAAGACTCGGCCAACAAAATAATTACGTGGAGCAAATCATGGGACATAAAAGTAAACCCCGAGAAAACCAGCTGTATAGTCTTCGCCAAAGGAAAACCCAAACCACCCACACGACCCATAATCATAGAAGGGACACAAATACTCACATCAACAGAAGTAAAATACCTAGGGGTCATTCTCGACTCTAAGTTAACCTTTAAACAACACATAGAAAGAGCAAGAAGACTGGCAAATGCAAAGCTCGCAATCCTTCGCCCCATGATGAGACCTAACAGCCTAAGCTTTACAATAAAAAGAAACATTTATATAGCCATCGTACGCTCAGGCCTACTTTACGCATGCCCAACTTGGAGGATAGCGGCGAAATGTCACATCCAAAAATTACAAAGACACAAAATAAGATCTTAAGACGCATACTGGGCACATCAAGATACACGCGAACAGAAGACTTGCACATGATGGCCAGGATCGAGAAGATAGAAGATGTCCTGCAAACACACTCATCTCGATTCATAGAGCAAATCTATACCCACACCAACAAACATGTTAGAGAAATAGGCACTATTGCCACTTACAGAAATATTTACAAAAATGTAACTTGCAATTAATTAGACAACATTAAATACATAATTAAAATAAAAAAAATAAAAATAAAAGATATACATATATATTAAAAAAAAAAAAACACACACACACATTTTATTGCAGTTACTAGATATACTTTAGTTGCAATTATTGACAAGGGACCCCGTCAGGGCAATCCCACTTACTGTAACAACATACTTATTTACTAATTACTTATGGGATAGCCAAAGTGCCATATGGCGCTAATTGCTGCATGGGAAGGTGTTTACACCGCAAAAGGAGACGACGACGACGACGACGGAGTGAGCTGCAGTAGCCTTGATAAAGACCGCGGCAAGATGGTCGAAACGTCGGCAGACTTCTTAAATATGGCGCTGCAGATACCCGGAAGCCAAGAAGATTTTATTAAAAAAATATTATTATTCACTTGGGGTAATCTAATCAAATAGACGACATGTCTGCAAAAACGGGCTAACCCTCATTTTTGTAAGATTGAGTACAATAGCGGTTGATGAATGAGTGAGGCTGGAAAATTGTTTACCCTTGGAGTGGAACATCTGTCTCAGAGATGGATATGGTTACTGTCTTTTGCTACCAGAGCACAAGTTATGCTTCTATAGCGCTCACCTACTCAAAGAGTCTCATTTAAGTATTAGTCTTCTATGTGATTATGTTGCCTATTCACTCACATAATTATTACGGGAACACCGAATGAGTCAGTAGGAGCTACGCCACCTGAAAGACGGATACTTCTCATAGTGTAAGTAAAAGTCACCCATCTTCTAGATGGATATTCTCTCTAACGCATGGTTTCTTAACGTCTACCTGTGAAATTAGTTCTCATATGGAACAAATATGACAGCCTTTCTTCATGTCAGACAATATAGATGAAATTGTCATGAGAACTAAATGTAAACTAGATTCTTTTCATGAGTACATAGAAAATAAGGATGAATTTTGTACAGGAAAACCAACAAGGATGAGATCTGAACTCTTTCAAGTCTTCAAGGGAATCTTTCAAATAATTTTCTATGTGAAATTATAATTATATTCATCTGTTGTTTCACTTTGTGTTCGAATTTTTGTTATTTTAAAATTTATTTTCATTGAGATATATTTTTAAAGTAATTAACGTCCTTTTAAAGTATGGCATGCCTACTCAATTTGTTAAATTACTGGTGATTTATGGAGAATAAAAGTTATTTGCAATTTGTGCTCTTCATCATGGTGTATTTTGGTATATGTCCAAGAAACATAGGCATGAAACAAATTAGTTTTAACTAGACATTTTAGCCATGGCAACTTTTTCTATAAATACTTTTTAATTCTAAACTCTCTCTAATTCTAGAAATAAATGTTTGATGCAGTATTGTTTCATTTTAGCAAGAATATTAAGTGAATTTTAACAAAAATATGTATATCCATCTCATATTTGGATATTCCGGTTCCTCAAAAAGGGGTATAAGGTGATGTTCCTATCTAAGGGTTAAAGTTATTTTTGTTCATTTCTGTAATTCATAAGCTTCAAGCATACATAGGCCTACATATTGAATCAATTTTTTCTTTATTAAGACCCAGAAGAAGACAAATAAGTTAGCGGCACAAACAGCTGAAAAAAAGTGAGTTATTCCATTTTTGCAGGCATGTCATCAATTTTAAAATTAAATTTGTATCTTTGGTAAATCTGAAACCCAATCCCTGGAAATGTGTTTCTATGTTGCATTGCATGAAACTAGTGTAAACTTAAAAAATTATTATTATTATTTTATTAATTATTCACAAAACATTCTTTCTGTAGATTTATTACACTAAACTTGCACAGAATATAAGTAGACAACCCATTAAACTTGTTACGGCATCATGGTCTTCTCCAGAATGGATGAAGGAACTTAGAGTTAATGTAAGAGGCCACACCCGGCTTCAGAAGAAATATTATCAGCTGTATGCAGATTACATCATAAAGTAAGTTATGATACATTGGTTGACTTTGGTTCTTTGTTGCTAAGGTTAAGAATCTACATCCTTATGCTATCTTGAACATTAATTCATCTCCTGAAAATAACTGTATAAAAATTGTATTCATTCTAGTAAACATAGTAAAAGTTTTGCTTTAAGTCTTACTTATTTTCTTCTTTTATCTATGACCATCAGAATTCCTCAAAACCACAAATATAAGTAGGCTACAGTTGTAAACTTAGAATTATTTTCTGCAAAAGTAAACCATAATAAATTTGTCAGTCACATGACATCCAGAAGGTGTGAACAACTGGTTTTCTGCATGTTACTTTATAATGCGCCAAGATGTCTAAGTTATCTAGCTATTAATTACCAACGGGTCAATTAAATATTTTTTGTTAAACATGTTATAATATTCAGTCTTGGCACTTATTGCATGTCAAGTGACCGAATCAATACATTGATTTTAAATGGATAGTAACCATGAGTAATTTAATATAGGCATTCCTCGAGCCTAGAACAACTTAAATTTATTTTATGATATATATTTTGTCCCAAATGTGAATATATGTTTATATATATCAAAGAGTCAAGCACATCCTTTTGGACCATCTATATTTTTCTTTAGATGAGTATTTGAATCTTCAATTTAATAAAATGAAATATAGTCAAGAGCTGTATTCATAATGCTTACTATAATTTAAATATTGTTGTTTTAGTATGTAAGTTAATTGTAATTCTTATTTTAAAATAAATATAGCACCCAGGTTTTAAGTTTGAACGAGGGATGTTCTGAAAGTAAGTTTCGTCATTTTTTTTTCACATGGAAACTTTATTACCAAAACAAATACACCATGCAATCATGAAATATACCCCTTGCACTATTTTTCAACATAGTCTCCACCAACATTGAGACATTTGTCATAGCTTGCAATCAGTTTGAAGAAACCACTCTGGTAAAACTCGGTGCCCTGCTATGCAAGGAATTGTCGCACAGCCTTCTCCACCTCAGCATTGTTTTGGAAGTGACGTCCCGAGAGTGCGGCTTTCATTGCATGGAACAGGTGCCTTCCTTCACTGAACATGCAACACCAGCGACCAACAATTTGATGAGACATGACCTCTTCACCATACACAGTCTGTAGGCGTCCATGGATGATGAACACACTAGTCCTACATGCCCATTCATACCGGATAACAGCATGTACTTCCATTGTCGACCAAGTTTTCAGTACACGTCCATCTGCCATCGTGATTTGTACTCAAATAACCTCGGGCACGCCAGTCTACTGCTACTCTCTCTTCATGCATCGTTTCTCCTCTGCTGACGCTCTTTCCATCGTTGAACCAGCAATAGGTGTCGATTCTTATGGCAGTTGTTTGCTTCATCTGCTTTACCATCTTCACTTTTTAAAAAAACGACGAAACTTACTTTTGGAACATCCCTCGTATATAAGATTGACAAAGCCATGTATTCAATGTAATACGAGGGTTGGTCAATAAGTAAGGTCTCCAACACTCTAGCCCAAGCTCACAACGTCGGACGAGAGATTTGGCACCACTGTCATGTCCCCCTATCTCTCCTCTTTCAAACGAGCCATTGCTGAAGCCGCTGAACATTTTAGTGTCCGAGATAGAGCTGTTTGAAATGGATCTCCCGATTTCCATCCCCGCCAAGTGCGCCTACGCGAAGTCATACGGTTTCTTACTGCAAAAAATGTTCCTCCGATTGAAATTCACAGACAGCTTTGCGAAGTTTATGGAGAGGGATGTATGGACATAAAAAATGTGCGTAAATGGGTTCGTGAGTTTAAACAGGGCCGGACAAATATTCATGATGAAGAACGAAGTGGGAGACCAACAACAGCTGTCACAGATGAGATGGGGGCAAAAGTCGATGAATTGGTGCGACAAGATCGACGCGTCACTACCCGTGAACTTTGTTTATTGCTTCCTGACATTACTAAAGGTTCCATACAGACCCTTTTGAGTGACAAAGTGGTGTTCCATAAGGTTTGTGCAAGGTGTGTTCGCGGAGGCCGCACTTTGCGGGGACGGAAATCGGGAGATCCATTTCAAACAGCTCTATCTCGGACAATAAAAGGTTCAGCGGCTGCAGCAATGGCTCATTTGAAAGAGGGGAGATAACGGGACATGGCAGTGGCACCAACTCTCTCGTCCGACGTTGTGAGCTTGGGCTCGAGTGTTGGAGACCTTACTTATTACTTGGCGGAGACGGAAATAGGGGGGGAGATCCATTTCAAACAGCTCTATCTAGGACAATAAAAAATTCAGCGCCTGCAGCAATGGCTCTTTGAAAGAGGGGAGATAGCGGGACATGGCAGTGGTGCCAAATCTATCGTCCGGCGTTATGAGCTTGGGCTAGAGTTTTGGACCCCTTACTTATTGACCAACCCTCTACTTTAGGTGGAAATAAATTTTATTATTATAATATGTTATATAAACAAGAAGTTTTCATCTGCCTTATAATAGCCTACGATACTATGAAACTGCACTTTTTTCCCCACAGAATGTCTAGCTGATGAGCTGACTGTACAACTGTTTAATCTGTGATACAATGGTAGCTTCTCTATAACAATGTAAATATTGTATAATCTTCCTTTAATAATATGTTATCACAAGAATCAACTAAACATTACAATAAATAAAATCAAGTAAACTGATGTAACAAAGTGACAGAATGCATTTGTTTAACCCAGATAGCGCGGAATTATTTTTAACACGTTTTCTTTTCTTAAATTGCATAAAACTGTTCACTTTAACTAAAGAATCATACAATAATGATATTTATTGTTGTAACTTATATACTTCCTGAAATAATGCCCGTGCTTCCAGAAGGACGTCAGCGTAATGCATATTGAAATTAACCAATAACTGAAAATAATGAAATACTTTTCTTCAAGTACTGTATTGTCAGTTATTCACTCTGCTTTGTGTGAGAAGCAACAAAACATGCTACATGAAGTGACACAACACATTTCATGCACTGAGTTGTAGCTTTCTTGTGACATTGTCGGCAATGGAGCTGTTTTTTCTTTCCTGTAATACTGTCTGGTGGTAGGTCGGCAACATAATGCTCCAACTTGTCGAAACGAGAATCGGCCTTTGATGAACCCGATGGCCGTCCTCGTGAAGAAACCATTCTTCTGTTCGACTCCAAAATAGCAGTGACTATTCTTCGGCGAAAGGATAGATTGTCTAATTTACCGCCATCTTGCCGGTAAAGTTGCCACGCATTTTGCTCCGCAACATCGATGCAATGCGCAATGATAGGGAAATACCATTTCTTGCCTCTGATTGATACACGGTACAAAGAAATGTTTTGGTCAGATCTGTCAATGCCTCCCATGTGTGTGTTATAGTTGTGGATGACTGGTGGTTGATCGACACTAATTCGCTTTTTTTGCTTCTGCGAATAGCAAGATACCTGACGAGTTGGTATAACTCTATCAAAGTTAGTAGCCACATTCACCACACTATTATCATTCCATCTAGTGACGAGGACATTGCTTGTGTCATCAAACCTGAAGTCGTATGTACCGCGTGGTGTTTTCTTCATGTCGTCACTATTGGCCATATCGCACTCTTTCACAATTCTATTGGCTCTTATGGTTCCAGTGGCTTCAATTCCTCTCTCATGAAGATCCCTAAGTAGAGGTATTGACGTAAAGAAATTGTCAAAATACACTCTATAGGGCAATTGTTCCAGCTTGTCAATGTAAGTCATCACAACAGCATATCCAAGTCCTTTTTCAGCGTATTTCTGAGGTAATGTACCAGCTCCTTGATAGGCCTATGGCTCGAACCAGCTTAGGTACCCAAAACTAGGTCCACCACACCAGAACTTAAAGCCATACCTAATTGGCTTTCCATGGATGAATTGTTTTGCACCATGTTTACCAAAGTAAGGTACCATGCTCTCATCTACGGAGTGGTTTTGAATATGTTGGCTGTACTCTACACATTTTTCATTTATTTGATCTATTAGTGGCCGTACTTTAGCAAATCGATCACCTAAAGGTAGTTCATCATTGTTACAACATGTAGGTTCCACATTATAAATCAGAATCGATCCCTTGCCATAGCTTCGGAAATCAATATGTTATGTGCATCTGGTGATTTTTTCCAATACATATCTTTCCGTGGCAGGTCGACATAACCACTCAATAATAATATGGCTATGAAACACTTCATCTCTTCTTTAGAACAGTCTCCAAGCCTATTTCTCTTTGCGGCGTACTAATTTGTATATGTCACCATCAAATGTACCACGTCATCATCAAAAAATAACTCAAAGAATTCTAGTGGGCTTCTTTCTTTACTTTTAACTGTGCACAATATTGGCCAATTTGACGATGGAATGGGAAGTTGTTGTTTTTTCCAATTAGACGTTTGTAGTGTTGAAACCGACTTTAGTTTCTTTTTTTCCTGTGTGGAGGGTTGAATGGTTCTAGGGGTTGTAGAAGATGAGGGTAGTGTGATGGAGGGATTCGAACACATAGATGTTGAAACCAAAGCTGTTGTCAGTGAATGTGAAGTTGCAGGTAAATTTGAACAAGTAGCGACAAGTGCATTTAGTTGACTAGCTGGGACATTTTCAATCCGTGGGGCTTCCTCGTCGCCAGAATCTTCATCAGTTATATCATCTGTGCAATTGGTAGGGGGTAGTTCAGCTAGATCTAAACCAGTTTCAGGTATATAATTTTCTTCGGCATTTTCTAGCATATCCATGAGTTGATTTAGAGTTACTGGCCTCCTAGAAAAAATATATTCGGTATTATCATTATTATTTCTATCGTACTTATCAATATTTCTTAGTTCCTAAATATATTGTAGGGCCGCTTATAAAGGATTCGACAGTTAGTTTGACACAAAGAAAGATATATTCATGTCATCTTCACATTAATATTTACTTACGGATATATTTTTACAATAATGAAACACCAGGTTTAATTCTTCAAAAGAATTTCACAAACAAATTTTTAGGGTCACATTACGCTGACATCCTTCTGGAAGGAAGGTTTACAAAAGTGGGCTGTGGAGCCTACAATATTGTTCGAAATGTTTGTTTGGTGAATCATTATGGTAAAAGATATATTTGAGACAATAAATTAATAACAATTTGCAACAAAAGAATAAGAAGAAATATAGAATACATACCCATCTATCCGGAGGTCTTCAATATATTCCATTTCGTTAGAAACGCAACTTCACAGCTGAATATCACCACTAACCTCTCAACAATGAAGACTGAAATAACATAAATATTAAAGCGTGTAGCTTCTAGTTACGAAATGTGACACTGCACTCGGGCGAGTAATTAAAGAACCTTCGAAAAATAAACATAATACCAACTGCTGTTCACATCCTTCTGGAAGGACGTCAGCGCTATCTGGGTTAATCAGTTATAATTGCACTTATAATATGCAGAAAATAAGTTTTTTTTTATTATTCTTTTTTTATATATATAATTTAATTTATTTCTGAGTTAAGCTCCAGATTGATTCATTAAGCAGAGCTTATGTGAGAACAAAGATCTAGTTCTTTTAAAAAATCAGATTAAAATCATCCAGCATCAGCAGAACTATACATCTTGACAATCACACACTCACATAAAAATTCAAAAGAAACCATTTCAAATTGGCCGGCTATGGGATTTGAGCCAGGGACCTCCAGAATGACCATCCACATCTTGGCCACCTCGCTCAGTTTAACGGTTAAGTTTGATAAGCATGTGTGAAGGAATAGTATTATTTGTCATAGCTAAGTGTATTGGAACTTCCAAAGTCGTATATGAACACTGTAAAACAATATAGTCATGATAACTCATTTGCATTTCATAAATTCTTTCTAATATACCATCATATTATAGGCACTAAATTGGGCTTTACTCCGCTACTGCTCAACCGATTTGGTCAAAAATCAATAGGCTTCTTCCCATGGAAATTATAAATGCGTATACCAAGTTTTATGAAAATCCAATAAAGCTTATTTGAGTTATCGCACATACAGACACACGGATGGATGAACAGACAGGCATTTTCCCATCCCGTGTGCAATCTCATAAAATACCATACTGACACTTAACCCTGCAGTGCTCGCGCGCTATTTTAGGACATAGAAGCTCGCGCGGCGTCTGAGAGACGCCATTCGTGTTTTACGTTGTTTCTATTGTTGTATGTTGTTTTGAGTTTTCATTCTGTTTATTGAGGCTTGTCATAGTTTACTTAATATTACTGAACATGTTTTGCATAGATTTCTTAGTTAAAAATATGTGTATTAAATCAATTTATTGAAAATGAACATTTAACTAATCATATTGGACACAAATCAATATTAGCACATTATGACTTTAATTAATTAACAATAAAACAATGTTGTTAGGCATGTAACCATTTTTAAATAATTTTAAATAATTATTGTCCTAAGACTGAGTAGATATAACAACTTTTACTACTTTTTAGGCCTACTGATCTCTTCTTATTCCATTTCGAAACGTTGTCCCGCCCTACGAAATATTTAGGCCTATCACATTCACTATAATCATTATCATCATCTGCTTCTTATTCAGTGTCCGTAGACTCACTTCTAGACTCCGCAATGTCTTCTTTAGGATCACTATCGCAATCAAGTTCTTTCTTCTTCTTCTTCAAGCAACTTTGCGCTATCTTCAATCATTTGGATCAGAAAGATTATGATATTTTTTTCTCCTTTACACTCATTGCCAAGCCTAAAGATAAGTAATTTCCATCAGAAAAGATTGGTATTGTAGGTTTATGATCACTAGCTTCTGCAATAAATTTGTTTTAAACCAATAACTTACCTTGTAACAGTAAAGCTCGCGCGGCGTCTGACAGACGCCATCTACATTTTTGCAACATTAACGTCATTCCACTCTTGGTAGGCGGAAACTGGAGGGTTGCCGCTTGGATATGTTATTTAAGAGTAGTTGACCGAAAGGTAGATGGCAGGTCAGCACAATGGCCTCATAGGTATTCTAAATATGGCGAAATGAATCTGGCCTGGCGTCTGTCAGACGCCGCGCGAGCACTGCAGGGTTAATAAATAAAAAATAATAAAAATAAATTAAATGTTTAAAATGGGGGTTAGCATTGCTAACTTCAGACCTTGAGGCCCAGTTCAATCCCTGGCCTTTCCTTAGATTTTTCTGAGATGGGCAAGTCTGGAACAAAGTACAGACAACCTCCTGAGGACAACTGAGGAGTTACCTGATAATAATGAAGTGGCTTCTATAACAACTGCAGTAGTTGTTACATGCTGACTACATGCTTCAATTCTGCCATCTGCTAATGAAGTCAAATGATAGAGGTAGATGATACAGGTGTTGGATGGTATGCCTTGTATTCCCATGGGATGTAACACCATGGTTTAGTTTAGTCTGTGAACAAAATGAAAAAGAAAATGCATTTTGTTTTCTAGGTTCCTGGATGAATATAAGAAAAGGGGCATAGAATTCTGGGGCATCTCTCCACAAAACGAGCCTCATGATGGAGTCATAATATATTTTGGCTTTAATAGCCTTGGATTTACAGGAGATGAATTAAAAATCTGGCTCAGAGATTATTTTGGACCTACGATTAAACAGAACTACAGTAATATAAAAATCTTACTACTTGATGATGAACGAGGATCACTTGCTACAACTGGCATGACAGTAATTAATGAATAAATTATCTATTAATTTTATTTTAAGATTTCTGATAAAACATGAAAATTCCATTTTGTCAATACATAACATTTTAAAAATATATTTCCAGACATGTTTTGACCCCTTTCTGGTCATCTTCATTGGTTATAAAATTAAAAGAATAGAAAGACACTACATGGCTGGCAGTCGAAAGAATAACAACCTTTTGTAAGGTGATAGGGATAATATGACAATCGTTGAATTGGGTCAGATAACTTATATTCCCTGAAGCTGAGGTCACACTGAGTGCATGTTGACTACATATGGGATGTTCTCTATGTCAAAAAACATAGCTCTCTTCTATTTGTAATGTGACTGGCCAGAAAGAGCTGCATATACAGTAACATTTCAGTGAGTCATAGTAATTAGTGATTTTTGTGACTGGGTTTCTATTGTTACTGTTCAGTAACTTATCTTTCAGAGAGGGAGACCATTAGGGGTAATCAGTCACAGAAGAAATGTTCCATCTGGACTGTGAAGCGAACTCTGGCTAGTTCTGCTGGTAGAGCAGCAGTGCAGATAACCAAAGGTTCTGGACTCGAATCCCAGTATTAGAGGAATTGTTCATATTATCATGTAATGTCCAACAGAGACATTAATCTGTAGTTCATGAATAGGCCTACAGATACAGTGAACGCCACTTAATGTAATTGCGGATAATGTTATCAGTCAGGTAATGTTATCACTTTTATGAAGTCCTGCATGGATTAATACTGATTCGGTTCACATTTTTATTTTTTACGGCTTTATTTTCAAGTACTGTACACCATTAAAAATTTTGTTTTTAAGGATTTTTTTTATAACTCAATTGTATTGTATATTGGAAGTAGCAGTACTGTTTCCAGCTCACAGGATGACTAGTTTGAGGGGGTGCAATTACCTAACTTTCTCTTTTAATCAATAAAACATGTTTCATCCCTCAGTTAAGCTGCAGCTTTTGATTTATGCAAATAACAGTACTGACAAGAATTGATGCCTAGTGTAAAATGAAAAGACTTGAAAATACAGGCATCAGATGTTTTGTGCATGGTATTCATCATAGACCAGTACAGACTTCCAAAAACACTTGTAACTCATAACTGAGTAAGGAGTATTGGTTAATGGACTCAAAAATGAAAACTGATACAATTATTAAAAACTTTCTTACTAATTGAAAAGATAATGTTGCTTGCAGTCTGATAGTGTATTATGAGTAGCCTACATGATTCACAGTTACATATTATCTTATGAATAATCTTATATATCTCATATATGAATAAAAAACCTTCATTTAATTATTTTGCATATTGTTATCAGTCGGTTAATATTATCATTTTAGCTGCATCCCAAAGTGATCACAATAAGTGGCATGCACTGTATACATATTAGCTATGTCATGGAGTTTTTTATTCTTGGCTATATTTCTAAAACTTCCCTATGTATGGACATGTGCAGTGGAAATGAATGCCACAGAAGGCAACAGGCAACAGGGAACACACTACCACAGAATATTCAGCTTACAATAGTCGTGCTACCTATGCATTTCCATGCACATTGTGAATATAACCTCAAACAAACAGCCAATCATTCCTCTGCTGAAATGTTTTCCTTGTAGGTTCTTTAGGTTCTTCTTTCAATGTCACTTTTCATAAGGGATAATGATTCTTATATTGTCAAAAATTTGCTTTAAATTTAACTTC
The DNA here is from genome assembly GCA_964059195.1 of Ectobius pallidus. Classification (NCBI taxonomy): domain Eukaryota; kingdom Metazoa; phylum Arthropoda; class Insecta; order Blattodea; family Ectobiidae; genus Ectobius; species Ectobius pallidus. Next base: position 25,767,628 of record CAXKWD010000012.1, on the reverse strand, counting down.
ATTCTCAGGTAAATCTTTCATTAAGTAATGAAATTCGCCACACTCTTTTCTTTTTATGTTTGCATCCGCTTTCTTTACATTAAGCCCTACACAAAGAAAATAACAACAATAATCATTGTCTGACCTAGAGGTGTACAAATCTCGATTTTAGCTTGCCCATACCCGCTTGAACGCCAGGCAAGCAAGTTGCCAGCGTCATAGCTAGGAAGCAGGCAGGTTTCTTTAAACTTGATGGGTCAGGTCAAACCCAGCCTAGGCAAGTCAGAATAAGCTTGCGACATTCCTATCAGCTAAACAACTGTAGTTGCCAGTGTAGGTAATACTTTCTTGCTTTTCTACATGCTGGTAGAAGAAATTCACCATGCAGATAAATAAAAGGTGGATAAAGTATTAAAATCCTTTTAGAGTCTTAACACAATTATTATTTTTATTATTAGGTAGATTTCGAAGAAAAATCTAATCTACCTAATCTACCTAATGACTTTCAAAAAATTCGTTCATATCTTTACGTTTCATGCCTCCCTAAGTACGAAACCACCGCCTGTTAAAAAAAAATTGAGATATTTATATTTATATACAGTATATGTATATGTGTATATATATATATATATATATATATATCTTTACACGCTAGCGGCCGTAATTTTCAAGATATTTGAATCAAATTTTATTATGTTATTTCTAGGCCCAATAGTTCAGACAAGTTCGTTAATGAGCAAAATTGGCGCAAGAGGGTGGTCGGGGGAGGGGGTTGAAATTTTAAAACATTTATATCTCGGCCCCTATGAAGTATAGAGGGAAACTTTGATTGAATAAATTAGAGTACTCCTTATGGAGTTCACAGTGGCACCAACGATTCGGGGGTTTTGGGAGTACGAGTGGGGGTGGGGGTATGGGGATGGAAATTCGAAATTTTCGAAACTACGTCTCATGGGGTATCGTTGAAAAGCTCTTGATGAGTACTCTACAAATCAATAACTAGTTTCTTGATAGTTCTCATATAAGGCGAGCTTTGAATGTTGGAAAAAGTTCTCTTTCCTCTTTTTTGCAGTTATTATTGTGGGTTTGTCATGCCAAGGCTAAAGAAGAAGAATGCTACGCAGCGACAGTAAATTAAAACAAAAGCACTTTGAAATCTACCTCAGCTTGTAGGCTTGACTAAAGGGATTTTTGTTATTGTTATTAATGATTTTATGATGTTTTCTCGAAAATGTTTGAAAATTTTTCCCATGCCGGACTAGTACTACCTTTGTTCATTGATAATTCAAACTGTCCACATTTTAGTTTCTCCTCGGCTTCCTTCAGGGTAAAATTCTCTAAACACATCTGAAGTTCCTCAACTATGTAACTGCACGACTTACCAGTGCACTGCTTTACCCAGTTTCATATTCTTTCCGCCAGGCCTTGCAGTTTCCTTAGGTCCTGTGCAACCCATCAGGTTATGAAGAGCTTGTGACTCATAGTGACAGCATTTCTTATCATCGTTGTAATCTGGCTTGCTTTTAAGTCAAGCAAGTTAAAAGCTGTGACTGGTTGCAGAATTTCAAAGGGGCAGGCAAGCTAAAATCAGAATAAGTACACCTCTGGTCTGACCATCGCAACTTCCCCAAGGCACACTATTCCCAAGTTAGGGAAGAAAATTGAAGTCGAGTCTCATATACAGCTTCCAGTGTGCCCAATGGTTGCAGCATGCATTCAAACAAAGCATGCATAGTGTAAATAGTGAATATAGTATACCACTCTGGGTGGTCTCAATTTTTTTATGCCTGAGGAAAAGTTTTCAGCAAAAATTTGAAACTAGATAATTTTGTTCTAGCTGGATACGAACCCATGACACAATAAAACTGTTTTTTCAAGTCTGGCTCACTTCTATCTGAACTGTGTGACCCCTCCCCCCAAAAATATGTAACATATTGAACTCTGGTACTGTTAATGGAAATCCTGAATTACTTACATTTTGCTCACTGTTATTACTTTTTAATTTCATTTAAAATAAATTTTTATTTCAGTTAATGAGTGATGAAACAATAGCCAAAATGGTATCTGGAATTGCTTTGCATGGGTATAGAGACCAAACTAATCTGTCACCTACCATTTTACTGGATGATGCTCATAGTACATTTCCAGACAAGTTTTTGATGTACACTGAAGCCAGTATAAGTAAGTTAAAAATTATGTGGAATTTGCTACACATTGAATTAATCCAAAATGAATTGTTACATTGGATTAATTTACGTTAATGACCCCACTCTGCAGCACCTGGTGTTGCTGATACACTACTACCATATGCCCTTTCCCTTTAAGCTCTACGTTTCATATTTCCATACCATTTAGACTATCACTTTCACTGTCACTGTCATCAGTATTACACATTTTTACATTACCATTATTTGTTATTTGGTTATTGGAAACATTGCTCCATGATAATTCAGTACCGATACTGTAATTTTTATATAAAACCTCATAATTACATAATTTCATCTTGTATGTTGCCATATCTTACACAACGTATGAAAGCTGAATCTCAAGAACCAAAAGCTCCTTTATTTTTAGACTAGCAGGTGCCTGCAGCTTCGCCCACGATAATTAATTTGAAGATTAAAATGAAGAGCAAAATAATTTAAGCATTATATTTATTAACACTTACACACAAATCATTCATAAACTAAACGATTCATAATTATAATGAAGCAGCTAAAAATCCGACTTTGGAGTGCATTCCACAATTAGAAAAAGCCTCTATTGTATTTAACATTATAAACAAATAAATCGACCAGGATGAGCTCAAAGAAACAAAACTATCTATAATTTCATGAGATATATTGAAAACATTGTGCTTTTATTTCCAAGGTAAGACAAAAAATGGCAAAGCCATGTGCAATTGATTTGAACTGAAAACTGATGCTTCGATAGTGAAAAAATTCATGTTTTCTGCCAGTTTTTCACTCATAACTCGAGAACGAAAGCAAAAATTAAAAATCCAGCTTCAAGGTAATTACGTTCAGCCACCCTACAGTCCATCTATGTTTAATATTTCACATCTCTGCATGCAGTAGATTTCGCTGGCATCGTGCACAGACAGACAAACATTTACTCTTACTTAATTACAGATTGAACTTCTACTTTCATACATTATTTCACTCTCTCTCTCTCTCGAATCCTATGAACCCATGTTGGGGTAAAGGGTCTCAAGTGGAGGTTTCTGTTTACCTATGTGAATTTAGTTACGCTTATTTTCCTAGAAAGGGGAGAGGGACAGGTGGAAAGCCCATCGCCTCTTAACCCTCCTCCAGAAACTAAGGTATGACTTGGACATGAAAGGGCAGAGAAATTTTGTCCAGAAGCTCTAATTTAGGCTTGGAGTTCTTTTATGTGCCGTAAATCTACGATACGGGCCCCCAGTTTAAAGTCCTTCCCGGAGGACTCCGTGCCCAGGATTTTTCCTATTTTACTACTACAGTTTTATTAATTACATCAATCATATGAGGATCATAATATTCCAGATACTGTAAGTAAAACTTCATGGATCACATATCCCTTATATAGGGTGACCAGACCTACCTGCATGAAAAAGAGGACAATAGGGTGGGAAAATGAGAGCAAGCATAATGAGGAAGCCATGAAGAAATGTATATAACACAGAAATGGAGTTTAGAAATGTAAAAGTGTAGGCCTTTTAATAAAGTTAACAAACATCAAATTAACCCCTTATGGTTCTGATTTAACTTAGTTCCAGCTTTCTCTGTAAGATGGCACAATATGTCATATACCATTTTACTGCTGAAAAGATTACCTTTCATTACCTTAGCATATGCTTTCATAATGACTGAAAGATGCAAAAAAATGTTATCTATCAGAAAAAAACAATGATTTTCCAAATATATATTCATAGGAATTAGAAATGACTTTTTTTTTTTTTTTTTTTTTTTTTTTTGCATATCCCTTGCTAATAGAATGCATTGCAGTGAACTAACTATATAATACAGTTCACAGAGAACTCTTCTGAACCTTAGCATTATGTCTTCCTGGCCAAATGACACAATGTTCCCAGGGTATTCCAGGGTTCGAGAGGCTCTGGATGCCTGTGTAATTGAGGTGGGAGGGCCCACGTAATATATAAAAAGAAAGAACCATATCCATTTGCATGTATGAGTGCCTGATCGTAATGTATTTGAAATGTTACAAATTTGTTGAGCTCGTCTATTTATTTTTGATTGAAAGCAATAGATAAGCATTTTTATCTATTTTTCAAATTGCAGATACTGATATTAAAATCCAGTGTGTCAAGTTCACAGATATTTCCCTGAGGATGATTTTCCTTGCAGGAGTTTGATTTAAATATAAAGAATCTGACAAGAGTAGGCTATTCCTTAAAATTATATTACACCAATAGTAAATCTTTAACAGATTCAATTTTCAACCTGTTTCATTCATCTGTCCGCTGAGATGAAATTAAAGGAAACACTCTAGGAACATTAATAGGCCTATTGTGGCCTGGGATATGAAGAAAATTCAGCAATGATGACAGTAGAAAATTTCTGGGCTGTTTTGCCATGGTCCTGACCACGGTAAAAGAACTTGGAAATTTTCTACTATCATCATAACACAGGCTATAAAAACTTACACACATAGAAAATTCAGAAATTATTAACAATTCTGAATGGCATGTTTTACGGCTTACAAGATGAAAATAAGAACAATAATTATTTAATACAATTACTTAATTGGGGTACACCATAGCATAGTGGTTAAGGTGCTGCACTACAAACCGGAAGGTTGCGGGTTCGATCCCTGATAAGGTCAGAGTTTTTCAATTGTCCTAATCCTTCTGGTGGCACTATGTCCCTGGGGTTGACTCAGCCTCTAACAGAAATGAGTACCAGGAGCAATCCTGGGGGTAAAAGTGGCCAGTGCGTAAGGTTGATAGCCTTACCACCTTCACACGCCGAATGTCTAGAAATCTGGGAGCCTCAACCTCCTGGAACCCTCTGGGCCTCCAAGGCCTGTACAGGGAACACTTTACTTTACAATTGCTTAATTATTGAATAGATATACAATTATTGAATACATATAGGCCTACAATTAGGCTACTGAATGTATATGTAATATATATTTATTAACCTCACTATATAAAATGCCTACAAATTTTATGACAGTATTATAAATTGATTAACATCTCCACTAAAAGATGTAACATCACATAACAACAAATGTGGCATAGATATCAAAGAAATTGAAATTGATAATAATATTACCTTATGTTAAGATGGATAACCAGAAATATTAAGTCTAATTGGTAATTTAACCAGCATTAAGTATCCATTAATCCTTTCAGAGCTGAATTTGTACATTTGTGTAAGCAATCATCATGAGAAGACATGAGTGGGCTCTAAGATTAGAACTGTTGAGGAAAATTTTAGTAGAAAAAAATATATCCATAAAATACAATCATAAAAGAAGAAGAAATTCATCACATTTTACATAAAACAGTAATCTGTTGGTCTTGTATCTCAGCTTTCATTCAATAAATATTAATGACAAATTCATACATCAGTAGCAGTGATAAGGTTAAATGTTGATTTAAGTCAGCCTTAGTCAATGCAATTTTGCATTTCTCCATGCATTTAACCCTAGAACACGTGCGCTCTGTAATGTTACATGAACAGGTGCATGGTGTATTCTGTACTCAGTGCAGATAAATGGCAATTTCTTGATACGGAACTCCTTTACAAGTAATATCTAAGCTAAATGAGAATATTATAGGAGAAAAATTCCTCCGGCACTGGGACTTGAACCCAGGACCTTTGGCTATTCGCGCCAATGCTCTACCAACTGAGCTAAGCCGGAGCTCAATTCACAGCGCCAGATGGAACTTCTCTCCTATGACTGATTGCCCTAATGGTCCACCTCACAGACAGACAAGTTATGTCATATGCAGTACTGTGAGGCACACTAAGTAAGTTAGTGATTTTTGTGACCGGGCTCCCACTGTTATTGTACAGTTAACATTCAAGACAGATATATAAGCATTCATGAGCCACAGATTATTGTCTCTGTTGGACACTACATGAGAATATTATAGGAGAAAAATTCCTCCGGCACTGGGACTTGAACCCAGGACCTTTGGCTATTCGCGCCAATGCTCTACCAACTGAGCTAAGCCGGAGCTCAATTCACAGCGCCAGATGGAACTTCTCTCCTATGACTGATTGCCCTAATGGTCCACCTCACAGACAGACAAGTTATGTCATATGCAGTACTGTGAGGCACACTAAGTAAGTTAGTGATTTTTGTGACCGGGCTCCGGCTTAGCTCAGTTGGTAGAGCATTGGCGCGAATAGCCAAAGGTCCTGGGTTCAAGTCCCAGTGCCGGAGGAATTTTTCTCCTATAATATTCTCATGTAGTGTCCAACAGAGACAATAATCTGTGGCTCATGAATGTTTATATATCTATCAAAGCTAAAGCTTAACAATAGTTTCATAAATGATTTATAAAATGCTAACTGGCTACAAATTACAAATTAGTCCTCTTTGACCTTATGTGAACGCTTGCTGCATTTCTCACAGAGGGCTGCTGTGGGGGAGTAATTTTTGCAGACAATTTAATACTCCACTGCTGCAGTTCCAAAAAAAATAGGTTGTCACTTTAGACCTGTTAATGCTACAATCAGGCTAAACTAAACTGAAACTAAACAATGACATGAATGGTATCAACATTAAGGTGCCAGTATGATTTGGCATTTTTCTTGTAGACGGGAAATTGTAAATTTGGTGTATATAATATAGGTTAATAGGTTAATTAGAGATTCGAGTACAGTTAAAATGGCATCTAGAAAGGCAATGGATTTACTTATAATATAGATAAGGAGAGGGTTATTATGACCCATTTCCTCAAGATAAACAAGCAAGTTGAGTCAGAAAACGATACAATTAGGTATTTAATTGAATTAAATGATCAAGATTTTAAACTCAGTTTCATGGTTAAATTTAAAAATTATTTCTTGAAATTACTTTGAAATTTTGTTCACTTCTGTGGAACAGGTCTGCCATGGGGGAGTTGGTAGCTTAGCTATCTTCCACCCGGGCAGCCCAGCTTTAATTCCCAGCAGGGACAGGACTGTGTATTGCGTTGTCCCTCATAATGCAAGAGGCAGTGGAAAATCTCCATGGTGTCATCATTTTCATCGTTCCCTTCATCATGATCATCTGTGGAACATTGACATACATTATTATAGCAGTGAATCTTTTAAAACTGTTCCATCTTTATTAAGTGCCAGAATTGTGTTGTGGTGCAAATCAATTCTCATGACAACATATTATTGTCTTACAGTATTCATACACAGCTTTGAAAGTTGCAATACAGTTAGCATTGACAAATAACACAACCCACATATTCCTTCACTTATGCTTATCAAACTTTAGACCTTTCTTCTTCCATAAGCCTTGCTTAATGAATCAATCTGGAGCTAAACTCGGAAATTGATTACAAAAATAACTTATTTTCTGCATATCATAATTGCAATTATCACTGATTAAACAAAAGCATCCTGGCACTTTGTTATATTTGTTTACCTGATTTTATTTTCAATAACATTTTTATATCTTATTATAACGTAATGTTCACTAACAATAACTTATCACTTTCTACAAAAATTTCTTGTCTTAACCATCTCATGAGATAAGATACAAAAAAAACTTTCCTGCTTTTATTTCATTCAATAATATTTTACCTATTCAGTATATACTGATATGTAAATGCATTTTGGCCATCATATTTCTTCAGTACGATGTGTTGTATTGCTACGATTGCAAGATTACATTTTCCTTAGTTAACTGCTATGGTACTTATGGTGATTTGTCATGATGAAAAGTTAACTCATTTCAAGAAAGGGCTTAAACCTTATGAAATATTATCTAAGAGAGTCTGTGTTTGGTGAAATCGGCCCTAAATCTGAAAATGCATTTCTCCAAATCAAGAGGTCATGATAATGTTTCATTATCGTGCTACACAGTTAAGTTACATTTCATGTATTTGCATCATTGAGATATTGATTATTATTTTACAGTGCATGCACCAAATGATCCCCCTGTCTTGTTGGGAGACTGGAGTAGAGCGGAATATTATGCACACTGTATAATAGAGGTAAGTCATTTTATTATGTAAGTTAAGTAGGGCCTACCATATCATTCTATTATACCAGCAAGTTTCATTTCAAAACTCTACTCTCATTTACATTTCTTAGATAAAAAATGCTGTTTTCATGTCATCTTTTTTTAAACACCTGTAGCCTACATTTAAATTCCCACTTGTACTGCTGTATGAGCATGTAGAATACAGCATTTATTATGTAGAGTGTGAATAATTAATCTTAGTGTAAATCATCAAACTTTCTGAACCCATCAATGCACAAACTTTTTAAAAGCACTTTTAAGTTTTTTTTTCATATAAATCTTATTAAGAGTGCTTCAGCACTCTCTATTTTTAGATTTATTGAAACAACAATATAAAACTTTCATGTGATCCACTGAAGGCAATTTTATTTTAATTTTGACTACATATACAGTAAACAGTGGAAATCAGGACCAAACATGAAAGGTTTATCAAAACTTTCAGTTACATAATTTTTTAACATAGTTCCCTTGCTTCTCAATGTACTTGATCCATTATTGCACAAGCTTCCTGATGCCCTCAGATTTTTTTTTACTGAGTAGCAAGCCACATATGCACTGCTTCCTTCAGTTCATGATGCTGTTCTTCTTTGGTGCAGCCATATTTAATGTGTAACAGCACAACACTCGATGGAGTCATAACGATCAAACATGCCACAAAGAGAGAAATCTACAACATATCTACGTGCATGGGCACAAAGCTTTACAGCCAACCTACAAAAGATTAAACAAAAAGTAGGCCTACTGATACCGGTACTTATTGACTTACCCTAGTATAAAGTGTGTGTCAGAGGTGATCCTTCTAACAATCCTCTTCTGTTTTTGATAGGTTTGGTTTCTTGTTATAGTTATTATAGTTATTGTTATTGATATACCGGTAGTTATTGTTATAGTTATTACTTTGCAAAGAAACTAAAGAGATTTATTTTAGGTGGTACAGTACATTAAGCAAGAAGAGTGTTCTCTGTAGGTGACTTTTTCCGCCTTACTAACGTTTGAGAAAGCCAATTTCAAGAATATTTAGTTACTTCAGTAATCTTGATATGCTCACTAAAATGATGAATAAAAACTAAATTAAATTAAATCACATTATCTAAACTGATTAAAAAGTTGATATTAGGGCCTTTTCATACTGGGACACTTCTGACGGTCATTCAAACCAGTCACCAGTAGAGAAACGTAAGTTTGAATTGGAATTTCAACTGGAGCACAGTGGTGACTCACCCAGACACAAGTGACGCTGCAGGATTAACTCCGAACACATGTGACAGTCGATGCTCGAGAAGCATTCCTTTTAATTGGAGCATTCACATTGGGACACAAGTGACGGTCACAGCATTTTCGGATTGCCAATACTGCAAGTTGTATATAACTTATATAATTGAGTTGTATAGTCGAGCTCAGCAAAACTAGTTATCCACCCATGAATTTAGATTTTATTAACACTAAACATTTCATAAGTGAAGTGGTTATGTCAACCTGCTATTTGGAAAGCCAAAAGCGATGACGAATTGTTTTATCATATAGCTATTATTAGCAATACTAGCAGTGACCTTCCCAAGTGTCCCAGTGTAAAAAGGCCCTTAATTCAAATGAGATGTAGGTCACTGTCACCCTTGTATCTTCTATGTTGACAATCATTTGAATACTATAGTACTTACTTTCATTTTTCAGGATCTTAGTCATTATGTTTCTGCTTTTATTGATTGGAATATAGCGCTAAATTTTGAAGGAGGACCAACATGGGCTGGAAACACTTTGGACTCTACTATTATTGTGAATAAAACAGCGGATGAATTCTACAAGCAACCAATGTTCTATGCTATTGCTCATATTTCCAAGTTTGTTCCTCCTGGTTCAGTTCATATTAGAATGAAAACCATTAGTGATGATGATAGAGGAATTGAAAATGTTGCATTCCTCAGACCAGATAATTATACAGTTCTGGTATTAATGAATAAGTAAGTACTTCAGTCATTCTCTAATTCATTCTTATTTCTGTTAATGCCTCTATAAGTCGGAACATTACTGGTAATCATGAAGACATTATTTTTTGAAATCCTGTTCTTCTTGTGGTGGTATGCCATGGTGCAGTTGATTGAAACATGGTGCCACAAATTATCCTTTTCACTGCCAACATATTATTCACTGTGCGAACTGGTGGTGCTGAATTAATTTTCAAATTTCTTTTGTAATCATAAATGGCAGTGGCGACTCCTGGTTTTTTAGTTGTGTAGGATGGTGTGGAGAGAGCAAATTAACCCATTCACTGCTATTGACGTACATATGCGTCGCCGTAAAAAAATGCATAAGGGCTGAGATGTAAATTTAATACAATAATGCTTTATCGTAAAATATGAAAATATTTAACCACGTATGAAAACTGTCGTTTATGGAAATCAGCTATTCCGCTATAATTTTCGTAGTTGATATCAAAATTGATATTACTCCAGGAATACTTATATTGAAATATAAACAGCACTGTATAGTTTAATAATAGTTAGGCCTGTAATATATACCAAGAAATTACATAAATATTAATAGATATTAATAAAAATATGAACAAACAAATCAAGAAAACAAGTTTTCGAACGTGAGGAACACAGAACACATGTGAGGAAGGACTGTAAGACGTCCTCAACTTCTTCCATATGAAACTTTTCTCTTCCCCGCCTCCCCCTACACATGCCACAGAGTTTTAATAACGACATGGACTGCGTAGCATCAACACTGAGTGACTGAGGAGATCCTCTCAAATACCAACCTGCTCAAAACAAAACCGCGATCTTCCTTCCCGAGTGCTCTACAATAACGCTGTTTTGTCATTTTACTGTTTAAATTTTGACAATCAATGCTAGTAAACATTTATGTAGATAAATTATGAAGTGTAGGATGATCCTCACATCCTATATGGAATAATTGCCACTGATAAATGGACTAACAATTGTAAATAATTTGTCAATTTTTCCAAAAGAAGAGCATAACATGTGTTTCTTGATGTAAGGCTGGGGAAGCCCCATGACATCACAACACAGCAGCAAGTAATGCATTATAATGCATGGTGCAATATATTGCATGAAATATTTAGCTACAGAAGGCAGCTTAAGGCAGAGAACAGCTAACTGATTGTGTCAGAATGTTGTTGACAGATGGCACCATATGCTCATGCATTTTGAATGATTTCCAAGGAAAATTTATTTTATCAATAGATGGCCAGCAATGATGTTATATGTTTTTAGCAGTGAAGGGGTTAACCTCAAATAAGGACATTTCGCTTAATACTTTTAGTGGCACTTTTACCTGGAGTTGATTCAGCCTCTAATAGATATGAGTACCAGGAGCAATCCTGAGGCTGAGGGTTGGTTGCCTAAAAGTCTGAAAACTTCAATCTCCAAGAAATTTAAGGACTTGAAAAAGAGATGACTTTTACTGTAATTTATTCTCATTGGAATTATGTAACAGAAATCTGAATCCAGAAAGAGGAAAGGAAAAGACAGAAGTAGCTCACTATACAACTAAATAAAAATTCAAAATGTTAGTCCACTCTTAGCTGCATAAGCAACAGCCTTTGTCCTAATCCAGTGACTAAGTTAACATTATGAGTTTGCAGAACTATTAAGGCAAGACTCAGGTTGACGCTGATCTCCATCCTTGAATGCCACTCTCAACATGAATTTCTAAGAGTTATGGCCAGCAAGTTCAGAAATACCTGACTGGCAGTAGGCCTACCTGTTTTTTCTTCTTCTTTGTTGATTTGACTTTCTCAGTAAGCATCCCTTGAAATTCTGGGAAGACTGTTCCTATATTGCCTCACTGACATTGTGCAAAAAATAGCATGCATTACTCGTGCCGTAAGCGCATAACAGATCTCGGAAAACAGTATGAATGTTTTCATGAATAGATTTATACCAATGTTACTGTATTGTATTATTTTCAGAGACAACATAGATAAAAGTGCGGTGATCCGAGACAGAAGAAAAGGTATCACTGTGATAAATCTGCCAGCTCATTCCATTCATACCTTAATCTACATGAGTAACAACAAAGATGAGTCAGCAGATCATAACCATTACCACAGTGGTTCTAATAAAAATTGTGAAGTTTTGATGCCAATGCTCATTGTTTTTTTAACATTATATTTCTGTTCCTAAGCATGTTTATATGCCGAATAAATTAGGGTATATTAAATGTTATTATATTATTATTTATAAATTGTATGACTTATGCAAACTCTGTATAGGACCATTTTATTTTATTTTTAGGAACTACTCCTATGCCTTCTATCTCCACCCTCATCCTCACCTTGAGAGAATCTTATCTCCCATACTGTGACTCCTTGCATGGTGAAATAACTTCAGGATACTTGGTACCTTCCATATTTTGTAGTGTCTGGTGGACTCTTTGTATACATATAACAAGACTTATGACAGGGAAGGCTTAACATTATAACCCAACTACTTTATACGAAAAAATTCATAAAAGGAATCATGTAGCTACCAGGCTGCTAATGTTAAAGCATTCTGCATCTGAAACAACAGAAACTTTCTTGTGTATATTCCAATTGTGGCATCCAGTGAGGGAGTGGGCTAAGCCAAAAATTTTCAAATTTTAGGTATTGTTATCTCTGAGAAGTAGGCTACATATAGTCGTGTAGCTGTAAACCTAATATTAAAGGTTTGTGTGGGTTACTTCCCTATCTATTCTTGAAAGACAATTTTCATAGATTAAGGAAATGGTGTTTCTCCAGTTAAGAGTGTGGGCTAAGCCAGCTCGGAAGCAGTAGTAACGTGATATGCAGATGTTATGGTCTGCGCGGTAAGGCAGATAACCACATCTGATTGTAGACACTTGTCAGTTGATGCTATCATGGTGGACGGTGAAGGAGAACTTGTTGCTAACAGATGTGAAAAATAAAAAAAATGAGTAAAAAATGATCTAAGTGGAAAAGAAAAAGCAAAAGCATGTAGGAATTTAGGATTAGAATAATTAGCGACAAAACAAATAATGTGATTGCGGCAAAGCATCAAGATGTCGGGTGTAACCGCAGTGAGAGAGTTGTGGCAGCTAATGTGAAGAGGTGTAATTACCATTTGTTATAGAACACTGAGAAAGAATATTTCTCCTATAATATTCTCATGTAGTGTCCAACAGAGACAATAATCTGTGGCTCATGAATGCTTATATATCTAACTGAGAAAGAAGACAATTCCAATGAATTTTATAAAATTAGTGATTATAATGCACAAAATGTTTTTTGTTTGGTCTGATAAATGGGCAAGAATGAAGTGACATTTACGTAAAGAAAATGGTGAATGCAGCTTCAAGTACAATATAAGTTTCATTTACATATAATGTAAATAATTCCCCTGGACAGCCAATTAGGGTATGTAGTAAGACATTTTGTGATGTATTTGGAATATCCAAGAAATGTCTTTCCACAGCCAGAAAAGATAGGAAGACAAGTAGACCTCTGCCCGAGGAGAATGAATCAGATTTTGAACTAGAAGGTAAGATTTCAAAATTAATGAAATGCTAAAAGCCTTTTTACAACCACCTGCATAATAATAGCCATTTAGGGAAATTATTGGGGTATACACTGAGGTAAAAGGGGCAAAAATCTGACCTACAGGTGAACGGATGGACACATACATATAGACAGCATTACTTTTACTGCGTTTAGTTTGTGTTGTATTTAATTTTTAGTGCATTTTTATTTATATTTTATTTAAATTGTATTGTATACTCGTTACTGACGTGTCCCATATCATTTTGTAATGTCCAAGAGGACAAAATAAATAAATAAATAAGAAATAAATAAATGGCAGGCCTTGTCCCTCAAGGGATGTAGTGCCATGGAGTTAAGTTTATTAAGTAGTAGTACCATTAAATAGCATTAGAAAATAAATTGACTCAGTAGCATTTACGAACAACAGTTAAATACAATGTAATGTTGTGTTCTGTTTCTTCGCAGATATAAAAGGGCCTAAGAAAGTAATAAAGGGTTGGCACTGTGGTCTGAAGTTAATTTTCGTAAACACTTGGAAATGTGTAAATTCTGATAAGAAGAAATAAATCAAGTGTTTAGATGAAATTTTTTCTCATTAGAAAGCCAAACACAAATCTCAAAATATCTCGATTTCATTATTTCTGGCTTAGCCCACTCTCTCCCACTGGTGGTAGCCCACTGGATACCACAATTCATACGTAAACAATTTGCGAGTTCTTGAGATCATTTTCTCTCCCAGTTCCTTTATATGTATGATACTTTATATCAAAATATAAAGCAGAAATGCTCAACATAAAAATATTAATATCCATAGTGTGTTTTCCAAATGCATATAAATAATAATTAATTAATTAAGAGTGCTATAAGTGTTACAGAATTTATGAGTTTTGAAGAATCCTCAAGGTGTGCCTAGGCACACCCTTCACATCTCATTGCAAAACTTACAATTCTTTTGGAGAATACTTCAAATAGGATTGCCATGTCACCAACACAAAAATTCAGGACATTGTCAAATGAAAACTTCTTGGATTGTTCTTTGAAAACCATTTATGTGTCATCCTAATTATCTAATAAATATATAATCTTATCTGAAACAGCAAACATTTACATTTACTTATTCTGAGGCTCAAGTGATGAAATGAACAAGCAAAATCAGGAGAGTACAATGAACACAATTTTCAACACCGCAAACAAAGCAAAGAATGAGAAAACTGGAAGAAGGAATCAAAAGAATAAATGAACTGGTGGTGTCAGTGTCACAGGCATCAATATCTATAATTTTTTATTTTCTTGCTACTTGGGACGTAGGTTTACAAACCCTAAAATTATCACATCAGAGATCACAAATCATCCTGTATTGTGAAGAGCACATTATTTATTATTTTCCATTATTACTCTACAAAGAAAACTCAAGACATTGAAACAAATTTAGAAATTCAATTTAAAAAATCTTGAAGCCAAACAAGAAAATCCCGCTCTTTCAGGAAGTATGACAACCATAACTTCAAAAGACTGTGGATACCTTACCCACATGTATGTATTTATGTGATTTATAAGTCGTAATACAGAAATAAATATATTTGTAATGAATAATTTATTAAAGTTTCTTACTTAGTTTTTTCTCTATTGTAATTCCTATGATGTTCAAAGTTCATACATTATACATTACCATATTTTATTGTAACCTTCCACTTGTTTATTTTGAAACTTCGTGTCTATTAGCATTTTTATGAGGAGAAAACCGTTGCCATGGCTTCTGTAGTATCCCTTGGATAAATTGTGAATATGAATTGTGAAATCATAGTTGAGAAGGAAAAATAGTACTGATATGGATCTTCATATCCAAAACTTCACTTAAATTTAATGATTTATGTGCAAATAATAATGTATTCCCCAATGTATTATTTTAGAAAAGGTATCGCTATCTCCCATTCCCAACTTTTACAACCAATGTAAAACAATAAGGTTAGTCCCAGGAATGTTCAGTATATCTGTAAGATTTGAGGCTTTCCTGGCGAATCTTATATAGAAAATCTTCTCGGGTTTGCAGCCAGGTGAGAAGTTTGTTGTGGTCCAACGTTTCCGAGGCAGACGCTGCCTCCATCCTCAGGGAATCTGAAGTGTCGAGGAGGAGGTGTCTTGAGTCGGTTTATGGTGCCAGTGCATTTGCACTATGACCCGTCATAGTATTGTCAGTCGTGTGTTATTTCAGTCTGAAGTCCCCGTGTCTCCACGGTTGTCTTTCTAGGTATGTGGCCCTTTTCACCACAGTCTTGTCGTACTGTCATGGTTATGTCAGTAGGTCGTGTGGGTTTCGTCTGTGAACATCCCGTCTCCTTTCTTGGGTGCCTATAGCCCTTGCTATAGGATTGGGATGTTCGTCTCGTCCGTCTGCTAGTCTTTGTGCTTGTTGTCTGATGACTTCCCTTAAAAACGGAAGTTCTAAGTCCTCGTGCAGTTGCGTATTTCTCGTGTAGAAGTCTGTCGCAGCTATCATTCTTGTCGCTCTGTTTTCAACAGCCTGCAACCGTTGTAACAGAGTGTCGGGTATATAGCCCCACGCCGGTGAGGCGTATGTCATGATTGGTCTAATTAGTGTGCAGTACAGCGTCACTTTTTGTCTTAGTGTCAGTGATGGCGTACTTAGCACCGGATACAGTCGTAGTAGCTGAGCGTAGGCCTTGTTGCGTACACTCGCTACATGTTGTCTCCATGTCAGTGATTTATCTAGAATTACTCCTAGATATTTCACGTGGTCTGTGTAGTCAACGTCTTGGCCGTCTATAACTATGTTGTTATAGTTACGTGGTCTTCGTCTCGTAAACACAATGGCCTGAGTCTTGGCAGAATTAATTTTAATTCTCCAATTATCGGACCATTGCGTTATGCGGTCCAAATGTCTTTGTAGTCGTCTCACGGCATAGTGTATATTTCTGTGTGTTGAAAATACTGCCGTGTCGTCTGCGTATTGTCCTAGAAATGTCTGGTCACTGTGTGGTATGTCGTGTGTCATAATGTTATAGAGTGTGGGCGACAGCACGCTCCCTTGCGGGACCCCGGCCTGTATAGGCCTCCAGCTTGAAAATCGTGTGTCTACCCTCACTCTAAACTGTCTGTGTCGTAAGTAGCTGCGTACCATGTGTACCAGCGAGTCTGGGACGTCACAGTCTATCAGTTTCCTGATAAGGCCAGTGTGCCAGGCCGAGTCGTAGGCTTTTTCAATGTCTAGAAATGTCGCTACGGTGTGTCCTTGGTTTGCGAAAGCAGTAGTGATATTGTCTACTGTTCGTACCAATAGCAGTGTAGTCGAGTGTTCTGGTTTGAAGTTTTAACATGTAAGGGATATATATACCAACCCGTGTTGGGCGGAGTCGACTAATCAGGGAGCAGCTGTTCTGTTTTCGGTCCTTTTCCAGGCCAAAATGTTCCTTTTACCTTTCAGGTCCTGAATGCATTTGTTCCAGGCCTGGTTGATAGTGAAACCTTCATCCCTGTTAAAGTTTGTGTCTTCCAGTCTAATTTCAATTGCCTCTCTGATGATCTGGTCAGTATATCTGTCATCAGATGCCCGACAAATGCGTTGTCAAAGATATTATGGGATTGTTATCAGTGGCATACAAATTTCTTTGGGTACTTTCTCTGCCATCTATTTACACCTTACACTATTTAATGTTTGTAAAAAAGAATATTAATAATTTCAGATTGAATTCCACATACCATAATTATTATGAAACTAGAAACTGTAACCACATTAGAAATGAACTTTGTATTTATACGACTACTCAAAAGAATGTCAATTTTATGTCTCTTGAGTTGTACAATAGTTTACCCCCAAGTACTAAAGACTTAGGGTATGGTTAATCAGAAGAAATTTATATGATCATAATATTTATAATGTTAATGAATATTTTAATATTGTAGCTAGTTTTAAGTGCACTATTGACATTGCTACACATATTATGTAACAGCAATAATGAATCTATCGATCTAGCTATCTATCTATGGGCTTGCTATCAGTGGCATACCACCAGTGATGGGGACCTGGGGTGTTAATCAATATGGGGCCTACCCGTTTTCCCCAATTATTTATACCACCCACACAGTGTATACAGATATACACTTCATTATATTTCTGTAGATGGTGAATGAATTATTTAATAATGGATAATGTTTTTTCATTTGGGATTCAGACCAGTAGCAGTACTAACTTGAGGCTGGAGGAAATCTATGTTAGTATGCAATTCCTTCAGCCATGGTAATTAAAAAGTAGGTCAACTAAATAGTTGTGATTTCACAATATTATTTGATTAGTAAAAAAAAGAAGACCTAAACAGCAACTATTTGAAAAGCAGATTAATAATAAACTAAACAGTATAAATGAAATAGATCTTACTCAAAAACTAGATTCCATTTTGACAAAAATATTTTCTTGGTTTGAAGCAAATCAACTTTTGATGAATGCACAAAATACAGTAGCCATGAGCTTTCATTCAACTCTAGATCAACATGTTATGAAGCCTCAAGTAAAATTAGATAATACAATAATGCAATACAAAAATGACACACAATTTCTAGACAGAAGAGCTAAAGTGGAAAACACTATATTGAGGCAGTAACCAACAAATTGATCACAGGCTGTAATATGCAAAATTTAGTATATTAAATCCAATGTCGTCTGTGGTAGCGCAGAATTTAATATATTAAATTCATCTCTCTGGCAAGGGAGTGTACAAAATTGATACTAGATGTCATGGGAAATCTCTTTTACATTTTCTTCTGTGAATCCCTTTCAGCACATCATTTCCTCGTGGATTGCATCAGTCAAGGAAATATAAATAATCTTGAAGGGCAGCTGTAAATTTTTCTTGTGTATTTCTTTCGTATGTATTTACTGTTTTGGTAGTGAAATGGCATCCAAGAGGATGCTACATGACAAACAACTTCACTCTGTAATAGATTCTGTGTTAAATGAAACATATTACTGACTGTAGTAATGCTGAGGAAGAATTTACACCAGATGCTGCTGCTGAGAGCAACAACAACACAAGTGACAGTGACACAATAAATGCAGGCTTAGCAGTTTTGGCTTCATAGATGTGACTGAGTCAGATCCAAGCCCATTCCCATTTACAATACCAACCAAGGTCCCATATTACCATCTCAGTTCAATATAAACACAGACATAATAGCTTACTTTTTAGTTTTTGATGATTATATCTTAGAATATAGTGGAATACCCCTCATGCCACTATTCCGGTAACTATGTCCCACAGAAATTTTTCTAACATCTCCTACTTACTCTATCTGTAAATATTATCTTCAGAACAAGGTAAATGTTTGATGTTATGCAATATTGCATGTCTTTTGAGAAACATTTCATAATTTACAGGACTTTTTTATTTTAACAAGAATCTCCTGTGTACATACAGCCATAAAACTCACCGCTTGCAGAGGGTTAAAACATGTCACAAGTGCACACGTACTTAGAAGCTCATACTTTTCTTATTTTCATAGTCATTTGAGGTATGGGATCATTTTTTGGGGTTCTTCTCCAACAACCGAGAATGCCTTCAAAATAAAAAAAAGTGTGATGAGAATAATTTTTAGAGTAAATCAACAGACATCCTGCAGAGATCTATTCAAAGCATTAGGAATTCTACCCTTAGCTTGTATATATATATATATACTAAACTGCATAACGATGAGCTTCATAACCTGTACTTGTCACTGGATATAGTGAGTAATCAAATAAAGGAGGATGAAAGGGGCTGGACATGTTGCATGCATGGGGAAGAAAAGACATCTCAAAAATATTGATTGGGATACCCGAAGTAAAAAGTCCACTTGGAAGACCTAGATGTAGGTGGGAAGACCAATATTAGGATAGATTAGATAGTAGGATTTGCGAGGGATGGTTGGATGGAGTTAGCACAGAATAGGGTTGATTGGCGGACTCATGTAAGCATGGCTATGAACCTCCAGGTTCCATAAATAGATAATATTCCTTTAGCTTGCCTAGGAATTGTCTATTGCTATTGAGTAAAAAGTAAAAAGTAATTTATTATATTAAACTAAAAGGGCAAAATCTGTTAACGAACAATAACATCCATAATTACCAAACAAGACAACAGAATGATCTGCATGTCCAATTCAGTAGAACAAATATTTCTAAGTCAAATGTTTACAAATCTGGTGTAAAATTATTTAATAAACTACCTAAAACCATCAAGTCCATAGGAAACAGTAAAATATTTAAAAAGGGGTTAAGCTCAGTGTTTTTACTCAGTGCATGAATTGCTTTCTTTATAGGATAATCGTATAAAGAAGTGGTATGCCATATAATAAACTACAGAGTAAATTTTTGAAATCAGTTTAAATTATGGTAAAATTAAAAGATATGAAATATTTGTCGGAATAAATCTAAATTTCTAAAACTCTCCTTTCCCTGTAGGTACTGCCCTCTTTTCTGTATGTTACAGGTAACCTGGAGAGTGACTTGCCCACAACTGGTTCTCGAGATACTGATGTGTATTGCCAAGTTTGATAGGATGGTTCAATAGTACCAATAGCTTTAAGGCAGTAATTCAATTACTTTGTAAGCCCAATATTGTAATATTTGTATACAACTCATCATAAATAATAACTTGTATCTATATCTTGCATTGAAATTAATGTGTATTATATATAAGGAATTGTAAATATTTGGACACATCCTATAACATAATATACTTGTTTAGAAGGACTAAAAAATAAAAAAGTGGTTTTTGTCAATTTTTTAAATATTTATTTTGTTAGCGTGTGTAATAACGTTATAGAGTTTACAACAATAATTGTTAGAGAAAGGCAAGAGATTCCCTTCCCTATACTGGTCAATTCTTAATTTTCAGGAAATGTCTAACATGGACCGTGGTTTAAATCTACCGCTACTCGCTGCGTTCTTTTGTTTACGTAGGTTACGCACGTCGGTCAGCAGAGGGCAGTGAAGTGTAAAATGGCAGACAGTGGAGGAAGTCCTGGTGACTTTTTAGGACAATATCGGGCAATTTCCAATAAATTAAAAAAGTATGTTCGAAGAGAATGCACTTTGTTAATAGCTTATGCCTTTGTTGATATTATATACACACTCTGATGTTCCTTCCTCAATTGTTAATGTTTAAAACTAAATTTAAATGTCTGTTTCAGACGTTTTCTAAGGAAACCTAATGTCACAGAAGCAAGTGATCAATTTGGTAAGTACCGGTAAATCTTCCCAGGGTAAATAGACAGTGTGCTGAGAAGCATTTAAAAATGTCATGGTTTCTGAAATCGTATTTTATTTTATTTTATTTTTAGGAAGATTGGCCTTGCAGTGTGAACGTGACGAGGTACCTCAATATGCTGGAATGTGTTGGACAGCAGCTGCAAGATGTGAAAATTCATTAGGAAACGTTTCTGGTGAAGCGTGGCATTTAGTGCGTGCAGGAAGACAGTTTTTAAAGGCAGAAACAAGTGCTAATGACATTGGCTGCCCTAGTCCTGGTGGTGAACATGTGCAGGTAGATTATGATTTCTTAAGAATGGTAACCATTCTTCTCTGTTCGTTATTTAATTCCGTGATAACTGTCAATGGATGCACACATAAAACAATGGCACTATAAAGTGATGCATATTTAGGGTCTGGTCAGCAACTCTGCTTTCTTCCATGCAATGTGTTTCTGCCTGGTATGCAAGCCCTGGCTTGGGTGCCAACGCTCCCATTGACTGCCCACGACCTTGCATGTGATTTATCCTACCCTCAGGGTGCTGCCAACATTTTATTCAGCGCACGTTTCAAATAGATGCCCTCTGTACTGCATGTTATAGGCCTACTGCGCTAATGCGATTTTAGTTGTACATTAAGTTACAATCACCTTTGCACCAAAATGGCTTTTTCAGAGTCAACATAATATTTATAATAGCCTATTTCACGATTAGCCTTATATAATAAATGACCCTTGCACCAAAACTGCTATTTCAGGGTCAACATAATATTTATAATAGCCTATTTCACAATATGCTGTAGATTCGGTAAACTTCTACTTCAGCGTAACTAATATCACTGCCTCCCTAATAATACGGCACTAGGAGATCGTGTTAGGTTACCAACAATTATGTTAGTTTAGGAGGCCGTGAAATTGGTTACGCTCAACTAGAAGATAACTGTAGATTCTTCTGTTTTCCCTTAAGTTTAATGAGGAGGGGGTTTTGGGGCTCTACATTTTAGTGCGCCATTGTAGGTTAGTTTTCAGTGAACTTTATATCAATTTTGCTTATATTTAGAACATTGTTATAAGAAAAGTGGGCATAATCCCAATTACGGGGATCAATTCACGAGATATTCACATTTCCACGGACTGTGTGATTTTTTGTTTATGAGCGATACACGTTTACCAACTGTTAGGTTAGGAACGTTTATGTTAGTTAAGGAGCAATGTACTGAATACCTCCGATGTTTTGTTAGGTTAGGAACGTTTATGTTAGTTAAGGAGCAATACACTGAATAGCACAACCACCATTTCTTAAGAGCAGCTAGTGGCTTGTACCTTTGTAGGTTTGTCACACTGTTCATCCACAATCATATCTTGTTTAGCGATATGACGTCACACCTCCAACGTCCAATCAGGAGGACGAGGACAGAAAAATGGTGGAGAAGAAGGGAGTTTTCGCTAGATCGTGATATAAAAGAAAGTGTATCAATTAGGGTGGGCGGGTTGGACCAAATCATTCGCCAAGACAACATCTCCTCTCCACACATCTATCTATAACAAAATTCGTATGATATAAACTTAAGTGTTTTATGAAGAGAATCTCGGTTCTTAAAAATGGTCCCTGTAGATGGGATTTTACCGAAAAGTGTGCTTATTTATGGATTCTATAAGTCCAGAAGAATAAAATAACATGAATTTTGGCCATTTTTTGAGTTGGAAAAAATTACCAAAGAAAGCAAAGTGGTCGACCGTCCCCCATATTTATGAGGATTGTCTGCTTAGTTGTGGGAAGGGAGGGAGTCATTGAGTCACGTGATCCAGAAACAGGGCTGTAAACTTGATGACCAAGGCCCGGATTCTAATGACATGTCATATTTTTATTGATGCTGCATAGACATTGCCAACTTGTAGATAAATCCTAATCATGGCCTCTAGATTGTAGAAATGCATTTTTATTAGGTCATTTTTTGTCATTTTATGCCATTTTAAATTTTTAGGACATTTATTTCAATTTTAGGTCATTATTTTGTCATTTTGTTGTCATTTTCTTCCTTATTTAATCATTTTCATGTATTTACATTGAGTGTATTAATTTTTTTTTTCGTCGCTAGCGGTGCTGTCTCTGAAGTGTTGTTTGTTTAATGCAAGAAGGAAAAATTCCGTTTTAAATTGTTGTCATGTCTCAGACGAAAATGAGAATCAAAGAAACGCCAAAATTTTGTATTATATTACTATTGTTATTAGATTAACTTGGCACCAGAGTCTGCCACCTGCTTGGATATAACGATATAATCCGGCAGATCACAAAAGGAATTGCCGAATTTTGACTCGCCAGTGAATCAGTGCCAATATAAATTTCCATGAGAAAAGAACATTTACTGGTACAACATTACAGTTATTTACAGTTTTTACAATTATGTACAAATTAGTCTATAACTTCGTGTGTAGAATAATAATTTTTTAATTAAGAAAATGTAAGTTTTTAGGTCATTTTTTATGATTATTAAGTACCGTATTGGCCCGAATATAAGACGATGTTTTTTCCCTGAAAATGTGCTTTTAAAACTATACTCGTCTTATACGCGCACCCTAAGACTCAACAACTCTCCAATCATGAATGCAGCTGTGCACGTGTGTACCGGCCGGGGATCCCCACGCAAATGGCGTGCGTCCGATCCAAGGTCAAAGTCGCACGGAAATTACCGAATTTTACCGAACTTTATTGTTCCCGAATTCGTGCTTCTCCTTGTACTGCCGTGTACTGCACTGCTTGGCGTCTCTATTCTCTATGCATAATGCTTTGTTTGACCACCAACATGGCAGACCATGTGGAAAAGAAAGCATTTTCATTGTCTCAATGCGTAAATAAAGACGAGAGAAGAAGTTACGACATGAACTTCAAACTCCTGTTTTATGTGAAGCAAAATGTACTAATAAGCTATTTTATTTATTTTTTCGTAACTACCCTTCAAAAATTCAGGGTCGTCTTATATTCGAGGTCGTCTTATTTTCGGGCCAATACAGTAATTTTCTTTAAAATTTAGGGTCATTTTATAGGTCATTTTTCAAACAATTTTAGGTCATCAGAATCCGGGCCCTGTTGATGACATTCAACCTAACTGTCACAACCTAGCTCTATATGTCACTAACACTAATATGCCTATCTCTGTTCCTAACCTAATTGCTACATGGGTGATTCTTCAAATACGGGAAAATTTGGAGTGTGTAAAATCCAAATTTTTTACTTTGTTTAAAAAATCTAAAAAAAAATCACTAAAATACTTCAGGGGTTACTTGATTATAATATGACACCAGCAGAGCTTAAATGTTTATATTTTTATTTATTTTTATTTCTTTATTTTTTTAAAGCCATGTGGATGACATTCGTGTAGCCTACATATGGATTGCAGCAGGCCACATTAATGACTAACTTTGGCAACAATCTGCTTTTCTTTATGTGATTTCATATTTTTCTCAGCATACTTCAGTTGATTTTGCACCAAATTTGCAAATTTGTGTGCATACTCCGGAATTAATGTAATTTTAACGAGACTGTGTTTTTATGGTTTTGTGGGAGGGGGGAATCAAGCAGAAATTCATTTAATCAGTTTTAAGATCTTAAGTACATGTCACAGACACCGCAATCACAATAGTATCCTACATTTATCATCTACATGACTTGAGAGTCATCCACATACCCCTTCATGAGACATGTGAATGACCCAAAAATCAGGCATGTGGATGACAAAAAAGGAGTTTAAGTGGTCTCAGCAAGCCATTTCTAAACCTCTATAAGCTCAACTTCAGTCAAGTAGGCCTACTTTGAATTGGAAGGTTTATCATAGTGCATAATCAAAATTAATAAATATTCACTTTCTGCCTACTTTCTAGAAGCCATGTTAATGACGGGGAATAAAAACGCTTTCCTTGAAAATGATGCAAAGTCCTTTGTTAATCGCAAACTGTTTGTAAGCAAGCAAAATTCAACCTTACAATTCAACCACAAGCTGCCCTGTTGGCTTTCTAACACTGTTGCCAGTTATACAAATTTCTCATTTCTGCAGAAAAAATTCCATTCCTTTCAGCCATGTGGATGACCAAAAACCCTTGGGACATTCTTTATGTTCATTAGGTGGGGTGACAATTTTATTTCATTTTATTTTTTTAGGGGTTAATATTCTTCACACATTCATACTCATTGACAGGAAAAAAGTTTAAAAGGAAATAACATTTTGTTTTGTGGAAAAATGCATTAGAATATACAAAACTGAGGTTTGGGACGGGGCATGTGGATGACATTTCATTGAATTAAATTCGATTTTGGAATATCAGAATTTAAAGTTAGTGACATTTCAAAGTGATATTGTAGTATGGAAGTAGTAGAAACAAACTTTTATTTTAATTTTTTTTTAAAGTTGAATTTGAAGGGAAATATCACTCCGGAACACAAATTTTCCCGTATTTGAAGAATCACCCACATACATCTTCATGTCACTAACTTGGCAAGAGCCCTATCTTCTCGACATTACAGTTTTCCTTTTTTGGAAATCAACACATCATTAAATGTACTTACCGTACTTTTGTTAAAATAGTTTATTAAGAGCCGAAACTAGTTGTATTTTAAACTTTTTACCTACTTTCAATTCATTTTCATTACGCATAAAACACGCCAGCCATATTATAGTTCTGAGCGAAGCAGGATACCAACTGTCCTCGTATAATGCCACAGCAGGCGAGGTGCATTGTACCCACCTCTGCATTAAGATAAGTTGTCAGCAGATAATCTAAATAATGCATAATACTAACCACATAGTTAAGCATGTGAAGTGGAGGCGGCAGCCGTAGCGAAGCACCCTTGCATTTTCAAATAATGTATGATACACTGTTTGTAGGTTCGAAAATGTTGCATATATATCTCTGGGGTTTGTCGTATTGGTCAACCTGATAGTCAGAATTCTAAGTCAAGTCAGTAACATGGCCGTCAGGTATAGCATATGTTATTATCATACATTACGTATTTTAAGGTGAGAGAATTACAGGATGTATTCTTATATATGGGTGATTCTTCAAATACGGGAAAATTTGTGTTCCGGAGTGATGTTTCCCTTTAAATTCAACTTAAAAAAAAATTAAAATAAAAGTTTGTTTCTACTACTCCCATACTATAACTATCACTTTGAAATGTCACTAACTTTAAATTCTGATATTCCAAAATCAAATTTAATTCAATGAAATGTCATCCACATGCCCTGTCCCATACCCCGGTTTTGTATATTCTAATGCATTTTTCCACAAAACAAAATGTTATTTCCTTTTCAACTTTTTTCCTGCCAATGAGTATGAATGTGTGAAGAATGTTAACCCCTAAAAAATAAAATGAAATAAAATTGTCACCCCACCTAATGAACATAAAGAATGTCCCAAGGGTTTTTGGTCATCCACATGGCTGAAAAGAATAGAATTTTTTCTGCAGAAATGATAAATTTGTATAACTGGCAACAGTGTTAGAAAGCCAACAGGGCAGCTTGTGGTTGAATTGTAAGGTTGAATTTTGCTTGCTTACAAACAGTTTGCGATTAACAAAGGACTTTGCATCATTTTCAAGGAAAGCGTTTTTATTCCCCGTCATTAACATGACTACTAGAAAGTAGGCAGAAAGTGAATATTAATTAATTTTGATTATGCACTATGATAAACCTTCCAATTCAAAGTACCTGACTGAAGTTGAGCCTACAGAGGTTTAGAAATGGCTTGCTGAGACCACTAAAACTCCTTTTTTGTCATCCACATGCCTGATTTTTGCATCATCCACATGCCTCATGAAGGGGTATGTGGATGACTCTCAAGTCATGTAGATGATAAACGTAGGTACTATTGTGTCTGCGGTGTCTGTGACCTGTACTTAAAATCTTAAAACTGATTAAGTGAATTTCTGCTTGATCCCCCCCCCCCCCAAACCATAAAAACGCAGTCTAGTTAAAATTACATTAATTCCGGAGTATGCACACAAATTTGCAAACTTAGTGCAAAATCAACTGAAGCACACTGAGAAAAATATGAAACCACATAAAGAAAAGCATATTGTTGCCAAAGCTAGTCATTAATGTGGCCTTCTGCCACCCACATATACACGGATGTCATTCACATGGCTTTAAAAAAATTAAAAAATTAAAATAAATGAAAATATAAACATTTAAGCTCTGCTGGTGTCATATTATAATCAAGTAACCCCTGAAGTATTTTAGCAATTTTTTTGAGATTCTTTAAACAAAATAAAAAATTTGGATTTTACACACATCAAATTTTCCCGTATTTGAAGAATCACCCATATAGGTTATTAACAAATTTCGCTCCTAATTATAATCCTTGCACCTAGGGACACATTTTCAACGTTGTTTCGTTTCATAAAAATTAAAACTGTGATGTCGAGGAGGTAGGGCTCTACCCCACTAACTCTAATCAAGCTATTACTAACCTAATTGCCACTTACCTAGAAACTGTGATGTGAAAACAAAATACTTGTGGCACCTTTTCTCTCACTCCACTCTCCGCTGTGCATTGTTGGCAACAGCCCGCTTCCCCTACCTTCCCATAGCTGGCCTTCAAGCAGCTCGCTGTGCTATTAATTGTAATTAAAGTAGTCCTACAATCAACTTGCACCAAAATGGCTCTTTTAAGAGCCAACATAATATTTCATGATTATAATAAATGACCCTTGCACTAAAATGGCTATTTCTCATGTATTAAAGATCTAAACTTAAATAGATGAATTTTCTCTTCACTGCTCAGCAATCACCTGTGGCGTAATGGTTAATTCTGCTAGCTGTGATGCTAGAGGTGCTAGGTTTGAATACTGGTCAATCTGAAATTTATGGTTAGGAATAGGTCCAAATAGGTAGGTAGGGTGAAGAGGAGGTGAGAAAAATGGAGGAAAGAGGAGGAAAAGCAAGAGAAGAAAGGAGAAATTTGTTATTTAATTTTCTCTCGTTTCACTTTCTGCAGTCCGATGTTCCTAGTACCGGGTAGTTCAAATCGTGCCACTAGGTAGGTCCCATTAGTGAGTAGGAGTGATGAGCAAGGGTGCTACAAGTATTAGTTTTTTTCCAAACTGTGAATATAGCTTGCACGGGTAAAATGAGCATATACCACATGGCCAGCAACAGTCCGGTAGTATTGACGCATGAATAAATCAGTTTTCCAGCATGTACGTAAAGAACCAATGAGACAAAAGTTCATCGTTAGCCAATAGGAGTGTTGGAATGCAAGCTAGGGCCCGCATAACCGCTTACAACACCTCATATGAGCTGTATCCTATAAGTTAGTAAACCCAAAAGAAAAATTCTGAAGAAGTCCAGTGAAGAGGGCCTATTTTTGCAGTTTACAGATTCACATGGATGCTGCCATGCTTTTTTTGGCAAAGTCCAATAACTCCCCCATCGTTATGGTCTGGCTGCATCGCACCAGCCGTATGAAACACCGGCCATTTGTTTTCAATTGAACCAGGTTGACCAACTAGGCTCATTGGAGCAGTACAATAACAATTTTAACAGATGTCTAAATAATGCGTAATACTATCCACACAGTTGAGTGTGTGGAGCAGAGGCTGCAGCCGTAGCAAAGGGCAAATGCACTTATTACTTTAGTAGTAGCATATCAAATTGCATGTGTCTTATTATGTTCTGTATTAAATGTTGCACATTTTGGGAGTTGGTCACAGTTCCTCACTAGGTGATGTCACACTGGCAACAACTAGTCATGTGTGTCTTCTCTGATCTGTACAATTAATATGGTGGAAATATTGCTATTTTTTGCCACTTCTTACTATAAAATAAAGTGTACTATTTAAGGCAGGAGGATTAGAGTAATCTCTCCCGAGAATGATGTGTGTTGAAATCCGTATGTTTTTAACTGTTTATGAAGATAATCTTATCTTAAAATATGGGAGCGTTGATATTGTTTCCCACCAACTATGCTTTCTTGTGTCTTGCATGTCACGGTATCAGTACAATAATTGGATTTTACCTTAGAGGTTAGTGGCAGTTAGTTTAGAAATAGTCATTTTATAGTAACATGTAGTCCTAGGTTAGTATCAGTTAGGTTAGAAACAGTGATATTAGTTATAATGCAGGGTCATTCTGAATTACTCGCGTTTCGTAATGTGCCATATCCATCTCAAGTTAAAAAATCCCTTTATGCAGGCCTACAGGCTGAGGTAGATTTCAAAGTGCTTTTGGTTTAATTTATTGTTGCTGTGCAGCACTCTTCTTCTTTATCCTTGGCATGACAAACCCGCAATAATAACTGCAAAAAAGAGGAAAGAGCACTTTTTCAAACATTCAAATCTCTCCTTATATGAGAGCTATCGAGAAACTAGTTATTGATTTGTAGAGTACTCATCAAAAGCTTTTCAACGATACCCCACAAGACATGATTTCAAAAATTTCAAATTTTCATCCCACCACCCCCACTCATATCCCCGAAACCCCCGAATCATTGGTGTCACTTTGAACTCCATAGGGAGTACTCTAATTTATTCAAACAAAGTTCCCCCGAACACAAACACCACCCCCGAACACAAGCTCTGCTTCTTCGGGTGGTGTATCAACTTTTTATGTATATTTTTCGTGTAATTTGAAACAATAAATTGTAATTGTAATTGTAATTGTAACTGTAAATGTATACTTCATAGGGGCCGAGATATAAAGTTTTCAAAATTTCAACCCCCTCCCCCGACCCCCCCCCCTTGGGCCAATTTTGCTCATTAACGAACTTGTCCGAACTATTGGGCCTAGAAATAACATAATAAAATTTTGTTCAAATATCTTCAAAATTATGGCCGCTAGCGTGTAAAGATATATATAAGTTATATATTACAACAAAAAATTGTGAACGGGCCGTGGTTTCGTACTTAGGGAGGCATGAAACGTAAAAATATGAAAGAATTTTTCGAAAGTCATGACATGGTATCGATTGCAATAGGTAGATTTTTCTTGTATTCTCACATTTTTCGCTTTGAGGTGTTGAGCCACCACCATCCAATCATGAGTGTCTTCATGGTTGTGAAAAGTAAATAAGGCAGAAATTTCGCTACATCCTGCCAGATCATGGTATGAAAGAAAGTTTATCATTTATGCCTTGGTGGGCTAGTCCAAATCATTAGCCAAGACAACATCTCTCTACAGAATGATGCATAGCAAAATACAAGGTGTTAATGAACAACACCAAAATATTTTACCTATACATTCAGGGTACATAGACAAGAAACTTTTTATTTTTGCTCTACAGATTTAATTTTTCCTGTTATAGCATCAAATACCCCAGGGCATAGCCGCCACATTTGAAATGATGCAACACAAATGAACATTTTTGTTAACTCTGGAGTTATGAATAAAAAAGAACTAATGCAGTGGCTGCCAGTCATGTGATTAGTCTGTAAATTTTGCAAGTTATGAAAACTCGTAAGTTATGATTTAGCTGCTGATGAATGATTAAGAATCAGGTTTTTATCAATCACTAATGAAGTGGCTTCCAAAACACCTCACTTACCTCAGAGATGATAACAAATAATAACAATTAGCCAATAATTTTCAGATCTATTACAAAACAATCAATTTAGAATATTTTAATCTTGACGAGTGAGGTGAGATAACAAAACCTTTAAATGATCAAGCTCAAACCTAGACGATTTACAGACTTCAACTGCTATTTAGATAACACAGTCAGTTAACAGCTGCAAAGTAATATCAAATTCCATACCTCTTTACTACTGATGAAATCAATTCAAGATCACGCCTTAGACTTTAAACAAAAAATAGAAAATGATATAGGTAACTTACCAAGATTTTCCATCATGATTAAATGAAATGGTAAAAGACACCAATACAATATAAAAGTATTTCACAACACACTCTGCTACTAAGATCCCATTCAAAGGTGAATGACAATTTTCAACTACATCTTCAGGTAGAAAATTAATTTATCCCCCCCCCCCCCGAGTTGATACGCAAGCCTCAACATGTCTGAACATTATGACAACATATTGGGAAAGACCACTCAAGGCCTTCGAACAATGTAAACAAAAACACATCTCCACATTGGAACATGCTGCTAATTATTGCCGTGGAGATGACATCACACTATGACATAATGTAATGCAGATTGTTACCTCACGTTAAAACAATAAATTTTCCCTTAAGTTTCTAGAAAATTCTATCAAAATCCCATATACAACATGTAAATGAGCATTTTATCATCAACATTCTCATCAAGGTTTAGGCTATGCACTCCGTTCCCAAGGCTTGTAAACTACCGAGGTTGCGTATTCCGGCAAGTTTATAGGACAGGGGGTTGTGGCGAGCAGGCAAGATGTGTGACGTCGCCAGTTTCCAACTCTCGCAATTCCCGTCTTGACTCAGTCTAGAAAATGCTAACACTTTATTATTAAACTTGTAACCTTTAATGAACCCTTGGTCTGATTCCTGTGAAATTTGTACAGAAATAATGTACACACAACAACCCTACTGATGGTTAAAACAGAGCCTTAAAAAGCGGACACAAATGTTTTTATTTCATTTTATACACATAACCCGTTACACAAAATTCATGGAGGGAGAAGCAAATTAGACTATGCGACAGTTTTTTGTATTGTCGTGTCCCGAAAAATCTTCAAGCGAGAATGTTTTAGAGAAATAATTGAATTTTGTTATAAATGAAGTACCATCTTTATAGCTTGAATGGTTTACGAATAATTGAGTGGTAATTATTCCGGGTGATTTAGCTGTCTGAATGATTTGGCGCTTCCAGCATAGTGCTGCTGACCAAGGCTTGTATACTGATCTTGGCTGCTGACCACAGTCTTTTAGGATAGAAATTACTAATGCATATTGAAAGTGCTTTAGAAAGTGCAAATAACTGGACCATTATGCCTAGAAAATATTCCTCATTCTAGAGATTATGTTAGTATAATTTGATGAAAATTTGTTAAACAATGTATATTTGTAGGGTATAGAAATTACACCTTATAATAAGGGCATAAAGAACTAAGCGATATTTTTAGATATTAATATTAACATGTAGGCTACAGTATAATATTAATATTACATTGTGTAGACTATTGTAGAGTATTAATTTGTATTAATATTGTAATCATAGCAATACATATGAAGCGTCCAATTCCAAAACTGTCTCAATCCAGTTTTAACAATTTTCAGGAAACGTCAAAAACTGATAACTTTTTCCTAACTGGTTGCAGTGTTCCAATTTTT
This sequence comes from Ectobius pallidus, assembly GCA_964059195.1. Taxonomy (NCBI): domain Eukaryota; kingdom Metazoa; phylum Arthropoda; class Insecta; order Blattodea; family Ectobiidae; genus Ectobius; species Ectobius pallidus. Next base: position 25,735,463 of record CAXKWD010000012.1, on the reverse strand, counting down.
TTAAAATTTTACAGTTGGGAGACACTCTTCTCATGAGTGATATTCCTGAAAATCAGGGATCGATATTTCAGGAGTTATTTCATATTTTTGTTTGGATTGAGAGAGTTTTGAAACTGTAAGCTGGAACGAGAGAGTTTTGGAACATTACACAATTCTTTTTCGTTTCCAATATTTTAGAAGAGGCTTCTTATTAATGTAAATACAATAATCTATTACTGCAATTTCTATTTTGTCTATGACATTGAACTCAAATATTAAAATTAAAGGTCATACGGAATGAATACATTATTCTGTTTGGTTATTACACTTCAGATCAAATTTTAAGTCTTCTTTTTCCATAAATAAATCCTCATTTGCATTTTCTTCTCTGTTTAACCTTGAATCACTCTGTATTACGCTCTTGTAAAATGATAAATCAGTCATATTTCTCCACTCGGAACAAAAATGTTGAGATCGGATAGTTTCTCTCTTCCTTCTGATTCTGAGATTCTGGGGTCATCTGCAAAATGTTTTTCGTCTCTTTAACACTGATTTGAATGATCCTATGTCTGTTCCCCTCTCACAATCACATTTTTTCCAGATGCAGTTTTTCTTAGAATGATTCACTTAGCTGCGGAAAACTGGAAATGCCTATGCCCAGGATGTTTGAGAGTAGCTTGCGCTATTTTTCTTCCAATCAAAGATAACAAAATCCTCTCCCAGTTCCTTCAGATAATGTTTCTATATTCACATGGTTTGTTAATAGTATCCCTCTTCCTAATGGCATTTTCTATTCTCCCAAAAACTCTAATGGCTGGAAGAAAAGAGTGGCCGACAATAGGAAATATAACATGGAGTTCTTTACAGTTGGTATGCTATTGTAGAGCCAATACTGTAATTACTGTAATATTTTTATTTTGTCCTGGGCACCCGTCAGCATACACTTTCATGACCTTAGTTTCTCCCGCCTACTTGTGTTTTTCGTTATTTTTTCCCCCATTTCGAAGGATCTTTCAATTTCTTCCGTCTAGGTGAAATCAATATATTACTTTCCATTTCTTAAGAATAGTGCTTAATTAGCTTGTATTTGTGAGCAATGCACAGAAAACACTATCTTCTTATTTACAGAGAGTCTGTACTATTTATTACCTTCTAACAATGGGTATATGAGTGACAACGTTCATAATTATAATTTTTCTAATACACTGCTGACAACAGCTGGAAACATAAAATGAAAGGTTGTTTGTAAGGAAATTTAAAAGACGGATGGAGAGAGTTTTGTTATCCAAACAATGAATATTACCAATCCTTGCTATGGATGGAGGAAGTTTTTAAAAAGAAATTCATGTATGGAACGAGACAGTTTTGTAACAGTACATGGGATGGAATGAGAAAGTTTTGAAACTGTTTGTCATTTCTGAAGCTTAATTTTGGAAGGAAAGAGGAAGTTTAGGCACAACATTCATTACTACATTGTTAGAGATATGTAGGTAGATGACGAAACCGCCATTATCTCAATTTTTTAAAAAATGGATTGAGACAGTTTTGGAATTGGACGCTTCATATATTTTAATAATTTTCTCCTTTTTATATGGGGTAAGTTATGTAGGTAATGATTGGTGAAACACGGCCAGAAGTGTAGATCTGTATACAAATTATGTGACAGAGGTAAACTAAGGGATGGATTGTGATTTGCAGGACAGGGAAACTTTCATGAGCAGCACTACGAAAAGAGGGCAAAGGATATTTAAAATCGGCATCTCAACATCAGAAAAGGACACATATATGCACAAATTGCTTTGAAATGCATTCTACATAAATCACACATTATTTCAAAGGATTTTTCCATGATTTTTTCATTAAAAAGTACCATCGTCTTGCCTTAACTATAACCCGATAGGATGCTTTTAAAGCCTCGGCATTTCACCGCCCGTTTTACAGGTGTACTGTACGTTTTCATGTTGTTAATTCATATTAAAATTTGAAAAGGGTGTTAACAAGGTATTAAACTAATAAGGTATTTGCTAAGCTAATTAGACATAAAAGTTACTAGCATAAAGGATCAACGAATAAAATAAATAATTCAACAAATCTCTAAATAAAAGTAGTGCAGATTTACGAGAATAGGAAAAAGTTTGATTCATTCCTTTTCCCCACTGGAACAATCTTTCAGTATGGGTACAAGGAGCCAGTTAATATCCTTTATTATTGAGTCCACGACTAAAATATTTTAGGATTTTTACGTTATTGCTAGTAGGCCTATTTTATAGAAAAAAAAGACCTGTACCATTCTGATAGCTTTAGCGCCTGGAGTAATTACCACTTTATTACTGTGATATAAACATGGTACTTGATGTATAATAACATTAAAATATTTCCCTAAAACTTACATGCTTGAATCTTTTCTGGCCACAGAAATAAAAAAAAAATTGTTGCATAGGCAAATATGCTTCTTCCTCGACATTTCACGACTGTCACAAATCATTCTGACAGCTATAGCGCCCGGAATAATTAACACTCAATTACTCATAAACCATTCGAGATATAGAGCTGGAACTTCATTTGTATTAAAATTCAGTTCTTTCACTAAAACTTTCTCGCTTGAAGTTTTTTCGGGACACAAAAATAAAAAAAAACTGTCGCATAGTGAAATTTACTTCTCCCTCCATGAATTTTGTGTAACGGGTGATGTTTATAAAATGAAATAAAAACATTTGTGTCCGATTTTTTTAGGTTCTGTTTTAACCATCAGTAGGGCTGTTGTGTGTAGATTATTTCTGCACAAATTTCACAGGAATCTGACCAAGGGTTAATTAAAGGTTACGAGTTTAATCACACAGTGTAAGGATTTTGTAGACTGAGTAAAAGCTGGGAATTGCGAGAGTTGGAAACTGGTAACGTCACGCACTGAAGTGGTGCGATTGGTCTATACCAGATTACGCAACCTGTATAGTTTACTGATCTTGCCCCGTTCCGACGAAGTCAGTAGTGGTGTTTAACTTCTACGAGGTCAGCCAACATCTCTCTTTCCCCTTGGATTATATAGGAAGGCTCTTTTTGGGATTCTTTCATCACTCATTCTCATTAGATGTTCCATCCATTTCCTTCATTGTGTTTTTATCTTATCTTGTATTTTATATATATTGAATTCTTTTCTAATAGTCTCGTTCCTTATTTTATCTGCTCTTGTGCATCCTTTTACATTCCGTAGAAACAGCATCTTGGCTGCCTGTGTTTTACTTTCATCCTTTGATTTAATTATCCAATTTTCACTTCCATATAATAGTGTTGAGATGGCTATTGTTTTCTATAATTTAATCTTTGTGTCTATTCTAGTTTTCCGACCTAAAGTGCTCATGATGATTCCACAGATTGCTTAAAACTTTGATAATTCATTCTGTATATCTTTATCTTCTCCATAAGTTATACATCACATCCCAGATACTGAAAATGTGATATCTGTTTTATTATTTTATTTTTTAAAACAATTTTGGATCTAATCCCATACTTTCTGATAAATGCCATTACTTTTGATTTATTCACTCATATTTTACAATTATATTCTATGGCTGTCAATTGAAACTTATGTGCCATCTTTTGTAAGTCATTTTCAGATTCCGCTATCAGCACAATATCGTCTGCAAATAAAATTATGTTTAAACTATCCTTATTACCTATTAAAACTCTTTCATTGTTTAATACTTTCTTTCATTCTATTAGGATATCGTCCATATAAATATTAAACAAATAGGTGAAAGTAAACACCCTTGTCTCACCCTTTGGTTAATTTTAAAATAGTGTTTATTTCTTTTAGTCAATAGAGGATCATTGCAAATATTTGTTTCATAATAGAGGCTCTTAACAGTTTCTATAATCTGCATAGGGAGGCCTTTCTTTTCTAGGATGTTTCATCAAACTATAGGGGAATAATTACTCTTTTGAATGGAGGATACAAAATCTATGCTAAAATTATAGCAAAAAGAACTTAGAAAAGAGAACGAAATAAATAAAAAGAGAATATGATAAAAAAGAAAAGAAGTAAAAAAAATAATTAGAAAAGAATTAAAAGAATAATTGAAAACTCATTAACAGAAGAACAAAATGGTTTCCGTAAAGGAAAGAAATTTAGAGACACATTTATTATATGTAGATCTGGAGATCTAGGCATAATAAGTTGAGGAAAACATATTACAATTTTATTGTTGTAGTTGAACGGTTACCAACAACATGATACTAAACATTCCACATATCTCATTATAACTTACATGTTTACATTATAACAACATGATTTTACTGGTGTGATCCATTACTTATTTTCATTAGCCAGAATGGCTTTCATTAAGTAGTGTTGTACACACATAGAATTTAAGGATTTGTGACACTGAATATCCTTAAACTATAAGTTATAATATCGCCGAGAGTCAAAAATTGTCTTGGTGCATCCTTTGCCCATTGATGGCTTCATGCGATGCACAATAGAAGTCCAGTGACTTCATCTTTTATTGGCACTGTAGTTTTATTATTAGCATAAATGTTGAAATGATTTTTGATGAGTAAGAAAATAATACAATTAAAAGACCATTTAAAAATATTTCTAAAAACAGTGGATAATGGTTAAAAACATGACTTTTGACTCCTCCATAGAGTCTTCCTCAGGTGACACGCCACACTGGACTGCTCATAAGGAAGATTAAATTTTATCATATTAACTCGTTTATCCACCATCGATTAAAAACATGTTGAAAATGGAAGTGCTAAAAAAAGTTAAAAGTAAAGAAAACAATAACATAGGTTATATGGGGTTGTGAATGTATAGGGAAAGTGTTCTGGAAATACGGAGTAGTACCTGCATATAAATCGGAAAAAACTATTGAAAAAATGTTTTTCAATAAAGTTGGCGGTTCTTGTGCAAATGAAATGCAAGATTCAGTCGTGGACCACCTACTCCATAAAATGTTGCATCATGAAAATAGATTTATTTGCCATGTAGGTTGTTTTCATACTAGTGCCAAACAGGAAATTGGCACTGGGCACACAAAATAGACTTCTTTTCATGTCATCTAATGCCCTCTTTAATCTGCACAGTTACTTTTCATCCATTCTGTAATCATATATTAGGTGACCAGTTCATTAAGTTCTATTTGAATGCCTTATTTTATTTCTTTGCATTATCTTTTAGGCTACAATTAGTACGTACGAACAAGCAGCAAGCAGATGGCAGCACCAGCATTCGCAGGATCAGCCTCTTCCATGGAACCACCATTCTCAGTCTCCACTGGCAGCAGGACTAGCTTTAGAATTAGGACAGTCTTTAAGAGTGGAGCTGGATAGGATACCAGAAGCTGCTACCCAGTTCAGGCATGCAGCAGAACTGCAACGAAGTTGTCCTCTTGAACGAATAAATAGTTTAGGTTTATTAGCAACATGTAAAATAGAAATAGGTAAGTTTGCTGTTTTTAATAATTTGCCTCTCAGTTTTCTAGCAACTGCTTGCTCTTAAATCACAACTACTGGTTCAAGCTTTTCACTATACTAGGCGTATGATTTGTGATTTAATAGACTTCCTTGCTAAAATTTTGAACCATAGTCATGTGGCATGCTATTGGTGGTTATCCAAAAATTATGACAACCAATACTACACCCACTTCACACAAAGTAGGTTGTATTTTTAATTTTAGGTCTACCAGCTAGAAAAGAACTGCAGCGAACAGGATGGTTCTGCACAGGTTCTTTTCTAGCTTGTAAACTTACAGAAATGGTAAATTATTCTTAAGTTTAGGGAAATTATTAGTACAAATAAAATATGCGTCATTTTAAGGGAAATAAATGGTGATTTAAGTATAATTTCTTTTTAATCTTTTTCATGGGGGAATACCAAATTTATAAATGTTTATAATTTTTATATTTGGAAACCAATAACTCAAAAAGTCACAATCCTAATGACATGAAACTTGAGCTTTTGTTAACAATGTAACATATAATCATGACAAAATGCTTAATTAATTTTTATTTATTTATTTATTATTATTATTATTATTATTATTATTATTTGTTTTTATTTTTTATTTTTTTTTATTGATTGTAAGAAACCCCAACAAGCAAAACTCACCTTAAGGGGCTATATACAACATGACATGCATTGTTGATATTTGTAGAACTTAACATTTTAATTGTGTGTTCCCTTAAAAGCAAATGCAGGACTATTGAATTATAGGCTTTGTTTTCATTGCAGTTCGATTTTTAGTTGTTTCTGTATTATGCGTTTCTGTGATACACTTTTCTGAAATGTTCCTTGAAATATTATTAATCTTGTAACTAAAACAATAAGTAGTAAGTAGTGATGTTACTTTTTGTTTTCTTGATTTTTTCAATGTATCTCTACCATTTGTGCATAATTATTTAAGTCCTAAATGCCAAGCAATAAGTACAATATCTTCAGTATACAGGGTCTGTCCCAAAAGTTCTTGGAATGAATTTTTTACAAATCATTTATTCAATATCAGTTTACAATCTTTTCAGAACTTTTCAAAGTATTCTCCCCCTGCTTTGATGCACCGTTGCCAATGCTTCACCCAATCATTGAAGGTAGGCATCAACGGGAATCTCCTTCAGTGCAGTCATCAAACAGTCAACTAGGAGATTTACTGTGAAGTGCTCAAACAATTACACAACAGGGTTCAACGCGTTTGAAATGAGATTCGCGACAATTGGATCGTGCATTATAACAACTCATCAAGCCACACCGCGCTCATTGCCTCCGAGTTGCTGGCCTAAGTGGGTGTGGTAATGCTGCCCCAGCTGCTGTACTCTTACAGCCCCAATCTGGCACCAGCGGACTTCTTTTTGTTCCCAAGGATCAAAAGAACCCTGACAGGAACTCGGCATGGGCGCTGGAGGCCATAAAAGCAGCTATGACAACCGCACTGAAGGAGATTCCTGTTGATGACTTCCAGGGTGCCTTCAGTGATTGGGTGAAGCATTGACAATGGTGCATCGAAGCAGGGTGAGAATACTTTGAAAAGTTCTGAAAAATTTGTAAACTGGTATTGAATAAATTATTTAAAAAAAATGTATTCCAGGAACTTTTGGGACAGACCCTGTATTAACTATTTGTTAACACTCGTAGAATGTTTACTCACTATTATGTTGGTACCTCGTTGAAGCAGTTTCTGCATCACATGGAAACTATATTTAACAGAGCATGCCAACTAGGTAATTACCAAAAATAGTAATGACTGTCAAGTTCATTTTATACATACACAGTGATCTGTTCACATTGTGAAAGGATGAATATTATATGAGAGCATTCACACTTCCTAATGCTGTCTACACAGTGCATGGCTGCTATTGTCACCTGGCTTTCTCACTAGAAAACCCATTGCCTTGACTGTATTAAATGGAGCAACATGGGGTAGTGGGGTGAACAATTGAAGAGAATAACTGCTAAGTGCCATTTTTGTAAAAAATTAGTTTTTGCATCAAAACCCATCTATATGTCATTGCCAATTGACCTAAGACACGGCTATGTGCCACAGTATTTAGTTTCGTTCAAACATTGATCACAAGATGGAAGCTCTGTTATGTCCCTCATTTATTTACTCAGAAGTCTGCTAAGTACCAAAAGCTGATTATTTCAGAAATGGAGGGAAGTAGTTGAAAATAATGTTGAAATTAGAGAGAGAAGAAGAAAGAAAGGTTCAGGATATAGGTTAGATGTGCAGAAGAAACTAAGAATTAGTGGCAAAGTTCTTAGTATCCAGCCATAGCTACTTGCCCTGTGATAGGGACTTCACTCAGATAGAGAAGAGGAAGAGGCTGTGGATGCCATGTGTCCCTGAAGAACTTCATGATATTGTCAGATCTGCTAAACATGTTAACAAATTTGAAGTCATTGACATGATTGAAAACAGATTTCTCAATATTCAGGCTGCTGCTGATTCCTTGATAACAACAAAGAATTTGCAGATCTCTAAGCTAACAATGTTACGTTTCTCAGCAGAGAAACCTGGGGTTGTAGGAGTGAAATATAGCTATAGCGAAGTGGAACTTGGAAAAATGTTTGTATTCTAAAAAAAAAAGGAGTGAAGGTGTCTACCATCAGAAATGTAACATTCAACGGAATTAAATACGAGGGTTGGTCAATAAGTAAGGTCTCGAACACTCTAGCCCAAGCTCACAACGTCGGACGAGAGATTTGGCGCCACTGCCATGTCCCGCTATCTCCCCTCTTTCAAACGAGCCATTGCTGCAGTCGCTGAACCTTTTTGTGTCCGAGATAGAGCTGTTTGAAATGGATCTCCCGATTTCCATCTCCGCCAAGTAATAAGTAAGGTATCCAACACTCTAGCCCAAGATCACAACATAGGACGAGAGAGTTGGTGCCACTGCCATGTCCCGTTATCTCCCCTCTTTCAAACGAGCCATTGCTGCAGCCGCTGAACCTTTTTGTGTCCGAAGTAGAGCTGTTTGACATGGATCTCCTGATTTCCGTCCCCGCAAAGTGCGGCCTCCGCGAACCCCCTCTCACACACCTTATGGAACATCAGTTTGTCACTCAAAATGGTCTGTATGGAACCTTTAGTAATGTCAGGAAGCAATAAACAAAGTTCACGAGTAGTGATGCGTCGATCTTGTCGCACCAATTCATCGACTTTTGCCAGCATCTCATCTGTGACGGCTGTTGTTGGTCTCCCACTTTGTTCTTCATCATGAATATTTGTCCGGACCTGTTTAAACTCACTAATCCATTTATACACATTTTTTATGTCCATACATCCCTCTCCATAAACTTCGCAAAGCTGTCTGTGAATTTCAATCGGCGGAACTTTTTTTTGCAGTAAGTGACTTTGCGTAGGCACACTTGGCGGGGACGGAAATCGGGAGATCCATTTCAAACAGCTCTATCTCGGACACTAAAAGGTTCAGCGGCTGCAGCAATGGCTCGTTTGAAAGAGGAGAGATAGCTGGACATGGCAGTGGTGCCAAATCTCTCGTCCGACGTTGTGAGCTTGGGCTAGAGTGTTGGAGACCTTACTTATTGACCAACCCTCGTATTTAGCAAAGAAAAAAAAAGAAGACTTGTTATCAGTGTGTCCATATTTGGATAAAAAATACAGGCCGTTTAATGAGAACTTGTGTCATACTGATGTAGACTGATTTTGTTTTTAACTTTCTTTAAATGGTTTACTGGTACTAAGACTGAGACTACCTCTGGCACTTAGCTGAGTTTTTACTCAAAGTGTATTGGCACTTAGCTATGTTTAGTATTTTTGAATTTAACAATTTCATACTACTTATGTTACATGTAATATCAGTAATTAAACATAACAATCTAATTACAATGATCCTTCAATTTACTGTACACTATATTCTATATTAAAATTTAAAATCAAAACTTCTGGAATACATTTTTACTGTAACTCCTAAACACCTTTTTGGCACTTAGCAGTATTTGGGTTACACTCTTCAATTGCATTACTTCCTTCAGAAATATTGTTTTTGATAGCCGGTGCCATGCTTTATTATACTCGTATCTTTGTTTTCCACTCCCTCTATCCTCCTTGCTTTATGAATTTCTGGAATTTCTTTGTAACTTAGCCTTGGAACTTAAGTTAACTAAGCTTTGAAAATGAAGTGTTCCTCGTTCCTTGACATAATTTATAATAGGAAGTGTTTCTGCTTTCTTTCTAAAATCATCCACATTGTGGATCTTTTCCTCTCTGCAGAATAGTAATAAATTAACTAAACTGTCAGCTGATGTAATCTCAACATTTCAACACTACCTTCTTTTACTATCTTGAGTATTTTTGTTATCATCCCCTTATGTTTGAAAAATTGTCGCATGTTAATAAAAGTGCAAAGTGCTCAGCTTTCAAACAAAGTATCTGATGTAAGTGATCATGAAGGTGATTTATTTTACAGTCCTCATGTGAGTATAGTGTATTGTATTTGGTGTTGTTTATCCACAACCCCTACTTACAATAAAGTTATCTTGGTCATGAAGTAAGAGTCTCAGGCGTAGATCACACAAGATTGGTGCATGTCTACAAGCATTTCAACAAATGATATGAACTAGTTTTTTCACTACAAGAAGATTTTTGCAATATTAGTGGTCCATAGTTCAATGCTTTTGAATGATATTGTGATGTAAGTTGGGTATTATTAATTGTGTTATATGATTTAAGTATTCTGTGAAAAGATTAAAGCCACGCTTAATATTTATGTATGTTTATAGGTATATATACCTGTACACATATTATGTATGTACAGAGTGCTTCAGAAAAATGTATACACACTTTGAAGTGTCATAGAAAATCTATTTTCCGTTCTATGAGGTTAAATTTTTGGAAATGGAAAGCTTAAAGTTCAATTTGAAAAATACATTACTTTCTGATGAAGATGCTATTGTTCAAATGTTCAAAATGGTGGCCTTCAGCATCAATACATTTCTGAGTACGAGTCACCACTGATTCCGTACATCGTACCAAAGTGTCCAATGAGATTTCTGCGCACACCGCTTGAATCTCATTCCAAAGTGTGTCTAAGTTACGTTGTACACATATTTTACTGTGCCCCTTAAGAAGAAATCCAGCGGTGTTAGGTCTGGAGAGCATACAGGAAACTCATTTGGATCCCTGCGTCCTATCCACTGCCTTGGTAAATTTCGGTTCAGGTATGCTCGTACGTCCTTTGACAGTGTGGCGGAGCGCCATCTTGTTGGTAATAAAACCGTATAATGCACGAATGGCAGGGAATATGGAATGAGCAAGCATTGTTTGGTACTTTTCATTGTTGGATGATTATGGCACGATTGTTGGACGATTGTTAAATCTATTCTGCTGCAATCTGTTGAAGAAATATAACATTACTTTCTCCCAGAATTTGAACCTTGTAGAACGGGAAATAAATTTTCTATAACAGTTCAAAGTGTGTATACATTTTTCTGAAACACTCTGTATATAAGGGGTAGGTCTCTTGTCACCACAGCATGGCACGTCCTCAGGCTATGTAAAGAGGATACGGCCTCCAGATTTTGAGGGTAGCTGCAAATATATTGAATAAGCAGTCGTGGACAGATGACATGAGGTGGTCCTCCAGCTTGGGGGTTTGGCATGAGGTTAACAACCTCTCACAGTAAAAAAATATAGTGTTAATAAATGCTTACCTGATTTATGGATCCTGTCAGTGTAACATCAATACATGGTGATTTTCATGACTGGAGCTGCTACTTCTCTATCAAGTAGCTCCTCAATTTGGATCACGAGGCTGAGTGAACCCGTGCCAGACCTCCCTACCTCAGAAAAATCTGAGGAGGTACCGTGATGATGGATCTGTAGTCAGCGATGCTAACCACTAGACCACGCCGGCGGTCGCCAAAGTTTTCATATTGCAATGAAATAAAATGTGTATTTGTAATATATATTATACTAATTAGTTCGAAATAATTTCTTCATATAAATACCATTATTGTCAAGATCTAATGTGTGAGAGGAAGGAAAAATGAGGAATGTAAGCCTAGTTTGCAACATTTGCATATTCAGTGCTGCCAAATACAGTCAGTGCTGACAATGTACAGTACATACAAATTTGAATAAGAAATATGTATATAAATTCTGATAGAGGTATCCTAACACGAAGAAAGCATCATCTCAACATTTCTAAAATGGTATTTTAATGGAATTGCGATCAGCTGTGGACGTCCGCCATATTGTTTCTATGAGAGATTAAATTTTATCCAGCTAGCCATGAAAGGATAAATTAATCCAGTGATATACCCTTGGAAAGATCTAAAAAATTTCTACTGTAATTGAGGTATCTGTCGTAAAATTTTAGTATTTGGATACGTAAAATGCTATTATTAATAGAAAAAGACCAAGAAGAAACAATTTTATAATTTTACCTGATGAATAATTTCAAAAGAGGTATCAAAGTAGTAGTTAGTAAAGTTGTGGATGTAATTTGTGAGAAGTTGGAACAAAATGCAACAGAAATAAACAGGTTTTTCTCTTCTATGCTCTTAAATTCTCTTGTAGTCTTTCTCCATGTATCTTCCTCCTCTTTTATGTTCATGCCATTAATCGTTGTGTACTCCATTATGTTTTTGTACTTTGTCCCAAGCTCATTAGAGACTACTTTGCATTGAAAATTTTGTACCTCAATATCTCTTTTTAGTCTTATAAATTTTTCATGGTTGCCGCTAAAGAAAACAAAAGAAACATACAGTGAAATGCATTTACGAAAATTAATGTCATTGCTTTCTAAGTTGCTACTATTTCCTACATGTGTCAAAATGGTGTTCATTAACTTTCTGCCTGAAATTTGGTGATGTCAACTTTCTGCCAGAAACATGCGAGTCTCATAGAAGAGTTAAAATATTAGCCTGATGTTACCAACGTGGAGTTAGTGTAGGCTATATTTTACCTCTGTTGATGAAACCAGCTATTTATAATGTATACTTTTTTACTACTGAGTTATTCAGTTTTTATTGCAAAGATTGGCTCTTGAGAGATCTGTTTGTTTTAGGTGACTTTGATAGTGCTCTGAACGTTTTCAATGAAATGGTATCAATAGCAGAACGTTGTGGGGATCCTCCTATAGGTGTATATCGAGATATTATGCACAGGTTGGTAAGATTCTTTATGCTTATGTAAGTTAGAATTTCTACATTTTTATAATATGCAAATTTCAGGAAAATGTCGTTTAAGGTAGAAATATTCCTTGGATAAAGAAATCGTCAGATTTTTAAAGCTAGAAAGAAATACCCTGTATTTATGTTAGTACTATGTTAGTAAGAAATACTAGGTACTTTGATAAATTTCCACACACTTATCTTTCAATTTCCTAACCTAGAAGGTAAGTAGTTTCTATTGTATTACCATCAAACTAGAACAGTGAGACTGCTGTCTGGGAAAAAAAAATCATGAGATGATGATGACTTTTCGTAAAATTTGCTAACATTGAGTTGCTGTGAGTTTGGCATTGAGCATGTATGATACAATGTTTGATATGAGTGTTATAGTTTTAAAGCTTGACTTTATCTGTATTTGTGTTGTATTAACAAATTCGCATTAAAACTTGCAACTTGATGTACATTGTAGTTAGTGTGTATCACAGGGTTTATAAATATGTGTAGACATTTATGCCCTGAGGATTAGAGGATTACAAAACGAGATATTTGATGTATAACGGATCTTGGGTATAGGGAATTAATAAACCGGATTGTCCATAGCTAGAGGTGTTATAAAATAGTTTTATTTTTCAACATTTTTGTTAATTTACATTAGAAAATTTGTTGTTTTGTATTTTTATTATTTTTGTCTCATTCTTTTTGTGCCTTCACATCAGTTACTTCTTTTAGATTCTCCTAATGAATAAAAGAAAAAGTTATTTAATAATACTGAATTGATACCTATTATGATTCATGAGTATTGCTACATTTTCTTGTAAACTTATCTCATTCAAAACAAATGATGATGAGAGTCTCTGCATTATCAGCAGTCAGTTTCCTCCTCCTGGAAAAAGACCTCTCGGAGACCATGTTAATGCAGGGAAACCACATGCTCTTCAGTGCTGCGACTGTAAAATCTTGATTGGAAGGTTGAAGCACAATGTATCTATTTTCGCTCAGTCTGCTCTCAAGATCTGTTCTTTGTTAGCAATGATATAAAAACTGGTGAGACTGCAGGAATTCTTGAGATCCCATCTTCTGCAGAAATGGTACACACTTTTCGAAGCCAAGTTGTTCAGCTGAAGCATTCCGAAGGTCAAACAAAGTTCCAATAGCTGCTACAGTCTTCTGCGCAGGATCAATTATCTTCAAATTTCTTAACTTCACCAAAGCTAACCATGATGCCTTTGTAATATTTGCTTCTACTGCCACATTTACTTTTGTTGGGAGATTTTCCTGTACTACTGTAACTACTTGGCTGAATACTCCTTCCAGTGGTGGCTATTCAGGGGAAGTAGGTGAAGTAGCATTTCACCAGTATTTTTCCTTTACAATACGTATTTTTAAAGTTTATTTTCCATACCATGAATGTTGGTTTTTACTATAAATGTATCTGTATTTTTGAATTTCCCGCCACACCACCACCTGGTGTCAAAGCTAGGAGACACTGAAATCCTGAGTGCGCAACTTGCTTCAAGTCAACCGTGTGAAGGTGAAACCACGCCCTCCGTTGCATGGGTAGTCTGGTCAACTAAAACTGAGGATATGCAAGCAGCAGTTTTCTCGCTTATCCCACGTCCCCATACCGATGCGAACAGACTACCCACGAAGCCGTCCCTCTTGTTCAGCCATTTTCTTCGCCAGCACCTCATACTGTCAGCTGGGAGAAAGAGGTGGGCACGTTAGATCTTCCACCGTCTGACGCCGCCAAATTCGAATGTGTTAAATTCAGAAAACCCGGATTCCACAACCGCGATTAAGTATTCTGTCGCACTGGGAACACTAAGCGACTTCCTCTACCTTGATCATTAAAAATACTATTTTATCGTCTCTTATTCCATTTCGGGGAACTCTCACGCGATTTTCCCTGCCCTAATTATTATTATTATTGCTGTTGTTATTATTACAATACTGTTTAGTGCATTGGGAATTTATAATAGGTTGTATTTCATGCACTAAGTGTGCAACAGGAGGATTTTATAGCCTGAGAGAACACCAGTAAATAATTCAAGTGTTTCTTCTCTGAATACTGTTAATGCATAAGATCTTGAAATACCAACAGTAAAACAGGAAATAAGTAAATACAGTATGACCTACCAGAATCGTCTAAACAAACACCCCAATTCATATGCAGTGAATCTCCTGAACAATGGGACAAACACGTGTAGGCTCAATAGAAATAGAGTTTTGGACTTGATCTACAGATTTAATTATATTTGTAACATGTTCATTCTTGCATCATTATTACTTATTGTAGATTGTAGAACAGATTGTAATGTTGAAGAAAGATTATTTAAAAAAAAAAAAAATTATTTTACCTACACTAAATCTATACATAGGCGTATGAATGAGGTATCAGTCAAAATATATATATATATATATATATATATATATATATATATATATATATATATATATATATATTTTACTCTAGTATGCTGAGTGTAACATGTTTTTATAAACACTTTTGCTAAAGATTTTGATTATAATGTTATTGTTAAAAGTCAAATTGGCTGTTTCATATTATCTCTAGTTTTTATACCAAGGCTCCTTATGAGATACTTCTGATTCATAAAAAATTACTTTAATTCCTACATATCGATACTGATCTGAGGCTCCATTATCAAGGAGAATGAAATGCCGCGACTGGATGGTGTTCCTTTCATAGAGATGATACAGCTAAGGGCATCTGAACTGGAGAGAAGGATTGCTGGAAACAGACCAATCAGGAACCAGACTGTGGACTGAAAGAAGTGAAGTGCAGATGATGTGTAGTGTAGAAAACAGTCAAAGATAGGACAGAAAAAATCTTGCTCCTCACTTTGACCGTTTTATACACTCCGTCCCCATAACATCTGGCCCTCACTTCGTTCAGTCCGCAGTCTGGCTCCTGATTATTCAGTATCCAGCAATCCTTCTCTCCAGTTTGGATGCTCTTAGCTTCATCAGCTCTATAAAATGAATACCATTCCCGGCACTTCATTCTTCTTGACAGTGGTTCCCCAGAATTCATTAATATAACCACCTGGTTAGAAGGCTGGGAAGATGTTCTGTATTTCCAGTACCAGGAAGAGTTCAAATTACAATTCACTTGGAACACTCCTTGCTTATTTATGTGCAAGTAATAATGTGTTCCCTGATGGATTGTTTTCAGTTTGAAAGTGTCTTCACTGTACTCCATTCCTAGCCTGTATGGTTCCTCTAAAACTTTAGCCTACATCATTCATTATTACCAGTACATTCTGTGAATTATGATGTATTTTTGTGAATTTCTAATGTGACTGTATACAAATTTATTTACTTAGATAAATGTCTACTTTTTGTGGGCATCTGTCAGAAGGGGTGATGTGTGAAAGCTAATCATGGGTTAACTAGTTGATTTTATTTCACTTGTGGCAAGAAAATGAAACTAAAATGTTGGTTTAATTTTTCACTGTTTAATATTTTGGGGGAAAAAAAAAAAAAAAAACTTATTTGTTTTTCATTTTTAGGTGTGAAATTACACGGGTACTACTGCTTTTAATTCTCCAACCGACCCCACAACGTCTTGCACCAGATCTAGCTAAAGTCCTGGAGAAATATGCCTGGGCAGAAGATGGCAAAGTACCAGGTGAATATTTATAGCATTTAATGTGGATTTAAGGAGGAGACATATAACATAAATTAGTGTGAAGTAAATAGTCATTTATTTGTCACTTTACTTTAAGGTTTGACTTGTTTCATAATACGAAGGTTATTTTTTTCAACCTCCAATGGGGCATGCCAGTGGTTTTATTACCAGAAGTCAAGTACAATCACAGTTACTTTTCCACACAGTCACTGTGAAGGTTAAGACATTTCTCAAATCAATGGATGAGCTTCCCAATACCCTCTTCATACAAGGCTGCCACCAGCATAATGAGATATGTCTTCACAATATTTTGAAGTGTTTTGAAATTCTTCATTGGTGTGAAAGTCCTTTTCTTCCAGATCTTTCTACAGCTGCCGAAAAAGATGAAAGTCACTCGGATGGAGAAGAGTTTCTGAAATCCACCATGACGGGGGATGAAACGTGGATTTGTGATGACAATCCAGAATCAAAAGTACAATCCAAATAATATATGCAAACAAATTTCCTCAACAAACCCAAAATCTGGGAGGACAGCGCTTCCACACCAATGAAGAACTTCAAAACGCCATGAAGACCTATCTCAATATGCTGGCGGCAACCTTCTATTGGGAAGCTGCATGTAAAAATTAGCTGCTCTTATAAACTTTAAATAAGTGAAAATTAATTGCAAATTTTGCAAATTCGAAACATTGAGTTGCCTCATACAGCTGTCGGCAGGAGGGGATAGTAAAGCCTCAGCTATGTACCATGAGTCGGTGACTGTCACAGTTCTGCATAGCACCATTCCAAGTAGGCCTTACTTTGTCTTGTCTCTCCCTTTCCTTAGCACTAAGGGACGAATAACATTATATTAAAGATTAATACCCTCCTCTGATACATACATTTGTTTTCCAGTAGGTCTTGTGAAGTAATTAGTACCTGCTTAAGTGTTTAGATTAGGAAAATGAATCTCTTGTGCTGTTTAAATTGGTAATATTGTTATTACTATTGTACTTTGGCCTATAATGACGAGTGCAATACGTAATATGTTAGTTCAAGTTCTTACAACCTAAAGAGTTTTGTCTGGAAAAGAAAGGTCAACATTGAGAACAGGTTGTTTGAAGCGTTTGTGTTGTGCATGGCAAAAAAGCTTTGTTTTAATCACCTAAATTGAGTGGTCACACTTCTGGTCTATAAAACACACAACACAAACAATCATAACCAACCCCTCAATGTTTTTACAAATTAAATAGTTTCAAAGTGTGGAAATGGTAAGTAGTGATTAACTAAAATTGAACTACCACATTCAACAATTTACGGCTTTAGCTTCTTCCTCTGTCCCACATGCCGGCACCTGCTGTCACTCATGTTCCCCAGCATGCAGGCTACTCAAACGAGCTGTAAAAGTGCCCCCTGTTGATTCCTTATGGGACAATACAATCACGATTTCTCCCATTTACAATTTATATGAGCAGCATGTGTCTTATCTGTATTGAAGACCTATCGCTATGCAAAATTTGAGGGTAGGTTTCAAAAATGACACGATTCCCTTGTAAGGGACAAATAACATTATAATAATGATTAATATCTTCATCTGATTCATGCATTTGTTTTCCAGTAGGTCCTGTTTTAATTGGTTCAATTAATATTATTATTACTATTTTACTTTGGTCTACAATGACGAGTGCAATATCCAATACATAATATGTTAGTTCAAGTTCTTAAAACCTAAAGAGTTTTGTCCGGACAAGAAAAGTCAACATTGAGAACAGGTTGTTTGAAGTGTTAACATTGTGCATGACAAAAAATCTTTGTCTTAATTATATAAATTGAGTGTTCACACTTCTGGTCTATAACACCCACACACACACACACACACACACACTAACAATCATAACCAACCCCTCAATGTCTGTGCAGATTAAATAGTTTCAAAATATGGAAATGGCATCACTATCACATGAACTATCACATTCAATGAGTAACGACATTGCTTCTCTTTCCACCTCACTCCCCGGCACCCGCTGCCGCTTATGTTCCCAGCCTGCAGGCTACTCAAGTGAGCTGTACAAGTGCTCGCTGTTCTTTCCTTATGGGACAATACAAACATGTTTTCACCCACTTACAGTGGCATGTTTCTATCGGTAATGAAGATCTATCGACATGCAAAATTTGAGGGTAGGTTTCAACATGACACCTCATATAGTCTCCTTGTAAGTATCTTTATTAGCCCTAATTTGTAATGTGGTGAAATCCTATGGAGCCAGATAGATCAGCAGATCTTGCTGAATTCGCTGACAGCAGAATGCCTACCTCCAGACAATAAAGTAGATCATTCTTGTTGGTTCTTCCTCCTGTCTTAATTTTTATTTTTATAAAACATCTCTGAAAGTTAGGGTGGGTTTTATACATGAATGAGGCTCATCACAGTTAATTACCGGTACAATATTAATAGTGTAATTTGGAAGATATTTACAAATGTGTTACCTACATTAATGAAACTTGGGACACTAATATGATTATATCCAAAACATTAAATAAAACTGCTAAGAAATTTGGAAATTGAAAAATCCAGTCATTACCTTTGTTCTTAAATAAGCTTAAAGTTTTTATGGTTTTCAGTTTTGCAGAATTATCTCCAACTTCAAACTTCAGGATAACTTGTTAATGAGGTAGACACTTTTAAAGTTTGGGGTATTCATTAGTAGTGTCATTGTCCAAATTGATAGATTTCAACCAATTTTGTAAGTAGTTGTTTCTTTCTTTTAGTATATTAGAGAATAAAGACTGTACATCAAATGATATCAGCCTGACTTCAGTTGATATTTCCATATCTTTAATTTTTTCTTGGCTAGTTCAAGAGAATTCTTTATGCTATGACTCTGAAACAAAGGACTAAAACCTTATACAGATTTTTCAAAAAACCTAGTTGATTATTTAGCAGGCATTGAAAAACCATAGATGGGCTAAATAATGATCACAAAACAATTACCGTATATACCCGAATACTACCCGCCCCTGAATAATACCCGCACCCAAATTTTTCAAAAAGAAGTTTGAAAAAAAAGATCTACAGGCTCATATATAAAGTGATTTTGCCAGTTTAATTCTTAATTAAAAAGTTATAATTAACATTTCATATCATAAAATAATTAAATATGGTAGGCTAAAAGGTACTTATAAAAATAACGTGCATGGTAACAGCCCGCCGAAATCTCGCCGTATTATACGCGCAGCGTAATACCTCAACAACAACAACAACACTCTTCATTCTGCGGGAATCACCCGCGATGACGCGCGTCCGACTCGGTCTGACCCCGAACTCTACCGAACTTTTCCCGAATTATTGTACTGCACGTGCGCCGTGACTGCACTGTTTGTTTGGCGTCTCTATGCGGACCATGTGCATAAGAAAGCATCATCTTTGTTTCATTTTCCTTTCATTACAGCTTCGTTACTGTGATGCTACTAAAAAGCATCGTGCTATAATGAGCCGATATGGTACACAATTGTCAAAATTCAGACAAGAGGAGTCCAGTATTCAAATAATATCCGCACCCCAGTTTTTCGTTCGCGATTTTTGAAAAAAATATGCGGGTAGTATTCGAGTATATACGGTATTAGAAAGAGATATGAAAACATTTTAGATAACATTTGCAATGAAGAATTAAGTATACAGTGAACTCTCAATAATTCGGACTTCAGTATGCCAGACTTCGGATAACTTGGACAGATTCTTGGCGATCCAGACCCAGATCTACATCCATTCTACTACCACTTCAGAACTGCAAGAGAAGTAATTATTCAAAAGCAACAGAAACAATGTGTACACAGAAGAACATTTACTGTTTCTTTCGACCTAAATCTTCTCAGAAAAATATGCTCACAGTGCCACATCAATCATAATATTGCACTAATAATGTAACAGTGTGTATTTCAGACTCTGGCTAGAAATTTCAGTATAGAACTGAAGTGTTATTCTTGTTTGTTCCAGTTGTAAGTGTTAATATTATGTTCTGCCTCATACGTTTTGTTATTGCAGCTTAAACACGAAATTTCATTACTGAAATACCATTTCCTAATTTATTCTCCATAACTCGCACAGACCCCCACCCACTTTAGTCCAGTTTATCGAGAGTTCACTGTAATTCTCAAAAGAACTGATAAGGTCATTCAATAATAAAGATCTAATATACACTAAAATAGACAAGGGAAGCAATATTGTCATATTGAAATCAGAGGATTACAAAAATAGGATGGAGGAGTTGTTGAACAAGAATGAATTTTAAAAAATCGGGGACAAATCCACTAAATAAATGTATAAAAGAGGTGGATAGACTTGAGTGATATCAAGATAGTATTACAGAAGGAAAAATATAACCTGAAGTGTCATAGCCCTATACTACGGAGAATACATGGTTTACCAAAGATACATAAAGTGAGACATTTACTAAGGGAACTTATTATTTTCTGGCTCAGTGATTAATATGGAAATTTCAGAGATTTGAGAATTTTCAGAACCATAGCATATAGAATTCTCTTAAACTAGTGGATAAAATTAAGATCTGGAAATATCAACTAAAGTCAGGCTTGTATTGTTCAGTGTACAGTCTTTATTCTCCAGTACATCGAAAGAAAACAATGTTAAAGAATTTACAAAATTGATTGGGATCTGTCAATTTGGATAAGGATTCTGCTAAGATTATCTCAATCTCACAGAACTGTGTAGGGATTAAACATTCTTCTATTCACATTCACCATCTATATGCATAATCATAACTAATCTATTTACGAGCTATTTTAAAACCAAAATTAAATGTTCTTTCTCACACATATTCAAACACTGGCACAGGTATGTTGTTGATGTATGTGCAGTGATCAATGAAAAACATATTGAAGATGCACCAACAGTATTTACATCCAGGAATGCAACATATATTTTAGAATGGAAACAGAAACTAACACTAAATTTGTAAGATCTTAAGATTATGAGAAAAGAACATAAATTAGAATTTGATGTAAGCAGAACAGACACATTTACAGATAATTTAATACATAAAAGCTGACAGTTATAATCCAATACCACACAAATATGTAGGGTTTAATAGCTTAATACATAGATGGTTAACCTCCCATTAGCAAAGAAAGCAAGGCAAATCTACAAATTCAGAATACTGCATAAATTAATGGATTCAGTAAGAAAATAATAGACTAAAAATAGCAACATTTAAAAAAAAAGCTTCTAAATACAATAACAACTCTATCTGTAGAGAAAGATAATTTTTAAAGAATTCACATATCATCTTTGGAGCACACAAAGTAACATCTTTCAATAGTGCAATATAACTTTAACTTCAACTAACACATACACTAAAAGTCGCGATCGGATAATGATTATATTGTAATAACTCATTTTTCAAAACTGAAAACTAATTAAAAACCATTCATAGGCTGAAAGGAATATTTACCCCCTTCATATACGTTTCGTAGAATTAGTTTGAAGATTTTCCGATAGAGCAAGGACATTGTTATGTTTTAGTGACAAGCCAGAGTTTTCTTGCGCGCGGGTTTATTAGGCAATTGTTGTCGATGTGAAACGCTGTGTTATGTTTGTGTTGTAAGCAATGGCGGATACAAGCAAATACACGATTGAGGAACGTCTCATTGTTAATTTGTGGGTTCATGAAAAAGAGTAAACTGGCGAAACGTACGAAGAAATCAGAGAGAACTTCTTTCTTCGTTTCAATAAAGCAGCTCCCACTGAAGCCAAACTACGAACTGGAAAAGAAGACTTTCTCAAAAGGCTCTGTATTGGATGCAAAACGCAGCGGAAGACCTACAAAATATTGCGGCGATGATGTCAGTAATCGTCTGAGTGAATTATTGGAGGGTTCACCGATGAAATCAACAAGGAAGCGAACGGAAGAAATGCAGATCCCAAGAACTTCGTTGTGCGACAACTGGTTCTGGTCCTCCTTAGAAGAAAATCTTGGGTTGGAATGATTCGGATGGATTCTGTTGAAAAACTTAAAAGAGAGATCATCCGTATCTTCACCATTAGGGTATCACGATCACTCCCGAAATGCTGAGGCGGGCAAGCAGATGGACATGGCGGCGCATTCAGCCGTGCGCGGAAAATGATGGTGCACATACCGAAACTTTGGACGTTTAACAATGACGCTGACAGGTCCAGGAAACTTTATTTTACCAGATTTCCATCCCTTAATACTTGCTACTTCAACAAATAAAGTTTTTACGTCAATTGTGGCATTTTATTATTTCATAAACTAACATACAAAATATCCGATCGTGACTTTTGGTCCACCCTATAGAATAAAAATTTGATAAGAACCAATGATATGGATAACATACCTTAAGAAAATTAGTCAGAAATCTACCGGATAAGAAAAATGAAAAGAAATGTGGATATAAGTTTGAAAAAGCACATGAGAAGTAATAAATACAATCATACAGAGAAGTTGTTGGAACAATATTAATGAAAGTTGTAAGGTGGATACATTTTTAAAATCAATAAATATACACAGAGAGAGTTTTTCACATCCTGAAAAAAATCTTCCCATTTTTTTAACTGCATAAATTAAACTTCAAATTCGCTCTTTAATTGGAACAAATCTCAAGATTTTTGCAACAGACCTTTTTATAAGATACTGAACCAAGTTTGGGAAAATTAATTCTTTTCTCTTTCAAGTCGAGAATAAAGAGTTCTAGCTCTCAAACTTGGCACTGCAACCCATCCATTTCTTTCACTCTCAAACCCCTAAACTTCCTCATCTACCTCAAAGAGAGCCTGGCAAAAACCAAGAACAGATTACCCCTTAAGCTTCGCCCACTCCAGCTGTTGCAGTGCTATACCGATGGCCTGCTTACCCCACTCCCCTAGCCACCAACCTTTTCGTGCTGTACCAAAACATTTGCACTAATTAACTACAATACGAAAATAACCCTTGCACCAAATCATTACCAGAGCCTCTTTAGCATTACTCAGGACCCATCACATGACGGATGGTAGAGGTTGATTTGGGAATGAGAGTTTTAGATTTCAATGGTATGCCACACTCAAGATGAGTTGATTAATAAAACCAAAAAGACCCTTGTACCAATTAAAACTTCCCTTGAACCAAAATTAACGATGACTCAGTGATGTAGTGGGACAACTGGCTATCATTCTAGCGGTCCCCCATTCAAGTCCCGTTAGGTGCAAAAATTTGTAGGATAGGATTAGGTCCCAAGTAGGTAGGTAGGGGGAAGGAGAGAAAGAAGGAAAGAGGAAAAGAGGAGAAAGGGAAGAAAAAAACTTTCAAAATTTTGAGTGCTGATAATAGTTCCACCATTCACACCTAAATGTCTCTCATTGTATATTGAGTGGGCAGAGCTTAAAACGATTGTTTTTCCCAAAAGCCTCTAAGAGAATAGATTGAAAATAAGTGAGATTAAGACTACTGAAACCAATGGAAAAACAAGGTGCAGTTGCAAAATTAATGGCATGCACAATTACTTATCCCACCTGTCTCAAATAAATAACTCAGAGGACTTAACACAAAAATTAGCCTGAAAACTTTATAATCACAAACTCAGACAAATTCAGTATTCTTTTCCACACAAACAAGAAATATACAATTTTATTGTCATTTTTAGTACATGGAATCATCTTAAACTTTCCAGACTGAAGAGCAGTATATCCAACTACACACAGGTACTTATTACAATTGCAATGACATAACAAATAACCTTACCAAATTACATTCTATTCTGCTAAAAACACTCTTGAAATCTCATAAGTCATCACATCCACCTTCCATGGTAAGAATTTAGGAACTATATCCAAATCAAATCACCAAAAGTTCTCAAACTCAGAATGGGATCAAAACACATCTTTCCACCAGAAGACTCTTTGATCATAATAGGCTACTCTTTACAACCTTCTAAAACACCTTCGGCTGCAATATATATTGTGACGACATACAGTTCTTGCATTTTACTTCACAATTATGAAGTTCATGGCCAAACAATGCAAACTTTATGTTATATTATGTAGTCTAACAAATTGTTACATCAGATAGAACCAACCTTTACCAAAATCGTTTTTAAGGGAGGAAGTAAAAAACTTATTTCTATGAAGGACTGTATTTACACAATTACCACAGTAAAACCAAATATTGTGCTGTGAGAAAACACTCCAACTGATTAGTTTTCGAGTCAAGTCAAATACACTGTATACCGTATCTGCAGAGTACAGTACTACGATCTGTGCAGCAAATCTTTTTATAAATCACACCACACATTACTCTCTAAAATATTCTTTTGCTATTATTAATATTAATTTTTTCTTTCCTTTCTTTTCATTTTTGGCATTGTGCAAACTGTGGAGTTACGGGGGGGAGAAAGGCTTTGGGGTCCATATACGGGCTGGAGATTGCCATTTGAAGGCTCCTGACACATAATAATAATCATGATGATGATGAAGTTGACAATGATGACGACTATGATTATATATGGATATATGCATTCATGAACCACAGATTATTGTCTCCGTTGGACATTACTTATGTTTACATAAACAAACTTAATGTGCCTATGATATTACTGGCCATACTTTTATTTTCTTTCTTGTAACAAATATTGTTTCTGAAAAGTAAAATCCAAAGAACTTACTTTATTTTTATGGAAATTGGTGGTGTTTTTGTAAGCAAGTTGCAGTGTCTATGAGTTGTTATTTATTTGCAGTTTGTTACCTGACAGAAGATCAGTTTCTTCTTCTCCAGTCATTAGTGTTGGCTTGCCAGTCACGAGACATAGAATCTTTGTGTGATCTTGAAGCAGATCTTTGGTGTCATTTATCTGCAGAGCAGAAGGACTTATTGCGAACTCTTGTGAAACAAATGAGTGGAGGAACAAAATGAGGAATGGATTTAGTGAACATACCAAGACAATCTGAGTGTTTTATAACATTCTCATATATGAATTTTGTACATAGCATTTATTTGCATTTCTGAAATACTCAACTTCCTGACATAGATTGTGATGTATTATGTTAATAACTATGTTATTGTACAAATGAACCGCTTAGTGGCCTAAATCCTATTAACGTTACCAGAGAAAAAATAATATGCCAAATCTGTATCTCACTTCTTTGCTGGGATTTATTACAAGTTTATAGTGTATAGTGGAGTATGCCATCCTTTTTAAGCTATAAAAGAATAATAGAAAATTTGCAGTGTAAGTTAACTTATTTGGGATCAGTACATACTAGGTTTGTTCCTACTCGCAGTCTGTGGCCATCCAAACATGATTAGCAGGGCTCAGAGGAGAGTCACAAAGTTACGAGACTAAGGTTTGGAATGCATGAAGTATAAATGATGTCATGATTTGTGGGGTGACAGGTGCAGTATGTTTCATAACAAAGTTCATTACTTCCTTGTTGCTGCTTGGCTTGGGTCCTTACATACTATACTTGAGATCCTATAAGTAAAGAATCCATTGCATCCTATTTCTTTTATTTAATTAATTATTTGAATCGGCACATGCTAAAAGGGCCTCAGTCCAAGCAACCCAGTTTGGAGAAAAACGAAAAAAAACTGTTCCTAATCAACCCTCATTTTTTTTTTAAAACTAATTAACTTTACTGGAAGGTATTACTTACCTCAACGTTACCCTTTTTTCACTATATTCACACTTTTACATGAGAACCTTTTAGCATATAAAATGCCATTTTCATGCTTAACTCAGTTTGCCATTTTTTGTGACTGAAGCGCTTTTAGCATGTGCCGATTCATTTCAGGATTCATATTAATGTTAATTCCGCTATTTTGGAATTCACGGTACTTAAGAACATGCCAAAAAATTCAGAGCACGAAGCGTTCTCTTCAGAAGGAATTGAGATAGATTCAGAATGGAATATTTGGATGTGAAAGGAAACAACAATGCATTTTGCAAATTGCACACACTATATATATGAAGGGTACAGGGGAAGAAGGCGGAATGTCAAGAAAAATCGGAAATTTAGTTGTCAAGCCCATCTGGTAGCTGACTGAGCACTCTTTTAGTGTTGCTCATGAAACCGGTGAAAAAAGTGTACGGTAAGGAGAAAATAGCAGTTTAAATTTCACCGTACAGGGGATGAAGGAGGAATGTCCATGCGTCACGGCGAAATAAGGCGGCGAGTCAGGAGACAATGGCACTCACTGTCCTCTAAACGCACCGATGCAGGCTATGAAATGTTGTTTCTTTAATACAAGAAGGACATACTCATCAATAGTCGCGTGCTGAAGTATATTTACAAAACGTTGCCAAATGTCAGTCGGAAACGAGAGTAAAGAAACGCTGAAATTTCGTATTATATTACTATTGTTATTAGATTAATTTGGCAACAGAGTCTGCCATCTGCTTGGGTTTAAAAGTGCAAACTACTATTTACCCGCAATAAACAATAATATAATCCGACCAGACCGCAAATGGAAATGCCGACAGGAAAATGACGTGAAAGTTTGGCGCGTTAATTTCTAGGTGGTGTAATGTTACGTTTTATCCAGATTCCATTATTAGTGAGTGTTGTCTGACAATAGTAAAACAAACTAGAATTAAACTATTTTAATATGTTTAAAAAATTAACACAGGGTTTATAAAACCTGTCCGTTGCCGTGGGTGAGTTGGTAGCGTGACTGCCAGCCATTTGGGCGGCCTGGATTCGATTCCCGGCCGGGTCGGGGATTTTTCAGTAGAGAAAAATGTCTTTCTCGGGTTCAAGACTGGGTGTGAGTGTGTCTCCTTAGGTTTAAGTAGGTAGGGGACTGGCGCACCCCGGTAATAAATCCGCTGTGAATATTCCCTTACGGGATCACCAGGGGTCGCTCGTGAACCTGAGGAATAACTTTTCTTTTTATAAAATCTAAAAATCGGCCCCTAGTAATGATATTAAAAATTAATCATTGCCTTCGATTTTATGCGCCTAAGTGTTTCTATTTTACTAATGACACAACCCATGTTTGTTTACGTGTAGAAATATTTTTTCGTCCTTTTACTGCACAAAAAAAATCAGTAATTCCTAACATTTTAAGGAATTATCTTTTCTACTCCTTTAATTTTTATAAACCTAATCATTACCTGCTTTGCGTTTATTTTGTTTTAGATTTTATCCCACTTTCAAAGAAGTACGCAGATGTAAACCATTTGACGAAATTTTGTTCCACACTGATCAGAAGTTCTATCAGTCAATTCCTCATAAGGAATAATTAATGTACGGCAATTAATGTTTAATTGCAATTTTTAATAACTTAAAAGTTATGTAAAAATGTAGGCGATGACCACATAAAACATAACTATACCTTTTCACCTACTACCTCAAAATGTTTGTGCATTTCATTGCATTTAACGATTTTTTTTACACGTTTGAGTTAATTTCAGAACTTGATATTCACACCACGTGTACAAAACACATTATTCTTACTGTGGAATTAAAATGTATTCATAATTGATTTCATACATCAGCGTTTAGAGTACTCAAACTTTAAAAATCGTATCCTGCAAAGCTTTGATTTATTGACATTCCGCCTTCTTCCCCTGTACCGTTGGACATTTTTTCGTATTTTACGGTTTTTTTACATGATTGAGTTCATTTCAGAACTTGATATTCACACCACGTGTACAAAACACATTATTCTTACTGTAGAACGAAAATGTATTCATAATTGATTTCATACATCTGTGTTTAGAGTACTCAAACTTTAAAAATCGTTTCCTGCAAAACTTTGATTTACTGACATTTCCGCCTTCTTCCCCTGTACCCTTCATATATTATTTGCTTTTCTTCTCAGGAGCCAAAAATTGTTTCAAATTAGAAGTAGAAAGATAATGCATGTATTTATGACCATAAATGTGAACAATTACCATATTTATTCGGCTATAAGACCCCCTCACCTATAAGACCCCCTAATTTTTTCGTCCTCACTTTCAAAAAAATATATTGAAAATCGCAAAAATTGAAGTTTCAAACTCAGTTAAAAGTAACAACGTTGGATATTTTTTTGATGTAGCAGTAAATTGTTTAGCTTCTTCTTTGACCTTGAGCTTCTGGCTGCATGACTCATCCCCTCCTGGTCCACCCTTAACACTTCGCGGTAGCATGTTTTGTGAGCACGTGGTCCAAGGCATGGGGTGGTTAGTGTTTAATTTTACAGCAGACAGACAAATGGCATATGAAAATGACTGGTTGAAGAATTTGCAGAGCAAAATGGTGTGAGAGCTGCGGGTAGAAAGTTTAATGTACAACCGAAAATGGTTTGTTACTGGTGCAGTTAACAGCTGTGAAGAATTAGAATACTTTTTTCTTTTTGGGTCGATGTGGCAACAGTGTAGGTTGCAGTTCATTTAACACATTCGCTCATGCCACACATGTAACGGCGGCCATTTTGAATCTACCATAGTTATGATTGTTTGCGTTATTATTCGGAATTGAATGTTTTAAAGTATTTTGTTCACTGCATTTTTAATAAAACAGTTAATTTTAGTATATAACTTACCGGTACTCGTATTTAATACTAACCACCCCCAATCTGTTGGCTTATTGAAGACATTCTCACCTATAAGACCCCCTCCCATTTTAAAACACCAAATTATGGAAAATAAACGGGTTTTATAGCCGAGTAAATATGGTATTTTGTGCCCTACTATGACTGAATGTTTCCATGTTGAGGCAACGAATAATGCCACGCTCCATCTCCAATTCGCCTCAACCTACAGAAAGCGATGGTTTGGACGTTCTTAACTTGCTTGACTTGGGCATAACATACATAAGAAAATTGGATCAGTATGACAGGAGGATATCATGCATATTATGGGACAGGCTCTAAGGACTGTTTCTACAACAAAGAAAACCACTGCCAATTCAGCATTGTTGCATCTGGGATTGTTGTTTCATGAAGTGCTGATTATAAACAAGGTTCTTAAATCTAAAGTTCTAAAGAAGCTAGTGAAGTGAAAGAAATGTTTAAAACAAAACCGTTAGGTGAAGCGTGGGTGGATCTGTTAAGATATGTCAAACAGGAACTCTCAAATTTAAAGATAGAGTTAACTTTATACATCCTTAGTATAAACGCAAATTTGGAAAGATTATTCTCTCACATGAACTCATTGTGTCTGATGAGAAAAACAAACTGTGTAAAAAATCAACGCTTATTATGAAATTGTTTTTCATTGAAGATTGTGTGGCATTCCATAGCATGCTGCTTCAAAACATGCAGTTGTTGAATGAAATTCATCCTTCAAAGAAGTACGATTCATGAGTGTGACTTGTAATGACATTACAATTACAAGTACAATTAATTAATTAATTTTGTTTCTTTTAGACTTGAAAGAAACTAGGACATACTCATGTATGGTACACAATGCCATGAGAATTTATTGTTATTGTTTTCCAACATGGATTTAAGTGTCCCACATTTTCTTTTCTCAAATGTCTGAGCACCCTAAAATAGATGGATGTTCTGTTGATCGGTACAGAGGACAGAGAATCATGTTCTGACTGGGTATTTATAGTGTGATTGCAGGTAAATACTGAATAAAATTGTCTAGGCAATGTGGAGTTTAGGATAGGAGGATTTGAAAAAAGAGAGAAAGGGAATGCATAGTGAGCCACCCAAGTGAAAATAAATGAGCAACTTAATAAAAGAAGTAGCGACTCCAATCAAGATAACCATTAGTATTGGCCCGTGGGAAAGGCATCTGGCCACACATCCTCAACACCGCCATCTAAAATGATGACAGTGGACAGGGATAGATGTACTTGGAATCTAACTATTATGTTGAATGCCCATTTACAGGTCTAATGTTATTCAAATTGATCTGAGGGAATCAGTAATGATGATGAAGTGTTCGGCCCACGACCTGACCGAGGGGCACTAGGCCGGATGATACCACGTAGGGTGACCAGTTCTTTTGCGGGATGGGAATGAGGACCCAACACCCAGTCCTGACCCAGGAAGGAAACTACATCTTTGTAAAATCCCTGACCCAGCCATCCAGGTGGCTGGCAGTCATGGCACCCACTCACCTATGGTGGCAGACAATCAGTAATTATTGTAAAAATAAAAAAGTGAAACCTCAAAGCCCTATTTGTTGAAGTATTGAGAGACTGATATTCCAAGCTAATCGCAATTCTTTTATTGGATGTAAATTATGTCATAGTCCTAGATGATTTTGTTTCCAAGAACATGAGAATTGATTTAGGCTTCAAATAACTTTGAGTGATTTGGTTCTAACCACTTTTGTACTGTAGGCCTGTAAAAATTGATATTTCTGATTCCATACCTAAATTTATACCACAAGCGACTGATCTACATTCATTTGGGAATATAACTAAACTGAATAAGATAACTGAGATGTAGTTTATCATTTACAACCTTTAAAATTTAGTCTATACCTTTTATTTCGAAAGAAAGTAATAATTCCACTAAAAATTGGCCAGAAGTATCAGCGAAGAGTTTCCAATATAAAAATATGGTACCGGTGTTACATTTGTAAATCAAATTAGAATCTAAATGAGACTGCTTAAATTAAGTAGAATACAGCTAGTCTTACAGCTCCCAGTGAATTAACTACGTTTTTCAAATTATTACATTCCAAAAGAAAATTGGATTGCAATCACTAGAAATGCATGATGTCTGCTTAGAACTTTTTTCAGTCCACCGAGTCACAGTTGACTCCTGGTGATCCCATAAGGGTGCATTCTCAGCATATTTGTTTCAGGGGTGCACCAGTTCCTTACCTAATGACACAAAACACTCAGTCCCGAATCCTGTTACCAAGAATAAATTAATTAAAAATTTTAAAAAAGGAAACTTGATAACAAGGGAATTATAGCATGTTGTAAAAGGAAAAGGGATACAAATTAGGTCAATTAACAAATAACTTAAATCATAAATCATTTTACAAAACTTACTCCTTCACCTTGAAAAAAGTTATTTATGAAGCAAAAAAAAAAAAAAAAAAATGGGAACTTCATCATGAAACCAGAAAACAAAGGTAGTAAGAAGAGAAACAGGTAAGATATCAGACCCTATGACAGTAGCGGCTCGTGGCTCAAAACGAAAGTGTGCTACAAATACTATTTCATACAGCAAACTTAAAATATTTTTAAAAATTATTAGTAGGCCTATTTAAACTGCTCGTCTCTTAATCCATCTCTGGGAACTATCACGCGAATTTCTCTGCCCTAATTATTTTTTTTGCTAATTTCTCTCGTCTCGTCGAACGTTGTGTGAGTTGTGTGACGAGAGAAAATAGCAAAAATAAAATAAAAATTAATAATAATAATAATAATAATAATAATAATGATAATAATAATAATAATAATGATAATAATAATAATAATAATAATAATATTAATAAATAATAATAATAATAATAATAATAATAATTAGGGCAGGGAAAATCCCGTGAGAGTTCCCCGAAATGGAATAAGAATTGGATGTAAATTATGTCATAGTCCTAGATGATTTTGTTTCCAAGAACATGAGAGTTGATTTAGGCTTCAAATAACTTTGAGTGATTTGGTTCTAACCACTTTTGTACTGTAGGCCTGTAAAAATTGATATTTCTGATTCCATACCTAAATTTATACCACAAGCGACTGATCTACATTCATTTGGGAATATAACTAAACTGAATAAGATAACTGAGATGTAGTTTATCATTTACAACCTTTAAAATTTAGTCTATACCTTTTATTTCGAAAGAAAGTAATAATTCCACTAAAAATTGGCCAGAAGTATCAGCGAAGAGTTTCCAATATAAAAATATGGTACCGGTGTTACATTTGTAAATCAAATTAGAATCTAAATGAGACTGCTTAAATTAAGTAGAATACAGCTAGTCTTACAGCTCCCAGTGAATTAACTACGTTTTTCAAATTATTACATTCCAAAAGAAAATTGGATTGCAATCACTAGAAATGCATGATGTCTGCTTAGAACTTTTTTCAGTCCACCGAGTCACAGTTGACTCCTGGTGATCCCATAAGGGTGCATTCTCAGCATATTTGTTTCAGGAGTGCACCAGTTCCTTACCTAATGACACAAAACACTCAGTCCCGAATCCTGTTACCAAGAATAAATTAATTAAAAATTTTAAAAAAGGAAACTTGATAACAAGGGAATTATAGCATGTTGTAAAAGGAAAAGGGATACAAATTAGGTCAATTAACAAATAACTTAAATCATAAATCATTTTACAAAACTTACTCCTTCACCTTGAAAAAAGTTATTTATGAAGCAAAAAAAAAAAAAAAAAAATGGGAACTTCATCATGAAACCAGAAAACAAAGGTAGTAAGAAGAGAAACAGGTAAGGTATCAGACCCTATGACAGTAGCGGCTCGTGGCTCAAAACGAAAGTGTGCTACAAATACTATTTCATACAGCAAACTTAAAATATTTTTAAAAATTATTAGTAGGCCTATTTAAACTGCTCGTCTCTTAATCCATCTCTGGGAACTATCACGCGAATTTCTCTGCCCTAATTTTTTTTTTTGCTAATTTCTCTCGTCTTGTTGAACGTTGTGTGAGTTGTGTGACGAGAGAAAATAGCAAAAATAAAATAAAAATTAATAATAATAATAATAATAATAATAATAATGATAATAATAATAATAATGATAATAATAATAATAATAATTATAATAATAATAATAATAATAATAATAATAATAATAATAATAATACCAATATAATGCTGCATCTTGCGAAAAACGCCGATGCAACAGAAGAACTCACAAACAAGTGATGAAAAAGAACAATAATAATAATAATAATAATAATAATAATATTAATAAATAATAATAATAATAATAATAATAATTAGGGCAGGGAAAATCCCGTGAGAGTTCCCCGAAATGGAATAAGAGACGAGAAAGTAGTATTTTTAATGATCGAGGTACAGGAAGTCGCTTAGTGTTCCCAGTGCGACAGAATACTTAATTGGGGTTGTGGAATCCGAGTTTTTCTGAATTTAACACATTCGAATTTGGCGGTGAAGATGAAAAGCATTGCTTACTCGCTACATCACGACCCCCTACCATCAGATGGTGGAAGATCTTCTCACATAACTAACAGCGCGTGCGCCGGTGAGACGTGAACCTCCCTCAGAATCTCACTCTGGGCTGCCCGCTGCCGCAGCACATTCTGCAGGTTAAAACTCCCATATACGCCATGCAGTCAAGGTTGAGCATGACGTCACAGCCCTACGAAAGATGGTCTGTTCACAGAATAGCATCATGATGCCGGAAAGGTAGTATTCACATTACCGACTCTCGACTCCCAAGCTACCAGCTAAGAAATTCTCGCGTGGACGCGCCAATTTCAAAATCAACGCAAAAGAAAATATAATATTGCGTTTGAAAATAACATTATACGACGAGCAGAAAACAAGCTGTGTGCTGCAGCACATAGGAGAAACCGCCACTGCCCTATGATAAACAAGATTGAACTCTTACACAATGGTAAATCTATAAAAATACCCTCATAAGTCAACTGAGTCAATCAACAATCACTTTACTTATGTATCAAAAGATCTAGGCATCACAGTAGTACAAAATCTTCAGCCAACTGCATAGAGTGTACACAACGAAAACGCTATTTTCTTAAATCCAGAAACTTCAGATGGAATTTAAAAAATAAGTAAAAACTAGCCTGTGGAACTGATGAGATTCCAGGTGCAGTCATAAAAGAATGTGTTGAGTTTCTATTAATCACAGTAACTGACATCTGAAATTTATCATTGAGCACAGGGAGATTTCCTGAAATCTACAAGGTAGCAAAGGTTTGTCCAATGTTCAAAAAGGGTGACAAGCAAAATGTTGAGAACTATAGACCTATTTCACTCTTATCAGGATCCTCTAAAATTCTACAAAATTTGATGTAAGCAAATTAGTTTCCTTCTTAGAACACTTTAATACACTTAGCAGTTCTCAATATGGATTCAGAAAGGAGTAAACGAATCAATAATGCTCTAATATCATTCACAGAGTCAATCCTTAATATGATAGAGAAACATAAAACAAACTCTAGGGCTATTTCTCGATCTTAGTAAAGCATTTGACACAGTTAATCATAAAATTTTGATGGAGAAACTATATTACTTCATGGTATTAGAAGTCTAGCAGGGAACTGGTTCACTTCGTACTTAGACGAGAGAAAACAAGTTGTCAAATTGGGTCATCTAAAATCAAACTTCATGACAATGTCACAGGGAGTACCCCAAGATTCAATACTTTTACCAATTCTGTTTCTTTTTTATATAAATGACCTCCCCTTTAAACCAGCCTCACAGTGAAACTGTTCTCTTGGCTGATGGCATAAACATAATACATAATTATTGTTTTCATACGTACAAATATAACCTTCATAAACACATCATTTATACAGCTAATTGATGCTATTTTGTTACATCTTTAGTACGGTGTCTGACGTAGGCCAATTTAAAAAGGTCTTGATAGTCAATTTGAAAATGTATGACAGGAACGGCACATTTTTATATGAAATAATAATGTTTCATACTTATAAATATACGTATTTACCAGAACAACAAAAGACTTGGATTATTTATTCTCAATGTTACACAATCTTATAATTCTAAATTTTCCCAAGATGATGGAACAGATTGTTCATAGACAATATTCATAAATCATTCCGCATTAGAACATTTTGTCACTTTCTGCATTTTATCATGTTTTTAATAATTTCACTGCACTTTCATTCAATACATGTTTTCTCGTTTTGGCAACGAGCCCATTCCTACAAATAAACACTAGCACAATCAATTAGTTCCAGCAGTGCTTATACAGTGCGTCTCAGTCACATTTCACCCGCCGCATTGCCTTCATGCTATTATGTCTGTCCATCAGTCTGCCTCTGTGTTTGTATGCATGACAACTTAAATATGCTTTATCAGATTTTCATTTTTGGATAGAGATAAACTCAATAACGGAAAAGTAATTAATGCGTGTTAATCGGAATTTCCTATCACAATGCCAAAACTATGTGGATGTGCTTGCTTGGCATCATGCTAATTTAATTATCATCTGCTCTCTTTTTTGTTAAAAAAATATAATACATAGGTTATGTAAAACAGATTTTCCAGAACTATGTCATACTTTATGTCCTTCTATTTCCTGAACCATTAATTCCACAAAAATATCATTCAGATCAATAATTTTATAAGAATTTTAATGTAGTTTAATTTTGTGCATAAACTGTCTTTGCTAGAACCCATGGTTTTTTTTAGTATTTAGGGAAAACTGAGAGAAATGACATTTAAATGTGCTCCTCACCCCCTATTTATGGGGACTTTTACTATGATGTTTAGGAAACTTTCTCCCACATCTCTGCCAAATTTCAAAACTATGTGATTTTTTTGTCCTATTTTTCCTTTCTTGCCTGGAATATAATGTATTTTCCATTACATGTATTGTGAATTGTACTGTGATGGGATTTTTAATAAATTTAATAAATTCGAAGGACAGCTTACAGTTTTTGGTTGTGATGCTCTAATCGAAGTAATTGAGGGTTTTCCGTTGTTTCTCATGTAGAAGTTAGTTATTCATTTTATTACAATCTTTCATGTTGTCATTTTTTTCTTTCTCAGATTATAAAATTATAATTTATAACAAGTGTTAATGTAATGTGATTTGATTGCAGATATATTTTGTAAATAGCCTATGATTCTCCCAGGATCCCTGAGAGAGACTATTCCTTCTTTCTGCAAATACATTTTGATTTAAATTTAAAGTAGTTTTTTCTGCGGTATTGTTGCGGTTAATTTAACAATTTGCTCAGTAATGAAGACTTGTTGTTCTTCAATAGCTTGTTTTCAATTATGTGTAATGTTTGTTTTGATAGGAACGTTGGTATAAAGGATTTTTTTTTATGTCAAGTGATATTAAAACCTCTTGTTTTTTATTGTGGTGTGTTTTATTTTATCAATGAAGTCAATAGAATTTTTATCGTATAATTTTAGGTTTAGTTTCGTTTAGTATTTTCTCTTGACTTATCGATGTCTTCTAAGTGGATGCACTCATGAAATTTATGACAGGTTTTATTGTATTATTTCTTTATGAGTCTTTATTTGGGCCCTTAGGATGGATACTTTCGGGTTCATATTAAGACTGTGTTTATTTTCAGTTTCATTCAAAATTAAATCTGGTTGTTTCATATAATTTTTTTTAATGATATGTTGGAATTTGTCTATAGGGTCTTTATTTATTCCTTTTATGAAGTTAAATGTTTACTTTATGTATTTTCATTTGCTATTAAGACAATTTAATACAGGTTAGATGTAATAGTGCAGGAAGTTATATGGGAGGGTGAAGGTTCAATGCAGACAGACGTGTATACATTTTTCTATGGGAAAGGGAGTGATAACCATAAATTAGGACCGGGTTCTTCATACATAGAAGAAACAATTCGGCATTAAGAAAGTAGAGTTTTAAAATAATAAGCTTTCTTATGTTATCCTAAGAGGACATCATAGTTATGCCCATGCACCAAAAAAAGGATAAAGATGATGACAAGGATAGTTTCTATGAGGAAATAGAACAAACATTTGACCAGTTTCCGGCTTATCATATGAAAATTATTGTACTAGGAGATTATTTGTACTAGGAGACAGTGGCGCCAACTTTTGAAAATAGATTTTAATAAAATTTCCATACTCCCACAATAAAATGTCTTGGTGTCCTCTCAATACAAAATACTTTTTTTCCCCTGTACGAAAGACGGGTAATCAGCTAGTTATACAATAAAATGTCTTGGTGTCCTCTCAATATAAACTACTTTTTGTTGCCTGTACGAAAGACGGGTAACCAGCTAGTGATACAGTAAAATGTCTTGTTGTCCTCTCAAATTACCTATGAGAGAATGAAATTTTTCCTGAAAATGGAGACAACTGAACGTCAATATCACCCGTGAGAAAAATGGGCTCTTTTGCTTGGATTGTTTTTATATATAGGCCTATATTTCTAAAACACAAGACTATTCGTCTGTGAAATGTATAACTTAACAAGCGTGAGACAAAATGATTGAAATTGGAAACCACGAGGGATCACGCCTTCCTAGTCATAGTGTTCGATTCATTTACTAATAAAAGCAATAGCTATTGTGTATCGAGTCTTTATCGATCGATTTAAATAACCTTGTTTCGATTAGATCATAGAAATGGGCGGGCAGTTGAGTGTTCCAGTGTGTGAAGTGGTGTTCTATTTTATATTTTATGTGAAATATTCAGTAGTGACAGTAGTAAAACTATACGGTTTGTCATTATTGTATCTTCACATTCACTCGATGTGACTGGATTAACTGGACTTTCTTCTCGTGTGGTGATTACGTCTTGACAACGCCAGCCTAATTCGTTATCGTAAGTAATACATTCTCATCTATTTTTGTGATAGTGCAGATATGTTTATAGTTTGGTTAGGGAGACCGACTGTCTTTATGTTGCCAAGTTGCCTTGTAATGAATACGAATAGCCTACGGCGTGCCGCGGTGAAGGAGACTGTGGGTTCGAGTCCCGCCTCGGGCATGGGGTTTTCTATATGATCAAGAAAACAAGGAAAAGAAATGTTAAACAAAGTAAACAAGCAGTAAAACAAGACATAAAATTGAGGGAATTAAAGTACGTTAGCCGTGAAAGTCAGCCCGCAAACACACAACTGCAGTAAATTATAGCCATGGCCCTCTTTATTTAGTAACATCTATATATTATATTATATCCGATGTTCGGTGACCCGAAGCATTTTGATTGGCCTCGAGGACATAGGTTAACAGAAGGCTATGGTTACTGTTATTACTAGAAGTGATCTCCATTTGTCAGTATTACATCTTTATAATGCCTGAGCAAAATCTATACAAGTTAAAACAGAAGCTTATGACAACATTAAGTAGCCTATTATTAAAGATGAATCAAATCGAAAAGAAGGTTTGGATATCAATGCTAATATGACGGTCCTTTTACATGCAATTACTGTACTAATTTGCTGGAAGGACTATTGAACTATTTGATCCTATTGTTACAAATCTATTTTGTGTTATATTTTTGCTAGCTGCCACAAAACCTGGAGTCCATGCAACTTGGCAGAAAAAGATTTTCCCTAATTCCGATAATTGTTTACAATAGTGTTGTTTATCAGCTTTTGCGAATATCTGTACTTATTAATTGCATACTTAAGTAATTCTTCTCTACTGATATTTGATTCAAGTAGAAGTGTAAGATTTATGCAATGTTTTCCCATTTCGATATACCTAAGCCCCTCTAAGTTACATTTACCTCTGGTTTATTGTCCCTTGCGTTCCTTCTACATGTTAATTCCACTATGATTTTTTGGATCTTTTTTCTTTTTAACCAGTCACCAATTTCACACTCTTCACTTAGGCTATAGACCTATCACATATGTACAGGCTTACTTGAAAAAAACAATGTGCTTAACTTTTTTTTCTGGAAGCAAAAATGTATTTAGCCTTTTCAAATAAAAACAAAAATCGGCGGTGGCTGTGAAAACTGCGTTAAAAGTCGTAAAAATTTAATGAACTGAAAAAAGATTTCAAATGATCGTGATTGAATTGGAACAATAGAGGATCGTACTATATATATCAACAACAGCCGATTTTCGTTGTACAGCGATTCAACAAAGAAACAGGATTTTTAGTAGTAGCAACAAATAATTATGTTAATAGTATAAGGAAAATTAATGGGTGGACTTGAGCCCCACAAGCCCATATAAGTTGGCGTCACTACTAGGAGATTTCAATGCGAAAGCAAGAAGGGAGGAGTAGTTATAGCGCCTCTTCGGCCTGGTGGCCAAATGGAGACCTGCATTACCGACAGATGACATCAGAGGGGAGGGGGTAATGTTGTCACAAGGTGGCGCCACTTCTTGTTCCGGTCACAAGATGGCGGCACTTCCTGTTCCTGTAAAAGTGGCTGAAGTAGGTGTACTGCCCTTTTGATTGGAACATTGACGTCATCGTTTGCATGTTTGTAAGATGACAGGAATGTCATCTTCACTTCAGAACACGAATTACGGACATAGCTTTACAATTTATATGAATATCTCGTATAGTAGACACAGAAAGGAGAAATATCAGTTTGTTGCTTTAATTTTGGACACAAGTATAGATGGAAGCCGAAGGAGAATACGATCAGGAATACAAAAGATCACGTCTATTAAGCAAACTGCTTATATGTTTATTAAGCTGCTATTTAAAGGCAATGATGTGTAATTAAATTAAAATTTGATACAATAATTATTACCCAATATAGGCTACTGTCTAAAAGTAAGTTATAGAGTATTATAAATTGAACTATGAGATCAATGTTGTCATAAATCTTAATCTTTATAAAATTGGTGAACATTTTTTGTATTGTCTGTTTCAAAATATGACAATTTGAATAAGTATGCTAATATTTTATTAAAACTCAGTAGTAGTTAATTTTATTAAATTAATACTTAAAACGTTTGTATTAATCAGTTCAGTATGGACACTGATTAATTATTATAATCAATATTATTAAAATTGGTGTCCTTATTTACGTCTACGTCACATTTCGCTATGCGTGTTTGTAGATACTACTGTAGATAAGCAGTAGGCCTACTTTGGTTAATAATGACTGTGACGTTCTCTTCTTCTTTACTTCTTGAGCAGAACCCGATGTTTTGGTTCTATATGAGGTAGGATTTTGTAATTTCTTTTCTCTCTCCAACCTTCAGTAGCTTGTGATGAAGTGTTTCTTACGCATTTCGATGCCTATATTTGTGCTGACTTGTGATTGACCGCTGAGAGCTTAAGCACTTTGTGAAATGCAATAATTGCACAGGCCAACAGATATTTTGGTGTCGGGGTATTTGGAGCTGATTTCATATGAATTTGTTGCCCTGAATTCAAATATGGCATTATTGTTTGCCTAGTAGTTCAAATTTCCAAGGTATAAACTTTTTAGTGAAATATACGTTACACTATTTTAAGTTAAATCCCTGGATCAAATAAAAAACTAAACATGAAATTTTTATTATTATATTATGCAAATATTATAACAATTACTTATAATAATATATATATATATATATATGACAAATATTACATAACATAAAAAAGAAAAGTCATCAATGAAACCAACTCACTGAACACTAAGGAAGCTTCTTTTTTGTAACATTCTTGAATGCATTTTCGAACAATCCCTTTTTAAACTCCAGCAGTAATCTGCCATCATGTGCGTATCCCATCTTCCTTGGTAGCGGTCCTCCACAGTTTTAATATCCTGGTGAAATATTTCACCTTGGTCCTCACTGATGTCTCCTAAATTTTCAGGAAAACGTCTAAATGGCTGTGTAAATAGTGCACCTTAATACTCATATTACACCCAAGAGATTTGAAACTGTTAAGCATTTCGTTTACCAGTTCAACATAATTTTCAGCTTTGCGTTTGCCCAAAAAATTCCCGACAACTGCAACAAATGAAGTCCAGGCTTTTCGCTCAGCCTCATTTATCGGATTTACAAAGTCAGTGTTGGGGACAAGAACGGCATATAACCCTGCCGTAGAGGGAAAATGATAGGTAGGGATGTTAAAAAGAATCTCTGGTAGCGGAGGACCAATTATTGCTTTAAACAATAATACAATAAGAGGAGAGCTAGGTGGACTTATATCGCAGGTTGCTGAATACAGGAATCCACGGATGCAATCGGAAACAAACCTTTAACATGTAACAAAACTATGGAACTTTTATTTCACACAATATAGGTTTAAATAATGCACTGAATTAACTGAATGATGAACTGAAATAATAAAAAAACTGAAATATGATTAAAACACTTGCAATAAACAATGTACTGAGATTTGGCGCGAATGCTGTCCACGTGGCGAATAAATGTTCTGAATTTATTGCCAGTAATAATTCTTATATCAAAACACTCGGAATAATTGCTGTATTCCGTTTAGGATGAATTAATAATGACATCTTGAGAATAATACACTGTAAGCTGCTTTACTGTGAACGCATGGGTTGCACAATGCTTTTTTTTTTTTTTTTTTTTTTTTTTGGCCCACCACCACCCACGGAGATACCCCGACCATAGGCCATACTCCGCTCCCAACAACTGTTCGGCGAATGTGTTCTGTTGCTCTTTTAGTTCTGAAATGAGTCTATCACAGGGGAAGTGTGTTTGAGCTGGCTGTTTGTTTCAGCGCTACAGAACTGTGTATCTTTGTCTGTGTTGTCCTAACCTGTCTACACGGGGGGTGCTATCCGGTCTGGCATTCGCCTTACAAGTGAGGGAAACCCCGCAAAACCTCACTTAGACCGGTTGCTGTAAGTAGTCTTACAGCGTCTCGTGAGTCTGAGCTACTCGCGAGTAATGTCTCATTATCGGTTTGTCTCGTAATCGGGTTGTCTAGACATCGTCTACGTCTTCTAACTTTCTAATTCCTATTACCTGTCTCGCAAATTCACTAAAGACTTCGTGAGCCCTTCTGGTCGTCCAAAACTGAAGGTCTGGCGGCCATCGTTCACCCTCTTGGATGGTTACGTCTCTGAGGGCTCGTCTTATTTCTCTGTATCTAGGGCACGTATATAGGGCGTGATACATTGTATCAAGTTCGCTATCTTCACAATAACAGAGGTAATCGTCTGCTAGCTTGAATCTGTGTAGGTTCGCAGTGAAGTATCCGTGTCCTGTGTAGAATTGA
Source organism: Ectobius pallidus (assembly GCA_964059195.1). NCBI lineage: Eukaryota > Metazoa > Arthropoda > Insecta > Blattodea > Ectobiidae > Ectobius > Ectobius pallidus. The sequence goes on along the minus strand of CAXKWD010000012.1, from coordinate 25,693,484 downwards.
GCTGTTGCATAGTCTATGCATATGTGTTTCTGTTTTATTCGATTTTTCACACTAGGGAAGTAGTCTCTTGTAATTCGACCTTTTACTGACCTACTCCACCTTGTTTCCCATTGGGTTAACGTGTGTTCCCTAAGCTGGGAGTGAAGCTCCTGTTTGTTTCGTGTGTTGTATAGTTCCTGTGTTATGTCTGTGTCTCCAATTCTGGTAGGTATCTGTTTTCTGATTTTGTAAGACGTCACTTTTTCCTCCAGTACTAGGTCCATAGGGATTTCTCCTGCCAGGACTTGTATTGCCTCATTTGAGGTTGTGGAGTACGATCGAGTTACTCTAAGTAGGGCTTTTCTTTGGGCAGAAATTAGTTTGTACTTATGTCTTACTAGTAAGTACGGTGCCCATCCATTTGCTGCGTATGTTATTACTGATTCGAAAACTGCTTTGTAAAGGCGTTTGTAATTGGTGTATTTATATCCCCATGTTTGACCAGAGAGTGCTCCTAGCGCGTGGAATAGGTGTACTGCTGAGTTACAGACCTTATTCGCTTGGTTTTCTATTCTATTTCCGACCTGAAGTTCTACTCCTAAGTACCTAAGTCCTCGTACGTTGCGTATGTTTGTCCCTTGTAGTCTGATTGTCGGGGGCCTTCTAATGTGAAGGTTACCCTTTAGAAGGAGCGTTTTTGTCTTTTCCTTTGAAACTTTGAGCTTGGCCATCTCGCACCAATTGGTGAATGTTAGCATGGTGGATGTTCCTTTTCTTTCTAGTGGGGGTCGGCTATCGGCCTCTATCAAAAAGACTATATCGTCTGCAAACACAATGGGTGTTGCTTGAAGAGCATGTGCAATTTCTCTGATGATTTGCGCAAACACTAGGTTCCAGATTTTGGGTCCTAGTACCGAGCCCTGCGGGCAGCCTTTAGTAACTAGTTCTATTTTTGTTTCCTGGTCATTCCGCATTAGTACTTGTCTATCCTGAAAGTAGTCCTTAATTAGTTCGTATAAGTGGTGTGGGCAATTTATGTCTCTGAGCCGCTTTAGGACAAGAGGCCACCATACGTTGTCGAAGGCGCCTTCTATATCCACGAATATACCTAATACGTACTTTGCGTTCGAGTTTCTGACGACGTCTTGTAGTTTAGATATCGCGTCTTCCGTGGACCGTTCCGGACGGAACCCAAATTGGGCATCTGAGCACGATTCTTCTAAGAGTCTATCCATTTTTGAGAGTATAAGTCTCTCGAGTATCTTTCCGAGGACGGGAAGCAAGCAGATCGGTCTGTATGATTTTGGCAAGTTTGGGTCCCTGTCTTTGGATTTAAGTATTGGTGTGAGTATCGCTTTTTTCCATGCCTTTGGGAACATTCGTTTCCGTAGGCAGGCATTGTAGATTTGCAGAAGGCGAGCGTGGAGTGCTGCACTCCCGTTGACTATGAGTTCTGGGTTTATGTCGTCTATGCCTGGTGTAGTTTTCTGTTTCGTCTGACTGAGTGCTACTTGCACATCTACTGCATCGAATCTTTCTGTTACTATTGCGTTAGGGTATTCTAGTTCTATTTCTTCGCGGATTTGTCTTTGTTCCTGTGTTTCGTGGTCCCTGTCATCGTCTGGAGTTAGTGTATCAAGCATTGTGCCTGCTATTTCGTCCCATGTTTGGGCTTGGCTCCCGTCCTGCTTTTTAAGGCTACTTATTGTCGTTTTTGTCTTTAGTTTGTCTGCTTGTAGGCGATAAGCAAGTCCCCAGTTGTTTATCATGCTTTGCTCTGAGACAAAGTCATGCCACCTTTCTCTTTTCACGGATCGTACGGTCTGTGTGTATAGTCTCCTATGTTGTCTGTATCGTTCGTATAGTCGTGGTTTGTCTTCAACATCGGCCCGTTGGAACGCTCTCCTTCGGGCGTATGTCTCTCTTTTTAGTTCCGTTAGCTGGGGGGTCCACCATTTAACAGTGGTCCTTTGGGGAATGGTTTTCCTGATTACCCTATTCGCGGCTTGCTTTATCGCTTGACTAGTGTCTCGGATGTCTATAGCTATACTCGTCTTTGTCGTAAGTGGCCTTTGGGGGGGTGAGTAGCTCACCGAGCTTCGTTTTATAATCGTCCCAGTCTACATTTTTAAAACAGTATCGCCGGCGTTTGTCTTGTTCTGGTCGTGTCGGTATTCCTAAATTGGTTTGAAGGACTCGGTGAGTACTCGATGTCGCATCCAGTAGTCGCCATGACTTGATTCTCGGGACCAGGCCCTGGGTGGTTGCTGTTATGTCTACATGTGAAACTCGTGTTTGGTCCCTTGTATCCAATTGGTACGTGGGTCCTTGGGCTGGCTCATTTAAGATGTGCCAACCCGTAGTGAGTATAAAGTTTTCCGTTGTGTGATCTGTTTGTGTTGTTGAAGGATTTGGCCCCCAAAGAAGGGATTTGGCATTAACGTCAGCTGCTAGTATTGTGTGACCCGGTAGTGTTGCCGTAATTCTCTGTATAGCTGCAATGTATGTGTCCGGTGGTTCACTGAACTGGAAGTATGCTGATACTAAGTGAATTTTGTCTGGTCCATTGATGATGGTTATACAGATTACGTGTGTGGTGCATAAGTGAGTTTGTTTTATAACTATCAAACTATATACGAGCTTCAAGACGGATCTTGGGAGCCGTTGCTAATGATGAATCTACTGTAATTAATGTACATTAAATACTCGCACACGATAATAGTTGTATCTTGAAGTATTGTGTACTAATTCGCGATTTAAGAGCAAAAAACCACTGCGGCTATTGTCTTGAAAGGCGCGAATCTGGAATAGCGATCCACACATCTGCTACTTGTAACTGCTGGAATCTGACTGAATTTGCGTGACGCTGTAATATATGCACGAGGCCTATCAAGCTTGCACCTGCCGGATGTATGACCGGAGAAACAGCGCTAAGAACTTGTATCACTCCGCTACAATGGCTGAATAAGTGAAAATAGATTTAGCGGAGAGTTTGAATAGAAAGACTAACTAGACACGTAGAAAAATGCTAGTAAAACCTGTAGCTTGCGCGAACAGTCAGAGTCATTTATGAGTTGCCTTATTTGTGCGTCGTCAAATATTCCTGCTTTAATTTTTTCCGTACTAAACTGAGGCATTTTCCTCCCTATATAATATGCAAATCATGATCCGCTCTTATCAAGAGCCTTTACGAACTGCTTCATAAGGCCCAGCTTGATAGCCTATGCCGCGGAGGAAAGATGATTTTCTCTCGTTCAACTAAGGGCAATAGGGCAAATATACAGGAACCAATCCTTGTATATGTGATTTAGAATGGAAAAAAATTGAGTAAGATCTGCACATTTAGTTTAGATAACTGCACGATGATTAAAAAAAATCCTGATCCACAAAAGTAGAGCTGTTAGAGAAAAACTGATTCCATATTTAGATTCAACGACCCAAATATAGCTAAAATCAGTTCCAAAATCCTCGGCCTAGGCCTTTGTTGTTATCATTTATTCTGTTTTATTGGTAATAAAAATAATACCTTCGCAACGTGTGAGAGAATATTTGTTGTTTAAGAAGAAAATGTTGATGACCACACTTACACCAGACAATGAAAAGTAAATATGAATATATATAGCATCCATTATACAGCAAATTAATTTTTTAAAATGACTCGACATGTTTGTTTCCATTATATTGTAATGTGATTACCAGGGACCGGATTCTGATGACCTAAAATTGTTTGAAAAAGACCTATAAAATTACCCTAAATTTTATTTATAAAAAAATTATTGTTCACACAAAGTTATAGACTAGGTTGTGCATAATTGTAAAAACTGTAATGTTGTGAATGTTCTTTTCTCATGGAAATTTATACTGGCACTGAGGCACTGGAGAGTCAAATTTCGGCACATCCTGTTGTGGTCTGCCGGATTATATTGTTGTTTATTAAGGGTAAACAGTAGTTTGCACTCTCAGATCCAAGCAGGTGGCAGACTCTGGTGCCAAGTCAATCTAATAACAATAGTAATATAATACAAAATTTTGGCGTTTCTTTGATTCTCACTTCCGACTGAGACATGTCAACACATTAACACCGAATTTTTCCTTCTTGCATTAAACAAACAACACTTCAAAGACACCACCGCTAGCGACGAAAAAAAGTTAATACACTCAATGTAAATACATGAAAATGACTAAATAAGGAAGCAAATGACACGAAAATGACAAAATAATGACCTAAAATTGAAATAAATGCCCTAAAAATATAAAATTGCATAAAATAACAAAAAATTACCTAACAAAAATGCATTTCTATAATCTAGAGGCCATGATTAGGATTTATCCACAAGTTGACAATGTCTATGCAGCATCAATAAAAAGAAGACACGTCATTAGAATCCGGGCCCTGGTGATTACACACAACTTTTATCCTTATTTTATTTTGTTGTAGTAAAGGTAATATAATCACAATAAGATTGTGATATAATAAATAAATATAAATATAATCACATTACAAAACATTTTGTCTTTGATTTATATAAACAACTAACGGAAATTATTTCTTCCTTACGACACCACACAGTACAGAAATGTTTGAATATGTGCGAGATTGTGCGTGGACTATGTCCCTAAGAGGGAAAAAGCTAAAGATAATATTTGTGTTGTAAAGAGTGGTCATTGAAAATAACATCCTGTTTCTGTTAAGCTACGGTAGTCCAGTCAAATTAGATTTTTTGCTGCATTAAATCATGTAGTTCCAAATGTTTCAGGAATGTGTAGTGGGAGGTCCCCTGAAGAACGCCTAATGTTTTCCCGCCAATTTCAGGTGCCGCGGGGGGTGGGGGGAGGCTCAAAGATCCCTTTTTTCAGTTTTTGGCGCAAATCTCGAAAACAGTGCATCGTACAGAAAATGTTATGGTATTCAAAATTAAAACTTATTAAATTCCCGACAAAACGGTGTATTCATATTTATCTTTATATGTTACCGTCTCCGAGAATGAGCCGGCGAAAATGGAAAACCAGCAGAAAAATTTGTAGCGCCTCACGTTTTTCGTCGAACTTGCCTTTCCAATTCTTTAGTTCTCCATTTTACAAGAAACTTGTAAGAAAAGAAGTTGTAGAGAATTACATGATCTTCAAGAATAGACACACATTTGATAATTTATCTTCACGTAGTCAAAAGTTAGACCGTTTTTAAATTTCGGGGTCGATTTCGAGATTCCGCTAGTAAACTGCTCATCATTTTATTTCCGTTTTGAAGTGCTTTAATTCTCTGTATCACGTTATTTATTGTTTATGTGAACATACATGTTATTTATTATCCATATAACTAACATATATATATATATAATAGCTAATAATGCAAAAGTAATAAAAGAGGCTTACACAACCTAATTTCCGCTCACCCTTCCATCCTGTCACACATTTAAAGCTGTTCATACTCATATTCCTCATCGTACAACTCTTCCAAGTCCTCTTGAACGGGAGCATTGTTAGTGCAAGCACCGTGGCAATTGCCACAGACAGGTGAGCAGTGGATGCCGGCTTTCCGGCATCCACATCTCATACCGCAGCCTGTGGCACAATGACAAAATATGGAGTTGAGCACGCTGTCAGGTGCAATAGGGGCCTTGGTCTTAATAGGAGCCAGATATCCCCCATCTTCTCTTGTCCAACCCCAACGTTCAGGTTCGAGAGAATCATTTCCAAACCACTGCTGGACCTGTAGAAACACTCTGCACGAGTGATGTAGAGCAGCATCTTTTGTAGGTGGCAATGAAGACAAGTTCGCTTTCATCTTGGCTGAAGATTTCATGAAGCACATGTACCTATGGATAAAACACAATAGAATAGAATAGAATATTTATTTATCAAACAGCATGATTCAATGAAGTTAGTACATGTGTTGTGCCCCATCGAAGTTTCGATAACACTACACATGTCAGGATTGGCTTTAAGCCTTAAGGAAATTAATAGGCACTGCTGTGGATAATATAGGATAGCGTGCAATGTGATTAAATATTTTCATGCACAATTAAATAATAATCATAAGTACTAAAAATATAAATATTAATTTATTGTAAATTAATATAATAAAATTCTCTTTAAAAATTGATCTAAATTTTAATTATTTCTATTGATAAAAACATCATTATCTTATCTGATTTTGTCTATATTTCTTTTGAAATAAACTACTGAAGTTAACTTTTAAGTTATCTTTCATATACTAAAAGGTTCCTTTAAACTTACAGTTTATTCTTGACAGAAATTCCAGCGTCTTCATCTTGATCTGCAGAATTACTTCATAGCGGTGGAAAGCTGAGCAACAAGAGGGCTTTTTGCGGCAATGCAAGCCCTTAAATAAGTTTTGTACATGATGCTAGTATCCCGAAAACCTACCGTCAATATGTCGCGGGAGATTTGATTATTATGCGTCTATTTCGGTACTTAAGTCGTTATTAAAATAAAACTTTCATTAAACACTCTGTGATTTAATGTATACTTCGGTAAACTAAATGCAAAACAGGAATATATAGAGTTCGACAATAATCGTGAATATTCGAACTTATTCCGAGATTTTAACCAATAAAATACATTTATGAATTTTGCAATTATTTGCTATTCACACACACTGTGTTAAAAAGGAATGTCAACTCAGCAACCTTGAAGAGGCCGGTGGATTCAAGCTAACGCTGACATATACACATTCTTCTACTGTACTCTCAACATTTCCTGGTATCTCTGATATCATTTTCTGTCTGCCTCTTATAGTAACTTAAATTATCAAAATAATAAATATATTTTTATTTCGTTCATTAGGACCTAGCGTCCTGGCACATAACAAGCCCTCATCTCTAAAAAAAAGGCGATTACTATCAACATAGTACGCGCATTTCAATTTGTTTTTATCCCTCCTGCTGGGTAGGGCCGAAATGTATAGGGTAGCTTGCGAAAGGCTTATCTATTCGCTTGGAGCCCCCTCTATTAATTAATACACATGTCTAAAGAGAGTCCATTCTCGACACTGACCTATTGCCTACTACCCTCAGGGTAAGGTGATTTCCTTCACTCCTAGGAGCCGGGTTCATGTTGAGCCAGAATGAAATGATCCTTCCATTAATATTTCAATACTAATTAATAATAATCATTGATCACAAGTTACCATAAGAGATACAGCTCTCAAACTATTTAAATTTAAAAAAATGATATTACTTGTCAAACAAAACTCTATAACATAAAATTTAAATTTGTTAATCTCGTCAGCATAACTTTTCCCACACAAAACTTTAAATACAACTTATCAAAAAATTATATAAATACTTTCAAAAATTAAATTTTTCCATTAATTAATAAGTTGCTCAACTTTCCATTCAGCTGTTTTTAATAAAATCTAAATTAATTATTTCAAAATACTTTTAAAATGCTAATTAACTTTCCTAATTTTCCAAAAAATTCCTATAATAATGTCTTTTGTTTATGCTTTATGTCTTCCTTTAACGACTTAAAAAAAAAAAAAAAACATTGTTGATTCCTTTTCGACTTTCGTCGGTCGATGGTCTCGGTGGTCATTATAGGTAGGGTCCTTCACCCTAGTCGGAGTTTCATTCTGTCCTAAGGAAGCATGTGTGCTGGAGGTACATATTTTGATCCTCAAGGTCACTCCCAGTGAATAACCTATTTAACACAATAATGACCAATATTACAAAACAATAAAAAATTCTGACACCAAAAAAATTTACTTTTTATTCTTTTCTCTTGTACCTTACTTTACTCTAAAAAAAAATGTAATTGACTTAAAAATAATATTGCGGTGCAATCAAATTTAAAATTGATTTAATTTCAATTAATTTTAAATTTTATCAAATTATCAACAATGATTAACAATAAAATACTTTTAAACTATTACTTTATAAATTATCAAAATAATATTTTAATTCTTTTCTTATGTACTTTTATTCTTCAAAAAACCATGGATGATGAAGTCATCCGTAAATAATCTTGTTAAAAAAATTAAATTATCTGCAATAAAGTAATTTTAAAATTACAAATTAATATATTTAAAATTCTCTTAAATTCTTAACAAAATTTACTTTAACAAAAAAAAAATTCTCATTTTACCATTGGGTATTGTATACTCAACCGGTTTTCATCCTCTCATACGGAACTTGTTGAAACTCAATGTTGATCACATCAAAAAATCCTTTAAAAGCCGGGTCTCTGGTCCATTTAACGAAACTGCTGGGTGCTGTAAACTGCAATGCTGAAAATACAAAAACAATCTACGGGACATAGGGATTTGGATATCACCTAAGGATGTTTCTTTTGTCTAGGAACGCGTATATCCGTCATAATGACGTGATATAAAATTACTCTCTCACTATCTCACAATCGATCTAACCATGTATCTAGTAACGATTTCACTTAATTCAATTTAAAATATCGCATCATGTCAACGATCAACAGTAATATTTCTTTTCTTTCCTTTTTCTTTTTACTATAACATATTCTCTGTGCAAATAATTAAAATATTGTATTCCCTTTTCTTTTCTAATTACAGTATTTTTCTCGCAATAATAAATGCTTACTATATTTGCCTTTTATTGTTAATAACTAATTCATTTCACAAAATTAGTCTATTTGAATTTTAAATAATTTTAAAATAATAATTACTGACTTAAACGAATAAACTGTTTACTACTTATCTTTAAATAATCAATAATAAATTAAGGATAAATGTATATGAAACACTGTAAACAAAAATATGAAAACAGTAATACTAATCAAAACGAAAAATTAAAGTTACGTGCATTTTGCATACTTATGCTCACTTCATGTATTATTATGTAAATAACTCCAATATTTAAAACACACAATTTGTTTCTCCAATTACTTTTCAAATATAAATCCTTCCGACCTTATTGGTTCCAAATTATCTTACCAATTATACATTCTACCAAATTTAATTGTATTACATTTGTTAAATCATTTTAAAGCTACTTAAATTGTTTCAATTTTCTTTCACAACTGTCAATATCTATAAACCAAACGAAATTTGTTTATATTGCAACGAATAATTTAAACTCATCTTGTTCTACTAAATTAATCTGAGTGTAATATACTTCACTATATTTCAATTTCATTTTTCTGAGTGCTAATTCTAATGCATTACTTCATTTTAAAAATTCTGTTCTCATTAAAACAATGTACTCACTACATTATTCAAATTGATTTATCACTTTTAAAATCAATTACTGTTTCCTAAACATTTCATACTAAACTTCATGTTTCCATACCAAAATCCGTAAATTCTGTCCGTTTATCTCCTAATATAGGTGTCTCGCTTTCTAGCTTCCTCCCAAAATACTAATTCTTGTTTAGATTGAGGCCGTCCTGAGACGAAAATTCATTTAACAGGTTCAGTGCTGCTACTATGAATTTTATCCCTGCAACTAAACATATAAACTAACTTAAATAAGTTCGTATTTCGATTTACCATTAAACTCGTATACGTCCTGGTTAAGATTCAATTATCTGACTTCCCAATAGGTTATGTAATTTGGCCTTGGTTTACTTTCATTGGTCTATGGCAATTCCTTTTTATTTCATTCACTTCTTGTCGTATGGCAGTAACTATACCTACAGGTGAGTCTTTTATCCTCCCTAATCGTCATTAGGGACAAATCATCGCAGGGGCTTTACTCCCTCCCTGGATACTCAACGAGATACAAGAACTGTACTTTATAATTCCTTCTTTTGGAAACCTGGGCTAGCCTCTTGAGCAGTACTACTCTTATTAATCATCATCATCATCATCATCATCATCATTAACATCTAATACCCTTCGATTAGATCACCTCGACTGGATGTCCTCCCCTAAAGGATCTCTTTCTAATATTTTACATTTTAAGCTTATTCATCTGTGGCTCTACTCTGCCACTATCACTCTACAACCTGACATAGTTGTATAAAATTACGGAAGCTTCCTCGTGTCATCTCTCTCCTCCTGTTACATTTAAAGTACATGATCTATTCTGAATGCACATAAGTTTTACGCTTTATATTATTTTGAATACTTCTCTCTATTAAAACGTTTTGTACGAAACTGGTCTAAAACTTCTAAGTTCTGCGTAATTCAAAAAAAATCTCTTCAATTAACATTTAAAATAAAATATCTAACTTATTTTGTAAAATAACTGATATTACATCACGTGCAATAATGTTAACTACAATTTTTCTAAAATAATCTTAACTGTTTGGTCTGTAATCATTATAACTGCATTATACAAAAAAAATTCTAAAATATCAAATTGTAAATGTTATTGTAAAAATCACATAAGTGCTTTAATAACTCTCATTAAAATTTAACAAACTTTCCTTAATTCTCTTTTTAAAAAATAATTTATAAAATTTATTTTGATTTTCACGCGCGTTTGTTCTGTTTAAATATTCTAACTTACAATCTTTCAAATCTTAACAATATTTGAGAATATTATAGGAGATCAATTCACAGCGCTGTGAATTGATCTCCGGCCTAGCTCAGTTGGTAGAGCATTGGCGCGAATAGCCAAAGGTCCTGGGTTCAAGTCCCAGTGTCGGAGGAATTTTTCTCCTATAATATTCTCATGTAATGTCCAACAGAGACAATAATCTGTGGTTCATGAAAGCTTATATATCTATCTTAACAATATTTATTTGTTTAAAATTGATAAATTCTTAACTTTTTTTTCAAAATATTTTAAAAATATTCACTTCTCTATCTGCACATCGTAAATTTTAATCAGCTGTTCCTAAAGTAAATTTAACTCTTATCTCCGATAATTAAACTACCCTCAACGAATATAACCTACAATACTTTTCTCTAGTAAAGTGATTATTACAGTGAAATCATATGATTAATGCCGCCAAACGAAGATAGATCTGCAGCTCTGTTTAGGTTCGGAATGGCATTATACCATATGGTCGCTGAATTAATCAAAGCTATATAATTTCAAAATTAAAATCCTAACAAAATACAGCAAAAACTCACAAAATATAATATTTTATTGTCCTAGTCTTTTTCTTACTTTATCACATGGAAAATATCAACAAAATACTTAATAATGTTAAATGTGCACTAAATATCAACAATAGAGTGTCACTGCGAGAACAGGCTTTCAATTTGTTTTCCATAAGGGCACACTAACTTACACACACGTCCTGTTTTCTTCCACGATAAGGGCTACACCGACCTCTGATTCGCGAATACTTTATTTCTTCCGTAACACTAAACTCACAATCGCACAAAATTATTCTTTAATCTCTATCTTCACCCGATTGTGCTTCTATAGGGGTAACAGGTCTCATAGTGGGGCGGTGTAGTGAAACTAATACTCTAATAATCCACTATTCTGGCATCTTCAGTATAACTGTTCCATACACTGTATATCCTTACATAATTTAACCATAACTTCCACGCCAGTTCAGACCCGACAAGTCTGGTAACCAGGATGGTTCATTTCTTTAGCAGTCCCCTAATCACGTTCTACTTGATTCATTATCGCCTTTTTCCGTACTCAAGGAGCGAGCGAGTATTTTCGGTTAATTACTCCGAACTCGACATCTGAACCCTTTCGCAACGAGACGGTTCGTGCTACGAAATTTTACCAGTACGATTGTATTACTCTCTCCATACGACACCAGTCAATACAGTTCTCAACAGGGAAATCGGTACCTATTTCATTGTCCTGTCGTATCTCACACAAGTTACCCTCCTTTCATGGGGTACTTCAATTACGGGTATCTCGACGGATCCCAAATCAACCATAGCGTAATTCCAATTGCTCACCTTTCGCCTACTCTTATTGTTTTATTACTTCTGAATTTATAACAAACACTGCTGAATCTATTTAAATCTGCAAACCATGAGTCTTTCTTTCCTAAGTTGCCATAACCATTACTTCAGTAGAATACCCTGGGATTAGTCTAATTAAATCTCTTCATCGAGGACCTTGCCAGCCTCGAATATTTTCTTCGACCAACAAATTTCGCTTATAACTCTCGTATCCTAAATCCCATCCACTTTTTCTTAAACCCTATTTCAAAATTGATTTCAAATAACAAATTAAATCTCCAATAACCCATTTTAATTTCCCTTCTTTTTTTGGTTCATCTTGCCTACTTGGTCATTGTTATTTTCGTGTCTTCTTTATGGTATACAACGGTTCGCATTTCGCACATTTCTTTTAATTTCAAAAGCATTTCATAACATTTCGTAACACACGAGCAACTTTTTATTTTGCTAGGCCTAATTTTTAACAAATACTTTTCAATATAATTTTTTTTTAATCACAATATTTAATTAAACACAATGATGATAATAATTATCTAATAACCTTTCCTTATGTCTTTCCATAAATTCTAATCACACACAGTTTATTTTGATATAAAATCTAAAATCTTGCTTGCAGTATTCTAGTAACTCCTTTTAATTTTTCCTCTCATCTAAATTCCATACTGCTACTAAATATCACTAATATTAACACACGTTATTTTATTAGCAAACTAATAGAATGACCTTACTATGCCTTGAGGTTTTCGTCCAAATTTAATTATGTAATTTAATAAAATAGTAGCCTATACTCTTACACCACGGTTCGTAAACTGCACAAACTGATAAAATCAATTGCGTCGATAAAAATATAACATCAATAACTTTCCTATTTAATTCTCGTCAATTAATAAATTAAAATACAAAATCACTTTGGGCGATTAAATTTTCGGGAGTATCAATATAATAATTTTACATAAATGTTAAAATAATTGATAACACTTACATATAAAAGTGATTAAACATTAACAATGGTTTACTTGATAACTCAAATCTATGGATCATAATTTCCCTCTAACCAATACGATAAATGTACGCTACAAGCTAGCATGGATCTCTCGTTTACTTTAAATATGATAAACATTAATTTTTTATAATCTCTTTTAATGAACTAAACAATCAACAATCCTGGAATATAAACCTGCAAAAATTAATATCTCATTACTGATTCATTCACTAATATCATTATTATTATGCAATAACTTCTTAAATAACTGAAATGAAACTTAAAATCTTAAATTTTAAAAATTCATAAATGGCTGCCACATTATTCGTGTTTTAAACAATTACATATTTCGTCTATCTCCCTTTAAAAAATAATTACGACGAATCCTCAAGACATACTTGTTAACTATTTTCACTATGTAAGTCTTCTACTTTTAATTTCGTAAATTTAAATCAAATTAAAATAAATCTTAAATGTTATCTTCATTACACGAATTCGAATAAATTTAATTTTCATGACTGTAATGATTCATCTGAACTTTCGGCAGTCAGGTTTTAATGCACAGCAACTGACTAATACATCATAATTCCATCGGACAACTTTTTAAAAAAACTGTCCTATCATTTTCTCATTAATTCCTTTTTCATTTAAAAAACACTGAAGCAAATACAGTTACGTAGGTGAATCCGTTGATTATTCACAAAATTCTTCCAATATAAACTAATTATTTCTGTACTCTACTGGACATATGCAAATACAAATTATTATTTCTGAACCACACTTATAACTATGATTAACAGTTAGTTCCAAATCAAAATATTTTAAATTATTGATATTAAAACTTTATCAACTTCGGTCAAAATGAAATCTTTCATGCAATAATTATCTGTGCGAAACTAACAGTTTACTAAAAATTCCCTTACTTTATTTGTTTCGAACTGAATTTATTTAATAATTATCATATATATATATATCAAATATTGAACGAATGCAAATTCATTCAAATTCTCTAAATTTTTCTTACACTTAATTTATTTATCTTTGAATTTCCTCCTAGCACGACTTACGGCTGCTTAATCTGGGTACGAAACTTTAACCAATTTTAATTAACTTTAGCTATGTTGAAACTTACTTTAAAATTTTAATTTCACTTTAACTTTCACAAATATACATCACACGCTTCGTATCCTATCTCCTAAACATTTTCACTCGAAACATTTTTCAAAAATTCTTACTCGCGTCGAACCCGCTTCTGAACACCAAATTTGTTGTGCCCCATCGAAGTTTCGATAACACTACACATGTCAGGATTGGCTTTAAGCCTTAAGGAAATTAATAGGCACTGCTGTGGATAATATAGGATAGCGTGCAATGTGATTAATTATTTTCATGCACCATTAAATAATAATCATGAGTACTAAAAATATAAATATTAATTTATTGTAAATTAATATAATAAAATTCTCTTTAAAAATTGGTCTAAATTTTAATTATTTCTATTGATAAAAACATCATTATCTTATCTGATTTTGTCTATATTTCTTTTGAAATAAACTACTGAAGTTAACTTTTAAGTTATCTTTCATATACTGAAAGGATCGTTTAAACTTACAGTATATTCTTGACATAAATTCCAGCGTCTTCATCTTGATCTGCAGAATTACTTCATAGCGGTGGAAAGCTGAGCAACAAGAGGGCTTTTTGCGGCAATGCAAGCACTTAAATAAGTTTTCTACATGATGATAGTGTCCCGAAAACCTACCGTCAATATGTCGCGGGAGATTTGATTATTATGCGTCTATTTCGGTACTTAAGTCGTTATTAAAATAAAACTTTCATTAAACACTCTGTGATTTAATGTATACTTCGGTAAACTAAATGCAAAACAGGAATATATAGGGTTCGACAATAATCGTGAATATTCGAACTTATTCCGAGATTTTAACCAATAAAATACATTTATGAATTTTGCAATTATTTGCTATTCACACACACTGTGTTAAAAAGGAATGTCAACTCAGCAACCTTGAAGAGGCCGGTGGATTCAAGCTAACGCTGACATATACACATTCTTCTACTGTACTCTCAACATTTCCTGGTATCTCTGATATCATTTTCTGTCTGCCTCTTATAGTAACTTAAATTATCAAAATAATAAATATATTTTTATTTCGTTCATTAGGACCTAGCTTTCTGGCACATAACACATGCAATACAAAATGAAATGTACCTGTGATGATTGAGGTCATGCTCGTTGGGTGGGGCCTGATACATCAGTAGGAACATTTGTTCCCCAGCTTCAGCAATATCTCCTGGCGTGGATGTGGAGTCGTAAAACACTTCAGCGATGTTTTTGGTTTCGTTAAGAAACCGCTGGAAACATTTAAGTATGGCTGCTTTACTTTTTCCATAATTCGCAGAAGTGGTATCGCATCCAGTGAAGCAATGGATAAACAGAATGTATGGGCTGAATGGCAAGGCCTGAAGTTGTTGGGAGGAGTACAACCTTCTTCTGTGTTGCCTCGTCCAGGCTTCATGAAAAACACATTCGTGTCTCGTGGTGTGAGTGCCATGAGCAAGACGAGCAGGTCTATGTCTTCGCCAACTACCACCACAGTTGAATGAGAGGTATTTTCCAGTCCACACCTAACAATCCTACAGTCAGCGTCTCCTTTGTCTATGATGACTTGTACACCTTTTGCGCCCAAGGCCTGCGCTAACATACATATCAGCTTGGTTTTGTTCCTTTCGTTGGAAAGGAATCTTTCCTGCTGAACAGTAGCCACCATGTTCTCATCAAAGTCTATATCCACTGATGTTTTACTTGATGCCCTTCGATGTTGTTCGGTTCTTTTCGTGGAATTCGTGTCTTCGTAACCGTCAAAAACCACAGCAGAGTTGTAGCCGTAACGGTTGATCATGAAAGACACATATTGATCGCAGATGGAGGCGAACTTGGTGTTGTTGTTCCACTTTACTCTATGAAGGAGGAAGCCGCCATGGACAGAAGACGAGAAGAAAAGAGTTTCCGAACTGCATAAAAACAAGGACTTCCTGATTTTAGTCAACACTTAACTTCTACCTTAATATTTTGTAGATGTAAATTATTGCTGCCAGGTATTTGAATTTGTCGACTTGTTCGAACGATTTACTGGTCATTCTAATATTTCTTTAACGCGTTACTTTGACTTTGATGACCATATACTTAGTTTCTTCTGAATTAATTTCCAATCCATCATTCTTGCAGGCATCGAAAATACTTTCGGCATTTCTCTCGATTGTGTTTATGTCATCGCCCAACAAACATCACCTGGATCAGCTAAAATCGGGTGACTGCCATTTAGTTTTAGGCCTACCTTGTTTTCCTGAGCTTTCCTAATGGTAGGCCTACATTCAAAGCGAAACTAAAAAGTAAAGGCGATAGTGCATCTCCTTGCTTCAAGCCGCTTCCAATGGCAAACCTATCTAATATAAGAGAATATTATAGGAGAAAAATTCCTCTGACACTGACAATTTTTCTCCTATAATATTCTCATGTAATGTCCGACAAAGACAATAATCTGGGGTTCATGAATGCATATGTATCCATCTAAGTAATATAAGTTTTCCTACCCTGACTCTGCTATAGGTTACATTTAGACACATTTTGATCAGCCTATAGTAGTTTGGGATAGTCTACCAATTAGTTAGGCTTTTCAAAATGTGTCTATACCTGGGCCGTTTTAAGTTTGCACTTTCCATTCTACAAGTTAAGTTACCAGTATCAAAGATTGACAAATGAACTACTCGAATTCGTTCTGTACTGACAAGGAGGTGCCGATCGGCAGTTTTCGGCTGTATTCGACCTTGAACATTCGAAACTATTTCTAATCCCTCAATTACTATCTTTCTGTTCTCCCGTTCAGTAATTTTCGATATTTATGTAATATAATATTATTCTGAACCTATAGTATCACAAAAAAAAGAAAACCCTTATCGTTCATGTATACAAAGATTTATCCTCCTATGTGTGCGACATGGTACTCCTTTAGATGATAATATTCACGTTTCAACTTCGTGTTGTCGTAGCTCAATGGTTATAATTAGGGTTCGGATGTTTATGACATGTCATATTTTTATCCTTACCTCCATTCTCGCGCAAACACAAGTTAAACATGAATTGCACATTTCCTATCCTAATTGGACCGTTTTTATTTTGCATATAAAGTCATATTTCGGCAATTTTCATGGTCTTGGTCATATTTCGGTTATATTTGTAATTTAACGTCATATTTCAGTTATAAATTCAGTAAAAGAGCACAATTGTGCAGTATGTGCACTAAATTGTAGACTTAAATTTTTTTCCCGAAAAAGAGTCAGGAATATTTTGGTTTTACTGTAACTGAAATGTGAAGGGACAGTAACATATAATAACACAATTACCTCTTCCTCCTTGTTGTTAACAACTTCCAATAGACATGTTTTCAAAATATTTTCAGTTCTCATTTGCAGTGGTATATGGAAACATTAACTGATTAAAAGTTCTTTAGACTATAAGTAAAACTGCGAATCACTTGTAAAATTGTTAAAAAGTGATTATCTGATTTAAGTAATCTGATGTAAGAATTTAGTATCATTAAACGTTTTAAATTGGAACTTTATTTTTATAAAATACGTTCCTTTATGAGGTCATATTTAGGATTTTTGGGTCATATTTAGCCATTTTTAAGGTCATATTTGCAGTCATATTTTCCACTTTTTTAGGTCATAAACATCCGAACCCTGGTTATAATGCTGGATAGTTACGCAGAAGTTTAGGGTTTGATCCTAGGCAATTAACTTTTTTTTATATACTATTTTTAAGACGCAAATATAGTTCATAATTTTTAATTTTTAAAATTAGCTGTCTTATATTTTATTGTATAATATAATTTTTATTGTATAAAACATTATCAGTAGTGAAACCTTAACCTCGGCCAATTTGAAGAACGCCTTTAGCGGCGAAACCTATTAAAACTCTTTTCAGGTAGAGAGACAAGATGTCCCATTTTTCGCACGTTACTCCTTTACTTCCTCTGTCCGTGCCATAGGTACTATAGGTAGAGGAAGTGTCGTTTTCGATCCCGAAATTCCGACTTTAGTTTTTAACATAAAAAGTACTATTTTGGAAACATGTCTGTGTGCGTGTCTCAGTGTGTGAGAGTGTCAGTGTGTTTGTGTGTATGTCTGTGAACATCCTAGCTCGAGAAGGAAAATTGTATGAAAACAACATTTTTTGGGGCTCAGGTACTTTTCTCAGGAAAGTAGAAATAAGGTTATAATTTTTTTAGAAAATCGGTAAAAGAAGCACTTTTAATCTTGAAGAAGAAGAAAATCAATTATTATAAACATAAATGAAGCTGCTTGCCTCTACGCAAGTTGCCATTAATTAAAAGGAGAAAATTAAGCTAGTGGGTGGTATGAAATTATAACATTCCAGAGTAACCAACTTTGATTGCTTCACATGGAAAAACTCTTTGCTAAAAATATTTACATATGATTATTAAATAGACTCAGTTTGATAAAAATGTTAAAATTCACTAAGCCTTTTTAAATGTGAAAGTTCTCAGAAATTGTAGAAAATCTGTAACAGGTTGTCTTTGCTTTCCAATATGGCTGGCTCCACAGGGCGTAATTCTTTATCATAAATCTAGCATCTATTATTATTATTTGACAAATTTTAACGATTGTCTAAAAAATAGTGTACGATACACGTGAAAAAATTATTTTATTTTGCTCGTAGGATTCCTGCATTCGCTCTTAAGGGCTCGTTTCGCAAACATAGCAAACTCGCAATTAAAAATCTCGTTTTAACATTTGGATCATTAATTATTTGGTTCTAAAATATTTGTTTTAATACATGGTACCTGTAATACATATGTTTTATAAACATATCTTAATTTAAATTAGCATATGTTTTATAAACATATCTTAATTTAAATTAGAATATGTTTTATAATTACCAAATAACCTAATCTATATTAAAAATGTTTGAAAGTTTCAAAGATCGATTATATTACAAAATACAATATATTGTCTGACGTTTTAGGTAATTGTTTTGCAAATGAAACTGCAATAGCAATCATGCATTTTTCTCCAAAACATAATTACTTTTACTTTTTAATAAATGTTGTGAAGCCTGGGATTACTTGCAATAATAAAACGCTATCGGGATACTATTGGTTTATACTTCGGTAAAACTCAAACTTAACACTAAAACAGTAACTTCGGGGTAGGTGGTAAAAGTAAAAAAATTAAAGGGGCTATTAACAAAGTTTTGTCCAGGGTGCAAAGTACGTGAAATCTGGATCTCCCTTATAGATTTGACAAAAAGTATAAGGCTGGTAATTTTAATAATTAAAAATTAAACACTGCATTTAAATCTTAAAAATATAGTGAATGAAAAAAAAAATTACAGCATAGGGAGGGATTTGAACCTATGACCTCCAGTTCCACAATCTAGCATCTTGACCATTACACCACTTATAACTTTGTGAAGGAACGAGAATATTAGGGATGTAAAGCATTATGCTTTCTCCGATACCATAAGCCTTTGTATATGAACAATACGATTTTTTATTAATAGTGTATTTGTGTTTGTATTTGTATAAATACTATTAATACTGAGACGTAATACATTAATTACGGAAAAATGAGAGAGAATCCCCTGATACAAGCATGCAATGTTCGAAGCCGAATGGCTTCTGTCTGTCAGGGTTAGAATTGCAGTGCAGCCAACGTAAATAGGCATATAGTTGATTTGATTTGATTTGATTTGATTTATTAAGTCCATCGGAACATATGCATGTTATGGGACACGTCATTATAATTACAAATATAAATATAAACTTACAGTTGAAGAAATATGTACAATATGAAAATTTCTTTACAGAGTATAAAATATAGATATTAGCAAATTATTGACTTATATTAATTTATATCCTAAGTACCAGTTTTATAATTCAGATAAGTAAAATTATAAAAAATAAAAATACAAAAAATAAAAATACAAATACAAATACAAATACAAAGGTGCTGAGTTATCCTGTTGTTTAATTATTTATATCAATAGGTTATAAATACTGAATGATCTCTTCTAGTAATAAAAATTAATAATTAGGAATAGGATAAATACCTGTTAATGTAGTATTCAAATAGTAACTCATAATTACATGACAATGTAACATAATGAAGGTAAATAAATAAGTATAAAATTTAGAACAGGAAAAGTAGATGAAGGTTCCTCCAGCCTTAGCGAGCTCACTCCACCTACAAAACCCTAGCAACAGGGAACCAGAGTCAACCAAGCCGCTCTCCGAAAGATTGAGCCAGTCCTAACTGTTGCATGACCCTATTACCAGAATAATTCAACACCTGTCCTAGTTCTACAGTACATGGAGATTTTAATGATTAAGTCATTTTTCCATAAGTCGAGGCCATTTGGTCCATATCATGTTTCACACTGTCACTATATGAACTCGTGGGTTTATCCGGCCGCAAATCCTCTAGCAGGCTATCTGAAATCAAGATAAATAAAAAAATTTGAAAAATAAAACTGCTTATGAATGATTGTGGTCAAAGAATTCATCCATTGAATAAAAACAGTGGCTGTGAAGAAATTCACATACCTTTCTTTTAAATTTACATAGTGCAGGTATTTCTTTAATGGATTGGGGTAAACCATTGTATAATTTGAGTCCTGTATATGTGAAGCTTTTCTCAAATAAGCTAGTTTTATGTGGTATACTCGCTAAATCATTTTTATTTCTTGTATTATAGGAATGTACCTTTGAGTTTGTTTGGAATGAAGAAAGATTAGTTTTTACAAATATAAGTGTCTCTAATATGTATATACAGGGGAAGGGTAATATATGAAGATCTTTATATAATTGCCTGCAGCTGGCTGTGTTGTTTGCTTTCATCATTATTCTTATAGCTCTTTTTTGTAATTTAAATATAGCTTCATTGTTAGTTGAATTTCCCCAGAAGATTATTCCGTAAGTTAAGAGGGAGTGAAAGTAGGCATAATAGAGTGAGCGTACTGTGTTTAGGCTAGATACTTTCCTCACTGACCATAGGGCATAACAAATTTTACTCAAATTTTTCGAGAGGACATCAACATGCTTGAACCATTTAAGATTTTGATCAATCCATACCCCCAAGAATTTTGTTGAATCTACATAACTAATAGTTTTATCCTCATATGAGATGTTAGGAAAATCTGTATTCTTATTTTGTACATGCTGAAAGTTTATTGCAACTGTTTTCTCTTTGTTAACTATAAGTCTATTCCTTTCGAACCAGTTATGAAGTTTACTTATTGTTTCTGTCATATTAAGTCTAGCAATTTCATTGTTTTCACCTGTTAAAAGGATGCTGGTATCGTCTGCAAAAAGAGTTGTCTTTGTGTGATTTGACTGAATATCTAGATCATTAATGTAAATTAAAAACAATACCGGTCCAAGGATGGAACCTTGTGGAACCCCATACTTGATATACCTCTCACTTGACAGTACATTATTTATTATGTGTGTCCTTTCATCTTTGTGCACGATTTCTACAACTTGTTTGCGGTTTTCTAGATATGATTGGAACCATTTTAATGCTAATCCTCTTATTCCAATAGTTTGAAGTTTGTTGAGTAAGATGTTATGATCTATTACATCGAATGCTTTTGATAAGTCTACAAATAGTCCTACACTAGTGTCGTTCCTATCAATGGCCTCATATACTTCTTGAAGAAAATCAATTATCGCAGTATTTGTGGATTTTCCCTGACAAAACCCGTGTTGTATATTAGTTAGGATATTATATTTCTTTATAAATGCTATAAGTCTTGCATACATAACCTTTTCTAAGATTTTTGAGAAACCTGAGAGTAGAGATACTGGTCTATAATTCTCTATTTCCTCTTTGGATCCCTTTTTATACAGTGGTTTCACTTTTGCAATTTTTAATTCATCTGGAAACTGACCACAGCTTAATGATAGATTTGCTATGTAACTTAATGGATGTACAATGTGTCTGTGGCAGTTTTTAATAACACTGTCCGAGACCTCATCTATTCCTGCTGATTTCTTATTCTTCAATCGCTTTATAATTGATGTGATTTCATTCACTGTTACTGGGTTTAAATAAATAGTATTTCGCTGTTGTGGAATATTACTGCTATCTGAGTCTTGTGTTTGGGCAGTGAAAGTGTTACTTATGAGGTTATGTGCTATGTCTGTATAATAACTGTTGAACAATTCTGCTATTTCTTTTGGATCTGATGATATAACACCGTTGTTATTGATTTTATGGTTTTTCTCAGTTTCCTTCCTTTTACCTATTTCATGCTTAATGATATTCCACATCGCTTTAGATTTATTATTTGATTGCAATATATGTTTGTCGTTCTGTAGTTTCTTTGCTTCCTCTAGTACTTTATTGTATATCTTTTTATACTGTTTGTAATATATTTTGAATTCTTCTGTTATATTCCCCAATTTCATAATTTTACTGAGATATTTCAATCGTTTGCTAGATTCCTTAATGCCAGGGGTAATCCATTTATTTTTCTGTTCATGTAGTTTGACTTTAATTTTAGGGAATGCTGTTTCGTAGTAGTAACTGAAAGTTTCTAAAAATTCTGCACAAGCTGAGTGAGGCGAGTTTTTGCTATAAACATTATCCCACGATTCTTTGTCAAGTAGATAGTTTAGATACTTGATATTAGTTTCTGTATATGTTCTACTAATCCTATAATGTGAGTTTATTTTCTCTCTTTTTCTAAAGGACTCTTTAGAGTTTATCTCTATGACCTGCGCAAAGTGGTCTGAGAAACCAGTATCAATTACACTGGTTTTGTAATTCCAAGATGTTACATTAAGTATTACCTGATCAATTGCTGAACTAGTCCCATTACTTATTCTAGTTGGGGTTTCTATCACTGCCTGTAAGCCATATGAATTTAGGACTGGCGTTAGTTGATTGGTTATGGTAGTAGGCCTACTTAGAAAATCTATGTTTAGATCGCCAACTATAATAATGTTTTTGTTGTTATTATTATGTAGAGAATTAATTATGGAATCTAACCTGTTTATCAATATGTGGCAATCACTACTAGGGGATCTGTATATGCAAATTACAATTGTCTTCAACTGTGGCAGCTCCACCATACAGGTCTCAAAGTGTTCCTCAATATTTAAATTTTGAAATTTCTCATATTCTTTGGCTTCTACAGTGTTTCTAACATAAATGCATGAACCTCCACATTTCTTTCTGGTCCTACAATATTTGGCAAGTAACGAAAAATTCTCGAAATTTAAGTATTCAAACTCTTCTTCCTTTATCCAATGTTCTGTGAAGCATAATAAATCTAAGTTGGGAAATTCATGTGATAGTAAAACCTCAAAATTTAGTTTTTTGTTTTTCAGACTTTGTACATTTTGGTGGAAAATTTTTAGGCCTATAGGTTTATGCTTACCCTGAACATTTGCTGAAATATCTGCACTATGGTTTCTTACTGGCCTAAAAAATCAACACTTAGCTTTTGAGGTGGCCTCCTATTTCTTCCTGAGGTGCGAAGTCCAGATGCTCCATTATCTTGTTCCACTTCTGGTACGGGTACGCCTACTTCGTGTGTATGCCTGGCTTCATTCTCCATTACTGTACCAACAGGTACTTCTTCCTCGGTAGGGCTAGCTCTATCTTCGACGATATCTTCATGTGGTTCATGAGGCTCCTCTTCTTGGTCTTCAACTTGCTCGGGGGTTTTCCATTTCATCTTTATAGGGCCTTTCCCCTTGTTTGATGTCCAGAACTGCATTGTGATTTCATTTGCAATTTTTCCGGCCATTTCTGCTTTCCCTCTTGAGTTCATATGTAGTCCATGTTTAGTAAATTTACTTCTGTCCATGTGTATATCCAATACCACTACGTGATCCAGAGTTTTCAACCGTTTCTGTAGTTTCCGATTGAAGTCGCGCACTTCTGTATTTACGCGGGATTCCTTTGTTAGGTCATGTCTGTGGGGTGCTTTCATTATGATGATGTTCGTATTATTGCGCCTATTCGCAAAATCTACTATTCGCTTAATTGCGTCACTTCCGTTATTCGTGCTGATATCATTTGTGCCTCCCCAAACAATTACTGCGTCTTCCTTCGTCAGACATGATATCTCTTCATTTGCACTGTTGACGATCTCTCGAGAAGGTGCTCCGGGTTTCACAAAGCCTGTAACTTCGCAAGATATCCTCAAGTAGTCTTTAATGTTTTCTGCACATTGTCTTGCGTGGCTGTCTCCTATTACAACTATCTTCTTTTGCCCGGTCGTTCGTGGTTTGGGAGCCTTTTTCAGCGAGTTTACGCGGGTGTTACGTCCCAATTTCATTAGTGAATTTGGTGACGGTCTGCTTTCATCTGCCAGCATACCCAATGAAGAAAACCTGTTTTTCGTCTCAATACCTTGATAGATGTGCTGCTGACCCACTGTCCATCGTGATTTCTTCATTTGTGTCCAAGCCTGTGTGTTTACGGGTACTGTAGTAGGCTGGCTGGGCGTGGCTTCATCCTGGGCTCGGGATTTCCTATCTTCTTGCAGTATTCGAATGATTTCCCACGCTGTTTTTAGTTCTTTATTCTTCTGCTCTACTTCTTCTTTCCATCTGATGCACTTCACACAGTTAATTTCTTGATTTTCATTGCGTTTTTCCGAAAATAACGGAGAGCTATCTACACTGCTTACTGAACCGGGCGCCATCTTGGATCTATGAAGTTGAAACTGGAAAGTGCAAAGTTACAGTGGCTCAGGTATAAGTGAAACCTATAACAAAGTCAGGGAAGGAGAAAATTATATCAGACAGGTTTACCATTAAAACGCCTTTACTGTTTAATTTCTCTTTGGAATATAGTCTACCATTAGGAGAGTTCAGGAAAACAAGGTAGGCCTAGAATTAAATGTCAACTACCCGATTTAATCGTATGCAGTTCGTGTTTGTCTTTTTGGAGATGACCTAAACACAATCGAGAAAAGTGCAGAAAGTATTTTCAATCCCGTAGAAATGTCGGATTGGAAATTAATAGATAAAAACTATGTATATGGTCATGAAACGTCAAAATAATGTGTTAAAATATTAGAATGGCCGGTAAATCGTTCGAACAAGGGGAGAAATTCAAATATCTGGGAGCAAAAATTACAGATACAAATAATGTTCAGGTAGAAGTTAAGTGTCGACTGAAATCAGGAAGTGCTTGTTTTTATGCAGTTCAGAAAGTTTTATCTTCTTATCTTCTGTCCAGAAATCTCAAAATAAGAATTTATAAGACAGTTATCCTGCCGGTTCTATTCAGGGCCGTAGAGAGAAAGGAAGGGCCCCAGGGACAAATTTTCCCGGGCCCCCTTCAAATATTAAATTCATCACTGAAACGCAACCTCGCCCTTTATAATGTATGCAACAAAAAGATTATGTAATGATATAACATCATTATTAAGTGCGAAATTCACATCTTTATTTTCCTGAGCATTAATTGGAAAATGTATTTAAAAATCGTGTTTTTCTGCAACAGTCCTCTTTAGCCCCTAGTATTTTAGCAAAAGTCCTCTTTAGCTCCTGGTTTTCAACAAAGGTCTTCCTTTGTCCCTTTTAGGTCCAGTCCGATTTAGGTTCTATAAGATTCGGAAACAAGGGGCATGAAAAGGAAAATTACGTTAAAATATTCTACCTAGGTATTTAGGAACAATTTAAACTTTATGTACCAATTTAATCTGTTTGTACCAAAATGAATATTTTGACAATTATTATTTTAATGTCGAACGTAAGTGAGGCCTACTGTTGAGTCCAAAAGGATTTCTGCTCCTACTTTTCAAAAATAGCACTTTTTCTTCAAGAATAATCCGTTTCAGATAACCTGAATAATTCTGTGCCACCGTTATACGACAGGACAATGCAGATAAAATAAACACATAAAACATAACTTAAGCTGCTTATTGACTTATAACTAATTTTATTTTAGAGTAAATTTAGAAGATAAAAAATTAAACCTGGTCGGCAGGGCCCCCTTTTGGTGACCGGGCCCCGGGGCTGCAGCCCCGGCTGCCCCTCCCTCTCGTCGGGCCTGGTTCTATTATATGGATGTGAGACACAATCCCTTACCCTTCGAGAAGAACATCATCTGAGAGTTCCAAAAAATGTGGTTTGGAGAAATCTACATAACGATGAACTTCATAACCCGTACTCTTCACCGAATGTAGTAAAGGTAATTAAATCACGGGGTATAAAATGGCTGGACATGTTGCGCGCATAGGAGAGGAAAGACATTTCTAAAAAATATTGACTGGAAGACCCGAAGGGAAAAGATCACTTGGAAGACTTGGACGTAGGTGGGAGGACAATAATAGGATAGATTTAAGGGAAATAGGATTTGCGAGGGTTCATTAGAAGGAGTTAGCACAGAATAGGGTTGAATGGCGGGCTCTGGTAAGCTCGGCAGTGAACCTCTGGGTTCCATAAAATAGATAATATTCCATTAGCTTGCTTAGGAATTGTCTTTTGCCATTGAGTAAGTAAGTAAATAAGACGATACTGCTACCTTTATCCGGTTTTGTGGGTTCTATGTTATTTTCCTTTAATTTCGTATATAGTTTTTTCAAGGTGTGCAGTTTATGTTTATTTATTTGATTTTAATTGTGCGTCTCTGTGTATATTTTCCCGATATTTTTAGCAACTTTATTTATGATTTCTTCCTGCTGATTCGGTTGTAGTGTGGATATAGCTGTTTCTGCTTCAGTAACATTAGTTTCGTTTTTTCTACGGATTGTAAAATAAAGTTATGTTTATAGCCTAGTCGTAACAGTTCTTTTTCCTCGTTATTTATCGTCATATCAGTTAGATTTGTTATTCTGGGATAGTTTGCTGTGTCCGTTTTCTTTTGTTCTTGTAATAGATTTGTTTCGCGTTGTGTGATTTCTTTTTCATGTTTTAATTTATCAATCTTTCTATTCATATTAGGCCTATTATATTTATTTTTAATTTCTTTTCTTTTCTAAATTTGTTTTGAATATCACTGTTTATGTAACACAGTTCTTGTTTGAACGTCCTTGCTGACTCATTGATTAAGTTAATCAGCATTGTAAAATAACCTACTTATTGGTTATTATAGTTAAAAGTGGATGTTATATGTTCATAGTTCTTCCCTTTTCATTAAAACCTAATGTGCTAATATAATTAGGTTGCTTAGACATAATTGAAACACTTTTTGTTATTAAACTAAGATATATTAAGGGGATAAGGTGGAATTTTTCGATTATGTTACACCGTGTCCGGGTGCTATCTGAATTTCGATGTTTTCATGATCACAATACTTTCTCTACACTTCGTATATATGCGAGAAATTAAAATATGTGGGTTAATTACAGACGCGCGTCTTTCACGTCTTTATTTACATGGATTAATGAGTGGCAATCTTGCTTTCATAGTACCAGGATGCTATTAATTTTGTTATACTGGTGTTTTAAGATAAGCACGACAAAGGAACGAGTTCATAAAGTGCAAAATAAAGTATAAAAATCTAAACAATCCATTCTGTTCTAGAAAAAGTTATGTGTACCAATATGACTAACATTCAGAAGAAGAACGGAGTCGTTTGTTAGTAATACAGAATGGGACTCGGCTTAACTGCTCTTGGAATATGGGGAAAGTAGGGTATTCCAGAGCAATTAAGCCGAGTCCCATACTATACATGAAATGCCTGTTATTGGTTCCGACTTTTTTTTGCGGTTGCGTGGGGGTTCTTTAATTCTGAATAGAATATGCCACAAACACTTATTTGTTTAAACTTGTCAATACTCTGATTGTTTCCACATGCAGGAAACAGTACAATTGAACCAGAAATTATGATTGGTTTATTCCATGCGGAATAGTGGAGGGAATTTTCCGTCTGAACGTATCTTCATTCCCGTCACCAACACGGAGAATAATTAGCCCTAGTTGCCATGGTTACGGCGCGCATCGCTATTCACCAGTCATTTTTGTTTGTGTACTACTAGCGCCATGGAGCAAAGCGGCCCTGTATGGAAGCTCTTAGACGTCGAGCAGCGTCTGCTGTCATTTCAGGTGGCTTAGTGGGGCGTTACGGTTTGTTTATATAAATAGTCTTAGCACACGAACCTCACTTTTCTTATGACCATTACGTATTTGACAAGCAGTAATCAACTGCAACTGCATTTATTTGTGAATTTAAAATGATTGACTTAGTTTTACCGATAAATTACTGCATAATATGTTGTGTAATTGAGTGGTAAAAAAACTCACGGTACGGTTCAAGTGGTACGCGGCAAACTTTAAATGTCAACAAGTTTGACTAACATCTGGATTAAAAAAACAAACACAGTGCATAAGTTTGAACAACATTCTTGAATGTAACGTGTGAAGTGAAGTGTTTTATAATTACTCTGGGACCTGATATAAAGTAAATTTGTGTATGTTGTTACAACGCAAGTAGTCA
Source organism: Ectobius pallidus (assembly GCA_964059195.1). NCBI lineage: Eukaryota > Metazoa > Arthropoda > Insecta > Blattodea > Ectobiidae > Ectobius > Ectobius pallidus. The sequence continues at coordinate 25,665,201 of CAXKWD010000012.1, read as the reverse complement.
CATTGTAACTTCTCATAAACAAGCCTTCGGTGTGCTATTCAAGGTGAGTCTATTAATTCATTTGTTGTTAATTATTTGTTTAATACTAAAAACAAAAATGCAAAGATTGTATTAAGTATTATCCTACATTAATAATATATGTCTTCACCTGGTGTAAAATTATCCTTTTTGCCGTTAAGGGTAATATTGTGTCAAGGCTAAATTGTAACAAGAATGACTACGTGACGTAGCCTATACGGGATTTTTAAAGAGTTTGTGCATAACTTATGGTGCATATGACAGTAGCCGAAACACGAGTTCCATAACAATCAAAAATAATTTTCAGTACAACAGCATCTTTAATTTTCAAGATAGGTACGAATTTTATTACTGTTAGAATCAATGGACTGCAAATTTTCTAAACCACTCAAACTGCAAATTATATGAAATTGTTATCTCTTATCTAAACACGAAATTCCCAAAGATAAATCATCGATTTCTGTTTAACATAAGTTATATGAATTCATATCATTACTATTTTTAGCCATTTCATAGGGCAAAAAAAAAAATAACTTTCGGGTAATAAATAATAATATTAATAATAATTTTCAAGGTATATTCATGCTTCTTCAGAAAATGTCGTAGGATAAAATCTACAATAGTTTTGCTTCTATCACTGAATGACATAGCTGTGAATCGAAGACTTTTAAAAGCATAAATTGTTCACGGTTAGGCTTATTGTGGTTCCTTCATTAACTTAATTTCTTGTTCCAATAGCGAAAGTAGGGCACGTGAGCCACAGATAGCAATTGAGATAGAATTGAGATAGCAATTAAATGTACCAATTAGGTCTCACATAGGACAAGGTAATAACAGAACCAGAGGTAAAATGAAAAGCCATCATATCTACTCATGCTCGGTATATTCGAAGCATCCCGGCTATTGCGCAACTGCGTATAATGTTGTGAAGAAAAAATGCCGCTATACGCTCAGATTGTTATAATAATGGATTTGTTGAAAATACATTGATTGTGGTTTTCACATCAAAACACTATAATTTTGGGGAATGGAAACATTGTGAAAGATTCTTATCAAGGAATATAAACTTCATATTTCATAATTTGAAAACATAAATATAAAACAACTGAAGCCTAGCAGTCCCGAATATAACCACACAGATATTAATCATTTTACATGAACTATCATGAAAGCAATAAAAAAATATACTTAAATAATATAGTCGTGCACAGTATTACACACATAGAACCATAACATATGTTCACTTTATTTTACAGAGTTTTATTATAAGCACAGAGTGAACACTTAAAACAGGTACAACAGTTCATCGACCTTGTACTTGCCACTCCAATATGTAATGTTGACATGTAATGAAAACTGATCATTGATACCATGAATAGTGCAACACCAGCTACAATCTGAGTGCAAAATTAATGGAACTTCGGGGCACATCGTAACATACGTTCTGGACGCTAGATGCATCTCCAATTTATAAACATAGAAGAGCTTACCCGCCCCCCCCTCATCACCACCCTTACCAACATGCGCTCGGTCAGGTTTCTTTTTCTATCTTCTTGATCTATGAAATTAACCATCTTAATTGTTAAAAATCTGCATATTGGGCACTTCAGGCCGAATAACTTCGCAGGTTTTCAGTGTTTCATCTGAAAGAAAATTTGCCGACCTTTCTTGTTGTGTTAGAACATTACGCGTTTACTTCTTAAATGATACATTTTATTTAAATTCAGTTTTTTATACCGGTTTCAACACTGAGGTCATATCAGGAGTCAGGTTCAGTAGATATACCAGAATAGGCCATGTAACTATTTATGTGTATCTGGTTGCTATTGTTGATTTGTTTTGGCTTGTTAATTTTAACTGATATTAAGTTTTAATAGACATGATACAAGCTGAAATAGTGACGATGAATCACAATTGGGGGAACAATTTAAAAAAAAAAAGTCAAATTTACCGGCCCTGGGGTTTCATCCCAGGACCTCCCGAATGCAACACCAAGACTACCATCTCGGCCACCTCGATACTATATTATTGTTAGTGAACACACTAGCAGTGTATTCAGACATGCTCGACAATTTCACGAAACCTATAGCAAACTTGTTTTTCGCTCGAATTGTGAAATTAAATTGACCTGAATACTTTGCAGGACACGTTAAACAGCAAAATGCCAGTTGCGACACTGAAGGGGGGGGAAAAAATTATCATCGTAACGTCAATCTTAAACAGTATCTGCCATTTGCAGTACGTAAACATTAGATATCACACCACACAACACACTTCGGACGCTCTAGCCTAGGCAATGAAGATTTTTTAAAGAAAGGAATTAGAGACAAGTTGAATTTTTGCCAGTTAGAAGAACCTACTTACAGAAGTATTTGTTCAAAAGTTCGCGCCCCCTTCCTTGTGCTTCCTTCCCTGTACCCCTAAATATAGTTTGTCGGCATTTTTGTTAGGCTATTGCTCGTATCTTCGTCATAATTTATATATATAGTGAGTTCCACGCAAGAGTTGGCCAATGATGCGGGTTTCCGCGTCGCGGCGGGCACAGCTGCAACTCCTGAGCGATCGGGTGAAATATCTACGCAAAAAAAGCCGCGATAGGTGTAATGATTCAGGTTCTTACATTTATGGTTAATATTACAATGAAAATAACCACGTACCTCATCACAAGATATGTTGGAAGTGTTCTCCTCTTGCATCCACACAATATTGGCACCTTTTTAGGACATTTTTTTTCACGCACATTAGTTCAGTTTCCGAAATAGAGTTAATTTCTTTTGTGATACTGTTTTTAAGCTCTTTTAACGTTTGGGAAATTGAAATATACACTTTATTTTTCAAGTTTCCCCATAAATAATAGTCACATACTGTTAGGTTTACCTGATTTTATTTGTCAAAGCTAACTGTATTGCAACTTCCAAAGGCGTATATGATCACTGTAAAACAATATGTTGTCATGAGAAATGATTTGCATTTGATAAACTCTGTCTAATATATTACCATAAAATAAGTACTAAATTGGGCATTACTCCGGTACCGGTAATCCGATTTGGTCCAATGTCAATTGACGCATATAAATGCGTTTACCAAGTTTCATGAAAATATGATAAAGCGTAGACCCTATTTGAGTTATCTCGCCTACTGACACATGGACAGACAGACAGATAGACATTTTCCCATCCACCACAATCTCATAAAGTACAATTCTGGCACTGAAATATTTGAAAACAATAACCAAGTCTAGTCTAATACGAAGAGATGGGTTGTATAAGAAGATTGAAGGAAAAACAACCCATCGGGTACAGGTAACATGCAGGAAAAACTACGAGACCAACAAGTATTACAGCTGCGACGACATCATCACCTGATGAATCCATTCCATTTCCGTTCCATTTTTCTCTACGGAATGTAGGTGAGAAATTTGATTTAAAAAGCGACTGCTATATTTGTGAAAAAGTCAGCTTTACATCGTAGGAAGGATCGTCAGATTGCGTTGTAGCAACAATAGAAATTAAAGAAAAATTACTTAAAAATATGATTAGCCGAATAAATATGGAAAAAGGACAAGAGCCCTTCTGTTAAGTGTAACTGACCGTGTATCACCTAAGGCATGATACCATGACTTTTCCGAAACGACGTAAGTGAACGAACTGCAGGTAGACCTAGGACGGATGAAGATAGACTTTCATTGCTTTATAAAACCAATGAACGGTAGGGTACCGGGTAGGTGATGCTATTGTCGGACACAGAAAAAATAAAAGCTTCAAGACGTTCTGAAAATTAGCATTAAGTGGCAAGGTTCCTAACGGAAGTGAGTCACGCTGTCACTCACATGTTAGTTATACCCTAACACGCTGTGGCGCTTTGTTAATAATACAGCTGCTGACACGTGTGTGATATGTTACAGTCGAGTTGCAGAAATAATGAACCACACAGATGTTGTAAAAGGCATTGCTAGTAAAACAATTTTCTCTTGCAAGATATAAGTGACTTAATAGTATATTGCGATACTAGTTCCGTAAGCGCTCCGTTATGCGCTTACGGAACGAGTATTGCATGCTATTTTTTGCACGATGATTTTTTATATAAATTTATTTATATTAATTGAGATATTAGCTGAAAATATTATGTAAATACACTATTGAAGATGGATGTTATATTTCAGAAAGTGATTCGCATGTGTTGGTTGTTATGGGGACCGAATATTTGTCCTGTTAAAGTCTCCACAAACTGGGGGGGCCTTTGTTCCGGTCTTCGATAAAGGCTTTTACTATAATGGATTTACTTACGGCACTTACTTACTTTGTCATTTTTACAGCACTGAGATTTCTTTTGTTTTCAAAGCGTATGGGAATGCCAACTTACGATCCACGGCAACAATATTCGTAAGTACCACTAATTAGTTACGTCGTGCAAAAAAATACATACACGACTGTTACTTCCAATCTAACAGGGCGAGCGATCGCTTGTTAATAAGTGCAGTGGAAATTATGGTTATATTTTTCTCAGATGTCCACATGATATGTCACAGTCTTAAGCAGACAGGCTCTGAAAATTTAGATGCCTGAATTTATTATTATTATTATTATTATTATTATTATTATTATTACTGTTTACATTACTATTGTCGCTTGTATTATATAACCAATTTCATTTTTGCCTGGTATTATGGTATTATAACACAGAACAGATATCGATATTACCGGAACAACAGTAGGCCTATTCTCATAAATCGGTTGTAAAAAGTAAAGAACTTTATCAACTGCAGTGCCAGTATTTTTTTTAGGCAACGTGTAAACTGCATATCATAAATGCTACCTTAAAATATTAGGTGACTTCTTCGTCAAAGCGAAATGTCTTTGCACTTATATTAGAAAAAAAATCCCAACCTTGTGGAATCCCACTCTCCCTCCCTATCTCTTCCTCACTCTCCCTCCCTCTCTCTTCCTCACTCTCCCTCCCTCTCTCTTCCTCACTCTCCCTCCCTCTCTCTTTATTTCTCTATGTATTTTGGCGGTGTTCGAAAAAACACTGTTATAATGTACTATTTAATTATCTCCTACAAATGTGATACAAACAAAGTTACATTCCAGTTATGCATTTTGGAAGAAAGTGTTGCATGAAAAATACAATCGAAAAAGATAGAGAAATCATCACGACTTTAGCTTAGAACAATAAGGACAGATGCTAGGTTCATTACAGCTTAAATAATTATACAATTGCTTAAAATATGGTGTATGGTACACTAAAGTAAGGTACTCTCCGGGAATAAGTACTTTTCCCCATTTCGGGACATATTACACATTTGTAGGCCTAATACATTCTCTAGCCGCAATTACACGAAAGCATGCCTGCAAAACACATATGGTTTCAAATTGAAACGTCAAATGATAGCGCCACCTACCCGGAATCAGAATCGAATTGAGAATATCTGCAACGTACCCTGTACTGTTGAGGGTTGAGGCATTGCAAGATATTCTGACGGGCCTTTTGGGGAAAGAAAACACGTATTCAGATAGAAAATAAGCATTATTAGAGTCATGATAGTATTAAATAATACCGTGTCAGTTCAGATTTAATTATTGCCCTTTTGATATCAAACACATGGAAAACTATTTTCAACTTTTTGTTAGTCGTAGTAAGGAAGTAATTAAACGATGTCAGACTATAGTTGCAGTAATGTGTGGTATTAAGTATATTAAAATATTTGCAATAAGTTATTAAATTTTCAAGTTAAGAATCATTGGTTTGTAATATTTGGCCCTGTTCGTATCACTGTAGGCCACACTACAGTTCAATGTCAACAGCTTTTTTCTCATAGGCAATCCCACGAGAGTTGGATTTATTAAGACTATTCCATGAATAAAATGTACCTAACGGATTATATAAATAATTATTACTTTCGTGCTTTGTTGTATAAAAACAAAACTAACAGTTGTGAGATCACGGCATACTGTGAATCAACCATCCATGACTGGATTCGAGCTACCATGGTGTGATCAATGCTACCAATGGTGCATGTAAGATGTACGGACCTGGTAGCTGAGCAAGTGGACTGTAACAGTAATCCATTGCAAGAATAATGCCAGTACATATTCTCGAAGTTATAAATGTTTTAATGGTAAACTAACTAGCTCTTTACAAGATGTGATGTAGTTAGACATGAATTAATATATTCAAGATTGCTCGGCCCTTGAATTGATAGACAATGATAATGCTTATTGTCTGAAATTGTAATGTAGGTTATGCTTTAAAACCAAGGAGATTGAATAGTAATATCCTTTTCAAGGGCAATCGAGCACAAGAAGACTTAATATTTGGAATAATAAGCCTTCCGACATAATTGATATAAAATACACAAGAAATTATAATCTTGAAGCTTCTTTCTTGCATTAAGATGATAGTTGCGATAGTAGTTGATGCCCATTGAAGACAAAATCCCTCGATGGCAATTATGATTCACTAACTGTATTTTGAACGGAGGACCAATCCTAGTTTAACACTACGGATAATTGTAGAAATTGTGTTTAGTTCAACACAATAGAAATTAGAATGTTTAAATATTTAGATGCTATCCTTCATTAAATTCGCAGATTGCCGAATCAAACCGGCAATTCACCAGAATGCATAATTCTTCGTAATGTTAAAAATTCAATATAATTGCTTTCTCGATAATAATATCAATATCTTAAAACTCACTTTATAGTGCAGATCAAGAAGAGAATAGCTGAGTAGTAGAATCAATCTTGAATGAATTCTCCATGAAGATTGTTCAAATAATAAATATTCAGCTATTTAGCCAAGCACTTATAGAATGTAGGTGACATTAAAGGTTTCCAAACCTCGTAAAATCGATGATGAGTTGAATAAACTTGATTCTTGAAGGTTATACGGAATTATGATTAATTCCATTGGAATAGAACAAATTATGTCCTTCAAGAACAAACTGATAGAAGAAGGAATAGATAACAATGTGTGAGAAGGATTCCTATTGGTCAAGAATAACAAAGAATTAATCAAAATAGAAACTTATCATACCGAAATGACTTTAAAAGAAATACCTTATAGAATTATAAGATAATGATAAATTAAATATAATTTTGATATTCAGATCTTAGGTATTGATTATAAAAAATAAGTAATAAAGTAATTAAATGAATCCAGTTGAAAAGAATAAATTATAGAACAGATTGAAGTCATTTGTTAAAAAGTAAAAGAAAGCACAAAGAGACATTAAACAATTACAAAGCCAGTCAAGGAATAAAAACCAAATCATTACCAGCTATGAAATGAAGAAGAAATCATAGTCCTAGTATTAGAAGTATGAAATATAAAGGGAATTGACATCAAAAATAAAGTTTCAACATAACTGAACGTAAGACATTGTACATTTCTATTATTTCAATTTCCAAACAAGTTATGTTCTTTAAAATAATCTGTTTTCGTGCCGCTTAGTGGCAACATCTGACTAATAATCACTGTACACTGATACTCGCATCTCCAGTAATGAACATACTATTTTATCACGATAAAACACCATCCTCGCGATTCTTATAAGAATATTACAAGATAAACGGCCGGGATTGGTCTATATCTGAGGAATTGCTAAATGTTATTGGTCAATATCAAACACGCGGCGTATGAGTTGAATAGTCAAATAAAACAGGTTAATTCCAATCGTAAAGCTTGTCTGTATAATGAGCACCTCTATAGCTGCAATTTAAATTAGTCTTTCATGATATGATTCACCAGTAGTATTAATTTGGTTCGATTGATTAGATAGTCACTTTTGATCGGGCAGAGAATTCCGCACACCTTAGGAGTCAGTGTGTAAAAACATTTACCTCGTTAAACGCAGAGTGTGTCTACTCTAGTATATTTCGGTAGTAAACAACTCTATGCACAGTGTTCATAGTGCCAAGTAATTAATTACTTGAGTGTACACCATTCTCTAATCTTCGTTGCAGAACGGCTATCGAACTCGTGTGCGAAAAATAAATTGTCTACTGTTCTAAACAAATCAGGTGTTGGGATTCTATTTTAACTATTCCTTGTGCTTTAATCAGCTTATTACGTATACCACGCAATTCTACAGTAGAAATCCTATTATAGGAACTCAAACTATCCGGATCACCAGTTATCCGGATCGCTTTGGGGTCGTATTAAAGTGGTTTTTGCAGCAGCGAGCATCGGGAAACCCTCTTTCAGGGCCTATTATTTGCGAAAAACAAAACTTTTTGCCAAAAAATGACTGTTTGTCAGCAAAACAACTGACTCTGACTGATATGATGTGATACTTTATGTAAGAACAGTACCGTACGATTTAAATAATAATAATAAAAAAAAACATACACATGACCTTTTTCATGATTTATCCAATTATCTGGATATTTGATTATCCAGATCGGGTCTGGTCCCAATTAATCTGGATGATAGTAGTGCACCGTATTTATGAATGGTATAAAATGGCCGTATAGGCATGAAGTATTGAATTGTGTGTCTTGACGGTCCTTTGTCTACACAATCCCTGTCGGAGGAAACTCCACTGAAGGCTGGTTCTCGTTTGTTGTGTTGTTATGCCCCTTGCTATTTGCCCGCCTATGCGTTAGGTCATTTTCGCCAAAAAGTTAGTGTTAATTTACTGTACTGTACATTTATTTATTTACCCAACTTCCTTCACTTCATACATGCATTCTAGATCTAAACCGTCATAAGCCCATACAAAGTGGACCTCCTCAAATCTTCAGCTCGCATTTTCAGCCAATCTTGAAAATTTGAAGCTGATTATTATACGACTTGAAGTCCTTGCCTGATCAGTAAATTCACCGGTGGAAAAGTGCGATGAAAGTCCGATGAATGTACGACGAACGTCATCTGCCATTTTTTCCATCTGATGAGCCGTTGACTTTACGAACAGGTTGATGGATTTCAGCGGGAGTATTTGAACTTTATAATAATCATTGTAACATGGATTTGCAAGAAGTGGAAATAATAATATATGATGGGCAGGGAACTAGTAACTGAGTGCTAGCATTCTCATAAGTAATGTTTGAGCATCTTAAAATCCATAAAACATATTGCACAGCTAAATTCGGTACCTAACCCAGTGGCGTAGCTAGACCACTTGGGGCCCGGGGTGGATATATTTTTAATGCCCCCTCCCAACAAAAGCTAACAACATGGCTGTTTTTAACTTCTTTTTCTATGGCTAGCCTTTTTTTTTGGTCTTTTTGATCGTCTCCATGGGCTAATAACTCATACAGTATTTGGGTCATTCTTTCGATTGTGGGGAGTTTCGTGTCCCAACCTTGCCAGTCTCGTAAATTAGAAATTTCCTCCCTTTTTACTATTTACTCGTATGTAATCATCATTTATCTAGTTAAAATATAAAGAAGTATATTTTTATTCTGATATATTGTGGTATTTAATAGATTGAAATGTTGACAGGAACTACAAATTACCCATGAAATCAATGTCCCAGCTCGAAGTATTGCATTTACGAAAGCTAAGAAATTGACCGAGAAGTCTTCTAAAAAAATTGTAAATACAGGAACTGCAGAAGGTATGCTCACTCTCATTGATGATATTACGATAATTATTTTATTCTTATTTGTACTGTGTTATTTATTTTTATTTAAGGGCTTAACTGAGTGTCCCTGCATTACGCCAGTCAACACCGTAACGCACGTAGAAATTAAATTTTCGCCAACTATGCTATTGCGGCATTACGTACGGCCATAAGTTAACTGGGAAGAACGATGGCAACAATGTGGCAACGACAAAAGTATTCCTTGTGTGATTGTAGGAAGCGTAAGAGCAAAAAACCAGATTTTTCAGGAAAGTACCTTAATTGCATGTCAACACCGTAACGTAGGAAAAAGTGCGATTTTGTGATTTTTTAAATATTTTTACTCTAGCAAAGAATTTTTGGCTGTATTTGAAGATAAAGCATGTGATGAATCGTCTTTTTTTTTCAGTCTTAACTTCGAAAACTTATTAACAAAAAAAAAAATGTCAACTCCGTCACGATTCGTTACGGTGTTGAACACTGTTACAGTGGTGACTTTATTGGCTTGCATATGTTTAATTTAATTTAAATTTAGCTTATTAATTGTATTTACCTCATTATGTGAATATATTATCGAAAACATGTCCACATCTTGAAATGAATGTCCACACCATAACGCAAGTGTCTACACAGTAACGCAGTCTCCACCCCATAACAATAAGTAAAATGGCAGTAAAATGGCAATAGTTAGCACTAATTTTTAATTTTTTAAAATGAGGAAGCATTTATGCACTCTATTCTTAGCATGCATGGGATATAAAAATAAATATTTAACATTAAAAAGTCTGACCATGTAACAAAATTTGGCGTTAAAAAATCTCGATTCTCTATTCTAAATAAAAAGTTTTAATTTTTTTGTCCATTTTAGTAAATATTTGAGATAAAATTGATACAAGGTGAATCGCAAGCCGATGACCTATAGAAGCAATGAATAAAAATGCTTTAATATTTCAAATTGTTAATATTAGGACCGGAAAACGCTCCGTTACGGAGTTGACTGATATTTGCACCTACTGATATTAAACAAATTATATCTAATTTAGCGATTAACATTGAGCTCGGCGAATTCACTGGGAACAGGTTAAGCTAACTGATTAGCAAAATACAAATGTGTGCATAATTAAAACGTAATGAAATGAAAAGAAAATGTATGTTTAAATATGACAAAAGAAGAATGTTAACGAAATTTTATGGTAATAAACGACAGTTTTCATTTTAGTCGGAGAGTCAGATAATAAATTAGCAAAATCTGGAATAAATTAATATGTAATAGAATATGTAATAGTCACGTTTAAAATATTCTTTTCATAGCGTTAACATCAGAAAATTGTCTAATTGTCTTATAAAAGTTTATTTTCATAGTCAAATTGTTCCCGATGTATAACATTGCTAGTCCACATTATTAAGCGCAAATGGTTTTTTTAAAATTATTTTCAGTTTTGAAAAAAAACTTTTTTCACAAGTTGCAACTAAAATGCAAATAGAAAAAAAAAACTTTAGTGCCTAACATAAGTTTGGAATTGATTCTTGAAAGTCTTTTAATCCTTTAAAGGTCATCATGCACATTCAGTGTTTAAGTTAATTTATCAATTAAGACTTGCTCAATTTTCTTCAATTAAATGATACATTTTCTGCAAGTGACCCATAGCGCATCTTCTAGAGGCCTCTCGCGATCGACTCCTGAACTCATTTTTCTGTTAACGTTAAATGAAATTAGGACCTATTCTATTTTTCGTCAGTTAAATGATACATTTTAGCGCGGTAGGCAATTGCGCATCTCCTAGTAACCTCTCGCGGCCCACTCATGAACCTGAGGCCAAATCATTGGTAACTGGTGTCAGTTTTTTTATTCTTAACACGTCAAATACGCTATTTTTTATTTAATACAAAACGGTCGATGAGTAAAAAAAAAGTGGAGCATTAATTTTCATATTAGGGTGGGGCATCAATGGGGGCCCCCATAGTGAGTGGGGTCCGGGGTGGACCGCCCCCCACCCTAGGAACGCCACTGACCTAACCTCATTATGGATAGCCTGTGCTGTCAGTTTCGAGATATTTGAAATTAATAGATTTTTATGTAGAATATTTTTTATTTCTTTTCTCGTCTTGAAACAGAATCAACTCTTCACTTTCATTTTCGGAGGACTCACACTCTGATGAAGAGGAGTTCTTTTGCATTCGCACGAAAATAAACTCAATTTACTAATGCTAGTGGCAACTGTCGTCTGCTTCTCTGCTCCGCCATGTTTGTCATCTAAGAAGCATCGTACTTTAAGTTCGATGAGTCTGATTGCAATCGATGACTTCCACCGGGCTTTCACAGGTGAGTTTACGAACAGCCAGATGCTTTCCCGGTGGATTGTCCGTTGACTTTACAAACACCCTGGTGAAAGTCCAATGACATCGGTGGAATCAGTTGCGTTCCTAGGCGGGGCAGTGGGGGCGGTCCGCCCCGGCCCCCACTTCCCATGGGGGCCCCAGTGATGCCCCACCCTAATATATAAATTATTGTTCCACCTCTTTTTTTTACTCATCGGAATGTTTGTATCAAATAAAAAGAAAGCGTATTTGACGTGTTACCAATAAAAAAAATTAACTTCAGTTACCAATGTTTTGGTCTCCGGCCGCGAGTGGTTACTAGGAGATGCGCAGTTGGATACTGTGCTGAAATGCATCGTTTAACTGATGAAAAATAGAACATGTCCTAATTTTTGTCATATTTAAACATAATTTTTCCCCATTTCATTTAGTTATGCTCATATTTCTCTTTTGCTAATCAGTTAACTTAATATTATTGGACTAATGTATGTTTGTAATTAATAAATAAATGCATTAAATACTACATGAGTTCGCTCCCTTATTCTGTCTATTATTTTTTGATATGGATTAGCCCATGGAGACGATCTGAAAGACAAAGAGGCTAGCCATAGAAAAAAAAGTTAAAAACAGTCGTGTTGGTAGCTTTTGCTGGGGGCAGAGGGCCTCAAAAATAAATCCGCCCCGGGCCCCAAGTGGTCTAGTTAAGCCACTAGGTGGAATCAATCGATGGCTTTAAAAACGGGCCCATTGCTTTTATTTGGAGCGTTCACACTAGGATACGGGTGGCGATCACAGCATTTACAGATTGCCAAAACAGCAAAGTTGTAGGCTATATGAGGGGTCTGTTAGCAAACCCGGCAATATCCATTTTATAAAATATACAGATGCTAACTTCTAATGAAAGTTTAAGGCATTTCCTGGTACATATTTAGTGTATCTGTTGTAAATCTGAGTTCCTCTCTTATGTGGGAAGGATTCTTAACACATAAACTGAAGATGTAGCAGCAAATGTACTAAACTTTCATTAGAAGTTAGAATCTCTATTTTTTCAAAATGGAGATTGCCAGATTTGGTAATAGAGCCCTCATATGTGTAATTCAGTTGTGTAGTTGAGCTCAGCGAAACTAGTTATCCAGCCATGATTTTAGATTTGATTAATAACTGAAGATTTTATAAGTACAGTGGAATGTCGATCTGTATTTGGGAATCGAAATCAATGAGAAATTGTTTTTTCATGTAGCTACTATTGACAATACTAGCAGTGACTCTCACAAATGACCCACGTGTGTTCACTGCAGAAACCGGTGACCGTCACTTGTGTCCCAGTGTGAAGAGGCCCTAATATCTGTGTTCTGCAATTGCATTTTGTTATTTAACATTGGATATAGGTTTTATTGCTATATAAAATGCTATATAATTAAAGTATTGTAAAATTTTTATTTCCGTTTATTTAATAATATTTGCCTGATTGATTACTTCGTGTTATTAGCGACGGCAATCGTTAGCTTAAAATATTCATCTGTAACATCGCTTATATATTTGTGTCAGATAATACATTCTTATATAATATTCGAAATTGAAGAATGTATCTGACAAGAAAACTCACCCATCAAGCTATCTACATGATGGACTTCCAAAGTCTGAGAGCTGAAGAGACATAGGTCGAATCTTGTCGAATGAGAATATATTTTAGAGACGTAAAGAAATCCAACATAGGATAATTGGAAGCGGAGATACAAGAGCACAAGCTTAGCATAAAGGTAATAAGCGAATGTTTTCTTGCTTTTCAACTCAGCAATATTCTATTCCCTAACATGTGACTCTCATGGCTTGCCTTTTGTAACAGACTCCGGGTAGTACGAAAAAGAGTAAATAAAAGCATACAGAGTAATGGTTTATACTGAAAATTAAGGGGAAAATGGGGCTTACCTAGGTATCCATTTCCTACTACGTAGTAGTTGGCGTAAAATGAAAAACCACGTACTGAAAGTACGTTGTAAATATTCTGAATTCAATTTGAGCCCAGTCGTAAAACTTCTGATAATAAATTACCTATAGAATGCTACTCTAGTTTAGATATGGCAAGTTTTTCAAATACGGGCACAAAAAGTGTTATCTAAAAATAAAAGTAGCTAAAACCCTTTCAAATAAACTGAAAAATTTACACTCAAAAGTTAATCCTTGAACTATCGAACAGTATATGAACTAATCTCTGAGTCTTACTGGTTTACTTGCTTTACAGCAAACCCTGAAACTGCCCATATTTTTTAAAAAAATTCTTAGAGGGAAATAGGCACCATTGCAGAGAATATGGGGATAGTGTTTAAATTTCAAGTATAAATAAATAACATAATTTGATCTTTTTTCTGTCATATTAAGCTTTAACTACCTAGGTAGGAGCTGATGAATGAAAAAAACTATACATTTGAACATTTACAATGAATCAAATGCCACCACACAAAGTAATAAACCTCCTTTCAAGTCATAAAAGAGAACTCACTTTTATATTTGTGGAAGGATGCAAGGGTTACCAATCCCCAGGGAAGCTAACCTACTCCCTACAAACGGACCCACCCATAGGTTATGATGAATCCCAGTAGGACCAGTGAATTTTAAAAATTTCAATTTAAATTTTTAACTGATTCCATTTCATAAAATCATATACAAATATATTTAACTAAAAGAGTATTTTCCTTGTGAAGCAATCGATGTTGGTTGGTCTGGAGTGTTATAATTGATGCCAGTCAGTGGCATAATTATCTCGTTTTAATTTATATTATCTACGTTAAAGCTCTTCTTTTCCATCGACTGTCTATAAAAGACTTAACGAATCCATTCCACATTTTTGCGAAGAAGTTTAACGATAAAGGTGGTATTTTTGAGAAATTATCTTAATACACATTCTCGTCCCAGAAATATTTTCTTGATGCACTATGCTGTAAGATGATGCACTGCAGAGTTGTACCCACAATAAGGCCACACTCAAAATATTACCCATTTCCATTTAAATGGTCGCGAAGTGGAATTATACAAGAGAACGGAAGTGTTAGTTAATTGTTGGACTGATGTTTGGTTGGGAATTGAGCTTGAGTAGATAGATAGACATTTATTGCTGGAGACGAATAATGTATAGCAACGTCAAGATAAGAAAATACAACTTACAACTATAATTAAAACAATTCAATATTATGTTATTTAACACTGTAGAGAGGATTAGCTGATAAATATCTTCTAGTTGTTCTTTTAAAATTACTTATAGTCATTCTCTTTATGTTTTCTGAGGGACTATTGAATAAATTCAATGATATCCCCTCATTAAACGGGGAGGTTCCGCTAATTTATTTAATACTTCAAGTAAAGTCACTTGATTTTGTTAATAAATTTATACATTTTCTAATGATACTCTCTGCAAGATATCACCGAAAATATGAATACTTCATATCGTCCTATATACAGCACCAAACTGTAACATTTTAATGAATTTTTAAGTGCTTTGCATATAACTTTAGAAACATTTTTATAATGACAAAATGTTATTTTATATGCATATATGCAAACATAACACTACATATTCCCTAAGCAACTTACTTATTTTCACAATCTGCTACATCTAGAAACCCTTTAGAATACAGGATTCATGGCTTCGTCAAACAAAACAAGAACAAACAAACACTTTACAAACAAATATGACAGGTACTAAAAAAATAATACAAGGACTAAAATGATACAAGTCAAAATTACTCAGTAGTACAAATAATATTGGGTGAAAATACAAAAATAACTTAATCATGTAAAACATTTAAGATGTTAGGAACTGAGAAGTATAGTAACAGATAAATCATACAGAGAAATAGATTTGGCCCTTAAAATAACCTTGTTGATTCTATGGAAAGTGGGAGAGGGATAAGAAATCATATTTTTTTTATATATATAAACTACCTATTCCCATGCATAAGATATTCCTCCACTGAGTAGAAACTACCATTAATCAGAAATTTCTTTAATTCCTTTTTAAAATTCTTGGCTAATTGTATGTTTTTTATGCAAGAAGGCAATTTATTGTATAAAACTGTCCCGTTATACTTAAAGCTATTTTTAAAAAGCGTACTTTTATGCCAAGTGCTGTGTAAATTAGATTTGTTCCTTGTGTCGTGATGGTGTACCTGTTCGTTTGAGAGAAAGCTGTTTAGTTGGTTTCGCGTTTGTATAAGGACCTCATTTATGTATATTCCAGGCAGTGTCAGTATATTTAATTGCTTAAATAATGGTCTACAGCTATTGTTTCTGGGTACATTGAGCATTATTCTTATTACTTTTTTTTGGATTCTAAATATTCTGACACTATGATTTGATTTACCCCAAAACATTACACCGTACATCAAACGGGAGTGAAAGTAAGCAAAGTATGCAACTCTGAGGATTTCTAAACTGACCGATGATCTGAGGCTGAAGATTGCAAAACATGTTTGGGCAAGTTTCTTTGCTAGGTGTTCCACTTGTGTGTCCCATTCCAAATTACTATTTACCCAAACGCCTAGAAATTTTGTGTTTTTTTCGTAATTCACAGGTTCACTACCTAGGAGAACAGCTGGTAACAATTCGTTTTTATTATTTTTGTGTTTAAATTCTATTGCTATACTTTTATTTGTATTAATAATCAATTTATTATCTCTAAACCATGAAGTAATCAGTTTAGTCACATTATCAGTATTTGATTGTAATTCTTGTATATTCATCCCTGAGACTAAGATATTGGTGTCATCAGCAAATAGTGATAATCCCATATTTTTGTTGCTATTTTGCTCCATTAAATCTCCTAGATCATTAATGTACAATAAAAAAAGCAGGGGCCCTAATATAGATCCTTGTGGAACTCCCTGTTTTATAAATTGTAGATTTGACTTAATGTGTTTGTACTCCCTATCTTTATCATCAAAATATTTCATTTCCACTAGTTGATTTCTATTTTTTAGATAAGATTCAAACCAATTTAGCGGGATACCCTACAACATCACCCTTATTATACTCAACCTCCTAGTAGCCTAAAGCAAATTAGAAGGCTCTGGCATCAACTGGATTTAGGTCCATGGTAGAAGGGTGTCGTGCAGATCGGCACAGTCCCATTTTCGTGCACATCGGCATAGTACTTTTATCTTGTAATGGTTATCGTGGTCATCGCCATACACCGCGTTGGGGGTAGGGGTGGACATAGAGATCAAACCTAAAGCCTCCTTCACTATGGCTCCAAGGTAGCACCCCTTAGCTACCGTGGCTACGGAAACCGGCCGTTGATATCGTAGATAAGTTAAGTCAGGTTAGGTTGGGTTAGGTTAGGTTAATTCAAAGTCTCATTCAATCGCAGGCAGATACTTTATGAATGATTTCTAAACAATATTAATGTACACAGTATGTATCTATAATAATAAAAGGAAGTGTTTTTCTTTCTGTCTATCTAGCAGTTACTCTGAACTCCATTGCATTCAATACGATAATGTAATTCCAACTTTGTCTCTATGTCCACCCCTACCCCAAGTTCACGAAGGGTGTGTGACGATGAGCACGATAAATGTACTATGTACTATGCCGATGTACACGAAAATGTGACTGTGCCGATGTGCACACAACCGGTAGAATTCCAGGAGCGTTCAACCTGGAATTGGTTTTCCATTTGACTTTAAGTTCGAAAGTTTGTTGAGTGGATTTAAGTTTAGATTAATAAGATTATAGATTATAAGGATGGAACGACTGGCCCTGAATCAAGAAGAAGCTTTCAAGCATTTAAAGACGAAATTCCCACAACTCAGTGATGAATCTTTGTTCGACCGCAAATTCAAGAACTCTTTAAGGATGAAACATTAAATAAGGCCATTGAAGAGAAAGTCTTGGGAAGTTTTCAAAACTATTGTTTACAATTTCTTAGGACATCAAAGAGCTGAAAATTACAGTCTAGCTGTTATTGAACTTCTAAAGAGAACATACCAAGAACTAGGTTGCAATAGACCCATGTTGCTGAATATACAGACTACAAACTAAAACCACAAAAAGGGAAACGCTCTAGGGAATAATTAGGTCTAAGTAGGTAAGAATCCAAAGGGAAGAGTTCCATACATCTTGAAACCAAGACCTAACAAAACATTTCTGGTATCATAATCCTATTCTACGAATCAATTTTAGTTAGAATAGACCGTTTTTGTCAAGGATAGAGACATCTTTTATTTTTTGTAGACAGTAATATAACCAAACATTATTATATCGAATATTATATTTTTGGTTTTTATATACGAAAGTCGAAAATGCTAGGAGGATCGAATTTCATGTAACAATCGTTCATGATGGGGTACGGTGCTAGGCCACAGGTGCTGAAGGATATGCTACCTTTTAGTAGGAGGAAATGGTTTGCGAAGGACAGGAAGAACAGAAAGAAAGAGGAGCGAAAAATATAAGTTTGAGTTTGCGAAAGAATGTGGAATCTTGCGGGAACTTTGTTACGTTAAAGTATGAAAATTCAAAATATGTGTGATTTTGTAAACATTTTTTACTGAATTTAGTGCTAATTGAATTGTAATAATATAGCTTATAAACACTCAATTGTATCCAAATGTAAGGACAAGAGGTTAGCTGCACACCGATAATTATTATCTGGCATCCTCTAGCGTAAAAAACAGCCATACAACAAGAAAGCTATTTACTATAAAATGCACTGTAGTGGGGTTTGTTTTGCTGATACAGGTGCCGCATTTTAAAAAATCAACTTCGAATTTCGTAATATTTGAGTTTATTTCCCCTTGGGTTCGAATTAAAAGAGTATTTTGTTATTATTATTATTATTATTATTTTTCATTCAGCTGTGTTTATACTCCTTTTTAGCTGCGAGGCCCCATCAGGAGTTCGGGGTGTGTGTCTATACAGCAGGGTAGGCCATGGAACCATTGATTGTTAACTGTTTCTATTATTGGTGTGTTTATAATGAGTAAATTTCAACCGATATTAATTTAAAAGGATATCATACAAGATGAAATGGCGAGGATGATTCATGGTATGTAAATATCCAATGCGGAATTTGCCTTTACGATTGGGGAAACCATGAAAAAACCCATGTTAAAATGTCCGGTCACGGGATTTGAACCTGTTACCTCCCGAATGCGAGCCCAAGACGTTATTATTCTTAGTATTTATTATTGTTATTATTATTATTATTATTATTATTATTATTGTTGTGGTAGATTTCCTTACTACGTAGCATTTTAACTTGTATTTCGCTTTTTATCACATATTCAAGTTACACCCAGAGCATAGTTATCTCCGGTAAGAGAACAATTACATGAACCGCGCTTTTGAGAGATTTCTCATTTTATCGTAATTTTTAAAATTTATAATCTCGATTTAGAGAAATGGGTCGGTTAAAATTTTCAGTCTAATGTGATTTGCATGCTTTGTTCAAAGTCATTTCAAAGCAAACTAAGAAAGGCGTTGTAGGGTTAGCATTCTGTCAAACTCGAACACGTGTTCAATTTAGCTGAAGGAAAAGGTTGTTGTCCTCTGAACTACACGATGTTTCTTCTCGAGGGCTGTGCGATCTCATTTTCATGGCAAGCTATTACTGTCTCGTGTACTCCCAGGCGTCTTCCATTAAGGCCGGGTCATTGTGTGAGATAGCGAACTCAAGATAGTTTTAAAATTGAATCGTATTTGAACTTAATTTTAAATACAGCACATTAAAAGAGTAACTCAGGTGAAGGATGAAAAGTGACTTCCCTTACAGGAAGTATTCAATCCCGGACGAGCCTATTTATCTGAATGAGTTGTCTTTTTTTTCCAAATGTGCAGGTGAATTTGGCTTCATTAGGTCGAACATTCATTTAGGAAAAAATACTTTAATACAAAATATAGCCAATAGTTTAAGGGGAACATACAGGGTAAAAAATTGTTTTCTAACGTATAGAGAGGACGTTTCTCTTCATGTCAGGTGCTGAATTTTTACAATAGGTTAATGGGTTATGGCCATAAATGTGCGAGTCTGCTGTTACTTTGTTGTTTACTATTATTAAGGGCCAGGTGTTCCTGTTGCTTACAATTTTATCTAGACACTTCATATTAAATTCCTCATACCGTCATGTCTATACAGCAAGGAGAGTCCAGGGAATCTAATGAGTAGGATAAATAATTCCTTCCACACATTTGTCCACTTCTCGTAATTAGAACTTCTAAAACTACGGTGAGTCCCATGCAAGAATTGGCTAATCATGCGGGTTTCTGCGTCACGGCGGCCCCTGCTCTAACTTCCAAGCGATTGTGCGAAATATCTACGCAACTAAAGCCGCGAACGGTGTAATGATTCAGGTTCTCACATTTACAGTTGGAATTACAATGAAAATAACCACATACGTCATCGCAAGAGATGTTGGAAATGTCCTCCTCTTGCTTCCACACAACACTGGCATCTTTTCAGAAAATTTTCTTTCACACACATAAGTTCAGCTTCCAAGATAGAGTTAATTTCTCTTGTGATATTGTCTTTAATTCTTCTAATGTATGGAGAATTGACCTATACACTTTATTTTTCATGTTTCCCCATAAATAATAGTCATAGACTGTTAGAAGAACTTAAAGACAATAATATCACAAGAGAAATTATCTCTATTTCGGATGCTGAACTTATGTGCGTGAAAAAAAAAACTCCTGAAAAGATGCCAATATTGTGTGGACACAAAAGGAGGGCATTTCCAACATATCTTGTGATGTGGTACGTGGTTATTTTCATTGTAATTTCAACTGTAAATGTGAAGACCTGAATCATTACACAATTCGCGGCTTTATTTGCGTAGACATTTCACTCGATCGCTCGGGAGTTAGAGAAGGGGAAGCTGCGACGCAGAAACCCGCATGATTGGCCAACTCTTGCGTGGGACTCACTGTATAATCTTCATAATGCCGGTGAGTCATTTGGAGAATTTAATGTAGTACCGGCATGTTGCCATGGTAGCGCAATGGTAGAGCGGCGGCACGGAGAGCCGAAGTTCCTGGTTAATTGAATTTTTCAGTCTGACTCTACCTTTTTTCTACAAAATATTGTTACATGTGGAGATTATCGTATGTAATGTCATGAGTGACTGAAATCGAGCGGAGTTCAAAGTCCAGAGTTATGTTTATTAAGACGTAGATGACAGAATCACATTACGTTAATATTTTAATTACTTAAGTATAGGAAGCCTTCGTTAATCACAAGGCATACAGCTAGATCATTATACAGAGTGCGGCATTTATCGTTTCCCATTTTCAAAACCGTGGAACACATTTATTTAACAAAGAAATAAGCTCCATTGAACATTTTAAAATGTCTTACAGTCTTGGATTTGCAATTCTGGTCTTACTTTTTGAATATGATGTCCTTGAGATGCCCTCCATTAACTTCAACACATTGCTACAATCTCCCTCGTACTCTGGCCATTACGCGATGTGTGGTGTCTTTCGTAACATTTGCAATTTCCTGCAAAACCACGCATAATCCACGAGCGGCCACTTCACATTCCTAAAGTCGTGGTGTGGTGTGCCATTGCAGCGCAGGGTATTATTGGCCCTTATTTCTTTGAGAACGGTAATGGTGCTTCGGTGACTGTCAACTCTGATCGTTACAGTCACATGCTGCAATCTTTCTTCCTACTAGAGTTGACACATCGTGACTGGTAGGCTATATTGAGAGATTGTGGTTTCAACAGGATGGTGCTGTAGCACATACTGCACGTCTTTCAATGGACACGCTTCATGCTGCTTTCCCCGGCCGAAATCTTACCAGGTTTGGTGATATCCAATGGCCCTCCAAATATACCGACCTTACTGCACCAGATTTTTTTTAAATTTTGGGCTATCTGAAGTCTAAAGTTTTCGCTCATGCCCTCCCTGACATTAACAGTCTTAAAAATGAAATTCAGCAGGAAATTGTAAATGTTACGCAAGATACCACACACCGCGTAATGGCCAGTGTACGAGGGAGATTGCAGCAATGTGTTGAAGTTAATGGAGGGCATCTCAAGGACATCATATTCAAAAAGTAAGACCAGAATTGCAAATCCAAGATTGTAAGAGATTTAAAAATGTTCAATGTAGCTTATTTCTTTGTTAAATAAATGTGTTACATGGTTCTGAAAATGGGAAACGATAAATGCCGCACCCTGTATTAGGAAACAGTAAACAAACGCTTGACCGCCTGTAGCCACTAGCGTTGAAAACTTGTTATATTTATTTATTTGGTGGCTTTTTAGAAACACTGTATACTTAAGTGCCAGATTTATTAAATTTTGCCTTTTACGAAAACTTATTTACAAAAATATGACATCGTTTGTCTTAATAGCTGATGTGTTGTTCATTTACTTTACCAGAAATGAAACTTCTCGTGTTGAATGTTTGCGTGTTTTGAAGTCATAAAGATGTCATGTTGTCTTCGTTAGGTGTAGCCAGATTTAGGGGAAGGTTGCTCTGGTTGGACCACTTTACAAAAATATTATATATCAATTAATTATAAAGGTCAATAGGCCGGACAAAATTGTTATACGAAGCACATACCCATGGTTAACAACATATATTAATTTAACATTCGATATTCATTTTCACTAGCAATAATTCCAATTTGGTTAAAATACATGAAGTGGTCCATTCATTGGATCCCGTGTCCATGAATGGACCACATGATTTCCATGAATGGACTGGAAGGGTTAATTCATTAAAATTTAAAATATATTAAAAGTTTTTATTAATATGAGCATAAATACTAGGCCAACACTTATGCATAAGGTAGAGCCTATCATGAACGTTAATTATTATAAACAAAGTTCAGGGTTTCTGGAAAACTCATTGAGAATAAACAAAGTCTTATGGATATAAATTCTAGAAAACATAAAGACACAAACATACTTTTCAGGAACATTTAACCATATTCATGACAAATTAAAAATATCATAACATTAAACACAATTTACCGGCCTAGATTAGGGAAACACAATTAGCACAGAAGTACCACTTGGTACTTTTGCACATCATGCATGCACCCAAATTCTACAAGACATGCACTGGCTCATTTCATCAACTTCACTCTTTTGACACATTTCACAGAACCATGATTCTTCAGAAGTGGCTTGTTGTGTTTTTTTTTTTTTTTAGATTTTAGCCTTTGCTTTGTTGTCTTCTTACTTTTGAAGGAAAGTTTTCTTTTACTTGGTTGTTCCAATTGAGTTGTATGTGGAGAACCAGTGATAATGAAAGCCCTCTGAGTCCCTCTTCCACGTCTACATTTTACCACATTGTTCACGGCTTTAGGAAGGGGCGATATTTCTTGCACTGAGATTGCGGAATGATTAGCGTTTGCAACAACATCCTGGTTTGAAGAAATGTTTTCGGCTGGTGCGATATCCACACTCGACCATGGCAATAGAATACTGGCTGTTACAAAGTGATGGCCCTCAAAAACGTTTCGTCAACTGGCCAAACAGCAGTACATCTGAAGCCGTTTACAGCAGTACCAATACCAACTGTTTCAGCTTTTCCGTACGCTATACCAAACCATTCTGATATCTGGAATTGCGTAACACACCTCCCTGGGTGAGGTCTTAACCATGCTTCTATGGCATTAATGTAGTAAGTGGATCAAGGTTTGAAAAACGATAGATCCAATGGCTATAGTCTATGAGTGGTGTGCCCAGGTAGTGCTAACATAATAACACCACTCTCACGTGCCAAATCCAAGGCTTCCAGATTTCTGGTGTGGGTTGTATGTCCATCTAGAAGAAGTAGCACCTTTTTTTTGTGCTGGTTGGACATTTGCTATAAAATGTTGCAACCAATGCATAAAGAACTCTTTGTTTATATACCCACTCTCTGGGTTGAATGCAAAGATGGTTCCTGGAGGTGCACCATCTTTGAGTTCGTCTTTTCCTCGAGCTCTTTTAAAAATTACTACAGGAGGAACGTATTGCCCTGCCGCACTGACACAAAACAGCTGTTGTCGTCACTCCCCGTTCGCCACTAGAAATTGCACCAATTTTGTGCTTTCCTCTTTCACCAATTACTTTTCTTGGTTTCTTTTGGACAGTTGTCATGTCACTTTCGTCCACATTGAATATGCGAGTGACATCAAGGTTTTTCTCATCCACGACTCGTACTAGGACATCAAAGAATTCACAAACTCTTTCCCTGTTAAACCCTGAAGCTCTAGATAACGACGTCGCTTCTGGTTGCCTAAGGCTTAGTTCGACGTGTCTTCTCATGAATGCGTAATACCATTTTTATCCCGCCATCTTGTTCTGTTTGTTGAATAAATGGGGAATTTGATGCCTTTCAGCAACAGAAAATGCCAGCCTCCTTAAATGTTTGGGAGTAACGCCGAACATGCACTGCTCCAACTTAAGTACATGTTTAACGATTTGTTTTTCAATCTCGGGTGAAATGTCACTCATGCTTCCCATTAATTTCTTCCCCTCTACTGCGAACAAATTTTTACCATCAATGTGTCTTTTAAGTGCTGCTTTGGGGACCTCATATTGCCTCGCAGCTTCGTTTAGCCCCAAGTCACCATTTCTTACAGCAGAGGTAGCCCTATCCATCATGGTTTCATTCCGTCTCCCATATTTTACTCCTTTAGGCATGCTAGAAAAATGAAAGGAAAGTTAGTTCGCGTTGTAATGATTTCCTATTGAAGTGCATAATTTTTCTCACGACATTTGAAATAGTTCCGTTTCTTTTTTCAAACATATTTAAATTTTATTTTATTATTGTACTATTATTTTACGAAAAACTCGTTAAATCTATAATACACACGAATTTTAACATTAGTACAATGGTCTGGTTTATAACTGGCAACCCTTAAACAACTTAAATATTTCTAACAAAATGGTAGGCGCTATGAATGGACCGGCCCATTCATGGGATCTCTTAGCGGTTCAAATGCGGCAACAACGCAGCTTCGCCTTCAGTGGCTGGTCAGCAGTTATGATTTCGACATATTGAAACTGCTTTAAACGTATAGATTTGAGACGAATTGACTATTCATCGGGTATTTCAAATAAGACATGGCATTAAATGTACGTACTAATGAATTACTTACGAAAACCAATATTGGAAAATAACACGAAAACACAAAAAACTTACATGAGTTGACTGCAAGTCCGCTTCTGGAGAAATCACTCTCAAACTAACACGGCAGATTCTCCCTCTGATGTAGTATCCTCACCTATCGCTAGGTATCACTATCAACAAAACTTCAAGCAAATATAACGGTGGTCCATTCGTGGAGCCGGTCCAACGATAGCAACCTTACCCTAAGTTGATGAGAGGATTGAGATGATTTTTCAGCTTGAGTTTTTATGTCTGTCGCAAGTGGTTTGTTTAGTCACTGAACTTCGTTATTTTCGGATCACTACTGTAAGGTTGTGCTTTAGTGATGTAGAAGTCTGCACCTGTAATAATTGTACTGCATACAGATCTTTGGATACCATCAAGTTTTGTCAGGTAACGAGGGTTGTCTTCACCCAAACTTCACATCAGTAGCTTAGATAATATGAAGTCTTATGAGGGAGATATAATTTTAGCAGTAACTAGGTTTTAAAAGGAAGAAACTTTTGAACAATGGATATAACACCTTAAATATTTGAAATGATCTGTTACTTATTGTCAGTATATGCTGGAAATAGGTATTTCAATATTAATCTGATTTTGAACAGAGAGAGGTTCTCTTAGCCATGGAAATCGTCTAGTGATTGATTTTTAGTTTTAATTTTATGGAGCATTGTATGAGTTGGCTCAAAGTTTGTGGATCTGTTTGAGAGCTTTTGAATGTGTGTCCTCCGCCGAGGATGAGTCGGTAACATGACTGCCAAGCATAATGACTGAATCAGAAGCAATATGGGAATCTTAAAAATCCTCGTAGGTAGGAAAATTAATTACGCTGCCGCTTACCAGTTGCCCTTCCCAAAGCCTGAGTTTTTATTTAAAAGAAAAGAAAATGATCTAAGTTCAGACCCGAATCGTCTTGTTTAGCAATGATCTAAGGTGAACAAATCGAAGTTTTGATCCCCGTTCAGATGTGAGCGCTTGGCAACACCGCACAAACAGTTGAGTATCGCGAGGTGCGGTGAACATCGTAACTTCTTTTCTTCGCATTCCTGTGTGTTTTCCGAAAGGAAGGGGGGAAATGATCGAAATTAAGCATAAATAGGATCGTTTTCCTAATCTTTTCAAGGAATTAAGGATGAACTGGTTGAAATTTTCTTGGGAAAATATAAAGCATAATAGAATCCAGAAAACGGATGCGATAACATTCTTGCTAAAGCAAAATTCATGGAAAAATATTGCCTCAGATTTCATTTCTGGTAATACAAATCAATGGCCTTAATCGGTCTTGGCAAACTTTAAAATTGTGTTATGAGAACATAAAAAAATAGAATGAAGAAAGCATTAATAGCTCTATACCAGGGGTTCCCAACCAGGGGGGTGCGCACCCTGGGGGGTGAGGATCTTTTTAGGGGGGCGTGCAACAATTTGAAATTCATATTTTGAATTAGTGTTGTTGCCTTGACGAGCCACAAGAATTTTTAATCGGTTAACTTAACGAAACAAATACACAGACACATACCGTAATTAACAAGAATAACAGAAAAGTGTGAATTTACACTTTATAATTTTATAAATTTTAACTACATTTTCCCTGTCATATTAAATAGTGATATCTTGTCCTCAACACGTTTATAATAATCAAACGTAAAACCTAATATCTCAGCGCTGGTGAAAGCAAAACAGTGCCAATCATCTCACTAAAATTCAGTTTTTAACTCTACATTGGACATTTCTGTTTCTACATTTAGCTTTTTTATGAACTGTACTGAGATTCAAATAAGACTCACAATTAGATATACATTTTCGTGTTTTGAATGTGTATGTGTGACAGCAAAAGCATCACAGGATAAATAAGAATAATAAAAAAGGTGAGCAATATTAATTTTATTTTTACAAGTATTATAGGGATCTTTAAAGTATAAAAGTACTGACAATCACGTTTTTAGGCCTTCTTCTCCCCAGCACTATCAAAGGGGGGCGTGAGGTTTTCATGATATTAGTAGGGGGCGTCATCTGAAAAAGGTTGGGAACCACTGAATGATCTAGACAATGATAAAACACACGGGGAACCCGACGAAATTAATTTTTATCAGAAGAAACTATATATAAGAGTAATCTGACATCAGTAAAATAGCAAAGAGATATTATAATAGCGTAAGTAATTTATAATATTCATGTTGTAGAATTACATTACACTGCAATAAAATGAACCTAACACAGCCTATGTAGGGACAACAAGTACGATATGGCTAGGAATGTTTTATGACATTCTTTAGTGTATTTTCTTACCATTTATCGTAATAACACAGGTAGTATTATGCTCAGTCAGCTGATCTTTTGTCTGAAACAAGAAAACAGCTCCTTGAACTGAGGTCAAAAAGTTCGATTGGAGAAATTTCTCCAGTCAAAATTAGGCCTAATCCTAGTTCTGTGCGAATTGATATCAGATTAACATTTATACAACAAAACTGTATGAGTAACCTCTCGTAACCTATGAAAAAAAAATCAGGTTTTACCAAATTTTATTTTATTAAATTTGTTTGCGTATTTATTAATACATTTTACCTAAAACTTTAGGGGACCGTATTTCGTAACTGAGGGGTTGGATGTTTGACACATTTATTCTAAAGCAGCGTTTCTCAACCTATAGTCCGCGGACCACTGGTGGTCGGCTGTCATAATTAGAAGATATAAAGAAGTGGAAAGTAAAGAAGTAAAATTTTTCCACATATTTCGTTATAATGACCTATAAATAATACCCCAAATATTAAGAATATAGGCCTTCTTTTAAAAATGGCATGTAAAATTAGGGGTCCGTAAAATGTTTTAGGCATTTTAGTGGTCCTCGGGTTCAAAAAGATTGAGAAACGCTATTCTAAAGAATTTCCATTGAAAAACATCAACCTCTAGATCATGGAGACTGCGTACATATTAATACTAAGGAACAGAGAGGATAGAATTGCAAAGGTGTAATGCTAGTTAAACAAATACAATAAATGTGACAGCATTGTTGTCTATTGCAAAAATAATATTGACATCACTCTTTGTGATATAGAAATCCCGGAATGTAATTCCCTGCATTTAAACTTTACATTTGATAACAATACAATTGAAGAGCTTTCAGCAAAAACAACCATAGTCCAAAAACCAAATTTTTCAGTAGAAGCAAAAAACTTTCTCCCTTTGGCAGTTATTACTTCATGAATTTAAAATATATTGTATATTTAAGTAAACATATACAGAAATATTTACATATACAGAGCCCTGAAACCAGACCTGAAAGCTGAAGAGACATGGACTATGGCTGTTTTTGCCAAAAAATTTTAATCCACTATTTAAGAAATGTTTAAAAACGCAAAGAAAAAATATAAAATCTAATAATAAACAAGAACAATGTTATTCAAATTCTTAATTACACGTCACACTATTAATGTTATTAAAAAATATCAATATTAGCTATTGTATGAGCTAGGATGTTTCTGGATCCTCGATTCCACTGCTGTTATCATCAGAGGAGACAATGCTTTACACAACAATGAAACAGCCGATTCTAAGAAACAGATTTCTGCGTGATAACCAACTTCTATCAGCAAATTCACTAGGTATTTGCAAAAAACTGAATGGAAAATGGCGGTATTTGCAAAAAACTGAAGGGACAATGGTTGTTTTTGCTAAACTTGGTAAACTTTGTAATCCTATATTTGAGGGACTATGGCAGATTTTGCCATATCATATAGTTTAAACAATGACCAGTAGGTTGTAGCACCCAATGACAGAGAAAACTCAATTTTCAAAATTTTGGACTAAGGTTGTTTTTGCTAAAAGCTCTTCAATTTCATTAACTGCTATTTATAGGTAGCCGAACACTTGCAAATATGATTTCCTTGATCATTTCGAACGTTTTTTATTGAATTCAAAACAAACTGATAACCATCTGATTGTTGGAGACTTAAATTTTCAGATTACGGATAATGATTTAGATGTTACTGGAAATAGATACTTGGATATGTT
Source organism: Ectobius pallidus (assembly GCA_964059195.1). Classification (NCBI taxonomy): domain Eukaryota; kingdom Metazoa; phylum Arthropoda; class Insecta; order Blattodea; family Ectobiidae; genus Ectobius; species Ectobius pallidus. The sequence continues at coordinate 25,636,187 of CAXKWD010000012.1, read as the reverse complement.
GCATGAGCATGGTTTTGTCAAATTTTTAAAAGCAGTTACGAGACCTAGCTCTGAGACCTGTTTAGACCATAATGGTTTTAAAATATATATATTATATATATTTTAAAACCAACAGAAACTGGAAATTTATACCAGGAGTCTTTTGCTGCGCCGTAACTGACTATTATGCCGTTTTTGCTCTATTTAAGAATATTAACGAACATTGTTTAAAATCCCCAGATGGTAATCAAATACATACTGTGAATCACATTAACAATGAAACATTAGTCTCACTCATTTAATCAGAAACCTGGGATTCAGTGTATAAATGTAATGATCCAGATACTTCTTTACAGATTTTTTATAATTTAATTAAGAAATACATCGATTTAAGTAGGCTACTTCAAAAAGCAACTGTAAGCTTTCTCGTAAGTTCAGGAAAATTAAACCATGGATCACTGTAGGTATAATTAAATCAATCCGTACTAGAGACAAACTCGCGAGAAAATTAATTCAAGACTCAAGCAATGAAAATTTGAAAAGTTATTATAAAAATTATAGAAATATGCTGACTCTTGTGATCAGAAATATGAAAGTTAGCTATTATAAATTAAAATTTGATGAATATAGGAACAACCCTAGAAAATGTTGGCAAACTATTAATGAAGCGACTGATATAAGTACAGTAAAAAATCAATCCGTTTCAGATTTAATAAATGAAAATGGTACAAAAATAACAAATAAAGCAGATATAGCAAATGAATTTAATAATTACTTCTCAAAAATAGGGCATAGTGTAACTTCAAATGTTAGATCATCATCAGACTCTTCTGTGCACAATGACACACTCGGGATTCCAACCACATCTATGTTTCTCAGTCCTGTTAACGAAAACGAAATTATTAACATTGTGAAGACTTTAAAAAATAACGTAGTTCCAGGAATTGATGGAATAAAAAATAACACGTTGAAATCTATCATTAAATATATTGCAAAACCTCTTGTCTATATATTCAATCTTTGTTTCTCAGATGGTGTTTTTCCAAATGCTCTTAAAACTGCTGTGATAATACCTATACACAAATCCGGGAAAAAAATGTACTAAACAATTGCAGACCAATATCATTACTTCCGGCCTTTTCTAAGTTACTAGAGAAATGCATAAAAGTTAGACTACTGAACTATTTACAAAAATATGAAATTATATCTAAAAATCAATTTGGTTTCCAGAGCAATATATCTACTGACGACGCCTTTATTAGCGTTACAGGTAATATTATTAACGAATTAGATAAAGGTAATAATTGTTTAGGAATTTTCTTGGACTTACGCAAAGCTTTTGATACTGTTATTCACTCGATTCTGTTAGATAAACTACATAAGATAGGAATTAGAGGAACAGTACACAAATTATTTGAATCATATCTGAGCAATAGATGTATAATGACAAAAGTTGACAGTTATATAAGTGAAATATCAAATATCGATATAGGCGTGCCACAAGGAACGATTTTAGGACCAATTTTATACTTAATATATGTAAATGACTTGCTAAATTTAAATCTTGATGCAATAAACGGCTCCATATTTTCATATGCAGACGACACTGTATTTATTTTTACTGGTCATTCATGGGAGGAAACATATAAATACGCTAACACAGGCATGGTAATTGTAAAAAAGTGGTTTGATTCTAACCGTCTCTCACTAAACGTAGATAAATCAACATTGGTTCCTTTCTCATTAACAACTATTGGTCAGATAAAACGGAAGAATTGTACAAATTCAAATTTAATAATACACAATTGTAATTTTGATGTAACAAATTGTTCATGCTCCCCACTGAAGGAGGCTGCCGTTGTGAAATATTTGGGTATTTTTATAGATCTACATCTTAAATGGTCTCACCATGTTAATTACATATGTAATAGACTACGCAGAACAATTTACAAATTTGTCATTTTACGTCACTGTATGCCCATTACTGTTCTTCGTTCCGTTCATCTAGCCCTGTTCCAGTCCATTATGCAATATGGCATTCTCGCCTGGGGAGGATTAGTGAAAACTACTCTTGAACCACTTTGCCTTTTACAAAAAAAAAAATAAATAATAATAATAATAATAATAAAAATCTGTCTAAGAAAACACATTGATTACCCAACTAATCTAATATTTTCGGAATTTAATGTTTTAAAGTTTGACCAACTCTACAAATTTTCTTTATTAAAATATTTTCACAAACATCGTGCAAAATACACATCCGGTGATCATGCATACAGCACTAGAAGAAATAATAATCTACTTCTATCAGAACCCAAATGTCTCACATCGGCAGGATTAAACCATAGCATAGCATTAATTTTGGTCCCCGCTTCTATAACTCTATGATCAGTAGATACGCAGTTTACCCCAATTTTAAATTTAATAATTACGTAAAACATTTTTTGTAATTTTATTAGCTTTAAGTCATTTATTTGTATTATTATTTATTGTATGTATTTGTGTTTAATATTTTTTGTCTCCTTTTTATAAATTTGTCTTTTCTTTTTCTAGCTCTGTTTTACATTTTTCACCTTTTTTTATAAATATGTCATTCTTTCTCATTTTGTTTTTTGTTTCTCCTCTTTCTCCACTCTCATGTTCTGAAACTACACCCGAGCACGAGCAGTTTGCTCATTCGGGTGTATTTCTAAATAAATATTTGGTTCTTTGTACTTTAATTTTTAAATTTGTAAATGTTTTTTTCTTTAGTTGTGTATTTTTGTATTTGTATTTGTATTTGTACATAAGTTTGTAAATGTAATTTAAAAACATAAATAAATAAATAAATAAAAGTTAATCATAGATTCTTGTGGCTCTATACAGCATGAGACGGCAGTTTGTCACCGCAACAGTTTTTTGTTACTCAAACTAACATTACTGTTGCGTATACATGAGGGCTGATTTTTGAACCGTGCACCACATCTGTAGAAGTCGAGGGAGTTCATGCTACTTTCATCCAGCAAATCTCAAAGCAAAATTGAGGGAGCGGGTGGAAGAAGGACGTAACTTAAAAAAAAATTATAATAGGAATAAAAAACATAGTTTTGAGATAAACAAAGAAAACTATTTTAAAGTCACAGGTCTTGTACTACGAATCCAATAAACAGTTATGTGTTAGATATGCTATATGCTTGATTCTGATCTGATGTTCATTTAGTTACACCTATTGTAAAGAAAAAATCCTACGAAAATTTAGTTACGAATTTTTTCCAGATATTCATGCTTTCTAAGAAAGATCACATTAATAATGATAGGTTAACATCATATTTTGCATTTATTTTTAATTGAATGAATAATGCTAAACATATAAGCCTAAGTTGTAACATACAAAGAGGATCAGGAAACTAAACTATTGTATTATAAAGTTATTATTAGCTTATAGCTTTCTGAAACACAAACTTTCAAAATAACCAAGAATATGCCTGCTGACTGCCAATGCATACAAAGCAGAAAAGGAAGTTAAGAAAGGTTGCCCACAAGGGTCTTCCTGCGGGCCAGGATTCTGGAATAAATTATATAACATCATGCTCGATCTGGAATTTACCCAAAGGACGGAAGTCATTGCTTTTGCTGATGACGTTCTGTTAATGACTAAGGGCAGCAGTGCAATCGAAGTCGAAAATTACGCAAATCAGGATATAAAGAAGATCGAATTCTGGGCCGGAGATAATAAAATCAAATTTAATGCGACAAAATCAAAAGCAATGTTGGTCTCAAGAAAGAAGAATAGTTGTAATGAGAGAATAAATATTTACCTGAATAATAAAATAGTATTTATTCTAAGTATCTTTGTTTTAAACAATGTATATATTATCATTATTCAACTTGAAATTATGGCATGTAATGCATGTAATATTACTCCGTAATGGGGCATGCTGTAATAATGAATTACAAAAAAAAAAAAAAAAAAAAAAAAAAATGCCTGCTGACTGACTGAACCATGAATATGCCTGCTGACTGACTGAAATAATACACTGTACAGAACAAAAAAGTCACAAATTACCATTACAGATGGTTTTATCCCTACATGTGGCATAGGAGCAAGAGTGCAATCATTATGGTTTTGAACGAGAACATTGCTCTTCCATAACGCAAACTTCCTTTGTACCAACCGAGAGTAACTCTGTGTTCTATGAACACTGCCATCTTGCTTATAGCTAAGTAAAACACATTTCTGTATAGCAAATTTTACACCTTTTGTTTTTGGCAACGGGAACATAATAGAGTTCAGATACGAAGTCCAGTCTTTCAGCATGGATTAACAGTTGTGTATAAATATTACCACCTATTCCCTCGTATAAAATCTTTTTGTTGAAAAATCAGCTCATAGCCTTGTCAAAATTAAAATTTATGTTTGTCAAGATCACCTGCTGAAAGAAAAGGACCTGAAGATGGCTGAATAGCCGAAATATATCGTCCAATACACGAAAATTATTTTACAAAGTTGACAGACATAATTTTAACTATGTTTTTTTATAATATTGACAAACATAAATTTTAATTTTGACAAGGCTATGAGCTGATTTTTCAACAAAAAGATTTTATACGAGGGAATAGGTGGTAATATTTATACACAACGTACAAATCCCTCGTAGGAGACAAACAACATGAAATTTATCAACATGGATTAACAGTATCTGCTCATGTAGGCCATAATATGTGTTGCAGGGCGATATTTGAAAGAAAGGCGCTACCCAGAATACGTCATAACATACCATCTATTGGAGATTTTTTATTCTAAATTTGCTATATTATAGATCTGCTGGCTCAGAGTCAGTGGCGTAGCAAGCTTAGTTGGTACCCGGTGCGGAAAATTTCTTGTCACCCCCCCAATTTAAATTATTAAAAGATGGAACAGTTCCAAGTGTTATTTTTTGGATAGTCAAAGGTAATCGCACGAGAGTTTAGGAGTTTATCGATAGATGCAGCTGCAACGAATTTATCTGATGTAACTTGTAAACTCAATGGATTATGCAAAATTATTAATAAATACTTTGTTATATAAAAACAAAACTAAGCTCCGAAATAATTATATAGCCTACTATGAATCAACCATCCTTAAAGCGATTCGAGTTACCATGTTGTCGCTATGTTGTAACCAGTGCTACCAATGGTGCATATAAGACATAATAGTTACCCTAATTCAGCCAATTTTGTTAGGATTAAGGAAAGACATACATATCAAGTACATTATGCTGTACATTGTACATTGTACATTGTACTGTTAAACGACAATAAAATCTATTAGGCCTATTATTATTATTTTTATAATTATTATTTATCTAAAGTGCGTTATAGACAGACAGATATACATTGTTTTCGTGAGTGACAGACTGTGGGTGTTACCGTTAATAAACCGAACATCTAGACCACAATACACTCCCGAAATTGTGAAAATTTTTATTTTTTGAGTGATTTTTTAAATATTTTTATAGGCCTATTTTGTTTTCCAAGCGAAATCTCGAATTTTGGAAAGATGAATTTTGATAAAAGGACAAAATTTTGTATTTATGTCAGATACCTTTCAAGATGTGAACCTAAGATTGGAGACACGTTTTCCTTATTTTTACATAAAGAAAGTTTTCTCGAAATCGGCTCTAACGATTTTCTTTAAATTTTGCACGTGGGTTGGTTATACTAAGAGCTAAAACTTTTATTTGAAACACTTTTTCGAAATAATTCTCTGAAGGGTAGTTATAAGCCATCCACTCTGAATACGCGCTCTTTGCAATACGGCATCTTGCAACGGAAAATCGTACGAAAACAAAATTTTGTATTTGGGTTAGGTACCTTATGGGGATGTGACACGAAGATTGGCGACAACTTTCTATAATTTTTAAGGGGAGGCTAACTTTTATTTGGGCAGAGGAAGTTATGTGAATTATAATCAATTTTTTATAGGTTGATCCTCAGAAATTTCATAAACAATGAATGTGACTGTTTTAACGGAACTGCATTATTAATAATCTATTCTCAAATATGAGCACATCCCAGTTCAAAATCTAGATTGAAGGAGACTTCGGAGTCAACTCACATTCGAAGTTTATTTTCGTTAAAGTCATGACTGCCGCAGCGGGTAGTATTGGTTGTGGCTTGAGTGATATAAAATATCACCGATTGTTGAAGTCTCATTTAAATTAATAAAACTGCAGAGACAAGCATCGGCAGAAATAAACACCCCTCCCCTAACCATAATATTATTGTTCGTATCAACACAGTGGCCAGTTCAGCCGCATTTTATTACCTTTGTTGACTGAATTTAAAACTAAAAGAAGTTTCAATACGCATGTTGACTTGTAGAAAGTTGTTAAGCTTATTTAATTGTTTTAAATAACAATATTATTTTCTTTAAATTCCCTTGAGCGGTTGTTTACTTACTAAGACACATTTTTATTTTGTCACCCCCCGAGTGATGGCACCCGGGGCGGCCCGAGACCCCCCGCACCCCACTTCCTACGCCACTGCTCAGAGTGCTATTAACGCATCTCCAAACAAAGGGCGTAACCTGACTTACGCTCTTCTTCCACTCAATTCCTCAATTGATTTCTTTTAACACGGTACATGTCTGAACAAAAATAAGAAATGAATGATTAATCTTTACTTGCGGGTTTAACCAGAGATCGCTCGCGCCTGTGATCACTCGCTCTAATATGTACTTTTCCTTCTTATGGCTGTTAAATGCAACTCAAACGCATGGGTTAAACTTACAATAACTTTCTATGCAACCATTTTAACTGTGAAAGCAAATACTGTTATATTTTCTTTTTCAAAAACATAATAATAATTACAATAATAAATGGCCTGTCAAAAAATGTGATTTTTATATGCTTCTGGTTCTATAAACATTTAATTTCTGTTTGTACATTATTATTTTGTTTTTATTGGTAAAACTTATTATTATTATTATTATTATTATTATTATTATTGTAACATTTAAAAGTGACAAGGAAAGCAGAGAATCAAGATAATATTATTCAAGAGCCAGCGTTAACTTAGGTCTACCTTTAATACACAGCATGAATGCGCCGCTTCGTAATTTAATAACGCTGCTGACACGTGTGTGATATCATGTTACAACTGACTCTCGGAAATTATGAAGCACACATGTCGAGGAAGGCATTGCTAGAAAAACAAATGTCTCTTTCGAGATCTACGCGAGTTATTAAAATATATACACAGTTGTTAGTTTCGATCTAATAGCACGAGCGATCAGCGGTTGAAATAGCATTTATTTTCTTTTTATAATTTAAATTGTTGATGATTAAAATTGCCAAGAAGATATTTGAGGTACAGAGGCTTCTAAGGACTCAACATGCAGTAGGCCCTGTAAAACTGACTAAAATAATTTAATGATGAAGGTCTAAATGAGATAAGAAATAATGCCATTATTAAGTTATCCATCTCTCTTAATGGTAACTCAGTCCTTTTAGAACCGCTGTCTTAGCAAGTTCAATTTGTATCCTTCACTCCAGTTTGAAATTTTAGAACACATCGATAAGCAGAGACTGTTCATTAAATTCTTATTCTTATGCACAGTTATGCACAATTATGACATAATTGATGTACAATTGGAGGGGGGAGTAAAATCTATTCAAATAAAGACGTATTATTGTTGAGGCATTTGTCATGATTGAAAATATCTATTTTCCCTTAAATATTCTGTATATGCAACCAATATAAGTAGAAATTGGTTAAACCTTCTCTGTTTCAATAAAATTCTGCAAGTATGTTGCCTCTATTAAAAATGATCTCTTACAGTTTTCCATTTTCAGTAATTTTCAAATATAAATCGTTACTTTCTTTACGGAATCTGGATAAAGTGTTACCCAAACAAGAATGCATGAGTGATTTGGTTGGAAACTATAAGTGAAAGCTGTACATATAGCTACATTCTGGCAACATGAGTGGTGATTTGATTTACGACAGCGGGGCTTGGATCCAATATCAAGAATTGAAGTTTCATTCATCCCTCTGGCAGCTTCGGTTAAGTGATACACCAGATGATTTATAGCTCCCCATTCTCTTTTATTGTATTCCTGGATCCTGCACTCCTATATCTCACAACCCATAGTAATAATAATAATAATAATAATAATAATAATAATAATAATAATAATAATAATATATCACATTAATAATAATAATAATAGTGAAATTAAAGTGGTTGCCCGATGACGATTAGCTATCCGCCGAACAGTTGTTTGACAATAAGAATTATAAGATATATTAAGAAACTTTAAAAAATTAAATCTGAGTTAAACTCCCGATTCATGCAATTTATTTTTATTTAGGCCTACTTTAAATATGGAAACCTGAATAAAGTAGCGCAAACAGATGTTGTAAATATATAATTATTTATCTTATATTATATATTTTTGTAGCCTACTCATTACACCCCTACTTTGAAATCAGTCATTATTACCGGATAGAATTTTTTTAATAAGGACAACACATCAACGTTTATTCCTAGCAGAAAATTGAATTGTTTGTATCCACGTGGTAACATATAATTGTATCAACAAAGCATAATTTCATAGGCCTACAATGAACAAAAATGTAAAATAATTTCAGTAATGAGTCTGCAAAAGTTGTATATCACACACACACTGCTTGCCGGGGCAGGGGTGGAAAATAATCTCATGAATATATGGGTTGGGTCCTACCGACCCATATTTCTTTGTAAGGAACCGAGAAACAATGTTCTCTATCTTCTGTATACCAATATAGCGCTATTCAATTAGGGGCATTATTACAAAAATAATTTAGTATCGGTACGGTACATAAAATGTAGGCCTATCAGAAAGCTCCTCCAAAATTCTCTATGTCACGCGATTCATTCAGGTTAAGTCTACATGCATCGTTTTCTTAAAGACGCGTGTGTAATTGAATTGTTAATTCAAACTTCAAAACAATGAAGGAAGAATCGCACTCTTAGGTAACGTAACTTATTCTTTGTATAGGCCTACTTAAGTGATAAAAAAGTGTGCGTTGATCGCCACGCGACAGAAATGAAATTTGTTTTAATTTTTTTTTTGGTTCAATTTTGGATTATTGGATTTTTCAATTTTGGATTGTTGGACTTTTAATATTGGGTTTTGGACCTTTCAAATTTTTGATTTTTTAATTTTTTATCTTTTAATTTTAAATTTTTGATTATTTAAATTATAAATCTTTTAATTTTTAATTTTTGGTATTTTTTAAATTTTGGATTTTTAAATTTTTAAATGTTGGATTTTATTATTTTTTAAATTTTGGATTCTTGGATTCTTTGTTTTAAATATTTTGTTTTTTAAATTTTGGATATTTGGATTTTTCAATTTTGGATTTTTATTTTTTAAATTTTGCAATTAGGTATTTTTTAAATTTTGGATCTTTGAATTTTTTAATTTATAATTTTTGGATTTTTTAAATATCGGATCTTTGAATTTTTTATTTCGTGGATATTTAATTTTGGATTATCAATTTTTTAATTTTGGATTTTTAAATTTTTAATTTTTGATTTTTTAAATTTTTTTTTTCAATTTTGTGAATATTCAATGTTGGATTATCGTTTTATTTTTTAATTTTTTAAATTTTGGATTTTTGGATTTTATTAGTTTTGGATCTTTGAATATTTTTGTTTTGGATTTTTCAATTTTGATTCTTTGAGTTTTTTATTTTTTGGATTTTTTAATTTTATATTTTTTATTTTGGATTTTTACATTTTCAATTTTGGATTTCCAATTTTTTAATTTGTAATTTATTTTTATTTTTTGGATTTTTAATTTTTTGTTTTTTAAATATTGGATTTCTGAATTTTTAAATTTTGGATCTTTGAATTCTTTAATTTTATGATTTTGGATTTTTAATTTTGGATTTTTAAATTTTGGATTCTTTAAATTTTGGATCTTTCATTTTTTTATTTTTGTTATTTTTTAATTTTTTTTTAAACAGAAATGCGCACAAATTGTGCAAGATTTTAAGAGTTATAACATCTTACATCTTACAAAACTCCACTAGGTTCGTATGCCTTTGTTTGCACGTGACGACGTGATATCTCTCACAAAGTTGATCGCACAGTTCGCATACACAGTTGCTGTCAGGGTCGTGATAACTCTTAGTTTTACATATTTTATGGTGGTAACCATGCACTGCTAACGAGTTTACCAGGCGTCGGAGTTCTTGGTTGGTTCCTGTCCATGTTCTGCTCGTCATGGCCTCCGTCGTGTAGAAGCTGGGCCAGATCTCTTCTCTTTTATTTTGTCTTTCTTGCATCAACCTCTTCCAGCTGTCCGTGGATGGTAGGGCTAACTTCATTCGTAGGTCTTCCATGAAGAAAGGCTCTTTGGCAAGTTCATAAACTAGTCTGGATCTTGTATGCTTTGATACTCCTAAGGCAGCTTTCAGGAAGCGTGATTTGACAGCTTCCAATGTTCTTAGGTCTCTAACGCTTAGTTTTTCCCATACTATGCCTATTGCATATGTGGCGATGGGGACTATTTTTGCGTCGAATAACTCCATGGCAGTTTCTAGTGAGATTCTGGATAGTGCTTTGATGTCAAACATGGCTTTCGTGGCAGCTGTTGCTCTAGACTTTATATGCGTTCTGAATGACCTGCCTGTGGTTTGCAGTGTCAGACCCAAGTATTTGAAGGCGTTTACGCTCTTGAGGGGTTCTGGTCCTAGGTAGATTTTGTCCTTTGCTGATTCTCGGCCTCCATTGCGGAAAGTCATCTTTACAGTTTTGTCTGTGTTGATTTCTAGTTTGTTTTCTTTTGCCCACTTGATTGGTTGCCTTCTGAAGTTCTTCTATGGAGTGAGACCCGATAACCATATCGTCAGCATAAATGTATATTTTCACATTCTCTGCCTCTTGTCTGATCGTACATACAACGTCGTGCGTGGCCACGTTGAATAGCAAGGGACTTAGGGGATCTCCCTGAAGTACGCCATTGGTTTGTGTTATTTTCTTGGAGGTGGTGACGCCGTCTGCGATCTGAATGTAGTTTGCTGTCAGCATGTTGTGAATGAGCGTTGTGAATTTGTTTCTTTCTCCCGTTACGGATTTTAACTTTGAGAGGAGTATGATTCTGTCGAGTGTATCGAAAGCCTTCGTAAAATCTATGAAGACTGCGTGGAATTTTCCTAGGGGGACTCTTAGCGTGTTCTCTATATCATCGACTAGGTTTCTGATGGCCTGTATAGTGTTCCTTCCTTTTCGGAACCCAAGTTGCTCTTCCGGGATCTTGTCTTCATCTTCCTCAGATATTCGCGTTGTGATTAATCTTGTGAGTATTTTCAATATGCCCCTTTCCAGAGCTATCCCTCTGTAGGAGTTGGGGTCCGATTGGCTTCCCTTCCCCTTGGGTAGCATCTTGATTGTTGATATTCTCCAACTTTCTGGTATGTTGCCCTCCCGCACACATAGGTTCAAAAGTTCGGTGACTGCCTGGTGTAGGACACAGCCCGGCAATCTGGGTCACGGCGGTGAAGCCTAGCCTTGCGCTATGCCGCCATCTTGCCTCACCAGAAGACCCATTGAACTACACGTAATTCAATGGGAAACTGTCACGAGAACTTAGATTAAAGTCTATTTTCACAATTTTCTATTGGAAATTTTGTATCCACTAGTGAACACATTGAAACCACATTGAAAAATCACGTCCTCTTGCTATTTTTCTCAAGTATTGGTTCCTATTACTTGCTAAAATTAGGTTTTTGATGTGAAACTTCTTTAGCCGCGGTAGGATTAAATCGAGAGCTTGCGTTACGGACAAAATCGTCACGAAATTAGTGTTATGCTCAAATTCGTCGCGAAATTAGTTTGGTGTGACGGAACGAACTGCACAGAAAACAATCAACTCAATAATTAAGCTTATAAAAAAATTAAAAAATCGAAATTCCAAAAATTAAAAAATTAAAAATTCAAATTAAAAAATCTGAAATCCGAAATTTTAAGTCTAAAAATCCGAAATTAAAAAATTAAAAATATAACATTATAATTAAAAAATTCCAAAATTAAAAAATTCAAAGATCCAAAATTTAGAAAATCCAAATTTTAAAAAATAATCCAAAGTAAAAAATCGAAATATCCAAAATTTAAAAAATAAAAAATCTAAAATTTAAAAAATTCAAAAAAAAAAAAAAATTAAATTCAAAATTTAAAAAATCTAAAAAAAATTCAGAGATCCAAAATAAAAAATCCAAAATAAGAATCCAAAATTTAAAAAAATCCAAAATTTAAAAAAATAGTCAGCATAGTAAGCCAGCAAGAGACGAATATAAATACTATTAATAAACTACAGTATTGTTCAATTACAACACACATAGTGAAATGACAGGCATAAATGAAATAAGGATATTATTTTATTAAGACTATATTTTAGATAACTTCCATTCCATTGATCAAAAGAATCAGTATACGGGTCATTCATCAAATACGGGAAAATTTGGAGTGTCTAAAATCAAAATTTTTTAGTTTGTTTTCAAAATCTCAAAAAAATTACTAAAATACTTCAGGGGTTTCTTGATAATAATAAGACACCAGCAGAGCTTAAATGTTTATATATATTTTTATTTTTTAAAGCCATGTGAATGACATCCGTGTACATGTGGATGGCAGAAGGCCATACTAACGACTAACTTTGGCAACAATCTGCTTTCCTTTATGTGATTTCATATTTTTCTCAGTTTACTTCAGTTGATTTTGCACCAAATTTGCAAATTTGTGTGCATACTCCGGAATCAATGTAATTTTAACTAGACTGTGTTTTTATGGTTGGGGGGGGGATCAAGCAGAAATTCATTAAATCAGTTTTCAGATTTTAAGTACAGGTCAAAGACACCACAAACACAATAGTACCCTACATGTATCATCTACATGTCTTGAGAGACACTGTATGAAATAGTTAACAATATTAGGTTATGGTTATTTACAACCTTATAATACATTCCTAGAAACTAAAGCATGTATAATGCATGAAATGGCTAACAATAATAATGAAAGGCCTACTTACGAATGTATTGAAACGTGTTCCTTTCCTTGTTTCTTTCTGTCGTAGTATGAAAAATTACACCCGAATACCACACAGGTATTCACCATTTTAGAAAAAGGATTTATACTCCTCAGTCCAATTACATTATTAGCTAAAATGCTAAAATTCACATCGCTGTAACACTCTTGTGGCTTGTACTCTATCAGCTGCTACAGTGTAGTAATATGGCGGTCCGTGCATCAACGTGGCTTCACTGCCGTCAATAGTACAGCATACACCATTGCCGATCTATCTCTATATATCTGTGGTGTAGGAGACCGACGGAACCTTTAAAGTGTTCGTTACAGATACCGTCCGGTCCTGGTGCCTTTTTGCTTTTCAGTGCTAGAATTGCATCATGTACTTCTTCCTCCGTGAAGAGATTGTCGTCTCCCTGACCAGCTTCCATATCGATCGGTTCGTAGGCGGCACAGGTTTTGCTTTTGTTAAGAATGTTGCTAAAGTGTTCCTCCCACACTGCTATATCTATTTTCCCGCTGTTCTGGACTCTCCTCGGGTTTAGTGCGACGTATGGGTTACTTTTGGACTCCTCCACCATTCTGGCTGCTTCCAGTTCTATGTACTCATTTCGTTTCTTTCTTAGCAAGTTTTTGTATTCTTTCCTGATTTCGCTGTAAACTCTCGTATCTTCTGGGTTCTTGTTTGACTTTTCCTTGTGCAGGGACTGAAGAGCAGTCTTTCTTTTTGCGTAGCATTCTCTATCGAACCATTGTTTCGCGCTTCTTTTGGGTTTGTATTCTAGCGCAGACTTCATTATTCTTCAAGCTCGGTAATAAACCACCGGGTTCCATAAAATAGATAATATTCCTTTAGCTTGCTTAGGAATTGTCTATTGCCATTGAGCAAGCAAGTATTAATATTATTATTGTTATTATTATTGTTATTATTATTATTATTATTATTATTATTATTATTATTATTGTTACTATTCCCATTTGCAGGTCCTCGTAGTAGATCTGAAAATTTTCCTTTCCATCACCTTCTATCGTTAGTTTACCCTTTGAGTATTTTATTTTGTCCTTTAAATCGTATAGCAGCTGATCACTGAGTTGATTGTTTTCTGTGCAGTCCGTTCCGTCACACCTCACTAATTTCGTGACGATTTTGAGCGTATAATGGGGCAAATGGGCTTTGCCTAGGTACCCATTGCCTACTTCAAGAGGAAGGAGCCACGTATCAAAAGTACGTTGCAGATAATCTCAATTCGATTCCGATTCCGATTGAGCGTATACTCATTTCGTGACGATTTTGAAAGTTTCACTAATTTCGTGACGATTTTAAGCGTTACACAAGCTCTCGATTTACCCCTACCGCGGCTAAAGAAGTTTCACTTCAAAAATAACATTGAAATAATCAGATAGATATGATTCGACGGGTGACAGGTTGGGTCTCACAGTCCCACAGACCAATACGTTACAACACAGATTACAAACGAAATGCCTTAATATTATTTCACAACTACACGCCTATTGAACACGTTTAGAGAGGAAGCTAGAAGTGGACACAAGTCAACAGCCCCTATCACCAATGAGGAAACAATGAAAATAAAACTGCATGGATCCCATAGACTAGTGATGGGAGTTGTCGAATAATTCGATTCTTGAAAGTTCTCGAGATATCTAGAATCGTATTCGAATACTTCATTCGGATAATTTAATGTTGCGAGAAGTGAGAACAACAAAAGTTCTCCATAACACCGAAAACTGCTCGTGCAGTCTAACTTCGCCCTTCAGGAAGAAAGACATAATTAGAACACATAGCAACTACTGCTCGAATTTCTTCACACATTTTGAATGGGTAGCTATGTATTCAAGGCAGTAACTGCGTTATAGCGCGTTTACGTTTGCACGGCAAAAAAAAATTTACAACGAATGAATATTAGGCCTATACCGCCGAGGAAATGTGTTCAAGTTTAAGCGTTTAGTAAAAAATTGCATTTTAAAAAACTGCACAATCATATGATTGTACAAACGGTAAAACATCGTTGGTTGTTCAATGAGAGAAAGCCTTTTTTAATTATAACTTAGTGTTTTATTTCACACTCATTGTAATAATACAAAAGAAAAATTACAAATAAATAGTTAACTTTCTTAAATGAAAATAATGGAACAAATATGTAGAAAGAAATCAGAAATGAAATAATATAATTACATTAAATTGTTAGCACATTGTTAGCATATAGGCTAGATTTAATATATTCCCTTTCCCTTGGCACTTTTGTTTCCCTTATGGAAATAAGCCTATTGTAGAAAGTTCCAACTATCGCCACTTCAACGCTACAGTATTTTTCAAATGAAAACCAATCACGTGTAAGAGCGAATGTAGTGTTGCCAGCAGTAAGAGTCTTCCCTCCGTCTCGCCGTCTCTAATTGGACTGCTTATCTAAGCAGGAGAAGGACGAAACACTGTAGCAGCTTACGTTAGATTGCGGTTCAAGTAAATTGTTGTATAACAATTTGTAAATGAAACTGCACTGCCTTTTCTGTCCCATCACAATGTAAAAATAAACGATGCAAAATATGTTGCACAAAATATGTTACAACACATTCGTGTTAAGATTTATATTATTGAGATTATTAGTTTGACAAAAGAAACCGATATGTGCCAATATGAAAATAATGCACCATCTCCACGTTAAATAGATTTGAGGTTCCTGTAGAATTTTTCATACAATATTCTCCCTATGGCACCACACATATTATCTGAATAAATAGTTGATCAGACTGTTCAATAGATTTATATTTCCTAGGTCAAGGATATAAATTATAAAAGAGAGTGCATATGAAAGAAACACAATATAATATATGACTTGACCCACTTTAAATAGTGCTATTTTTTGTGGGGATATTTTTATGGATGTGCGTCGTTCAGCGGCCACCAACTCCTTGCACAATGGATACAGCAGTAAGTGCAAGCTAATTATTTAGCGTTCACGCACCGCGTGGTATACTGCCTCTTTCGAGTTTCAAACCACATAACTTACCGACAACATATTCCTTCGGGAATATGAAATCAGTAACTATCAAGGAACGACAAAATATCTCCCCAAACTTCTCCATGCCGTCAGTGGTGTCCGGAGTCTATAAACATATTTTCCAATTCATACCGGGTCCCAGAAGTACCAAAAAATCAATGAAGGATGAGACCCGAAGCCTCAACACGTCCGTCCAAACCCGTCGCCAATTCATGAAAGGCCATTTAATCCCTCACCCGAGTTGAGACATAAGTCCTACACGTATGTATACTAGCCCGACATATTTCCAAAGATCAAGAAAATCGTTCTACTCTCCAGAACAAACTAGCATCCCAGACATTATTTCATCAAAACTTGGATTGTTACTCCAATGACATAACTCGACGTCAGAACGACATTTCGACTTTGTTTTACCAAAACAATACTTGCTCGAAATCGAATAATTATAATTATTTCCAGAAATTTCTACTGGACCCTCAAATACATAGTATGTAGAAACCTCTTCTCACAACCCCAAAGTCCAAACTTAAACGCGCATTAAATAAGACACATTAAAATGTAAATATTTCCAATGACATTTGTACTGTGGAATATCATAAAAATACTAAATTTCAATCACTGAGCTTCTCCACAGTACAACTCGAACTCAGCTCCTTCGGCTTTTTGCCCTGGCTCTTTATCAACTGAGGTAACCAGAGTTCGAGGCACGGTGGCAGGTGAAATCCTTCTGATAAAATGATCCTACGAGGAGGGTTTCATCTGGCACTGTCCTGCACTCTGGTTACCTGAGCGTTGAAACGGAAAGTCGAAGATCTTCTTGGGTTCGTGTCCAGGTGTCACAGACAGTTTTCTCATTTAACATCAACAGAAAATGGTATGTGAAAGCTAGAATATAGTATACTTACATCTTAGAAGCGTAGGCATACAACCTGTAACAACAAATTAAATGCTGCTTTGTTAGAAATAGAAACACCTAAAATAAAAAATAAATGGCAATCCTCTTGCAGATGCTGGAAAACTAGCAGCGAGGGATTAGGCGGGCAGCGAACACATTGCATTGTTTATTATTGGCATAGTTATTCTCAGTTTACATAATGGAGCTTAATGTGGAAGGTTCGAAGCGGAGACTCTCGACTTCGTTATCGTTTCCAAATGATTGGGAAGTATTATAACTTCCTTATTTGTGAAAGCTGACAGGTTGACAAATGTCAAATTGATCATAAGATCTTAGACCAGCTTAAAAGGTGCAACCTACAAGACATTATTTCATTTATCAAAGCAACGATTGCGATCATGCCAAAATGATGATGATTAGTAGAGATGGGTATCATAATTCATCTTACAACCTTAAAAAAAAACTTTCATAGTTTAAAATCACCTACACAAAATGTACTTCATGTATATCATATATAATTTACATTTTGAAAGTATTCCTTAATTTTTTATTACAGGCCTACTATCTGGTTTAGAATACTCGTAATTCATGTGCTGCCCTATTTTAGGAGAAGTTCTACAATTAAAATAACAAATAATCTATTTACTTGTATAAAAGTAAATTGGTATATTTGAGATAGGCCTAACTATTATTTAATGGTAGTAGTAGAACATCCGCCGCCCTGGGTGAGTCGGTAGCGCGCATGCCTTTCACCCCGGCGGTCCGGGTTCAATTCCAGGCCGGGTTGGGGATTTTTCAGTAGTGAGCGTTATGAGGCAATAAGAAAGTAAGTGATTATTATGTAATCTGTTTTAAAAATAATTCTAGGTTTCTTGGTCCTTTTCGTTTAAAATTTTCCCTTATACACCTAGTTGAGGCTTGCATTTTTTATTCGTACAAGTTATGCTGTGTGTTATATTAAGTGCCAGTATGGCACTTTATGAGATTGTGATTGTGTGTGGAGACGGGAAAATGTCTATCCGTCCATCTGTCCGTGTGTCTGTACGCACGATAACTGAAATACGCTTTATCGTATTTTCATGAAACTTGGTATAAACATTTATAACGTCCATGGGAAAAACCTTATTGATATTGGACCAATTCGGTTGACCGGTACCGGAGCAATGCCCAATTTAGTGCCTATTTTTATGCAAATATATTAGAAAGGCGCGATAACTCAAATACGCTTTATCGGATTTTCATGAAACTTGGTATACGCATTTATGACGTCAATGGGTACAATCCTGTTGAATTTGGACCAAATCGGTTGACCGGTACCGAAATCACAAATATATCAATATTAATTTTGGGTAAATGGATATAAGACGTTACAATATTATTGCATGGCCCACAATATAGGTATTAAAAATAACGTGACATATTGCCAATCGTTTATTTATATTGTTAGCCCGCCTTGTCTGATTCATTTCCTCATAACGATCTCAGTGTAAATAATAATGTAAATAAAAGATTTAAAACACAACTAGTCGTTGAATATTGATATTATATTCTGCATTCTACCGATATCAACATTATATTTTAATGTGAGTGTTTTTCTTATTCGTTTCTGTTCAGCAAGATTCCTAACATAATTCTTGACAGATAGATTTCAGATTGACATTTTATTCATTCATAACCTATAAGGCTGCTTTAAACTTGAAACAAACATGTCAGAGAATCGTAGGCCTATTGCATCATTAATACTATTGCCAGCGCATTTTGTTTTTGGAGTTTAACTCGGAGATCTGTTACAAAAATAACTTCTTTTCTGCATGGGGCTATCGTAATTGCAATTGCCAATGATTAAAAAAGAAGCATTCTGGTACTTTGTTATATTAATTTACCTGATTTTATTTAAAATTCATTTAATTTCTGTGAACACATAATTGTATGACAATATATTTCAAAGAGTATTTTATTATATTTCTGTCGGATGAGTAAGTAAGTTAGTAAGAGAACAAAGACCAGAAAACAAGCCAATCATCCCGTTGAACAATCTACGTAGTACTACTGTTACCCTGGTGACACGTAGGCGGCTTTTGACGTCATAATGTGATGTGATAAAGGGGCGCAGCTTCTGCCCATTAAAGCTGCAGCATACATGACGACGGTGAACGGCTTCTTAATTATGAAACTCATCTGAACTCCGTAGCTACAGAATCTGGTCGATCCCTCCACGTCCACACGGTCCTTCGCATGTGTAAATATTCTACGTCAGTGATTTCCAAAGTGGGGTCCGCGATGGTGTTTCAGGGGGTCCGCAAGCGGTTTAAGAAGAAATATGATATTCCGTAATTTTCTCAAATTACATATCTTCTAAAGCAGCTTCACTGTTCACATTAAGGAGTAAACTCTGTTTGTTACCATTGATAGTGTTATTTTGTCTGTTGAATTTAATACATTTGAATCAAAGTATTTATTTAGTTTTTTTCCCTTCAAAACCCAGAGGGTCCGCGAAATTTTAATTTTTTTCAAGGGGTCCGCGGACTGAAAAGTTTGGGAACCACTGTTCTACGTCCGTGTCACAATTTTGCTACCAAAAGGAAAAAAAGTTGATTGCAGCTACAGTTTAAAAGTGAAATGATAATAAATTAACGTTTAGTTTTTAGAAATAACTTCGATCGTTATTTATAGTGAGATAGATAACAAACAGAAAATGATGAGTGCGAAGAAACAAAAGAATCAAATAAATAAATCAACAATAAAAGTATGAAATAAAAATCGACACTAAAAAGGTATCTAGAACGGAAGACATCACAGCCGATCTTTATGTACAATGCTTTTCCGTGAAATAATAATGATAACAATAACAATTACAAAATTTATTACCCGCCCATAACGAAAGAACTCTACTTGAGCAAATAATTACATAAGAAAAGCTTCAATATTTTGAGAATGTTAATATTCCACAATAAATATCTCTGAAACAGGATCACGTGCTTAGAATGTTTGCGTGAACCAATAGTCTATTGCATGGGTGCGCAACTGGTGCACATCGTGTCACTGTGCTGTAGGGGAATTTCTCCCACTACCGTCGCCCTTGACGTCAGCATAAAGCAGTTTCGACGTGACACTGAACATGAAGAACAGGTTTCTTACGTCACAGAGTAGATGGGGGACTAAAACGTTTCCCCTCAGTTGCTCACCTATAGTCTATTGTAACAACTCATTCACGTGCATATGTTTCTATTGTTCAGTGATATTCAGTTTAAACGTTTATAAATCCAGATACATAGCGGCGATGAGTTAAGGAAAATAAACAAGTCCCAGAAACCCGGAATTAGCCTTTGCGAATGAGGAAACCATGAGAAACCCAAGTCAATTTGGGGGGCGGCACGAGGTTGGATTTGAACCTAGGACCTCTTCCCTATTAGCCTATACCACCTCGCTGTAATTGGTTTTGGTGTGTTCATTACGACTGAGCTAAACTGACTGCATTTCCCAACAATAATATTAGATTATAGTTTTCTTGTTACTACGGGCAACATTTCATTTATGTTTTAATTGACAAGTATGTTCTGAAATTCGTATTTAAGCCGTACTTATTTCTTTTTATCTTGATATCTATTAATTGCATAAAGAAATATATTTCTAAAAAAATTCATTTTAATTTTTTCTACAACTTTACTGTAATAGGTTTTCATGTAATGGAGATAATCTACACAAATTGAAAATTTATAGAGTAAAGTAGGCTACCCCTACGTCATTTTTACAGAAAAACGGGTATAGATATTTTATTAGTCACAGATAAGAGTTTCGAATTTTAAATTTAAATTTAAATCGTTAGAGCCAATTTTTAAAAAATCAAACTTAAAAAAAAATTACATGGAAAGTCCCTTTAATATTTCAGTTATAAAACAGAAAATCTTGGCGGTTCGATAAAATTCCGAAAAAGTCCTTGCTTAAAAAAATGAAGTAAATACAATGAGCCGTTTTCACGCTGTGCTTGTCCATAGACAGACAGACGGACAGACGTCATTCCAAAAATGCTTCTTTTCGGTTTCTAGGCATCGTGAAACATTTATTCCCGGTGTTATCTTGATTTCGATTTTTATCACAATACTTTCTCTGCAATTAACAATTACATTAGCATTAAACATAACACCAGTCTAATATATATTCACCAGTCGATTGCTTTACTATGTCCAAGAAAACTTTTTGGCTTCGGAAATTCACTACTAGGAAAGCCACTTCCAATAAAACAGTCATTCACAAGTACGTAGGTAGAGATTTAGCTAAACAGTCCCATGGTTAAAGTCTCCATTACACTTGGAGATCACAGATACGTACTGAGTTAAATGTATTGTCAGGTTATTTACAGGTATCGATTAACCGGAAACACCTGACTGCTGCAATCACGTGATCGGATGAAGTTTTCTTTTGTTCTGAACCCACAATTCACGAGGTGTGGGTGCTGTATCAGTTCCACTCATCTCCTATAGATGGCACCTTGGACAATGCATACAAATCATATAAATGTTATCTGTTCATATGCTGACTGAACGTAACCAGTATGAACAATACGCTGTGATTCCCAACCTGTGGGTCCGCTTCACTAAAACATTATGTGTCCCTATCTTGCCTTATGCTCATGATGCCGAATGACAAAAGCATATGACGCAGCAGTTGTTGTTGTTATTATTATTTTTCTTCGGATGGAGGTGTGTAGCCATTTTTGTTAATAACTGTTGAAAATCAA
The DNA here is from genome assembly GCA_964059195.1 of Ectobius pallidus. Lineage (NCBI taxonomy): Eukaryota > Metazoa > Arthropoda > Insecta > Blattodea > Ectobiidae > Ectobius > Ectobius pallidus. Next base: position 25,614,525 of record CAXKWD010000012.1, on the reverse strand, counting down.
AATTTCTTAATAACATTAAATCTGATAAACATAATATTTTATCGGTTCAGATTGAAGTAAAAAAAAAAAAATTACCAGTATTGGATTATATAACTCTAGGATAAGTAATACTGATGCATTTATTGATGATTTTGGCAAATTTGTATAAAAATTGCAAACAATTCTATGATTCTTTTAGTATTAATTTAACTAATAAATCATTGTATGTTTCTAGAGAAGCTGAATAAACTCCAACTTTCCTAGATCATATTTTGGTAAATATATGTGAATATCGTTATGACATTTTTAATGTAAAATGTGACACTACAGTGTTTTGCAGATGACAAGCCGTTTCTTCCTTCTCCTGCTTAGATACGCGGTCCAATCAGAGACGGCGAGACGGAGGGAAGACTCTTATTGCTAGCGGCAGTTGTTTAGCTCGGTGGCGGTGAAGGAAAAGGCTTCTCATATGAAAAATACTGTAGTGTTTACAATATTATACAGGGTCCGGCAGAGAAACCTGACGGGTTTTAAATTGAAATTACTACAAAACTGTATCGTTTGCGTACATTATTTTATTTCAATATTACAATACATCTCAAAGTATTTTCCCTACAACAATTACTTTTTGAAAATTGCGTTCCTACTTCAATCCACAAAGCTAAATAAGCCCATTACATCAAAATTAATATTATGGTTTCGTGAAAAGTTGGAATCAGCTGAAACTTCGTAGTGTCGTAACTCATTGTCGCCAGTACTTCTCGCGCTTGCGCATTCAAGTAAAAAACAATTGCGAAACTTAGTTATGAAACCTACGTGTAAAGAAGATTGCATCAGTTTCGCCGCCATTTCAACATTCATCAAAATGAGAATATTCCATGTCGGAATACCATATTGTTGGGGGTGGCAATTGTTTTTTTACTTGAATGCGCAAGCGCGAGATGTACTGGCGACAATGAGTTACGACGTTATGCAGTTTCGGCTGATTCCAACTTTTCACGAAACCATAATAATAATTTTGATGCATTGAGCTTATTTAGCTTTGTGGATTGAAGTAGGAACACAATTTTCAAAAAGTAATTGATGTAGGTAAAATACTTTGAGATGTATGGTAATTCTAAAATAAAATAATGTACGCCAACGATACAGTTTTGTCGTAATTTCAATTTAAAAACCGTCAGGTTTCTCTGCCGGACCCTGTATTAAAATTAAGTACTCATATTCCTTCTACGAAAACAATATTACTGGCTACTGAATCTAATGCAGAAGTAATCAACAGGCGTATAGACTTTTTAAAAATTAATGGCTACTTTCTTAAAAATACTTTTATATGTAAAGGTGTTATAGATAAATGTTCTTATGAACTTATAGATTGTATTAATGTTGGAATCACTTCTTCACTCTTAAAAAATACATAGAAAACGATACCCCAATTGCCTAGATAGTTGAAGTTACATCCCATTTCACCCCTTCAATCCCCCAAAAGAGGGAAACGTACATAAGAAAGTCGGGTACTTTTCAAATATGATTTGGAATGGGATATCGAAGCTCTCTATGAAATATAACCTTGGCTTAAAATTATCCCGAAGAAAAATCCTAAAATTACTGAACTATTAAACGAATATAACATTTCTACAAGCATGTCGTAGACTGTAATATGTACATGCATATATTGCATTTAAATCTTATCATTCTTTGAATAACCTAGGATATAAAAGAATGGACTATACGTTGTCGCTTTCAATAATAATTTATTGATAAAACGAACTGTTGATCACATGACCTAATTACGTAACGGCACTGTGAAAAATGAACGTCCCAGTTCAATTAAAACTGTACTCAGTTACACAATTTTCGATAAACTTCGTTTTATTCTCTTTCATGTTAATGATTTATACGAGGAAATAATCATTGCTTCATGTGATGGCGTGCTATGTTTTTAGCAGATTAGAGAATTTCATTAAATATGCGTCGGACTTCTTTCTGAGGAACGATGATGCCAAGTTCTGGAACAAAATCGCCCCAACAAGTAATGTTTATTGCATGCAACACTGAGGATTTTTATTAACTGCACAACGTGTTACGATGGTGCAACATTGTAAGTACAAACACATTTTGTGACATTGTGGATTTTGAGCTAGACAGCTTGAATAGACTGGATTTTGTTGCTATGTTTATGAAGACACTTTGTTCTCGTGTGTCGTTCGGGCGCAAGAGTTGCAGTTATTTGCGCCTGCGCAAGTTAAAAAAAATCGCTTAAGAAAGAATGCGGAGTTCAGTGGTAAAGAGTTGCACACTAAGGGAGTTGAAGAAAAGTCCTCAGAATTTCTTGGAGTTCGAATGTAATTAATACTGTAAAAATGTATTAGTAGTACGTTTGCGAAACAAAATTAATTAAATTTCCATTGCCTTCAGAATTACTAGTATGAGAACACTAAAGCTACAGCAATCTAAAGTTTGTCTTCAGCGAATAGCTATTGCGGAAAATTATAAATGCCCGTGAAGCAGGTTATAAAGGGTGGAAAATCCAAGGGGCAGTATATAACATTAAATCAAACAAAAATACTATTTTGCGTTTTGTGATTACGTGTTTGGTTTATGAAATATTTAGATTGAGAGGTTCTGCAGAATTGCAACATCGCACTGCCAGACAGCTGTACTGGGTGACAATGACCTGTGACACGCGTATAAAAGCAGTTTCACTGCGGTACGTAGACATTTTCGCTTCGACGTTGTCTTTTGACTCGGAATATTTGGTTCACACAATGTTTTTTTGTATACAATTAAAATTTTCAATCTGCAGCAGCCGTGTGACTGGTAGTATGTGGCAGGCTGGTAGATGGTTCGGCGAAGTCCGAAACTAAATTAAGTTCATAACTATTTACATATCAGCGTCGTCTGAATTTGAAAGCGACCCTAAATGTTCAACTACGATAAGTACCGTCAAACAAATCCGGCAGAGCGAGGAATTTTTCATAAAATACTTATAGAATGATAGTAATTTATGTAGATTTATGGTGTCACCAAAAGACTAACAATTAAATACTAATTGAACTATATGCAATTTTCAATTTATTGCTCACGTAAGTAGACATATTTTTACGTTTAAACCTAAAAGTGATCATTCCAATTTTTGTTTGGATTACATAAACATTGTTGTGTACAGAATGTTATTGGTTTGAGAGCTGCCATTTTGACTGTTGACGGATATTATCTAAAACAAGAAAATATGTTAAAACCTTTGGGTTAAATAAATACTGGTTTTGCCAGGAAACAATGTTTTAGATTTTTTGTGGTATTTACTTTTCATATTTTTTATTAATGACTGTAAGTATATAGGCACAGTCAATATTCGGCATTCTAGTAACAAAGGGTCCAATTTATAATTGATGAAATTCCTGTTATTGTTTAAGAAAAATGAAAATAAAATATTTTTCTTTAATTATTGAAAATACCTACTCAAGTAGTGCAGAGCTAAATGCTATAAACACACTATCTTAGGATTGTGAATGTTCCACCGAAAAGAATGCAATTTTATATATTAGAACTACAGAACGAGCTTATCGCGAAAGGTCTTGCCAACAAGTTGTCAGCGTCGTTGCCACAAACGTTAACTAAAATATAAGCAAAACTACGACAATAAAAAATATATAACCTGAATAACCTGAATAATTTAAACGTTTAGTAATGGCTTTCAAACCCCAAACATTCTGTATAACCGAGCAAGTGAAAATGAACTGCAGGAAATGGATACACATCAATAATTTTCACATGTAGGCTATACTAGCACCCAAATATCCTAAACACACGATATTATGATCTATTAAAACGGTTATAAATAAGCAAAAAAATTGCTCATTGTAATATTTTCGTGTTTCCGGCTAAACTTTTTCTTTAAGTCACAGTTCACAAATTAATTTCAAACATTCAATTGCTTTGTGAACGAATTATGTTATAAGTTATTAGAAAACGTTATTATTAGATACTTAGCTGAATTTCCTTAACATTAGAGAAGTACAATGGGCAATGGTGTTTCCAATCAATGCTACTTAGCATCAGACGTTTGTTACTTCTAAGAACACGCTGCCTTACAGCTTGCTGTGAAGCTCATCGGTACCGAATTGTTTCGAAAGGAAATGTGATTAGAGGATTCTGTAATATTTCAAAGGTTTCTCTGAGGTTTCAAAGCAGCTTACTGGCAACGTTTTCCTTGTAGACACAAGACACAAGAAGCATTATCCTATAACTGAAAGTAATTCAATTTTAAAATCTGCCCACAATAACTACATTGAACTCCCAAATATAGTCCACTAAAACTTCACAGACGTGAATGTCAGTCAAAACCTTTGTACCAACAAAAAATATATAAATTAAATCGGCCCCGGTGGTGCAGAGGTAGCGCACCAGCCTCTGGATCCGAAGGTTGCGGGTTCAGATCTGGCCGAAGGTGATGGCTTTTTAGGACATAAAATTCTGGTCAGGAAGACCTCCGGAAGGAACTATAAACCATAGGTCCCGTGTCATTGGTTTCTTCTAGGTCAATTGGTGCCCGTAAATGCTAGTTACCCAGTCGAGCGGGTAATACCCCCTAACTCATCCTTAAGGACTTCACAGAGAGGAAGCTCACGGGATGATGATGCCGAAGCTGGGCAGTACATTTACAAACAAGTAGGAATGTCTTCAAAGCACTGTAAGCAAGAATGGGACATTGCATTCCTTTTTGGGATACAAAATTGAGGAGGTGCAAGAAATATCTCACCCCAGGTGAAAGACTGCCGCAAGTCAAGAAACACATATGTTCAGTAGAAACATTTAAAGATTTTGATCCAAAAGGAAAAATAGTAAATATTACTTTAAGGCAATGGGAATCGTTGTATTGATTCTTTAGTACTTCAACTTACTTTAAATATTCGGAGTCCTTTTGTTGATTATATTTATGTATTTCAATTCAGAAAACATAATTTTTAGTTAGGCAGATTTCTATTTAGCTTTTTGTATTGGTGACAGTTATGGCAGGATTGGTTAACACATTTTTTTCAGTTTTAGGTAGTTTTATTTATTTATCTAATAATTTTACAGTAGGAGCTACGGTTTTTAAATACAAACTTTATTATTATTATTATTATTATTATTATTAACATTATTATTAATATTAATATTATTAGCCGTTAAGTGTAATACAATAAGCATCGTCAATTAAAATGAAAAAGAAAGATAAAGATACATACAATAGTCCAGCAACAGCACAACCCACCAAATATAAAGTCATCACAGTCCATTCCAATAATTAACATTCTGGTACGTCACATATTTTCTCCAAGAATTTAAAAGGCATGTTAAATCGAGTTCAGGTTACAATTTAAAACAGTGCTCTTTGCTTCGGGTTTTCAATTACACTGTGAACTGAATCACCTTCATTCTATCCATGACCTACTGTTAAGAACTTGTGAGTATGGAATGAACTTAATGGTTTCATCCTACACCTATTGCGAGTACACTGATGCTATATATTTGTTTTTATTCTGATCACAGCAGTTAGCAGAATAAAATATGTCAGGTTTTCCTTTACAACAAACTTTCAGAAATTCACCTACACAGGACCCAATTTCGTTTGATCCTTTTTTGCCTCAGGTATCGACCCAAATTAAACAAAACCATCAGAAATGCTTTAGTCATTTTCAGTAAATTTGTAACCTGCCAGCCTTCGTAATAAAAGCAAGCTAAACATTTCTATCACAAGCATTTAGATCTGCCTGCAAATCATAACACGCTGTTATACATTTACCTTCAGTAGCAGTCAATTTATCCTTTTGTTTCTCCAATCCTACTCTTTAATTTACTATCTATGTGCTTATCATAACTGCTTTTGAGAAGTTCTTTGACATCGTCACTTGCAAGTTTGAACATTTGACACTTCTGCACTGATCCTTCTTTGGTTCTTTGGGATATGATAGCCTTCATTAGAAATCTGACACGTGAGAATTTACATGAATATTGCCACTCTGTAAATTTTTATTCTTACATCTTCATGATAGAATCTGTGCACAGAAGCTATATTTAGTCCTCCATCAATATACTCCTGGCTTGTTTGTGCCTGTAAATAATGTGACCTATACGAGGGAACTATTCAATATGTGATATTCATTATTTTTTGTTAATATTGATTATTCTGATATTATATGCAAAAAAAATTGCCTCAGTGCAACACAAAATGACTGCCACGTCCGATTATGAAAACAGCCATATGGCGGTTTTAAAGGATTGCGTATGAAATGTGGCAATTTTGAAGTATCAGATGCTCTGAGAAGAAAGTGAATTATATGCTGTAGAATTGCTATCCTTACTATTTGAGTTGTGGCACTTTTCCAGGACATGAATTTGATGACAGTACTAACTTGCTAAACATTTTTTTTTTACTTGTGGCAGTATTCCACAGGGGGTGCGATATAATTTAAAACAACACTACTGTGTAATGCATTTTTTGTCTTCATTTGAACATGAAACTATTGTTTTTGTACCTTATATTTAATTTCTCCTGTAAAAAGGGAGAAATTTGACAACAGCGTTGTTCCCGGTGGATGGGATTATCTCCTATCATTCTATCCTCTGTATGAAAATAAACGTACCGGTAATTAAATTAATCTTCGTTAAACGAAACTTCCACCAGGAGGCTCTATGCACCGTCTGTGGAGTGGAAAAGGATTCGGTCTGCTGTAAGTTCAAATCTGATACCATAAAGAAATCATCATCGTTTCAAGAGTAGGGTGTCTGAGATTTAATAAGGTGATAGACTGTAAATATATTTAGAGACTAGTTCTATATACGAGTATAATGCTTTCAGTTTCAATAAAATCATTTGCAAGTTGCCAAGTTTTCAAATGAATTTAATCCCAAGGGTTATTAAAAAAACTATTTGTTAACTTTCGTTACACTACAAGTGGACCAACCGGCAACAACCTGTGGTAGTGTTAACAAATAAACACCAGTTATCCATACACACATTATAAATTAAAACACAACACACAATTTACACACATATCAATATAGGCCAACATAAATATATCAAAAACAATCTCTGCCCGCTCAAAACTTCCTACCGTACATATTATAATTTCATAACTACATATTACACATATTATACAAATTCATATGCACTATTATATATATATATTATATATAATAGTATATATATATATATTATACATACATATTATGTACCTGTCAGAATTTAACACATACCCTACTAAATATTCCTTTTAAAATTAGGTTTAGCAAGAAACAATCCGAAAGTTTCTGCAACTAAATAATTCCTATTTAAAAAATAAAACTTTGCAATAGGACTATTTTATCTCTGAAGCCTACCCCTAATTTTGTGCATGTTGTCCTTCGTATTAGTGTAATCTGTTTCTTTAAATTTGCTTTGCAGTTTTCCCCTGCCGGTTGATTCGTGTAAACATAATGATAATGATTATGATGAAGTGTTCGGCCCGGAGGCCGGTCCTGCCCTGGGACAGTTGGGAAAATATTTTAGTCGAAGAGCTGAATTGGAGATCTTTGTAATATGACAAATTGATTTTCGAGTTACATTTTATAGAGCTAAGTTTGGTCCGGGAGATCTAGAAGTTTTTAATGATTTGATTTCCCTTCTTACTTAAGATGGCGAAGTGAAAGCTATGCTATTTGCATCGGAAATTGCAGAGAGTTTTGATACTTCTTCAACGGATTGTGTAGGTTAGCACCAGAGAAATCTTCATGAGCAGATGGTGCAGTGAAGTTTTGAGTAAGGTAGTCAGCAATAACGTCAGATTTTTCTTTAGGGCAATACTCAAGTCTGAGGATGTATAAAAAGGATTTGAATGAACACAGCTTCCAGGTTTGGTTAATCGTCTGGAGATCTTCCAAATAGTATTACTAGAAGCGTCACGGTGGCTCATGCTTAGCGCGTGGGCCTGGCATGCAAGCGGTCCTGGGTTCCGACTTTCGGGCCATCTCCCGCTGCAGAGTCCGCTGCGGGCCTCTCCCGTCCTGCCCCGTGGCTTGAGGCCCTGTGGCTGTTGGTGGTGTGCTGAACACCTGGGGGCTCTCTTCGTGAGGGACGGGGGCGTGGCGCATGTCTGGGGGACCCTGGGACCCTGGGGGTGTGGTGCACGTGGTATGGCTTCTGGTTCTAGCTGGATGTTGGGGAGTTCCGTGGGGGCTCGCGGTGGAATCTGCTTGGGGGGGCCTTTGAGCATGCCAATCATCCCATTACCAGGGGTTGTCACAAAGGGCTCGCATATGTGGCCTACGTGCTTAGGGTCGTTCCCAATCCGTCTCTCCCCCCTACTTGGGGGTTCCATACAATACAGTACAATTAGAAGCAACGTCCTTGACATTAGCTTCAAATTTGTCGACTTTATTTTCCTGAACAATTCGGCGAAGTTTGTTTTTTAAATTATTAAATATAGTTTTTTCCGTTTCATTCTTGTGTACTCCCATTTTTTCCTAGCTCTACATTTCAGCTTGCAAAATTCTTTTATTTCTGTGTTTAACACAGTATTATTGTTATTTTTATAGAAGGTAGTCGCCTGGAAAAGTGCATGTTTGATAGTTTGAATATAAATGTCTACAGCTCTATCAAGGTCACTCTGTGTATCAATTTTTACATTTCCTGGAAGAGAACGCTGAAGATAATCTCTGTAACATTCCAGTTTACGTCTGCTTTATTTTTCTTATTTAGAGCAAGAGCAGATGGGATGTGATCAGTAATTAAGATAATGGGATTATGGTCTGATGTTAAAGCTGGCACTGATTCAATATATAGAGATGTAAGAGTTGAATTTATTAATGCAATATCTAAAACATCTGGTGTATGTAGATTATAGGAAGTAAAATGAGTAGGCTCATAAAGAGCAATAACATTGTAGCAGTGAAAATTTCATGCATTTCAAGCAGGCGTCCTCTTGTAGTGGTGAGTTTTGAACTCCACGAGGTAATATTAGCATTAAAGTCTCCACAGTGGATGTAATTACCCGACATATTATGTAAAAGATCAAGATCTGCTTCCAATAATTGCAAGCTTGGAGAACAGTATAAAGCAGCAAGCTGAAGGTGTTTATTGTTAGTTGGTATATTAACAAAAGTAGCTTCTAGATTACTGAAGGCTGGAGTAGCTGCGTAACAATGGTATATAAAACTAAACTAAACTCCGTGGCGCTACATCCCCGAAGGGACTAGGCCTACCATCCTCTGCGTCATCTACCATAGGCAGGAATGGGGCATGTGGTCAGCCGGTCGTTGATGGTGGTTTCTATGACCGGAGCAGCTAATTCTCTATCAAGTACCTCCTCAATTTGAATCTCGAGGCTGAGTGCACACCGTTCCAGACCTTCCTACCTCAGAAAATTCCGAGGGTTTACTGGGGATCGAACCCGGGCCGCAGTGCCACTGTAGGGGGCTCGAGGGCCATCATTCCGATAAATGGAATAATTTCTAATAGCGATGCGTTTTTTGGCTGTTAGATGTCTCATTTATCAGTAATACATCCAAGCATACTCGTCGAGAAACTCCGGTAATAAATTCTTATCTATTAAAATTCCATTTGCATTCCAGTAGAATAATTTTAAATGTTTGTTTATTGCACTCATTTTCTTAAGGACAAATCAGTTCTGACATTTCATTTATTATTATTTCGATTTTTGATGGAATGTTATTCTTCTGTTTGATTTTAGTCATGGCGTTTTTAAATTTATCTAAATAATAAGAAACGTCTTTGAACAAAGTAAACATCCATTTTAAGTCTTGAAAGACAGAAGAGTTTTCAGTTCTTGCTTGGGTATTTGTTGTACTAGCAAATTTTCTCTGCAGCAATTGTGGAAGACAAACGGATATATATATATATATATATGCAGCAATATTTTAGGGAATACTTTTATAATAAATTATGAAAAGCGAAAGACGGGATGAAATTATTTAAATAGGTAAGAATCGATGTAAGCGATGAATTTCTAAGATTTCTAATACCCGTGACTAATTCAAATTCTTTTATTTTCAGGTAAGTACGAAAGACACAAAGGAATGGAGATAAAGAATGGTAGGAAATGGCTGTGTCATAAGGTCCGAGATCAAATTCCGAGGACTCTAGGAGGAGAAGAGGTAACTACAAATTTAAATTACCATGAAAAGAAGCGAAGTTTCAAATAAGTTAAAGGTTTATTAACTTAAATGTCTAACATGAGACCACAATTTTATCAGCCATAAAGAAGTAATTCTACAGAACAGAATGAACATAATAATAGATAGATCAAAATTATACAAATGAGTGGATGAGGTAGGCTATGACATGAAGATAATTGATATATCGATAATCGTCGTGGCCTAAGCATAAAAGGGAAAAGCTATGCATAACCAATGCGGCAGGATTTAATTTACGTAAGATTAAAGTATCAAACAACGTGTACTACAATACGTCTTGCTGAATATTGATGCATGAAAATGTACAACGGAGTGTCACTAAGCTTTAATATTGATATCGTCATATCAGAATACTCGCAAACACTGTGTCTAAACATTTTTACGTTAATTAACATCAGACAATTACGGCACTCGTTTCATCTAAACTACTGTACATTACCTTTATGAGTCATTCTATACAATACTGATACAGCCCGGAGAATATTAAAAATTTAAAATACTGTAAATGGGCTCGTTGGGGTTCAAAATCAGAACATGTAGTTTCTAATTGAAGAATGGAGGTTCCTTTATTTCCGATAACAGTGATCTATACAGCCAGAAAACTCCTAAATGTTCTCCAGTTCACTCTTCCGTTCGGTGCTCACTTCCACAGTGCTGGCTCCAAGCTACAGCACTGTCTCCGTTCGCTCACACTGTGCGGACTCCCAAGTCCAAGTAGTTCCACGTCGCGTCGGTCAACTCCGCCGTCCTCGCTGCCGCTGCACGATCCACCAGTCGCACTGAGTTAACCGGAACGGCACTGTCCCAGTCCAGTTCAGTTCACCAGCTGTTCCGTTCACTAGTTCCTCCGTTCACTAGTCCCTCCGGTCACTAGTTCCCCGTTGACTAGTTCTTCCGTTCACTAGTTTCCCCGTTGACTAGTCCCTCCGGTCACTGGCTCCTCAGCTCCTCAAGTCACAGTTACTTGAGGTAGCGCTGATCAGTCTACACCGTCCAGATCTTCAGCTACTCAAGTCACACTTACTTGAGGTCGCGCTGATCGGTTCCCTCTGTCCGGTTTACACGGTTCGCTTTCTGTCCACACACTACTGCCTCTCTGACTCTGTTGACTACATTGACTGACTGACTGTTACTGACTGACTGACTCTGCTCGCTCGCGGCCCTATATTTAGCCCCGACGAATGTTCTGGAGCTGTTGTTGCGATCCTTCTCTCCGTGAATAATCTAGAAGCCTGCAGTGGCGCTTGGTCACACCCATTAGCACGTGGCCCTCCTCCGGCCACTCCCACGAGTGCGCACAGTCCACTCATTGTGACATGTCCTCTGTAGGCCACGCCCATCGGCGCGCTGCTGCAATCAGCAATAAGAGAGCCGCCCCTTTTCTAGACGTCTGTCGAATTCTGGCAATTTCTGGGCGAATCATGGCTTTGTGACTATACTATACAGAATGTTAATGAATAACACTGATATATCTTTCCTCTGTATAGAGGGGACTTAAAAAAAAAAAAAAAATTTTTTAATTTTTAATTTTTTTTTATTTGACCATAGTTGACCCAGAGTCCCACAGCCGGAGGCTACACTACTGGGGAGAATACAGATAATACATAGACTAATATTATTATACAGTTTGCTATCTTGGTTTCAAGACTTCGGTATAAATGTAGATGATGATGATGTGAGTGATGAATTAGCGAAGGGTGAATATTTACAACATAGTAACTAGTATCTTCTACATATGTACTGATTGTTTCTGATTTATTGCCATTGTACTATGAGTTTTTTGCGGCCATCGCCAAGGAAGAGTAAATGGGGCTGAAAGCATTATTTCACTAAATCCATGGCAAATATTGTAACTTGGACGAAATTTGGACGAAATTTTGCACACATGCCCAGTTCAACCCTGAAAGTAACGCGGTCAACATTAAAATTCAAACAAGCCACTCCTTCCCTTGAAAATTTATATAATGTATGAGAATAATATATACTGAATTAATTAAAATGTAATTCATTTCTCATGACAACAGTGTATTGCTTATACGGTTCACATAGGGCTTTGGGAAGTACGTAATACTGGGCTTTTACAAATTCTGATGCTATCGATGTAATACATAGGTGAAAATAATTAATTAATGAAGAATAAAATCCACGAAAATAAAGCACAATGCAGTCACATAACTTTCTAGGATTCCTGGTAGTAATCAAACTATTTTTAATGATTTTATAAATAGGCTGACTGATTTTCTTGAAGAAGCTTATAAGGTAGATAGCAAAATTAATATTATTCTGAAAGGTGATTTTAATATTGATTTCCTTTCTAACAGTACCGGTACTGAAGTTAAGGTTTTGGACAATTTATTTCTGAACTTCGGGGTACAACGCACTGTGTACTAACCTACCCGTCCTGGTAAAAACAATAATGAAACCACACGTATTGATAATGTAACAAACTAGGAGGTGCCCGTGGCTTCGCCACGATAATTCTTTTAAAAATTAGAAATTAAGAGTATAATAATTATTAAAGCATTATATTTATTAACACTTGCACGCGAATCATTCATAAACCAAGTCATTAATAATTAATGAAACAGCTAAAATTCTTGCTTTAGAGTAGGCCTACATTCCACGACATGAAAGCGCCCCCTGGGAAAACTATATCAGAATCGATTATGCAGTTCCAAAGAACCTGTGAACACATAATAGGCCTACGTATTGTTTCTCAGCTGTTTATTGACATGAATATGATGTGAATTTTATTTTATCAATTCAGTGTAATTTTCAGAAATTATATAATGTTTCAAGGGAAGGAATGGTTTGTTTGGATTATTATTATCAGCGATATTTCAAGAGATAAAACCATCAATATTTTACAGCTGTTGCCCCCGGCTTCGCCCGCCATTATTCATTGACTCCAGGATTTTTAAGAAAATTACACTGGTAGATTATTAAAAATGTTTGTGGAATACGTGACTACTTCCGAGCCAGACAAATCACGCTACGCGACAGACTGCATACGCACACAAAGGCCGTAACCAAAGGGTGCCCCCAGGGCTCAGTACTGGGACCCAAGTTATGGAACCTGGTGTTTGATGAAGCCTTAAGACGAATAGACCAGACTGATGATGCCGAAGTAATAGCCTATGCCGACGACGCTGCACTGATAGTTGAAGGAGAGTCCAGAGCAGAACTCGAGGCTAAATCAAACAGGGCGCTAAACATTCTCGACCTATGGTCGAAAGATGCAAAACTCAAAATTTCTGGAACTAAAACACAGACCATGCTACTCAAAGGCAAATTAACTACACACCCCCCTAGGGTACGCATGGGGCATTCCCGGCTCCCTTACACCAGAGAAGTACGATATTTAGGCATAACCCTCCAGGAAGGATACAAAGTCACCGCACACGTACAAAAAATAGCCGCAACAGCAAACAACCTAACTCAAGCTCTAGCCAGACTGTCTGGCCATGAATGGGGCTACCGCTTCACCAACTATAGAATTCTATATAATGCCGTTTTTGTCCCGATAGTAACCTACGCTGCCAATGCCTGGGCACCTAAGATCAACGCGCACCACATTCGGAAACTCCGATCAGCCCAAAGATCATCACTCCTCCGAGCCACGAAGGCCTACGCTACCACGTCTCACAATGCTCTGCATGTAATAGCCGGTGTCCTTCCGGTCGAACTCCTCCTACAGGAACGATCACTGAGGTATAAGATTCGACGACAAATCCCCATCCATTTGGACAACCTACAATTAGAACAAAATGAGTTCGAAACATTTGATAAACACCAGCTCTATAAACAACTTTTCAACGCGCTCACTTGCATCTGGCAACAAAACTGGACGGAATCCCCTCAAGGGAAAATCACAAGGGACTTCTTCCCAAACGTCCAAAGCAGACTCAATATGATCTGGATCAAACCCGACCACTATGTTACGCAAATCCTAACAGGTCACGGGAACTTTGCTGCCAATCTCATACGCTTCAATCTTGCCGAAGATGATCTTTGTGCATGTGAAGACAGCGAGCAGGATACCATGTACCACATGCTCCACACCTGCCCCCGGTACACAGACGCCAGACTACTTTTACACGAAGCTGCTAGAAATGCAAACGAAGTCTGGGCACCTGATCTCAAGTTCTGGACTCTAAAAAATTCCTTCCCAGCGCTAAAAGCCTTCGCCAAGCAAGCGCTCCTCGAGAAACAAGACGAAGACGGAAATTAAACACCATGTGAAGGGCAAGCCCCATTGGGCAAACCCTCCACCCAGCCCGAGCAGGGTTTTAGAGAGGTTTCCCCTGCTCACAGGCAAATGCCGGGCTGGACCAAAATCCCCTCACACAATAACACAGCACAACAACTTAGATCCTAACATAAACACACGCAGCACACTACCCAACACAGCACTAAAAGCCGATCAGCGCAAGGCAAACACTAACTCAAAATAAAGACACTTGTACAAGCACACAGCCCAAAACGACATAACCTCAATCATCCCACATGGATGCACACAAGGGCACTATAGGAACACACAGCACAAATGGTCACCAAAATTTGGTTTGACCGGAGTTTTTGGCTTCATTGCTAGGCACTCCGGGGGAAAGGGTGGGCACAAAAAAAAAAAAAAAAAAAAGGTTCAGAGCTATGAAAATTGTAAGTAAAAATAAAATTAGAATATTTGTTCATTGTGTTCATTTCACTTAGGCCTTATATAATAAAGAAACGGTTTTCCTTCCTAATTTTGTAGTCGTCATGAAAGTTTAGACTGCGAGAGACGAACATCGCCGAGTATACCCGATGTCTCACGAAGCGGGCGAGCAAGCACGCTATTTAGGGCCGTTGAATTGTATAAGAGTAGATATTAACTGTAATAATTATAACGTTTCAGTTGTCCCCACAAATTTATCAGATCATAATGTAGTAAAATTTACTGCAAATATCAATACAAATAATACAACCAGGAAGAGTAACTCCATGATTAAACGATTTATAAATTATTTTAATGAAATATATATATATATATATATATATATATATATATATATATATATTTTATTAAGACATACCTATATAAGGAGTTAGAGCTTGAAAATCTAAAGTCCTTCATTTGTTAATTTAGAATTACAAAATTCAAAACCCGGGCGACTCCGGGCCTTTTAAACTAGTTAATAAAATCAGGTAAACTGATGTAAAAAGGTGCCAGTATGTTTTTGTTTAATCAGTTATGACTGCAATTATGATATGCAGAATATGTTTTTTTTAAATTCATTTCCAAGTTAATCTCCAGATTTATTCATTAAGCAGTGCTTACGGAAGAACAAAGGTCTAGTTTTTTTTAATCAGATTAAAATCTTCCAGCATCAGCTGAACTGTACAGATTTGTGATATCTTGACAATCGCACACTCACATAAAAATACGAAAAAGAAAGTGAAATTGGCTCGTTTCGGGATTTGAACCATGGAACTCCATAATGTGAGGCCAAAACGTTACCATCTCGGTCAACTGGGTCAGTTTAACGGTCTAGTTGGATAAGCGCATGTAAAACATTAGTGCTTTTGGTCATAGCTATCTCTATTTTAATTTCCAAAGCCGTATAATATAACAGTAAAACAATTGACTATGTTATCATGATAACTGATTCTCTTTTTTTTATATAAATTCTTTCGAATACGTATATTATCATAAAATAGGCACCAAATTGAGCATTACTCCGAAACAGGTGAACCGATTTCATCCAATATCAATAGACGTCTTCTCATGAACACTATAAATGTGTATACCAAATTTCATAAAAATCCGGTAAAGCGTATTTGAGTTACCGCGTCTTTCAAATAGACACTAAATTGGGTTTTACTCCGGTACCGGTCAACAGATTAGGTTCAAATTTAACAGAGTACTTTTCATGGACGTCATAAATGCGTATACCAAGTTTAATGGAAATCCGATACAGCGTGTTTGAATTATGGCGCCTTTCTATTAGAAAGGCGCCATAATCTATTAAAATAGGCACTAAATTGGGCATTACTCCGGTACCGCTGAACCGATTTGGTTCAATATCAATAGGGTTCTTCCCATTGACTTTATAAATGTGTTTTCCAAGTTTCATGAAAATCCGAAAAAGCGTATTTGAGTTAGAGCGCGTACAGACACACGGACGGACGGACGGACGGACGGACAGACAGACAGACGGACAGACATTTTTCGTCCCCCACACAATCTCATAAAGTACCATACTGGCACTTAATAATTATTAGAACCTCAAACATTGCATTGGTACGCTGGCATATTGAGTTTTGTCTTCGTAAAACTTCACAGAAATATACGCAAATAAATTATACTCTATTGATGGTTTAAAGTCGTGTTTTGAAGAATTTTATTTGATAGAATAGCCTATTATTTATTTGAATAGAGCTTTGGCAACCATGATTCTGTAGTCTAAATAAACTCAAACGAATTCATATTATTAAACCTTTAATTCAGTTTTACTTTTTAAATCATCACACAAAGTAGATTTTAGAAGGAAACGTTTTTGTAGACCCAACGTCAGACTGATTAAGTTTTAAATAAGGAGAGGAGTTGCTGTTAGTGTTATCTGTCTCGACGAGTTCTTGCTGACTAAAGAAAGCACACACACATATTTAACGCAAAGACGCATGAGAAGTGAAGGCAAAGAACCAGAGGTTCAAGGAAAGTTTTCCTGCTCTTTAGCCATGTCAAGTAAATGTCTTGAGAATGCTGAAACTATAAATCCATTAAGATATCAGACAAAGAAACGAGATATTTCTTCACTTTGCGTAGAATGGGAAACATGCCACATGCAAACGCCATTACATGAAAGAACAGAGTACGGAAAAAGAGAGAGAGAGAGAGAGAGAGAGAGAGAGAGAGAGAGAGAGAGAGAGAGAGAGAGAGAGAGAGAGAGAAGGAGAGAGAACGAGACAGGGAAGGAGAGATTGTTCGGGTTCGTTCGATGTAGATTATTTGCAGTGAACAAAATCTCTCGAGAACGTGTTCTTTAATGCATTCTTATAAAACCTGGCAAGGCACTAAATGAGCCACATATCATCACATAAAACAAAAACAAAAAGGTGATCAAGGATTCCTTATACAAGATATTGCTCTACTAGAATACAAGAAGAAAGATGAACAAATTAACTAACTATAGAAGATAAAAGAAAGCAAAATGGTTGCAAAATCTGAATCAGCTATGAAAGAAAACAAAGGCGTCGACTACAACAAGAAAAATAAGAAAGAAATATTTTACTTTTTCACTGCCACTGATGTATAAATTCATCACCGAAAAAGTATTTTTTTTTTAATTGAAATCATGTATTAATACAATAACGCTTTATTTAAGACTAGTATGTGCCCTGGCCCAGAAAATCCCTGCATAGTGAGTTCCGTCTAAACCGATCATTGTCTGTCCATTTAGGCCTATAGGCTATTCATTATCCCTGTTGCGCCTATGCTGAACATTTCAGATATCTGCGTGCCTTGACATTATAAACAAATGAATCGACAGCGTGAGCTTACAACATTGAAGCGATCGCGACGCTTTTATTTCAAAGGTATGACGAAAATATCCAAAGCCAGCTGTAATTGATTTGACATTAAAATGTACTACTCAAAACTGATGCTTCGAAAAAAAAAATGCCCTTTTTCACTCATAACTCACGAACGAAATCGAATATTAAAATTCCGGCTTCGAAGTGCATTTTGAGACCTTTCAGTCCACCTATGTTAAAAATTTCAGATCTCTGCGTTGAGTAGATTGAGCTGGGCATCACGGACAAACAGACAGACAGACAGACAATCACTTTTATTAATATAGATGTGAGGATTTTTATCTTCTTGCTAAGATTGACACTCATGGATGACAATTGGAATGGATAGACACTAAGGTATACCGAATCATATATTTCCTGACATGTAAAAGCAAATTCTTAAACTTAGTTTATTAATCTTGATAACAACTTTTAACCCTTTATTTGTGACATCAATGAAACCTCTAATTTATTAAGAAATGTAAAATGCTGACAACGAAAATGCCAGTTTGCTTCGGTTTAAGAAAAAATAAAGGACAGTTACAACAGTCATAACAACAGTCATATTTTTATTATAATATGCAGTAATATGCAATAACATAATGAAATGTTTCAAGATTGGTCAAACAATTTAACTGATTATGATGAATGATTGAGTTTAACGTATGACCGAATCTCCGCCGGAAGGAAGTGAAGAACAAGTGACAGACTTTGACCCATCTTATTCCTTTTGGGTATGAAGTTATTGTGAATCAAGAATAATTTTAATGCGCTGAATCATTTTTAATCATTGGATTTCTGTCGTATCAGAATTCATTTTAGACCTGGTGATAAAGCCAGTTCAATTTCTTCTGGTTAGTGTGAAGGAATTCATAGTGATAGAAGCTTCTATTTGCTCTGAGATGTGCTCATCCAACAACATCCAACTAAAGCGATTTAATTTCCTGCAATTCACTTCATTTTATAGATATGTTGCCACTATTAAACTTTCAACCCTCGTACAATCATTTGTGTGGGGAAGCATTTCAAATCTCGTATAATAAATACGTTACTAATCACGTGATATTATTTTAGCAATGAGGTTAGTCTAACCATCTGACGAAAACAGGAAAGCTGAAAACATTGAAAAGTCGTACGTTGCGCTCCTATCGACGATGTCGTGGCGTTCGGTAGGCCTATGTCGATATACAGATTCTTTCGCCATAAGGTGGCTCGCTTACAATGACGAAACTAGCTAGTTTTATTCATTTTTGTGGTTTTTATATTATTCATTAGAGTTGGATTATTCCCACAAAGTCTCTGGCCTTGAAGACAAACCCAGCCAGCGAGCTTCTCGTTACGTCTCGTTACCAAGATGCGCGAATTCGGTGCGCGTAAGATCAGTAAGCTACCGCTGGGCAGAGAGTGAACATCATGCAGCATGTCGTCAGTCGTAGAAAATACAATAATAGTTGAGTGGAGGGATGATGCCGCTGCGAGAGAGACAGACAACACGTGGAGTGGAATAGGAGAGCTGAGCCAATCAGGGTGCAGTTACCTCCCCTAGCCAGGAACTCTACGAGCGGTGAGAATCGCTCCTAAGGTATATACGTAAAAACCCAGAGACGTTGTGGAGGTAATCCTACTCTACATGCTTAATTATGTAAGTATTCGCTAAATGGTCACAATAAATATTACTTCAGGTCCGGATTCTCCCAAGATAAATCCGGACTTCACGTTTCATTCACTATGATAATAAAAATACGATGAATAGGCCTAACTTAAAACAATTGTTATCAGAATACAAGAGTATCAACTGGATTGATAAATCAATTACTTCAGTGCAGGCAAGACCTATATTGCATGACATGTAGAGAATCTTCCGTGAAACTTAGGGTCTAGCTGTCTAATGAATTGTCGTAAGGCAATATGTACAAGAGGAATTTTTTTCTATCTGACGTATGTTTGTATGTTTTTGTGCGATTCGAACCGAAGTCTGTGGCTTGCAGATATCTGAAATATTTAAAATAAATGAACTGAAGGGTGTCCCAATGCACCTCGCAGCCGGATTTTCAATTTTCTCTTTCGTTCGCGAGTTCTGAGCGAAAAACTGGCAGAAAACGCAATTCTTTGCTCCAGCGACGCAAACGATTTCTCTATTACCTTTAAATAATTGTGAAATTAATTGAAGTTGGCCTTACCCTGTTGCAATAGCAGCTAGGAAAGAAACAGCATCGCTGAAATTGTGCAATCACCATCACAAAGTAGAGAACTGTTTGATTATAGCATTTGTTTATAGGCCTACGTGTAGCATTCTCTATACGAACAAAGAAGTGTTTGCGATATGCAACCACGTCTACTGCACGGATAGATCTGAAACAATTTTTAACATGGGTAAACGGAAGTGGGATCATGTATGTAGGCCTAAATGACAAAATATTGATCGATTCGGACGAAAGCCACTGTACACAGGATTTTTGGGTTAGGGAACTATAATCTAATGTAGTTTTTTCCCGGACGGCATACTCCAATAATTTTGAAATGCACTTCAAAGCTGTTTGTTAACTTTTTATTCGTCTTAAGGTATGCATGGCTATATATACACCATTAGGAATAAAAATGTTGTTTAAAAAACTGCCACTTCAAAGCTGAGTTTTAATTTTTAAGATATAGCCTATATAGACTGTATATATATACCATTACAGTACTTTTCAAATGAGAAGCCATTTCCTTCACCACCAATCACGTGTACGAGCTAACGTAGCGCCGCTAGCAGTAAGAGTCTTCCCTCCGTCTCGCAGTCTCTGATTGGACCGCGTATCTAAGCAGGAGAAGGACAAAACGGCTTGTCATCTGCAAAACACTGTAGTTAAGAACATTTTGTTATTAAACATCAGGACTCTCAATTTTTTAATATATTATACGGCTATATATTAAGATATATCACATGAAAAATGTTTCGTAATTATTTATAATTTGTTTATAAAAATGTTTTTGACCATGAACTTGGAACCTGATAACTTCAAAACTATGAAACATACTTGAGCAATGCTGACAAAACTCTCCCATTCACTTTTAATCTCGTACTTAACACAAAATTCCACATTTTTATAGATCACCTGCAGTGCTACAGTCATTTCCCCCGACATTCCGTCACCCGCAATTTGTACCACAACTCCTCCCGATTAACGGAGTGAAACGCCTTCTTGAGATTTACAAAATCGCAATGCAGTCTTCCATGTTTTAATGGCATTTATCCCACTCGTAACGTTTCCGGAGTCAATTCACCATCTATGGTGCTATAACTTAGTCTAAAGTCAAATTGAAATTTTGAAATTCTACTAAATTCTGTTACCCAGTCCTATATTCAGCTGTACAGTAGTCTGAAATATATTTTCTCCATAACTGCCGCAAACAGTGTTATCCCCCTAAAACTGTCCGCAATTCCTTTGGATCCTTTCCCCTTATAAATTGAGGACCGTTTTAACAAAACTCAACATCTTCATTTTTTGCCAAATTCGTTTTTTAACGGTTTTAGGTGCTTTGAAATGGGATCTATAAGATGGTGAAAAGGAACATAAGAAAAGTCAACATAACTAATTCATTTTGAAGCTCAATATGCAAGGTTTCTCTCTTCTACATGTTAATAAAAAGTAAAGAAACCTTCTCCTGAACAATTTATGTTTCGGCACATGTTGAGTTTGCCAAACCGGTCCTCAATTGGATCAATGGTTCTCTCGCCCCAACATTGAGGTTAATTCCCACCGTGAAACATTTCCCCGAAGGTATTGAGCATCACCAAACCACACTCATTAATCCTCGCAACGGCTATTAGTTCCGGCCGGATAAACTACATTAAGTGACCTTCCATTTAGTGCTAAGATATGTAGACTGTTTGCAATTCCAGCTTTTGGACAACGCACGTACATTAACTTTGGGAGAGACCATGAGACTTTCTCGAAGATAAAGTCCTGGGCATTGTGATGGTGATTGCTCTATTTCAGCGATGCTCTTCTTTCCCGGTTGTTATGGCAACATATATTCAAAGCAAGGCCGCCTGCAATTAATTTTATAATTGAAAAGAAATATTGAGAACTGTTGCATCTGTGAGCGCTAGAAGTAAGGTTTTCCACCAGTTTTTTCTCATAACTCGCGAACGAACGCGGCAGTAAAAAATCCGGCTTCGAGATGCAATCTGACTCCCGTCCATCTACGTTAAAAATGTAGGATCTTTGCGTGCCGTAGATTGGGCTAGGCATCGCACACAGGCAAACATATATCGTATATTTCCGCAGATAATACCATCTTCAGATAAGACGAAGTATAAATTTTCGTCAAAGTTTTATAGTTTTAGCATATATCTGTCCTATAAGACGACCCCCAAACTATCAACGGCCCATGAGTTTATGTTTACGAAACAGCATCTAAAAGTTTCGATTTTGTTTCAGTTTTCTGGTTGATCACAAAAATGTTGCCAACCATTGCACTATTATAATTTTTAGGGTGGGCTGTAGAAATTAGGTCAAAATAACTGCAGTTAGTTATAAAGATTGTTGCTACCCTTACCGGAACAAAGCTTCCTCGATCTTTTTTTTAAATGGGTCACTGAGACAGTCTCACCGCAATGAAACTAAACGATACGTGCATTGTGCGTGAGCCATGTACCGATATATAGGGAAAAATGAAAAGAAGTATCAACATAGGTTTTATTTCGCTCATTATGGCGTTTGTGATTTTATTTACAAAATTCGCGGCTTACATTTGCCAGTAAAATGTACCTAACATCTTAATATATGAAGATAATATAATCTTGACATCAGAATGCATCATTTTATAATTGTTTTATTGTATATAAATTTCAGTCTAATTTTTTTTTTATCTGTACTATGAGGCGGCCGCGGATTTTCGGGCCTTTTTTACGATTCAACTATCGTCTTATATGCGGAAATATATGGTAGATAAACACATCCTCTTATTAGGTGGTGGCAGGTACCCGCGATTTTGCCCGCGTTTATTAATTCAACCACAAGATGCTCTTTAAATCACTTATTTAACAGGAAATAATTAAAACATTACATTCATTAACACTGACATTGTTTTTACAGAAATTTCATGAATACTGAACTTTATTCTTAATTATATTACGGTATATTGTTTTAATAAATAATTAAAACAATTAATAAGAACTATTGATTCATGAACCCTTTCATGTAGATCAGTCGTAAATAAATAAGGTATATATATATACACGCAGAAAAAAAATCGTATTTTTTAAAAATGATATAGTTAGGTAGACAGTCCTTTTCTCTTTAAATTCATATATTAATCATTAAATTCTCCCTGCTAGTTCCTTAGATAGAGCCCTTTTCTAAGAATATTGATTTTTTCTTGCCCCTTATCCAGCTATCAAATTTCAGTATTTTTATTCTTCCCTCTCTGGTAGAAGTCCCCATACTGACTATTAATTGTCACTAATTAATAGTGAATAGTATTAATAACTAATATAAGTGGAGCTATATGCTGGGGTAAGAATGAATTGTTTGTATTCCCTGTTTTCTTGTTAGTCGCTAGAAGTGTTTTCCACCCGTTTGGATAAAGTTTTGCTTTCTTCTCAGGTTCCCGTAAGTACTAAACTGCTTTGTATACAGTTATTTCAAACATAATTCTTCTATAAATTAGCATATGGAGGTGATATTGGTGTCATTTATAAGCCTGAAATGTTCTGTAGTGCTAGACATTGAGGAATTTTCTGTTATATATGATTATTGTATACTGTGTTCTAGATTTTTGTTTATAATGATGTGACCAAAAACATATTTTAATTTTATATAACTCTATGTAACAGTTTTAAATCTTCAAGTAGGGCAATGCAGTCTTCCAGTTAAACCAAATAAGACTAAAACAGTATGACTTTTAAGGACAGATCGGTTTATAGCAGGGAAGAGACATGAATGTACGTTGGACTATTTCTTGAAAATATGAAGAACTTTGTTTATTTCGGATTGACGAACGGACGATGGCCGAAGCATATTGACGTGACGTAATGAAGCAGGGCTGAAAGCAGCAAAGACTCTTTGGATATGTAGAGAATTCCAGATATTCCAGTACGTATTCTGGAAACCCTGTATGGGGAACTAATGAAATCGACGATGACATATGGCCTGAAGTATGGGGATGGGAACAAACTGGGTCAAATGAGGACGCAATTTTATTTTATGGGAAGGGATAAGAAAGTTTGGAACGCATAGTGAGACCATAGAGTGTAAAATTAGGTCGGTGAAATATTTTCACCACTTTTGCAGGGGATCAAACTCTAATTAGAGCAATATGTTAGCAAGAACAGTTAAGGATAGATGAGAATATGACTCGGGGTCCCAAATTAAGAAACATTTGGGATTGGAGACGTTTGGTTGGATGGGCAGGGAAATAAGAGAAGTTAATGGAGGAAGGTTAAGAGCTATTTGAAAGATATTGAAAAGCAATAGACAAATGTGCAATGTAATAATAATATGGTTTCACTTGAATTACAATAACGGTTAAAATTGGAATGGGGAAGGAGTAATACATAGAAAAAAGAACCAAAGTCAGTAAACTGTGACTTGCTTGGCTTACACTTAGGGTGGCGTGCACCAAACTCATGTCGTTTACTCTTTTAGTAAACCTTACTTCTTTAGTTCTAACTACTTTAGTAAGCTACTATTTTAGTAATGTACTCTTTTAGTAAGGGTGGCGTGCACTAACCAGGAGTAAACTAAACTCTGCGACCTTCAACCTAGGGTAATGTACTAAAGAAGTAAAAATTTTATTTACTCCCAGAGTAAATGAACTTACTCCACAAGTGGTGGTGAGCACCAACACGGAGTACGTTACTAACGTAGTAAGTTGTGGTGTAAATAAGGCCAATATTTACTCCTACTCAGGGGGTGGAGTAAAGTTGTGTAGTAAGTGTGTTCTGTGGCATTTGCTTGAGTTATGAGTTACATATCACATTAAATGGATTACAAAGATCATTCTCGGGATAAGTTATTGAGATGAGGAAGGTGGTATACCAAAAATGACAGTAGTTAAGGAGAGCAGAGACCCATTTACATTGTACAATGTCCACAAATACATACAAAGGTTTGAGTTCCATAGTAAATATATAGAAATGCTGCTTGATATGGTGGAACCATTTCGACACAGATCTCACAGGAACTCCGCTCTATCCCGAAGACTACAATATCTTTGTGGACTGCGAATCTCCCGTACAGGTGTTTTTACAATTATGGCAGGTGATTTAATAAATATTAATCGAACCACACCTAGTAGGGCATTTAATAACGTAAATAATTAAGCTCATAAATCCTTACATGAAATACCGTATTGTAGAACGCACATTTGGCGTTTGGAAGAAACTTTGTCAGATTCTCACTACATCCATGAGATTTCAGCCAGCCAAATGTGAAAATATCATTGCGGAGAGCGGTCCCACTAGGAAAACGTCCACAAAAGGTGACGGGGAGAGTGAGTGGAAGGGAACTTTGCATTGCACGGTACCAAGAGCGCATGTGCGGTCAAATATGTTCCTAGCTGGAGAGCCCTTTAGATGCTACAATTCTCCATAACTTCGGGTTAGAAAACGACTATGTATTTCAAGCTAATCCTATGGCTGCAGATATCGGCGAGGTATAGTATCTTGGAGCTACCCAGATAACACTTCCCCTTGCTACTTAACCGTAGAGATTACTGAACAATAGGTGATTCTCACTGTTAAACGATTTATTGTAATTATAATTTTATTATATTTCACTTCTATAGCTTAACTTAAAGCACAACATTTCGAATCCTAGAATTATAATAATAATCATAAGTGCTAAAAGTTTAATAGTTGCACCCGCAGTGTTAATGTATAATATGCCCTTTCTTCTGACCCAGGTGTAAAAATGGCCAAACAGGCCACATCGGAAGAAAATTTGACTGACTCTGGGATTAGCGAACAATGAGAAGGGGACACATTGTAAAACAATTCCTTAAAGACTCTCCAAGTCTCGAATGGTGGAGCGAGACGATGCATTTATGTTTGGGAATAAACTATAGCAGATGCTGCAGGCCTATAATACACTGCTAACTATTTTAATTAACCCTGTGGACAGGAAAGTGGGAAGCATTATAAACTATATAGAAGAAAAATGGCAACATGAGTGCCGAAAGTAAATTTTAAGGATGGGCACTGGAGTTTGAAACTGCACAGGCTCTAGAGAAGTAGCCACTGAAATTATTTTTAAATACATAACAACCTACATAATTTTTATTGTAGTTCATAGCTTCCGTAATATTGTACCACCATTTTTTTTATGTGAAATTTCTCAGTTTTAATTTATTATTATTTTTGTAAGGTAATATTTTTAAGTAAATGTTCTATTTGAAAAAGGTCAGAAAGATAATGCCTTTTATTAGTTTTGTTGTTATCCTTTTTACCTCCCTCGTTTCCACGATTTTGTGTAATACTCCTTATTAATATTGTTAAACAGTCAATAAGTATTAATAATTAATTATATTGAGATTTATGATAAACAACTGTAGAATAAATGATTTATCGTTTTTGGGGAAGAATATGTAACTTTAGGCAATATAAATATTTGAATATATTTTAGAACTTTATTATTCTTATAAGAGAAATAATTGTAATAATGGCAGTGAATCAATGATGAAAATCAACTGGAAATTCCAATTGTTTGCATTATAATACAGAAATAGTTTGCATAAATAGTTGAAATAGTGGGCTACTAAACTGAAAATATTCTTCTGAAGGAATTGAAATTAGTAATTAATAAAACTCTACCAATAGGCCTATTTAAAATATGACAAGTGACATTAGTAATAACTCGTACAACCCAAATTCATGTTCATTGTTTCAGCGAACCTTTCCTTTTCATTCTCTGGCACTATAATACTGGCAATTGAAATGCACGTGTTCTGTTGCGTTGCACTAACGTTTCTGCTCTGTTCTGCGCAGAATTCGTCTACTTCTTTAGTAAAAATCGTTTACTACTTTAGTTACAACTAAAGAAGTAACTATCAATTGAGCTCTCCAACACCAACTAAAAGAGTAAGTTACTAAAAGAGTAGCACTAAAGTAGTAAATCTAAGAAGGGAACCTTACGTAACAAAAACCGGTTTGTCTGTCTCACTCTTAAGTCATAGGAGTAATCTGCTAGAGTGAGACAGACGTACTGGTTCTTGTTTACTTCAGGTTTCCGTCTTAAATTTACTACTTTAGTTTGATTTACTCCTGGATGGTGCACGCATTTGATTTGCATTTGATAAATTATTTCTAACACATTACCATAAAATAGGCATTAAATTGGGCTTTACTCCGGTACCGGTCAACCGATTTGGTCCGATATCAATAGACTCTTCCCATGAACGATATAAATGCGTATATCAAGTCTCGTGAAAATCCCATAAAGCGCAATGAGTTATCGCGCGTACAGACACACGGACAAAGAGAAGAGACAGACAGAAAGACAAACATTTTCCCAACCACCACACAATCTCAGAAAGTATCATTCTGGCAATCAATAAACATGTTTGAATTACGTTTTGTTAAATAAATAACTTAAAAATTTAGCGTTTGAATTACCGTACTATACGCAGACGAAATCGCGGATACTTGGCAGTTAAGAAATAAACAGGATATAACCACAGGTAAGATTGAAATTGTAAACCTAAACTATCAAAAATGATTATAGTCCATGTCTGCAGTAATAAATACATGAAATTGTTACAGACACTGGTATAATGACACACATGACCGGTAAGTTAGGTTATCGGCACTGCGTCCCTTCCTCACAGTGATAGGGGAGCGGGGGCTGGTACCGGACAGAGCCTGGTATCGGACAAGCCCAATATCTCTTGCTAGCAGGTGCTTGGACGACCGGTTTTGTGATTGACAGCCTTAGCTAAATGTTTGAAGAGGGTGAACATCTTATTCAGTTGACAGCTAGTTTCGTTTGTGAGTGATAGTGCTTTTTGTTCTTTTCTGTGTAAATCGGCTTGCACGAAGATAACTTCACAAAGCAGTAACAGGAAGAAGGGTGAGTTGTGTTACATTCTAACATGAATAACAGAAGCACTGTACTTAAGGCTATAAGCTGTAGGTTTAGAATTTAATTCTCTTCAAAGGTTCTTGGTTGAGATTTTTTTCTCTTAGGACCGTGAATCGGGTGGTATCGGACAGGAAGCTAGCGGGTGGTATCGGACAATATAGCTACTCATCCAACGTGGTTACTGATGGTTCTTTCCTTTGGTTTTAGGTAAATATGGGGAAGATAAGAGGAAAGTGGGAAGAAGGTGACATGATATTTTCCGTAACAATGTCAGGGACAAAAAATGACTATTCGAGAGGCAAGTGATTGTTTTTCAGTGCCGAAAAGTACATTAGCTGAGTTTGCAACGGCTGGGCACACGAAAAATGTGAAAATTTGGAGGGGAACTCTTTATTTTATAAATGTGACATTTGTATAAAAAAGTAAAACAGTTAAACTTTATACTTTGAACATGGAAATAAGTCTTTTGTGGAAAACAGTGACTGTCCGATACCACCCTCCATTTTTCAAAAGTACAAAAATGTAACTACTTTTTAATTTTCTTGTGCTAATTACATGTTTTAGTTTTAATTAAATATATTCATATAAACATTTAGTTATAAGAATAAAGTTATCTGTAAAGTAGATTAAACATTTGTTTCCAGTTTCAAAAAAGAGTTACGTCGCAAAAACCTAAGGTGTCCGATACCACCCCCCGTTCCCCTATGCCTGAATAACTGCAATAATATTTTCTTCTTTTTCAGGGGTGTCATATTCATTATTAATTTTAAACATCACTCGTGTCGCAACTTTGCTGTTGACCACTAACAGGCTTTTTATTTTGGCAACATGTATATCGAACAAATAAAATAGTGACCTTTTTTTAGTTGATTGTGGCCGCAATCCGGGTTGCTTGCCTTGTATAACTGGGACGCTAGGACCTGAACCACACACGCGCAGATAGCTTATCGTCCGCCGGTAGCAATGGAGTTGGGGGCAGAAGAGAATGCATATACTGCATTATTCATTCCAAACTATGCGGCTCATCATAGCCCGTAACTATTGAAAACAAAAATAAAATGAATACATTACTGGCTTTTTTAGTTATGAAATATTATTTAAGTAATGATATGTAACTCACAGAATATCGCTGTTGGGTCTTCACTATTGAATGCTGTGAGGCTAAGATGTTTTTACACGGTCTGTACAGCAGGGGACATGACGTGAGATGAAGGTCAGGCAGGTCTAGATTACATAATTGTAGCCCAATGCGCATCCGTTTGTTTGGCTCAGGTCTTACCGATCGAGTTATACCTTCTGACTCGTGACTCAAACTCTCAAAATTCTTAGACTCTGAAACTGTTCTTTCTGTATCTATAACCATTTTTACCTAAATAATTTCGAGAGTCCTGTGCATTTGGATCCACCCTCGACATTGGTGTGTTTATGGAGGCTGTCAATGTCATCTAATAAAGATTAATATAAAACTGCTGTAAAATGAGATTTAAAAAAAAAAAAAAAAAAAAAACTTGGTAATGTGGCCCCAAACCACCAAAAATAATAATAAACACCTTTAGGCCTACTCCTTCTACATGGGTTAGCATAGGTTATGAACCACTCAATAAGGTTGAGTATATGTTAATTAAATAGGCTAATAGTTACACTGCAACGAGGAATGAATGTATACCATTATTTCGACAAAATGTACAAAATATACGATAAGCATGGGATGCATCAAGAAAAAATTGAAACATCTTTGTATAGTAAAAAGGAGTCTCATAATACCCCTCCAACTGACAAAAACAATGTTTCAGTAAACACCTTTCAATGACTCCGTTATATGTTGAAACAGCTAAGCTTTGAACACTCTCTGGTAAATGGTTGATGAGTATAATGGCAGTATATTTAAAACTAGACTGAGTTAGGTTGTACGATGAAAAATATTTTTTTGTCTGAATATATTTCGAGTTTCATAACAATATATCGTTATTACATGTAAATAGTCGGATGCGGTGGTCTAGAGGTAGCGTGCCTGCCTCTAGATCCGAAGGTCGCGGGATCAAACCCGGCCGAAGTCGATGGATTTTTCAGGACGTGAAAATCCTGGTCACGGAGTCCTCCGGGAGGGATTTAAGCTGGAGGGCCCGTGTCATAGATTTACGACAAGTAAAAGAACTCCAAGCCTAAATTAGAGCTTCTGGACAAAATTTAACGGCCCTTTCACGTCCAAGTTATACATTAATTTCCGGAGAGGGGTTCAGGGGCTTTGGGCTTACCACCTGTTCCTCTCCCTCTCTAGGAAAATGAGTGTAACAAAATTCACATCGGTAAACAGAAACCTCCACTTGGAGGCCCTTCGCCACAACATGGGGGCACAGGATTCGAGAGAGAGAGATAGATTACATGTAAATAAATGTGGATTATTCTTCAGAAAGACAAGTCACTGATAAAAGTAGAGCAGCCCCAATCATTATTCTAAGAGCTATCTTTTGAAGTACAAACAAAGAATTAGCATAATTACTATTTGCCCATAAAATGGCACCATGTGAAAGATAACAGTGTACATAGCTGAAATAAACAGTGATCAAAATTTCAAACAGTAGTTGTTGGTATCCATGCTTCAGTTACGTAAACCAACAAATGAACATCTAATATTGTTTATTTTGTGTTTATTCTGTAACTATGTATGTATGGTGCTGCCACCACCAGTCCTTGTTGGTGAGTTAGTAGTTTGGAATGCTATTATAAATGAAGCTGCCATTTATATCAATTCTTCTACTGTGTTTAATATTTAGCATAACAACAGGTTATGGGCTCAGGTGCGCAGTGTTCGAGTGAATTGAGGAGACGTAATACAATATAGTGGAAAGTGTGGAGAATCTAGTAAACTACCATATTGTGTAACAGTGCAGCGACGAATTTTGCAACGGTCAAAATGGCGGAGATGGAAGAGAAAACCTTCTATATTCCAAAGCTAACAAGAAATAACTATGTGGCGTGGATGGCGCGCGTGAAATCTGAAATGTTTATTAAAGAGTGTTGGGAAGCAATCACATCCTAAAAAAGGGAGAGGTAAAGCTGCGAAAACGAAAGAAAGAAAGGGAAGCAATCACGGGTTATAACGATGTTGATGGAGCTCATCTAAATCAAGCAGAAACCCGTCGGCGCGAGAAAGCCAACCTCATGGCGCTATCTCTTATTATGAGATCAGTTAGTGATGATCTCATTAACGATACAGTTGATTTCAACAAGGCGAGTGAAGCATGGACCAAACTCGAAATTATTTGCCACCAGAACACTCAGTATGGTGCTATGATGAAGTTACGAGAATTGGCGACCATGGTAAAGGGTGATATGATCATTCAAGAGTATAGCAATACAATGATGAATATGAATCGACTGTTGAGGAAGAATGATTTGGAGATATCTGATAAACAGTTGGCTCATTTGTGTTTGTCTGGCCTTCCCCCAGAATATGAAAAACAGTGAAGACTTTGGTGACTCAGCCGGATAAGATGGACATGTCCTACATAAAGCAAGTGTTACTGGAACAAGAGGAAGAAATGAGAAAACAAAGCCTATCATCACATCAAGCATTAAAGACAACTTGGAAACCGCCGAGCACTAAAGGTAAAAAGTATACCGATGGAAGGAATTCTACCAATCAGAATAACAGTACATCTCAACGGAAGCAGTACAAAGGGAGATACTTTTGCTATGCATGTGGTGGTGAAGGACACATTGCGAAAAATTGCCCCAAGACTCAGGAACTAGAAGAGAAGGAAAAAGGGAGTAGTGAACCCAAGAAAGCTTCTGCTTCAGTTACTACAAGAGAGCATATGGTATTGCATGTGAAGAAGTATTCTCAACGCAAACACGATGTATGGATATTAGACGGTGGTGCTTCTGACCACATGACAAATAGAAGAGAGATTTTCAAGAATTTCAGAGAATGCTCAGGTACTGTTGAAGTCTGTGATGGGAGACCGCTGAAAATAAGTGGCTTGGGATCTGTTGTAATTCCTATGTCTGATGAATGTGGAGGAAAGAATGTAGAGCTTCAGGATGTGCTCTATGTGCCTGAATTACATGATAATTTGATTTCTCAAGGTCAGATAGAGGAGAAAGGTCTTGAGTTCAGATCGAAGAATGGTTTGAATAAGATATTAAAGGGAGAAAAATTAATCTTTCAAGCACATCGAATTGGAAGGTTATATTTTGTCACTACTGTCGGAGATGTATCAATAAAAGAGTTAAATGAGGATTATCTAAAGAACGTTAACATGAGAAAAGCTGCAAGAGTTTCTCAGATGACGTGGCATAAGAGACTAGGCCACCCTAACCTGCAAACTATGGGAAGAGTTAAGCCCTCACAACGTCAGCTATAGCGAATAAAAGTGATGCCCTACAAGGATTCAAGAAATATAAAGAGAGAAATGAAGTTTTGCTTGGGATAAAAGGCTACCGCCTGGAGGATGAGAAGCCAACTCTAGTGGATATAATCCAGTTCCCTACAGGAGAGGTGCTGGACCCCGGTGCTGCAGAAGAGGTGCTGGACCCTGGTTCTGCGGGAGAGATGCAGGTCCCCAGTGCCACAGGAGAGGAGCTGGAGCTCGGTGCCACAGGAGAGGTGCTGGACCCCGGTGCCACAGGAGAGGAGCTAGAGCTCGGTGCCACTGGAGAGGTGCTGGATCCCGGTCCCACAGAAGAGAAGCTGGACTCTGGTGCCGCAGGAGAGGTGCTAGACCCCGGTGACACAGGTGAGGTACAGGACTCTTGTTCTATGAGAGAAGTGCCCTACAATGATGCCACTTCAGAGGAGGGACTTAGGAGTTCAAAACGCTTGAAGCAACCTAGAAGGATGTGTAATCTGTCGTGTTGCAATTATTGCTGCAAGGTAAGGGATGGTGTAATTGATGTTTTGGAGCCACCCAGGACCCCAGAAGAGATCATGTGTAGAGAGGATAGAGACACCTGGTTGAAAGCAATGGAGGTGGAGATAAAGAACCATGAAAGGAACCAGACTTGGATTTTAGTGAAGAAGCCAAAGTTTGGAAATATTGTAGTATCATTTGTGATTTATTGAATTTGTTGATTTCCGAGGAGAGGTGTTGGTATCCATGCTTCAGTTACGTAAACCAACAAATGAACATCTAATATTGTTTATTTTGTGTTTATTCTGTAGCTATGTATGTATGGTGCTGCCACCACCAGTCCTTGTTGGTGAGTTAGTAGTTTGGAATGCTATTATAAATGAAGCTGCCATTTATTTCAATTCTTCTACTGTGTTTAATATTTAGCATAACAACAGTAGTTCTCTAAATAGTTCTACATAGTAAGCAATTGAGTTTTACCAACGTTCATAGAAAATTTATTTGCCTTGCACCAATCAGTCTTGTTCTGAACCTTTTTCCCCAGTATCTAGGTCTTTTAGCTTTTAGTTGCCTTGAATTTCATACACACGTCATCAGCATATTAAGAGACATGCTCATTTAGTACATTATAAGACATGTCATTAACATTTATAATGAAGAGCAAGGGACCTAATATAGATCCTTGTGGGACTCCATTTGGTGTCAGTTTTAATTCAGAAAGTGAACGATTGTAGTAAACAGCTTGATATCTACATTTCGTAGAGTAAATTAATATTATATATACCTGTATATATCCTTGGATTAGCCTATAAACAAATTTTCTTTTCTACTTATTTTAGAGTTTGCCATGTCTTTACCAAAACTTGGTTGTCTTGGAATGTGTATCCCATGATTTGGTTCACCTTTCCTGAGGTTTTCCTACAGGGCTTCTGGTCTCTCCTTGCAATTTTCACCAGCCATATTGTCAGCTATTCTGGTCTATTTCTTCCTACCATGTAAACATGAATGTCATTTCATCACACTTTTGTCTGATTTCAGTGATCTGTATCTGTCCAATATGGTTATTCCTAACATTGATTTTAGGGCTGTCAGTAGTATGGAGCATTTGCTTAGGTTTGTTTATGTGTTATTCTATTTCTGGGTATTTAGGTTAGGTTAGTATTGGGTGCCACGTCATTTTGTCTCGTAAAATCGTTAAATGAATTAATGAAAATATACATCGTGCAGGTTAGTAACCGTAACTTATTTGTAAAGGATTGACTATGTCTAATACGACTAACTTACCGCACAATCACATTATAAGCACATTCAACCTAATCTGAAATACACTAAATTGCATGGCACCATATTGCATGGAGGGACAGGGCCTTCTAATTAATCCCTAAGCCATCTATTTATGTCTCTCATTGATAGATGGTAGAACTGGGACAATCATGATCGTTATGATTGTTCTCCATTCACCATAGAACCCTAATAAGAAAGTTATAATTGGAATAAAATTCTTTTTCTAGAAATAAAGCAACACTGAAATATGATTAGTGAAGAATGAGGGTGTCTAATAAAGTAGCGGAATAACACTTTATGATCAATTAGAACCACGCCTGTTTACATTAACGCCCCCATGAACAAGTAGAACTTGCCTGTGTAAATACAATTATACTTACATGTCATAATATCCAATCGTGTTGCCAAGGGCTGTGGCATTATATCTGTTGGAAACGAGGGAAGACAAGGAATGATTAAATGTGTGGGGTTGTAAGTATAAGTCAACACGTTTAATGAGGCTATAAATTGAATCCTTGATAATAGCCTACGTTGTGGGCAAGAGAAATGCTGTAAGGTGATCACTGGACTTTTATCTATATTTACTTGATGAAACCATACACTAGTCAGAAAAAACAAAGAAGCATGAAGAATTATAGACATTGTTATCATAACACAGTGCTTACCACCAATCATGTTGAACCAGATGAACGTGTTACCACAGTATAATTATTAATACTTATACTGTGGTGCTACTAACAAAATCTGGTTGAAGCTATTTTGTCGGACACATTTATAAATCTAATAACGAATCTGGTATACAGGCTATTTTTAAATTAGATCGGCAAGCTCTGGATCAAATAGACCACCTTTTTTTAAGTACTTTATATTAAGGAACCCGTAGCCTGTATCGCTTCGTTTCAATGCAAGAACTTGGTGGATCTAAAGGAATGCAGTATTTTGTTATGAGAAAGCAGAAGACGCAGATCTTTAATATTACAAATATTTTAAATATAAAATTGTGAACCCATTTTAACGTTTTATAATATTTTGAAACAAATTGACTCTGTGAGTGTTTAAGACAGTGGGATGGATAGGTTTGGACCGCTCTAGAGTCAGCCCTAAAGTAAACAAGTAAAGCTATTTCACTTTAGAATAATATCTATTTATGAGTTATATGTGTATATATATACGAATATATATTTATATATATGAATATATTTTATTTTAGTCCGGATCTAGAGCGGACAGAACCTATCCATCTCACTGTCTAAAACATTTCCGCACCTACCATACTGGAATATACGTCTATTGACTTCCAGACAAGCAGTGCATCGCCGTATCATACTTTGTCTTACCATTTCAAAGACGTCGCGTTTACTTGTTTAGCTGCTGCGCTGACTAGGCCTATGCATGCTACAAGTTCTTCTTCGGTGTCAATATTGGTTGGAAATCACACCCGAAATTTATAACGCACAAAATGGAAAGGAGCTTAATTCCCCAACATCGGGATCACACAAATACTATTTGGGAAAGACGTTGAAGACATACTCCAAAGGGCCTAATCACGAAGGATAACTTTCCCAGTGTTCGAGGCAAAGTGAAACACGTAACGATAGGTTACGTATCATCGAAGTTATTTTGGGGGCATGTATACTTCACAACAAACCTACATAGGTTTAATATAGCAAAGGTAATGTAAAGAGTGTGAACTCGATACAATGTACCATGCACTGTATACGTGCGCTAGATACAGAGAAGCACGACGAAACCTGATCCAGAAGAAGAAAAATGCCCACCAGAGCTCAAGTTCTGGGCCCTGTTTTATAGAACTTTTACACTCATATTATTAGCAAATACATAATAATATTAGTTATTATTATAAGTCTTCTGTTTCATAAGAATATTATATAATAATATTAGTTATGAGTCCATGACCATAATTATTAGTAAATATTGCTAATATTATTAGTAAGTTGCTTCATAGACTGCAGAACTAATAAAATTTACTGTAATATTAGATGTTTTTCTATAAGTGTTTTTATACCCATAACTTATCTTCAAACCCATGTATTTTAGATTTTGTGATCTTAAATTTGTAGAAAATGAATCACTCTGATTTAATTATCAATTTAGAAATATCTTACAGACGCTACCGGTGTCAAAGGAATTTTTGTCATAACAGGATTTTAGGATTTGAGGTTATATTTTAGTACATAAGCCTAATGCAAGAGGCTTTGTCCTGACTGACTGAATGACTGACTGACAGAGAATCAACGTACAGCCTAAACTATAACAGGTAGAGACTTGGAATTTTGACAGTACCTTTGTTTCATGATGTAGGTGCTCACTAAGAAAGGATTTTGAAAATTTTTTATTTTAAATTCCAAAAAGCAAATGTTTTTGAAAATACTTAATCCTTTTTACACAGAATTATCGAATTCAAATCACATTTGACATTAAAACATATTGTTGCCAGTGGGTCTCAGATGGGTTTGGAAAAAAATGAGACTAGAATTTGGTAATTTAGGGAACTATCTATATCCACGAAAATAAAGCACTCACATAACTTTCTTTACCCTGGACATAGAGAAAACAATACGAGGTATGGTAAAATATATATATATATATATTATTGTATCGCAGGTTTTTGGAGAGAGAAGTATGAAAGGGATATTACATTTCTGTTTAATTTCATCCCCAAACGGTTTTATGGTAACATGCGAGTGAGAAATAAAATATTTCGCAAAGACAATAGAATTTTATGTTACCGGAATTTATGTTTCTTCTTATTTGAACCCCTACCCGGCTTGCTGTGTACAAGCGATAGGATACAAAATTCGGTATATAGGATAACTTCCATACTTGAGAAAATTTTGTTGTGATCTCAGGTATCGATATAATTCATTAAAATGCGTTATGTTCAGGTACTGTGGGCCATGCGATATCATTGTTGCATGTTATACACAGCGTAGCGTGAAATAAATATCCTATTCGGAATGTATACTCAAAGGATTCCATTTTATTTATTGATTTGTTGCGATACACCAAACGATTATGGAACAGAAAAGAGCTGCAGAGGATTGGCCGTCTCCAGATTCAGGATCATGTGAGGTTAAAAAGCGACGTGCGAGGTATACTAGTGTAATACGCAAACAGCAATTAAAATCGGCTAAGAAAACATTTTTGGGAAAAAATACCAATGCGCATCAGATTGCTAATACTACCGCAATTATCAGAAAAAATTGTGCAAATCCTACAATTTATGTAAAAACGATGTCAATGTTAATAAATATGTTTGAATTATTTTTCTGTTAAATAAATTATTTAAACAAAACATCCCGCAGTTGAGTAATTAATCGCGGGCGAAGCCGCGGGCACCTGCTAGTCTTGAATAAGTGCCTGACAGATTTGTTAATTTTTTAGAGCTAGTTATTGTTTGTTACAATTATGAAGATATTATGTAGGCCGTGCTGCTTTGAAATAGTATTGACAAAGAGACTAAGAAGGAAGGGGGAAAAAAAAACACCAACAACATCCAGACATAACCTCCAAATCAATCAGCTGACTAATGAACTAATAATATTAGTGAAAATATTTTACGGGCAGTTTTCATATCTCTATGAAAAAAATTGTGTTAACTAATAAATAATATTTTGAGTTCTAAGATTATTAACTAATATTATTAGCTAGTTCTATGAAACAGGGCTCTGGGAGACGAAATCAGCGAGCGAAGCATTCAAACACTTCGCGACACAGGTCATAGGTGTTATAAAGCAACAGCAAATAGACGATGTCTAGAAAAGCCGGAACTGAGACTAACTAATGGTGACACACAATCGAGGAGAATGCTAGAATGCTCAGGCTTCTGGGAGAAAATCACGCACAAAATGGGCAACTGTCCAAAGAGCTCGGGCCGCTACTGGTAAACCCAGTGAGGTTTTCACGGGGTTTTCCTCACTCAATCAGGTGAATTTCAGATTGGAGACACAACTCCCGTTAGACAGATGGTTGAAGATAGCGAAAATAGATAGTTCTATTAGTGCTGATGTAAATGGCCAGCTCAACACACACTTCCCCATTGATTAGGATATACAAGAACGGAAAATGGAGCCATAGAACATGCTGTAGGCCTTGAAGAATAGACTAATAGAATTTAAGGATGTAACTTATGTCGAAATGTAAATGATGAGTTTAAGTAGAATGGTACATTGTGCTTGATCCAAGATATGTACGGAGCAAAAGTAAACATTACATACAGTCAAGTCATTGAAATTTCCTTTTAATACTAAGCGCAAATTGTCCTGAGTTCTATTCCCAATGCTTTGTATATAACTACAATCTGTATCTTCTCGCCGCTGGACAAATATTTTTCTCGCACGTTTCTCATTGGTGACGAAAGTTCTGAAGGCCCTGGCTCGCAATTTTCTTCTATGATAAAAAATTATTAGAGGCTATGCCTATTACTTTTACTTACAATATACGCTTGCCGCACTATTGTGAAGTATGCGCTGGTGTGATTAACCAGTGAAACGACTGGACATCACGCCCTCTATGCAGAATGCAGGCTCGGGATAGCACAAGCATTAGATAGATCAGTCACATAAGTTACGTAGTTATCAAAAACAAAATCCATCTTTAAATTCTCCAATTTTCTTGAAGGAAAAAATTATGAAAAAGGATTCTGACGGAACTATGTGCATACTACGCATACAGGAACAGTAGTACACCACTTAGGTAGTGCAAGTTTAGTAACCTCCAATCTGAGTTCGTGTTTTTTTTAGGCAACCATCTTCATTACGTTGAACAAAGTACGTTACATGGAATGACGTAGGCATATTGTAACTAATAACAATCGTTAAAAATGTCATATAAGTGAAACTGCTACGTGGCAGACAATCCTAGGAAGATGTAATCAGCTCTGCGTGCAATTTCATTTAACTTTGCAATAATTGAAGTTGGAGTAATGAACTTCCTGCAGTTACAAAACCACACACACACACACAGACGAATTTCCACTCCCCACTGGAATATTTAATAACAAGAAGCATGAAAGTCTGTGTCTTTGAATATGCTTTTGAATACGATATATGATTTTGAGTGAAGTGCATAAAATGAATCTGCGAACCTTACAAAATATCTTAAGTTATCGTTACCGTATCTATTTTCGATTTTGTTTGCGTGAAAAAGGCTAGGAATAACCTAAGTATTTTAAATTTCCAATATTAACTAATATTTAGGCTATAGACATATTATAATTATTATAATAAACACCCACTATTTGTTGCTGATATGCTCATTGTACAAGGAAGGGAATATACACTACATAAATGTTAATTTAAATAATTAAGAGACAAGCATGGATTCAAAACCTTTAGTGCAAAATAAAAGTTGTAATTTTCAAAGGAAAATGTTTAGTACGTTTACAAATCAGTTTAGTTGATAGAATCATCTAGAAACAAGTTTTAAAAAGGTTATAACAATACATAATTATTATAACCGTGATGAAGATACAAATAATAAGTTAAACACTTTTCAAACGATAATAAAAATTTTAGCAACAACTTTTTAAAGAGAAGACACAGGAATATATTATTTTAAAATCATACATGGTCTTGGCTGTCCTAGTACTGTTAAATGAAAGAATTGACTTTATGGAAAGAACACTGGAATACAATCCAATCAGCAGAGATGAAGTTATTGAGAACTGCCAAGGAATGCTGTAGGCCTAAGTAAGGTGAAATTTGTAAAAAAGATGTTCGCAGTCAACTATTACACTTCTCACTTAAACTGCAAAAGCACGGAATAGTCTGTAGAGATAAATAGATCTCCCAAGTTTTAATAATGGTATCTCGTATTTCACAACAAGCAAATGAATAGTAGCAAGAAGACGAGACCCTGGGCGACGAGAAAAAGAGGAAAACAGTCCATTTTAGCAAATAATTATTTTATAACCAGAAATTTGAAGATTACTAAAATTAAAATTATCGATACTAGTTACCAACAATAACAATATTCTTCTGAAGTGAATGCTTTCCGGTTAGTTCGGAATTTAATGATATTATCTAGACTAGTAAATCTGCGCGTACCCTTCGCTTTTCGCCCCTTTTGAGAAATACTAAAAAAACTGAATCGCATACAATCGCATACAATCATAAAAAGATTCTTCCAAATACATGCAAAAACAATTATGTATTAAAAAATTATTTTATAACAAATGATTTTTTATTATTAGTTTGTGACTTGCCTCTTCCACCAACTTCAAGACTGAAGCTGGTATGAGACCCCCTACGAAGTTTGTACGGCACCCTATGGAGACTTTCTTCCCACTGACCGTTAAAATTCAAATATCCTAACTTTTCTTCTTCAATTAAGACAATACCAAAATTACGACACCTATATTAATATTACCGTTCGATAGATTTATTTACTCCCTTTCATTTCATATGTCACTCAATTAATATAATTACAGGACTAATTATTTATTCGGTTTTTATTGATTAACATATTAAATTTACATCTTTTCATAGAGAATTTTACACCACCGGACTCAGCGAGAAACAAGCTACCGGAATATGATATTCAATTTTTCCTCGATAATTCCAATTCGGAATTATCAAGGAAAGTTCCAATTTCTATAGAACTGTCTCTCCCCCGCTAGTTTTCGAGTCTACTTCGTAATTAATGGCTGTTCCTGACAGTCTGACTTTTGTTCCTTCAGGATTCTCGGATTCCTAACGTCCTCTTTAAAAACTTTTCAACCAATAAACACCCGTGGCGCGAAGTTGTCACCCAATAGGGCCCGTATTATGACCAAATTACGTCACATCTCCAAAATGTATAAAAAGGACCTCCGCCAGCAAATCGAGGCACTCCATACAAGTTTCCGAACAACTACTCCACGCCACTCGCCTGTGCATTATACACACGTAGGATAAGTTATTTATAAAAGCCGCGTGTTTATTATAATAGGCCTATAAAGTTGCTGTTTCTTCCCCGTAAAGGATATTTCCGTACGGACCCAAAATAATTAAGACTGCGAATTGTAAGTGCAACTAGCGATATTACCCTAGGCGAGGCGAAGAATTATATTAGCAAAGTGTATGTGACGTGGATGAAGTATAAATAGGCCGCCATTCATATGTGAGGGTACCTACACCAAAAGTGTACGAGTGACGATATATTTTTGTCATAAAAGTTTTAAAATATATAAGTATATTTTACATCGTGTGCCTTTTATGTACATATATATAACCCCTGTGCAATATCCTAGCTGTTGTGATTGTTGGTGCTTGAACACAGACGTCGCCACCACGAAGCCCTTGCTCGATCCGACTGACTACGCCGGCAGCTCACACCTTACAGGTACACGATCAACTGATTGACGCCCAAGCGAACGGCTTCATAAGTGACGCCCGAGCGAACGGCTTCATAAATGACGACCCAACGTATAAGGCATGAATGATGTTCTGTGTTTTATTAATTAGTTTCAACAATCAATTAATCAACAACACTATTCATTACTCATCACACCAACTGGATACGAGTGAAAGTTTTTCTCCATCAGCCCTCCCAAGTGATTTTTTTGTCCACGAAGTAATTCTAAACCCTCCTCAAACTATTTAGCGGAACGAATTCGTCATTGGACTACTGACCTTCTCGAGACACCATTGAGACCAGCTGTACGACCATAAAGTTTGCCTGTGAGTACAAATTTCTATTCATCTTATTGTTCTGTAAATAAGAGTAAAATTTCATTTTTCTAAAGCTTCATATTTTTTCTTCGTTATTACACGAGATTATAAATATTTTTGATTATCTATATACAATTATATGAAATTACGGAACAATAAGATCACTATGTCAATTCGATCTGCCTCACCGATGGATACTCTTAATGAACCTGTGCATGAAAGTGAAAGTGTGCATGAAATTCATACTAGTGCTGCAAGTACAAGCGAACCTGCCGGTGTAATTTCTTCAGGCGATAGCTCGAATCCCCCCTCACAGCCTGCTCCCAGTCAGTGTGACATGTTGGCACAGCTAACTAATTTAATTTCCAGCATGGAAAATAAACTTACTGCACAAATTACACAGCAAGAAAATAAGCTTACAGAACAAATAACACAACAAGAGAACAGAATTACCGAACAGATTACACAACAAGAAAACAAACTGACTGCACAGATTACAC
Source organism: Ectobius pallidus (assembly GCA_964059195.1). Classification (NCBI taxonomy): domain Eukaryota; kingdom Metazoa; phylum Arthropoda; class Insecta; order Blattodea; family Ectobiidae; genus Ectobius; species Ectobius pallidus. The sequence goes on along the minus strand of CAXKWD010000012.1, from coordinate 25,572,445 downwards.
AACAAGAAAATAAGTTTTCTACCATTTCAGAACAACTGGACAAAGTCACTACACAAAATAACGAACTAATTGAAACTATGTCACGTCAACAAGAAGCACTAATTGCTCAAATGGTCGACGTTGATGTGAGGATATCACACCAGGTCGAGACATTGGAGCGAAATACACAACAACAATTTGAAACTGTACAACAGAACCTACAGCAGAACCTAAATAATACTGAAAACAATACTAAACATATTGGCACTTTACAACATACTGTGGAACAAAACACACAAACCACGGGGAAGGCTATGAACCTCATTCAGTCCACGAGTAACCAAGTACTTAGGCTCCAGTCAGAATTAAAACGAGTCAATTCCAGGTTACAAGAGTGCGAGGTCCTACTGGAAAATCCCCCTCCCCCTCCCCCAGTGGCTAATGATAGTCAGGCTAAGGATTCAGAACCCCAAAGTGTACCTAAACCACAGAGTACCCCAGCACAGGGAAAACAAGTTCCAGATGCTGTGCCCAGTACCCCCCGTACGCCATCGGAGTTACATGAAACTACTGCTAACTGTAAAATCGATGACCATATGAATTTGCATAGTGTATTGAATTCTACAGATTTGCCTTTGCCTTCGTTCGCAAATGAAAATGACCAGAATCCTGTGAGATTTCTGAAGCACTTAGAGTCTTATTTTTCACTAAGAAATATACCTTCCTCCTACCAAATGGCGATAGTAGAAAGAACCTTGAAAAAGAACACGTTAAGGTGGTTTCATGTAATTACCGAAGCGCATCCTATGAGTTTCGAGGAATTTAAGAGCGAATTTTTGAACCAGTTTTGGGGTCCGTTGCAACAGGGTAAAATCAGGGATAAAATCTTTCATGGCAGATACGACAGGAACACAGGCATGTCATATACGGAGTATTTGTTGTCGCTATGTGAGTTGAGACAATTATTAGTACCAGTAATTCGCGAGGACGAATTATTATATGCAATTCCGTCGCATTTCCCATCTTACATCCGGAATTCCTTGATTGTTGCCTGTCCAAAATCTATACCAGAACTTATGAAATTGCTGCAATCTTTACAAGAGCCCAGCCAAGGCCGAAGTGATTTCAGAAATAATCCTCCAGATCGTAATTCCCGTAGGCCTACTAATAATCAAGTAAATAATGGCAATAGGCAGATTAATATGATAAGAACTGATGGACTTTTTGAAGTCGAGGACGGGTCACACGACAGTCCGAAAAACGACCAGCCTTCTTATCCGCGGGATATCGCATATTCCGAAAGTGGTAATGAGTATCATAGTGCGAGGCCACCTCAAAATGGACGAGGTTACTACCGGCAACAGGGAGGTTTCAACCAACGTAAAAGTTTCCAGACTAGGTATTCCCGGGGTTGGAATAATAATTATAGGCCGCAGCCATATGGTGGACGCAGTAACTTTCAGAGAGGGAACTGGAATCGAACCAGGGATTTCAATCGCCAGGGATATCGACGCCCAGCGTACAATGGAGTCCGGAATAGTCGCAGTTCATATAGAAACCAAGGAAGAGTAATTGATAATAAATATGTACCATATAATAGGGATAATTACGAGACAGTCAGTCCAGGGGAAAACGATCGCAGACAGAACCAGGAAGTAGAAACACCCCGACAACAAAGCCGACCACTCACCCCTCAGAACCGTGAAGAATCTTTAAACAATTAAGGGTCGAAGGATTTCTTCCAGCCCAAGAACCTTGCGTTGCTCATAACAATGGAAGACCCCTAGAGTCAATCGACACAATGCCCGAGCTATAAAGTAATAAATAACACCGTGAAAGGGAATACTAGTGACCTCATTCAGAAAACTGACACAGATGAGTTAATAACGATAGGAATTTTGCATTTTATTGACGAAAGCGAAATAGAGCAGATTGTATCTTTCGTAAGACAGATTGTAATTTCTAATGATGACGATGAAAATGATATCGGTAAGGATCAAATGTGTGTGGAATATATAAATGTTAACAATATGAATGTCGCTAAGTTAATATGCGAAGAGGAATTAAGAAATAAAGATGCTCTTGCTAATATCCCTGATGATAAGAAGAATAATAAGTAACAATCGTAATAGTAAGGGAATAATGATTGTGAACCTATAAGTCAAGAGAAAGGAATAAGGATTATGAAAATGAATCTGCGGGATAATTATTATCTGAATGATAAACTTAAGAAAATAGGGCAGCTCCAAGCGGGAGATCAAAATCTTCAAAAGCTTATGGGTAACGCACGGGACATCGGGACAATCCATGTAATGAATGAGGGTACAGAGAACATCGGTACCATAAGCAATTACTAAGGAAATACCGTACCCAATCTTCATAAGAAAACCCCTAAATGGGAAGAATAAGAATAGTATTGTAAGTTATGTACGAAGCAAGGACCTTAGAATGGACAAAACACGTTCTTGAAACTAAATTATATGCATATATTCGTCATCGCGGACCTCGGATCTATATACACATTAAACGCAGCGGGTGAGGTATTTTCCCCGTTGCGAATGCACCCTCAGTATTAGAGAAAATGTATCCTACTCCGAATAGACAATGGACAGGATGTAGATATGGCATTTGGTGCAGGACACCAACCCATACAGTTTCGGCGAATGTAAAGGAACTCCGATTAAGGTTTCCTATATGTAAATATTTTGTACATAGTGTATATATGATTATGGTTCATGCTCTTACTGTCAAGGCAAAGCTGAAGTGATGTGATATCGATCCGACAGCCGAGATTACGAATTTGTGAATTTAATACTATATTATCATTTCAAATTTTTATTTTTAATATACACTTCACATGGAAAATATTTAGCTACAAAATTAGAGATATGTAAATGATTTAACCCTTCGAAACTCATAAATCTCACCTAATAAGTTACACCGTGCCTAAGAAATTACCGTAAGGTAAGTGTCCGATGTAATATTTGTATGAACTAAATGTATAATAATACCTGAGAATTTCATGCAGTGCAACAACGAAAATAATTAATAATGTGACGTAGTATTGATGTAAAGAAAAGAAGAGAGAAAACTGTTAATTATGTACAATACCATGAGTATATAGATATTCTTACCATGAGCAATAAGTAACAAAGGATATACGAATTCATTATTAATTAAGAATTCGAGACTCTGAAATTAAAGGTCACATTAAACATATTTATAAGAGGTATATGCAGTAACTCAGAATTATTTTAACATAAGTTCCAGTGAATGAAATACATATAGAGTTACCTAACGGAAAGGCAGATGGATAACATTTGTGATGGATGGAAATTTCGTACAATTTATTGTACAATAAAATTTGTACAACTTAGTACGTAAAGAAAATATTTCATATTTTAATGTGAAGGGTATAGCTACTGTCTAATTAATGTGTGAAAGGAAAATACTCATATGAGATAATTCCATATTTGATTTAAGGATAATTACATAATGAAATAAGTTGATACTTCAATTTTTAAGTACGATGTCAAATTACAAAGGAATAAGTTAATATTTCGTGTTTTTCAATTTTAGATACATGAAAATTGAATTGATATAATTACTTTTCAACTACATAGGAAATAAGTTGATATTTTTATTTTTCAGATACTATGAATACATCAAGTAAGTAATTATTAGAATTAAGGGTACTATGTTACTCCTATATGTTATTACAAGTAAGAATTGCTACATTAACACGTACAATACCTTTGCTCATATAATGATGTTTTTGAAGTCGAGGCAAATCAAAATTTTTTAAATTCAACAACCATACTTTACGAATATCGTCATTTCCTTTATAAAATTTTTGACTTGGGTCAAATGAAGCTGGTATGAGACCCCCTACGAAGTTTGTACGGCACCCTATGGAGACTTTCTTCCCACTGACCGTTAAAATTCAAATATCCTAACTTTTCTTCTTCAATTAAGACAATACCAAAATTACGACACCTATATTAATATTACCGTTTGATAGATTTATTTACTCCCTTTCATTTCATATGTCACTCAATTAATATAATTACAGGACTAATTATTTATTCGGTTTTTATTGATTAACATATTAAATTTACATCTTTTCATAGAGAATTTTACACCACCGGACTCAGCGAGAAACAAGCTACCGGAATATGATATTCAATTTTTCCTCGATAATTCCAATTCGGAATTATCAAGGAAAGTTCCAATTTCTATAGAACTGTCTCTCCCCCGCTAGTTTTCGAGTCTACTTCGTAATTAATGGCTGTTCCTGACAGTCTGACTTTTGTTCCTTCAGGATTCTCGGATTCCTAACGTCCTCTTTAAAAACTTTTCAACCAATAAACACCCGTGGCGCGAAGTTGTCACCCAATAGGGCCCGTATTATGACCAAATTACGTCACATCTCCAAAATGTATAAAAAGGACCTCCGCCAGCAAATCGAGGCACTCCATACAAGTTTCCGAACAACTACTCCACGCCACTCGCCTGTGCATTATACACACGTAGGATAAGTTATTTATAAAAGCCGCGTGTTTATTATAATAGGCCTATAAAGTTGCTGTTTCTTCCCCGTAAAGGATATTTCCGTACGGACCCAAAATAATTAAGACTGCGAATTGTAAGTGCAACTAGCGATATTACCCTAGGCGAGGCGAAGAATTATATTAGCAAAGTGTATGTGACGTGGATGAAGTATAAATAGGCCGCCATTCATATGTGAGGGTACCTACACCAAAAGTGTACGAGTGACGATATATTTTTGTCATAAAAGTTTTAAAATATATAAGTATATTTTACATCGTGTGCCTTTTATGTACATATATATAACCCCTGTGCAATATCCTAGCTGTTGTGATTGTTGGTGCTTGAACACAGACGTCGCCACCACGAAGCCCTTGCTCGATCCGACTGACTACGCCGGCAGCTCACACCTTACAGGTACACGATCAACTGATTGACGCCCAAGCGAACGGCTTCATAAGTGACGCCCGAGCGAACGGCTTCAAGACGGATACGCATTTTTTAAAAATAAATAGATCACGATGCATTCTTCCTTTTTTCCATAATGTATGGATCTGGTATTTTCGACTATATTCACGCATTGTTTTGTTTCCAACCAAAAGAGCCTGGATGAACTAAAATAATTTCATTTCGCTTGTACTTAGAGTAGTAATTGAAAAAAAAATGTAATTTCGTATTCTAGCGAAATTCACTTAGTTTTAAAAACGATTCAACATAACATAGCTCGTTTTGTTAGTCCGGTTCTCGCATGTTCAGCTTTATATAACGGTATTACATAGTAAATAACTATTTTCTGCTAAAGACATTCTTACTGTTTTTTTTAAAGTTATATTTTCTTTTAAATGATAGCCAAGAAAACAAAACTATCCAGTCTCAAGTCTCAAGTTCTTATGTGCTCTTGTTAAATAATTATTAAAATATTCTATTATTTCCTGCTAAAGTGAGCAAATTTGACACCTTTGTACATTATAATGTAGACCTACCTACTAGGGAGAATTGATAAATACTCTATAATGGCGTAAAAATGGTTTGCATGAGTCCCTTCAGGAGCTTCCAATAAAGATACGAATTGCCTTTTTGTGTAAAAGGAAAACATCCCTCGCACCTCAATTATTGCCCCACAGCATAACTCCTCAATTGAGTATACTATGAAAACAATTATAATGGTCAATTAAAATAGCTTTGATTCTAATACAAAGTCTTAACATAGAAATTACTTTACTCATTTTTGTTGTAAACTTCATGTAAGCCTTAGGACTTTAGAACGGAAGGCGATTCAGGGTCTCTTTTAAAGTTAAACTTTTGTCTTTGCTAAATTCATGCTTAATCAATTTGCACTGAACTATTTTTGTTTCAGAAAATATTCACAAGAAAAACGAAAATGAATGGCCTAAACAGGACAAGTGGAATCTTATGCATACTATGCCTAAGATGCCTTAGCCGGGACTTAAAAAAGCGATAAAACTTATACAGACAGTTTTATAAGTATGTCGACAAAGATAGATGTCTCACAAAGCCACAATATGAACTGAAAAGAAACCCCATTTTACTGGAAGTGTAGCTGTTCTGAATGCCCGTAGCCTACTACTTTGTTGCTCTCAGTACTAGGTGTATTAACAATGCACCAGAATCGACCACAGGAAGTAACATCGACTGTTGCTGTTGTCTAAGACAAAGAAACCCTTGAGCTGCATTGCTTCTGAACCCATCTCTGAGTCATTTATTTCCGGCATAAAAATTCAAGGTTAATGTTGCAATTGGCGTTTCAAGCACCACAGTGTTGTTTGCTGGTGTAAGCAGAAACATTCCTTGGAAAGCTTCCACTGCTCTTCTCGCATAAGGAAAATTGTGAAGGGCATTGTAAAAAAGTTTTGAGGAATAGTTTAATTTTGTGCTTCTGATATAGGTCAATAAATAGAGCCCTGCAGGAAAGCATGAAATTATTCTAAATTTGAAAACGTATTCTAAATTAGAAACATGCATTTGGGTAACTCCTCACTACAAGATTCATTTCTTGCATATCTTTGTGTTTTTAGATATAAAGGGTGAAAAATAGCTATATTTTATTAAATTTTGTTTGGGCCGTTCATTACACACTTCGCACATTTCTCGTTTCTTTCACACCGCACTACATACCAAGTTGGGTTGGAGCGATGCTTGCCATAAATTACTTTTATTGGCTGACACAGATCCGGCACCTCATTGGTTTCCCTTTATCAGCACTGCCACTGCATTTTTTGTGCCGTGATTCAAAGTACCCATTTCCCGCGCTATTAAGCCGCAATTCTAGGTAAGTGGCAGTTAGGTTACGAATATTGATATTATTATCAGTGACATGTAGACATCCAAGATGTGTACGGAGCAAAAGTAAACAACCGGCTCTGTGTAGAGTCGTGGAGAAAAGGTTCAAACCAAAAAAATGTATAAAGAATAGGCTGATGAATTATTTAAATAATAATAAACTTTTATCCAACAATCAATTCGGTTTTCGTCCTAACCTGTCAACAGATGATGCCATTTTTACGGTCACAACGAAAATCATAAATGAATTAGATACTGGAAACAAATGTTTAGGTATATTTTTAGATTTACAAAAAGCATTTGACACTGTAGACCATAATATTCTTCTGACAAAATTACATGCTCTAGGCATTAGAGGAAATGTTTTAAATTTATTTCGGTCGTACTTAAGTAATAGAACTCAGGCTACAAGAATAGATAATGATCTCAGTGATTTTCGGAAAATAAATATCGGTGTACCGCAGGGTACAGTATTGGGTCCCATATTGTTTTTAATATACATTAATGAACTACTAAAGATTAATTTGAATATATTTAATGGCTCTATTTACTCATATGCTGATGACACCGTTTGTAATTTTACGAAACTTACGAAAATGCCAACAAAGGTATAAATCTTGTTAAATCTTGGGTGGATTTTAATTTACTTTCCTTAAATGTTGAGAAAACTACGTTAGTTCCTTTCGCTTTAACAGCTACCGGTATGCAACAATTAAAAGTAAGTAAAAATTTAAGCTTAAAAATACACAATTCAGGTTGCTGTATTAATAGCTGCACTTGTCCCTCCTTAAGTGAATCAAATCAAGTGAAATATCTAGGCATCATAATTGATCGACATTTAAGATGGGACAAGTACATTGAATATTTATGCAATAGACTACGTAAAGTCATTTATAAATTCGTTATTCTCCGTTCATATTTACCAGTTCATGTTTTACGTACGATTTATTTAGCCCTAATTCATTCTATTATTCAATATGGCATAATTGGGTGGGGAGGAGTTGCAAAAACGATCCTCAGCCCTTTGCTTTGTCTTCAAAAACGCATCATAAAGATTTGTTTATCTAAGCCTCCTGACTATTCTTCCAAATTATTATTTTCTGAATTTAACGTTTTCACCATAGACCAAATTTACAAGTACGTCATACTGAATTATTTTCATAAACATCGTGACAATTACAAGTCAGAATCTCACGTATATAACACGCGAAGGAATCAAATTAATTTATTACTTGAACCGAAAATGTTACAACTGCTGGAGCTAAGCACTGTTCAAGTTTTGGCCCAAGACTATTAAATTAGTTTATTACCAACCATCCTGATCTAAATAGCTTAAACAACAAACAATTTAGGTCTAAAATTAGAAAATTTATATAATTATTACTTCTGTTTTCTACTATTGCTGTTATAACATTTTTCATATTAAACTTTAAAATTTGGATAGAACTTAATTTCTTATTTTTTTTACTAAAATTTGAACAAATAAATTATGTATTATTTTTGTATTACCTCGTACCTTTGTATTGTAAATAGAACATGTTCTAACCTTTTATGCATAATATTCTGTCATACTCCTCCAAATTATGTATTGTTTTAAGTAATTATTTAGTATAAGTTTTTTTCTAATATATTGAACCGAACCACCCCCGAACACAAGCTCTGCTTCTTCGGGTGGTGTATCAACTTTTTTATGTATATTTTTCGTGTAATTTAGAACAATAAATTGTAATTGTAATTGTAGATATCGACCCCATGTGTAGGAAGTGTCAAGCTCTCCCGGAGACTCTCAGACATATATTAGGTATATGTATGGCATGCAAAATACCTAGAATTAGGCGCCACGATCAGATTGTGTCGAGAGTCTTCGAGAGAGATTTATAAGGAACATACCTTCCAAGTTTCTGAAAATGATTATCTCAAGCCAGATTTAGTTACTAAGCTGTGGAATGTAATAAATGTCTACGATGTAACCATTAGATTCGAGGGTCAAGACTCACTGCACAGGGGTTCGACAGAAAAGATAAATAAATATCAATGTCTTAAACCCGTGTTCGAAACCAAGTGGCCTAATGAACACATTGAATTTAAGGTTATTCCCCTTTTCTTTGGCTCCTGTGGAGCGCTGCCTGAGGCGACTAAGGAGGCCATATTAGCATTAGGATTTACTAAATTTTAATTGACTAATATGTGTCTAGAAAATTTAAAATTCTCTATTTTTATGTTGAATACATTTAGGGATAATAGGTAATCTTTGTATCTTAGTTCTTTCTTTTCTAACTATTTGTAGCATTTTAGTAATTTTATGTGTTGGTTGTAAGATTTTAATTAATGTGACACATTGTATAAACTTAGTTAATAATTCAATTGTAATTTTCTGAAAACTGGACTTGTTCCATGATAAAAGTTAAATGTAATCTTGGACAAGTCCACAGTGTAATCAGGAAGGAGTTGATTCTCTTAACAAACCAATACAAAGTACAATTCACAGCAGTTCGTTTCTGAGACTGTTTAGTCGATTACATACAGTAAAGTCAATTGGTCTTTATTTTTAGATTAAGTGCCAAGGATCCCGGGTTCGATTCCCAATGTTTTATGTATATTTACAATGATCCCGGGTTCGATTCCCAATATTTTATGTATACTTACAATCTGCATCTTCTCACTACTGGACAAACTTTTTTAGCGTGTTTCTTTATTGGCGACGTAAGTTCTAGATGCCCTGGCTCGCAATTTTCTTCGATGATATTGTAACAAGGGCTCGTCGGGGCTCGAAATCAGAACACCGAGTTTTTAATTGAATGATGGAGGTTTCTTTATTTCCTATCAAACAATGGTCAATACAGTCAGAAAACTCCTGAATGTTCTCCAACTCACTCTTCTGTCCGGTGCTCACTGCCACGTCACAGCACTGTCCCAGTCCAATCCAGATCAGCTCACCAGCTCTTCCGTTCACTAGCTCCTTCGTTCACCAGTCCCTCCGGTCACTAGTTCCCCGCTGACTAGGTCTTCCGTTCGCTGGTCTCTCCGTTGAGTAGTCTCTCCGGTCACTGGCTCCTCAGCTTCCCAAGTCACAGTTACTTGAGGTCGCGCTGATCAGTGCTCTCCGTCCAGATTGCACTCTCTCGACTCTGATTTACTGACTGACTGTGCTCGCTCGCGGCCCTTATATCGTCTTGACGAATGTTCCATTGTCGATGTCTCGAAAGTTCTCCGCCCGCGCATGGTCTAGAATGGCTGCGCGGTGCGCAGCAACACCCCTTAGCGCGAGCTCCTCCCTACATGCCTTCCCCCACGAAGCGTGGCCCAATCACTGCCGTTGTCACGCCCACTAGCGCTCGCTCGTCTGCCGTCCGTCCACTAGGAGGCCACGATGTTTCTAGACTCCGTCGTTCTGGCAGTTTCTAGGCGGGTCTTTTTTCTGTCAGTTCCTAGGCAAGTCTTTTCTGGGCTTTGTTACAATATAAATTATTTGAGGTTATGCTTATTACCTATACTTACAATATGTGGTGTACTTTATCACACATTATGTAAATGAAAAGTACAACGAATTAATTAATTATATTTTAAAATACGTCTTGTATTTTGTTCCTTATGTTACTTGTTTTTCTTCAGAATCAACAAGTTTGCCAACGCAACAATAAAAGCAAATGAAATCTTGTTTATTAGATAAATGTTGTAAAATACGCGAGCCTGTGTTATAAATACGAAAGCAAGCAACTCACTTAACAGAACTTATGTTTTCGCATAAGATATACATAATTATATGATGTGTGCGGAATAGATGTAAACATCTCACTGAGATTGTCGCACTACCGTGAAGTATGCGCTGGTGCGATTAACCAATGAAACGACAGGACACAATTAGTCAAGGCAAGTCTGTTGTTTACTTTTTCTCCGTACACATCTTGGATCATGTATAGTGTTGATCGCCATGAAGGTTACAGCCGTTTTCTACATCACGTGACTCATGCCGTAGCTCACGCTATATGCCATACGCAACTCACTGCCAGTCGTAATTCTCGCCTTCCAGCACCCATTTTCTCTTCACAGACTGCCATTTACAGGCTTAAAAAGTGACATATTCATTCTCATTTTCCCAGTGCTTCGGACACTTCCCACATAAAGTAAATTACTGGAGCCTATGGTTTGTGTGGTTTATGAAGAAAATAATATAAAAACCACAAATTTTAATTTTTTTAAATGTGAATAAAATCAGTTAAACTTATATAACAAAGTACCAGTATGCTTGTTTTTAATCAATGATAAACGCAATTATGATAGACCCATGCAGAAAAGTTATTTTTGTAATAGACCTCCGAGTTAAATTCCAAAATCAAAATGCTCTGGCAATAATAATAAGATGCAATAGGCTTACGATTAGCTGATATGTCGTTTAAAGTTTAAAGCAGCCTTAAAGGTTATGAATGAATAAAAAGTCAATATGAAATCTATCTGTCAGGAATTACATTAGGTATATTCCTGCACAGGAACGAATATAAACAATACTAGCATTAAAATATACCATAATGTAAATATCGGTAGTCTACATATCCATAGAATGCACAATATAATATCAATATTCAACGGCTAGTTGATATAAATCTTTTATTTACATTATTTAAATTATTATTTAGCTCACACTGACATCATTATGAAGAAACAAATGAATCAAGGCTGCTAACAATATCAATAGACGATTGCCAATTTGTTCTGTTATTTTAATATGTTGTGGGCCATGGAAGAATATTCATTACAAAATTAATATTGATATACTCGTTATTTCGGTACCGGTCAACCGATTTGGCACAAATTCAATAGGCTTGTACCCAAGAACGTCATAAATTTGTATACCAAGTTTCATGAAATTCCTATAAAGCGTATTTGTGTTATCCGCGCCTTTGTGATATATTACCATAAAAGGTACTAAATTGGGCATTATTCCGGTACTGGCCAACCAATTTGGTCCAATATCAATAGATTTCTTTCCATGGACATTATAAATTCGTATACCAAGTTTCATGAAATTCCTATAAAGCGTATTTGAGTTATCGCGCCTTTAAAATAGACACCTAATTGGGTTTTACTCCGGTACCGGTCAACCGATTTGGTCCAATATCCATAGGGTTCTTCCCATGAACATTATAAATATGTATACCAAGTTTCATTAAAATCCGATTAAGATTATTGAGTTATTGCGCGTACAGACACACGGACACACGGACGGACGGACAGACTGATATACATTTTCCCGTCCCCACACACAATCTCATAAAGTACCATACTGGCACTTAATAAACATAGTGCGTTGGGATAATTTGAATACAACGCAAAATTGCTTAACATTAGAAATACCTGAGGGATCATTTTGATACCTTTGCGACGTTTTGTGGTAAGTATATCCTTTAATTGTGGTTCAACTCACTAGTTCTCTTATGACTTTTTCTTTTTGGATGTAAATTTAATTCCTTTAAAAATGCGAGTTTGTAACTATATCTAATATAAATGGATATATGGGTAGATATTACTAACTAAGTCACAATGGCTGAAGGACGCTTTGGCGCTTAAATACCATGTTTTTATTGTAGTTGTGAAAGTAGGCCTATTATGTTACCAAGTTTAACGAAACAATTTTCTAAGTGTGCCAATTGACATTAAAAAAAGTTTATGTTACAATCCAAATCTATAGAGCACATTTGCATGGAGGACTAACTGATGAACAAATTCTGGAAGAACAGCTCTGAACATCAGAGACAAAATGTCCTTTCATTCAATATATTGCTAGCAACCTGGCAAATCTGAATACAATTTTGGGTGCTAGTGTCTTATGGTTAGCGTCGCTGACTACAGATCTGTCGGCCCGGGTTCGATCCACGGTACCTCCTCGGATTTTTCTGAGGTAGGGAGGTCTGGTAGGTGTGCACTCAGCCTCGTGATTCCAACTGAGGAGCTACTTGATAGAGAAGTAGCGGCTCATGGTCATGAAAACCACCATTAACGGCCGTGGGTGTCGGCATGCTGACCACATGCCCCCCCAATCCTGCCATCTGCCTACGGTAGATGACGCAGCGGTTGGGTGGTAGGCCAATCCCTCTAGGGATGTAGTGCCACGTAGTTTAGTTTAGTTTAGTTTAGTTTAGTTTAGTTTAGTTTTAGTGTCTATTTTAAGTATATTGCGAATTGATTTCCCTATACCGGGACACATAATCAGCATCCTGCCATTGAAAGTCTTGCTGAAAGTGTTGTAATGCGACTCATGCGTAGATAAGTGGGTAATAGTCCAGTCCATAAACGTCGAAAAACACCAAATAGAAAAAAAAAAATCGTCTCGTTTTGACATTGTTCAGAGATGTCGGAGGGAGTGTCCCGAACAACATACTAAAAGTCCCCGAAGGTGGTGGTGAGCGGGGAGCAGGGGGGCCCGCAGAAGGTCCCAGTTTTAGGTTTTTCGCTTATATCTAAACAACGGTGCATCATAGAGGAAATATTTCTATATACAAAATTAAAGCTGATAAACTTTCCTACAAGACTGATCCTACACATTTTTTTCTATTTCCAATAGTTTTCGAGATATCCGCCAACGAAAATAAATTTCCGAAGAAAGCTCTTTCGCCTCGCCCTTTTCGACACACTTTGCCTTCTAGCGCTTCAGCCCTTAGGTATACAGCAATGTTCTCATGAAAGAAGTTGTAGCGAAATAAATTCGCTTTAAAATGAGTAGTCATTTGTTATTATTTATTCAAATGTTCAAAAGTTATAACAATTTAAATTTTCGGTCAAATTTCGAGATTTCGAAAGAAAACCGTGCATCGCACTTTCTCTATAGTTAGGGGTAATGTATTTGTATATAAACTGTATATTGTGTATTTACATCATGAAACAAGTGGAGAAATATAAAAAACCATTAAAGTTGAATTTATTAAAAATCCGATCACGGTACAAGCACAAGACATGTAATGGAAGATACATTATATTTTAGGCAAGAAAGGAAAAGTGGGCACAAACAAAATCATGTAGTTTTAAAATTTGGCAGAGATGTGGGGGAAAGTGTCTTAAACAACATAGTAAAAGTCCCCATGGATAGGGGGTGAGCGGGGGGTGGTGGGAACTTTTGAATGTAATTTCTCGCAGTTTTCCCTAAACACACTAAGGCTATGGGTTCTAGCAAAATACAGTTTATGCACAAAATTAACTACATAAAGGTTCTTATAAAATTGATCTGAATGATATTTTGTGGATTTAATGGTTCAGGAAATAGAAGGATATGAAGTATGACATAGTTCTGGATATTTTTTTTTACATACACCTACATATTATATTTTTTAACAAAATAAAAGGAGATGATAATTAAATTAGCATGATGCCAAGCAAGCAAACTAGTTCTTAGAATAATATTCGTACTAAAGGTAAACATGAAAAATAAAACTTATTGTTATTATTATAATTATTATTATAAAGCTTACAAAAATCTCATGGTATGAGTGTACGTTATAAGAAGTATAAACCAGGCCTATTATCCATTATATTTTTCTTATAAGATATCATTTGGAAAAATTGTGAAGAGTTAGATATATTTAGTAATTATAAGACCTAGTAGGCCTACATAGTACTTGAAATAAATGTATAGTTGTCTATTTTTTTCAGTCTCCAACACTGGAATCCTAGTACATCGTATGATAACTTAGGGTTATATTGTTCTATCAACATTCAGCATTTATACACATATACAACATTAATTAAAGAGTGCCTGAACAACTTATTTTGTTTGGACGTCATCAATTTTAAACTCCTTCTTCTTCTTCTTCTTCTTCTAATGGTATACTTATTGGTGCATGTACCATGACAGGTTCCACAAACGGATGAGCATTTAATACCAGCTTTTCGGCATCCATATCTGCCACCACATCGAGTTGCACAGTGACAAAATATGAAGTTCAAATATTCTCAGAAGCCACATAGACAAGTAAACATTTATTTAAAGCAATAGGTAGGCCTACTATTCTTACAATATCTCAATATATCTAATTCCTTACCATTTTTCAAAATACCGGTAATTTTTTTAACGTAACATAGAACGGCTAAGCTTTACAACAAGAATAATAATAATTATGATGATGATGATGATGATGATAATAATAATAATAATAATAATAATAATAATAATAATAATAATAATAACGATAATGAGTTTTATGTGTGACGTTAACCATTAGTAAGTATATTTTTCTTAGAACTAGTTTGCTTGCTTGGCATCATGCTAATTTAATTATCATCTCCTTTCATTTTTGTTAAAAAATATAATATATAGGTGTATGTAAAACAGAATATCCAGAACTATGTCATACTTCATATCATTCTATTTCCTGAACCATTAAATCCACAAAAATATCATTCAGATCAATTTTATAAGAACTTTTATGTAGTTAATTTTGTGCATAAACTGTTTTTTGCTAGAACCCATAGCCTTAGTGTGTTTAGGGAAAACTGCGAGAAATTACATTCAAAAGTTCCCCCCACCCCCCGCTCACCCCCTTTCCATGGGGACTTTCACTATGTTGTTTAAGACATTTTCCCCCACATCTCTGCCAAATTTTAAAACTACATGATTTTTTTTGTCCCCACTTTTCCTTTCTTGCCTAAAATATAATGTATTTTCCATTACATGTCCTGTGCTTGTACCGTGATCGGATTTTTAATAAATTCAACTTTAATGTTTTTTTATATTTCTCCACTTGTTTTGTGATGTAAATACACAATATACAGTTTATATACAAATATATTACCCCTAAATATAGAGAAAGTGCGATGTACGGTTTTCTTGCGAAATCTCGAAATTTGACCGAAAATTTAAATTGTTATAACTTTTGAACATTTGAATAAATAATAACAAATGACTACTCATTTTAAAGCGAATTTATTTCGCTACAACTTCTTTCATGAGAACATTGCTGTATACCTAAGGGCTGAAGCGCTAGAAGGCAAAGTGTGTCGAAAAGCGCGAGGCGAAAGAGCTTTCTTCGAAAATTTGTTATTTTCGTTGGCGGATATCTCGAAAACTGTTGGAAATAGAAAGAAATGTGTAGGATCAGTCTTGTAGGAAAGTTTATCAGCTTTAATTTTGTATATAGAAATTTTTCCTCTATGATGCACCGTTGTTTAGATATAAGCGAAAAACCTAAAACTGGGAACTTCTGCGGGCCCCCCTGTCCCCCGCTCACCCCCACCTTCGGGGACTTTTAGTATGTTGTTCGGGACACTCCCTCCGACATCCCTGAAACATTTGAAAACTACAGGATTTTTTTTTCTATTTTTCGTTCGTTGCCTGGACTATAAAGGAAGAACAGTATCTTGTGATTTCTTCACTTCACTAAAGCTTTGTGATTGAATTGAAATGAATAGAATAGGCGCCCTTAAGTCGGGGTGGGAACGATCCCTAAGCACCGAAGCCGCAGGCTTGTTGTACCGACCTCCAGGATGGAATGAGTTGCGTGCCCACAGGCCGCCCCGGACTGAAGATCCCCCCGCAGTCCCCCACGGAGCTCCCCTACATCCAACTAGCCTTATTACCATGCCACGTGTGCGCCAGCCCACTTCAATCACTCTAACCGGAGCCCCGACAGGTCCGCGACACACACCACCAACAACCTCTTGACCACAAGCAGCGGAGAAAACGGGAGAGGCCCCCCCAAAGGGCGCTGACTGCCAAAGCAGGCCCGATACCGGAAGTGGAAACGGGATGACGATGAAAAGGGGAAAAGATGAGATGAAGTGGAGAGTGTTGGTGGAATGAGAGGGAAAACGGGAGAACCCCGAGAAAAACCCCCCAAGGCACGGCTTCGTCCACCACGAATGACACACCCGCCGGCCCCGAGATTTGAACTCAGGACCGCTAGCATCTTCCGGTTTTGTATGCACACTTAGGAAAGTGGAAGAGAGGTGCCACCCGGAGCAAATATAGAAAATGAACTGCTCTATTCGACTTCTCTGTTAAGAACAGTTATAAATGATACATCCCTGACTTTGTCCCAGGGAAAAAAGAACGATAATATGTTGTTGATGAGCACATTATACCCAACAGTGAAGACCGACGATTGCTTGAAGAAAACTCCAGAGACATTCCAGTTCCAAACTCAGACCTAGTATGGCATCGACGTAGGGGTCAAATGTTGGTCTGTACACCAAGTCCGGATCTCGTCGTTGGCAAATGTCTGTATTCTTCAAAGTCCTTGATATATCAGCTATAAATACCTGGGTATTATACAAAGAGGTAAGGACCATAAAAAAACTACGGAGCCGAAGAAAATTAATTCTTTAAGTATGTAATAAACTTCGGGCTCCTTTCATATCTTACCAATGAGGTCTTCACAACCACCCATTAATGGCGCCTCAGATCCGCGATGACCAGAGAGCAAGCAACAAGCAGACGAAATGCAGGGTCAGAAACTCTTTCACACAAAATCCAACTGCAAACATCTGTGCACAGTGCAAGAAGCCAGTGTGTGGTAAGTGTGGAGGAAAGTTGCAGATTTTTAGTGTACAACTTATCAGCGGTTCAGAAAAAATTAATTTACATTGTGGCTCGTAGTTTAATATTTCAGACTACTATCATAAATGAAACTGATTGTTAACAGAATTTCATTAATATGTAAATCTGTATTCCTGTGAGCAACTGTGACAATAGCTAATTTAGGCCAACACTATGTATTAATTATGTTTTAATGCAGACATCAAACTGATCCCTGTCAATCATTATATGTAAGATGATCCCAAAGGCTTTCTAGCGTTAATAATAATGTTTAATTATACAGAAAGGTACTACAATTTGTTTTAAATAAATACATTGACAAAAACTTTAAATATAAACAAATCTGTAGGTCTATGTTACTTAATCAAAAGTATTTTTATTTCAATCTTTCGGATATATTCTGCGTGTGTCACACAGCATTCAACATTACTACCCAGAGCCGGAGCTAAGGAGGGACTGGGGGGGGGGGCACGTACCTCCCGCGGCAAATTTTAAGAGCAGAACATTTTGGCTAGCTGGACTTTTTTGTAATATAATTTTAATTTACTGTGGTGTTAAATTAATTCCTTGACGAGATTTTTTGTTTTTGGTCTGTGACAGAGACGCACAAAGGCTACGTAAATATAAATTGTGTCAAGCAATAAATAACCTTGCAATCAAACTCGAATCAGGAACAGGAACGACCAACAAGTCAACCGTAAGGGTCGGCCGTCGAGCACGATGTATAACTTAGTTAGTATAACTGGGACGCTAGGACCTGAACCAAACTCGCGCAGATAGCTTATCGTCCGATGGTAGCAATGGAGTAGGGTTCGAAGAGAATGTATATACTGTACTATTAATTTCAAACTATGCGGTTCATAATAGCCCGTACTTATTGAAAACAAAACTAAATTGATTAAAGTATTTGTTTTTTTTAGTTATGAAATATTATGTAAGTAATGGTATCTTTTTTGTGTGGAGTACTAAATCTCGTTCCATCATGAACACATTTCTCACCTTCTTTGACAATTCTCGTAATGCTGCTGAATGAAATTCCTGTAGCATCCGAAACACGCTGCTGAATTGCATATTTAGGGTCGTCTTGGTGCACCTGTTTGAAATACCTATATACATTCCACACTATTTCCCTACTCTGATTGGATCACTTTACTACCACGAACGTTTTTACTAGAATAACTACATTCGCCTTCCATTGCTTTTATTAACGTATCACACTTCGCTATTGAATGCTGTGAGGCTAACTAAGATGTTTTTTATACGGTCTGTACAGTATGAACTGGCAGGGAACATCACGTGCTATGAAGGTCAGGCAGGTCTAGATTACGTCATCGTAGACGACTGCGCATCCATTTGTTTGGCCCAGGTCTTACCAATCGAGTTATAACTAATAATGTACAACGCTATCGTGCAGGATCAGCTGATCGCCTCGCTCGACGCGCCAGATAATGGATCGTTTCTAAATATCATTGATCTTATTTCATATTAAAATATCCCTCTTAGTTAGCACATTAAGCGGTATAAGAAAGGTCAGGTTTCCTATTTTTCCCACCAAATGCAAAAAGAATTTCTCAGCATCATTTCTACTAACATTAGACAGGACACTATTAAAGATATTTTAGGTAGTAAATACTTTTCGATAATATTTGATTGTACCCCAGAACTCTAACCTTATCATAAATACTTTTTGATAATGTTTGACTGTACCCCAGAACTCTAACCTAATCATAAAATACTCTCGATAATGTTTGACTGTACCCCAGAACTCTAACCTAATCATACAAGTTACAAGTAACAAGTTATTGAAAGTGATTTCAAAACAGCCGAAATTTCGTGTAGGAAACAGAATGAAAATTGTAATACACGAGAACCATGTATTTTCGCCATTATATATGTGTTTCGTAATCGTTTGTGAATTTACCCGGCAATCCGTTTACTGAAAGATGCCACTGTATGAGCGATCCCATTACCTCTACAGAACAGACGTCAGTCTATACGAGTGGCTATCAACCCGTGCAGTCTGCGGACCACTCAGAATGAAATTGAATCATGTAAGGACCATCCTCACCCCAGCCATACCGCCTGTCAGTTGTAACTCTTCTTCAGTGCCTTCCCCATAACCAAATTCAAAGGTAATTAAGTAAACCAGTAACCATTATTTTATTATTAATATCAATTAGTGTAGCCTACAATACATTTTAATTACAGACTATTTAATAGAATAGAATAGAATGTTTATTTCATCATTCATTACATACATCACTGCTTTTCTGCAGAGCCCCTTAATTCCGAGAAGTATTGTACAGTTACTTGACTTTTACCTATTGAAATCATAAAGAAATTAAGATACAAATACTGCGATTCACAATAGGCTAACGCCAAAGAAAATATTACTTCGTTATCAAAATCTCCTTATTGTTCCCATATTACTAAAATTTACTTTACTAGATTATGAAAATAGCAACTCAGAAACAACAAAAACACAGAAATAAAGCAAAACAAACAAACGTGGAAAAACCGCAGTTATTTACCTTATTCATTTATGATATTAATTTCATTTATCACGTTAGTTTATTCGATTTTCTTTGTCCATTTCTTTTTAAATGAAAATAAAATTCCACTTTTTTATTTAATTATAATTTTTAGTCCTACATTTATATAAATGTATGCTATATTTACTATTATCTCTAAGTATTTCCAATCAATAAATACTGCTCTTACTATTTCCGTGTCTTTACACTCTAGCATGATATGTCTTGCATTCTCATTCTTCTTACAAAAAAAAAAACATGTACCATTAGATGTAAGACCTCTTAAATTTCTTACCCCCCTTATACCGAGTCTTAACCAGGCTCTTCCCTCTCATTACCACTTCTTACCCATAACTATGACTCCATCTCACATATCTGAGTATTGTTTCAATTATTTAAATCTACTTGGTTCACAAAACAGTTTCTGTTTGGTAATATATTTACATCTTCTCCTTATTATTTTACAAATTATCTTTACGTTCCAGGGTCCCATTCTAGATCAAATCCAATTTAATACTAATTTATTTATGGTTTCCATTAAATTATCCCACCAATTATGTTTTAATTACGTGTTCGTTTGAGACATTCTTTTTCAAAACTATTCTGTGTCATTTCTAGGATAAGTTAAATAAATTTTAAATATTTTTGTTAAAATAGTATTCTTTCTGTTTTCCATCTAATTCCATTTGCGCTGCTATGTTTGCAGAATTTATTATTCTTGTCATATCTTCCTAACCCTGTTTACCATTTTCCTCCTTACCCCAATCTCACCTGCATATCATATTTTCGCTTCTACCACTTATTTATAAATACTGTTTAAATTGTGAATCTTTATTTCAATTAATTTTCTTATGCAATTACCGATCGATTGTAACACCACCATCGTTTGGTTCTCTCTCTCTCTCTCTCTCTCTCTCTCTCTCTCTCTCTCTCTCTCTCTCTCTCTCTCTCTCTCTCTCTCTCGAATCCTATGCCCAAGGACCTCCAAGTGGAGGTTTTTGTTTACCGATGTGAATTGTTGTTACGCTTATTTTCCTAGCGAGGGCAGAGGGACAGGTGGTAAGCCCATCGCCCCTTAACCCCCTCCGAAAACTAAGGTATTACTTGGACGTGAAAGGGCCGAGAAATTTTGTCCAGAGGCTCTAATTTAGGCTTGGAGTTCTTTCATGTGCCGTAAATCTACGACACGCATCCCCAGCTTACAGTCTCTCCCAGAGGACTCCGTTCCCAGGATGTTTACGTCCTGAAAAACCCATCGAATACGGCCGGGTTTGATCCCGCGACCTTCGGATCTAGAGGCGGGCACGCTACCTCTAGAGCACCACAGCCGACCTTGGTTTTTAACCATCTTAATATTATTTTTCCAATTACCCCTCCTATTGAACCACACCCCTAAGTATTAAATTGGCTCTAGTACTTCTACTCTCACATTATTTATAAACCAATCTCCCTTTTTAGTTTTAATACCTCCACTTTTACCAATCAAAATTTTCCTTTTTAAATACATTTTAAATTCCATTTTACACTGTACTCATACACTACATTTAGTGCCTTTGAAATTCTATAGCCGTAATCGATCCAATAACCATGTCATCAGCATACAGGATTACAGGGAATTCTGTATTTTGTGCTACTGGCCAGTAGCATTTTTTACTATCATTTTCGTCAATAACATCATTGATAAAGGCATTAAACAGAAATTGACTCAATTTACATCCCTGTCTTAAACCTCTGCCATTTACAATTGTTTCTGATAATTCCCCATTACATAATTTGATTTTGAACCTCTAACATTGTTTATTGCTTTAATGTAAGTGATAAATTTTGAACTAATGCCATATTTCTCCATTTTCAACCACAGCTGGTCCTTATCTCTCGTATCAAACGCTTTTTCGAAATCGATAAAACATAATACATTTTGCTACTTTTGTCTCTAATATATTTATCCGTCAGGGATTTCACAATCCAAATATTATCACTTGTCCTTTTATTGCACTTGAAACCCGCTTGGTATTTTTAAATAACTGGGATTCCTCCAACAAGATCCTCAATCTTTTTGCCAGTATCCGTTGTCCCGATTGGCTGAAATAACTATTTATATTTTCCAGTTCACAGCAACTCAAAGCAAGCCCTAATGTAAGCTGGGAGAAAATCAGACACAATCACAAGCAAATAATATGGCCCGCACCGTCTCGATTACAGTAGTTCTGAGTTCGAGATCCACAAGACTTAATTAAAGGTAAAACGTGTAAGTGTTGACAATGTTTTCAGAAAAACACCTGCTAACAGTTTAATTAAAATTAGTCTTATTTAACAGTTACATTTAAGATAAACTTTTCAGTCATTCTGAAACATTGCAATCTTCCGTTGAAGACGCTTCTATTTTACATATTAAATTATTTGTGAGCTAAATGACATTTCAGCTGACTATGAATAACTACACTAGTGTCAAAAATTAAAGCAAAAACAACGAAACTTCA
The DNA here is from genome assembly GCA_964059195.1 of Ectobius pallidus. Taxonomy (NCBI): domain Eukaryota; kingdom Metazoa; phylum Arthropoda; class Insecta; order Blattodea; family Ectobiidae; genus Ectobius; species Ectobius pallidus. The sequence goes on along the minus strand of CAXKWD010000012.1, from coordinate 25,550,084 downwards.
TTGTTGGTGGTTTATTTTACCACAAACAGTATAAACAGGTGATAGTTACACATAAACAATATGAGGAATATAGAAAGTAAGCTATTGCAACGTTTGTGCATGCCAGTGAAACAAAACACCCTGATTTCTCATTTTTGCAAACATAATGACTTTCACACACATCCAGAAAAACGCGTTAATGTGCTCAATATGGGGTGTGACCACCTCTGGCAGCAATACAGGCCTCACAACGGCGTGGCATGCTGTGAATAATGTCATCAATCTCATTTTGAGGCAATAACGGCAATTTTGCCTACAGAGCAGCTCGCAAGGCCTGGAAAATGGTTGGTGGATGTTCACGTGAAGCAAGTCGTCTCCCTAGTGCATCCCAGACATGCTCTATAGGATTCGAATCGGGAGAGTGAGCAGGCCAATCCATGCGTGCAATATATTAAGTTTCCAGATAAACATCCACCACCTATGCTCTATGAGGACGAGCAATATCATCCATCAGTACGAAGTCTGGGCTCCTTAAAACAACCGCACATGAGGTACCAAGATCTCGTCACGATACCTGACAGCAGTCAAACCTTGCCGATTTACCTGTAAAACTTCATAAAGAGGTGTTCGGGGAGTCAACAGAATTCCTGTCACACCATTATTGATCCATCTCCATATCGGTCTCTTTCGATAATGTTTGCGTCCCGAAATCGTATTCCAGGTTCTCTCCAGATGTGAATCCGTCGAGAATAATTTTCAAGACAATATCTAGACTCATCTGTAAAGAGAACATTGTCCCACTGTTCGAACGTCCAGGTGGCATATTGAAGACTCCACTCTAGGCGTACTCTTCTGTGAATACGCGTCAGGGGTCTCCGGCAATAAAGGCAGGCCTCTCTGCCGAAGCCTTCTGTACACAGTTTGCCTCGACACAACTGTTCCAGTGGATGCTGTGAGGTCAGATGCCAGTTGTCGTGCAGCACCGTCAGGCCTTACAGCCAAATAACGGTCCTCTCTTTCTGATGTCACTCTTGGTCGTCCTTGCCCTGATCTTCGGGATACATTTTGGGACTGTCCAAACTGTTGCCACATCCGAAAAACAACAGAACGATTCACATTAAGCCATCTGGCTACATCAGCTTGAGACTGTTCTGCTTCCGTTCTTCCTATTACCCTCCACCGTAAGAGAATCTTCTAGGCGTAACTATGCCATCCTGTACCTGCAGTAAATGTTTACACAGCAAACGTTGATATTGGGCTAAGTAACAAACACTATGCTGCAGTGCCCCTTTTGATAAGTGCACTGCCCTTTTGATTGGTGCACTGACGTCAATGTTTGCATGTTTGTAAGATAACAGGAATGCCATCTTCAGTTCAGAACACGACTGTACGGACATAGCTTTAGAATTTATATGAATATCTCGTATAGTAGGACCGCCGACGTGGTTAGCGTCGCTGACTACAGATCCGTCGACCCTGGTTCAATCCCCGGTACCTCCTCGGGTTTTTTTTTAGGTAGGGAGGCCTGGCCTGGCAGGGGTGCACTCAGCCTCGTGATTCAAATTGAGGAGCTACTTGATAGAGAAGTAGCGGCTCTGGTTATGAAAACCACTATTAACGGCCGTGGGTGTCAGCATGCCGACCACATGTCCCCAATCCTGCCATCTGCCTGTGGTAGATGACGCAGCGGTCGGGTGGTTGGCCAAGACCTTCCAGGGATGTAGCTCCACGGAGTTTAGTTTAGTATCTCGTATAGTAGACACAGGAAGGAGAAAAATCAGTTTGTTGCTTTAATTTTGGACACTAGCATACATAACTAAAATTCTGCCCTACCCAATTGATTATTCGAGGAAACTCATTCCAGATTGACTGAGAAATACATAAATACGAGGGCCGTCCGAAAAGTAAGTTTCCCTTGGTCCGTTTACAGAAACAAAACATATTTCAAGTAAATAGTTATTGCAACAGCAGTGTTCAGCTATTTTTCAACACATTCGCCACCGGAATTGAGACATTTGTCATACCGTGGGACCAACTTTTGAATACTTATGTCGTAGAAGTCTGGCCGCCTGGGATTTGAACCATTGTGTGACAATCACCTTCTCCTCTCTGTCATTATTTGTCATTTCTCGTGAGGTGTAGGAAAAGATGGAAATCACTGGGGGTGAGGTCCGGGATTTAGGGTGAATGTTTAAACACCCCCCCAGCCGAAGTTCTGCAGGAGATTTGCTAGGAGGTGTTTAAACACCCACCCTACAGCCCGGACCACGCTCCAAGTGATTTCCATCTTTTCCTGCACCTAAAGAAATAATAGAGAGTGACTGAGAGGCGGAGATGTTTGTCACACAGTGGTTCAAATCCCTGGCGGCAGACTTCTACGACACAAATGTTAAAAAATTGGTTCCACAGAATGACAATGTTTCAATTCCGGAGGCGAATATGTTGAAAAATAGCTTAACACTGGATGTGTCTGTTGCAATAACTATTTACTTGACATTGTGTTTTGTTTTTGTAAACGGGCCCAAGGAAACTTAATTTTTGGACGGCCCTCGTAAATAATAATCATGTCCTGAATCGTCACAATTCTATACATTAAATTATTATCCATTTCTATTACAAACTTCATTGCACGAATTGGACTTACGCCAGCCACTCCATCATGACATTGAATTAATCAATTAAATTATAAGAAGATACCTCAATAAATATCTCATGCTTGCCGCAGATCTGATAGTCCTATGAATAGCTAAGGTAGCTTGAGCCCAGGAGTCTTCTGAAGACTAGCCCCATCCATGTAGGTAGACGTCATCTCGACTTCCACCCGCAGACTTAAGCTCCAGAACCGAGGTCTGTCTCAGGCAATAACTAAATGAGAAGGAACCTCCATATTTCCCACCTATATAATCAAGAAGGGACACGGACCTATTGTAGACTGACAGGCAATTGTTTGTCTCTTTTTGACATGGAATTATTATGTGTGTTGTTAACACATTCTTGCCTATATGATAACAATACTTTTTAAAGAATGCCAAATTTAATAATTTTTCTACAAAAATCCCAATGTTATTTAATATGTGAGAAAATCCCTGCCACGACAGGTCACGGTCCTCTAAGGTCCCTACAACGGGGGACGTTATACTAAGAGAAAGAAGAAGACGATAGTGTCACTAATTTTATTATTTATGTCAAACTCCAGTATTGTGCAAACATCCGAACCACCTATCTAGGCTGACAACTATAACTAAATATTGTAATGGGACTGTGTGCATTCAATATGAGGACATTTGATCAATTCAGTGTAATATTTTCAGAAATTATGTAATTTATAACGAGAAAGGAAGTAGCTTGTGTTTTGTTTGCTGGTTGAAGAAAGTATGTGTTCAAAATTTCGTGCAATTTGCTTTAAACCATGTAGATTTGTATAGGAAACGAACATACATACATAAATACACACTTTCAACTTTATAAATTAGACTAGACCGGCCATCAGCTGCCTTCTATCGTAGAAGTCAAGAACTAAGACAACTTAGTAACAGCTGATCGTCGCGTTTTTCTTTTTATGAATCTAAAATCTGAAAACTTCAACATTGAATAAATTATGGTCGAACAAAAACAGTCGTATGCAACTTGCCTATAATGGTAATTAAGGTACTCGTATCAGAACAAAATGCCATTTTATTAGGTTCATTGCATAATGTACTATTTTACAACGATAATGAAAAATCAATTTTTGGTCCATGTGCGTAAGTAAAACTTTTTCCCTTCCTTTTAATTTTTTTTTTAAATTATATTATAATTACCCAGTAGCTTATGTGTATCAGTATTCTTTAACGTTATATGGTGAAAATTACTATACTATGTTTGGATAATTCAATAATTTTTCATGCTTTTAACTGATAAATTAGCTGCTGAACTCAAAACCCCTAAAACTCAGCAATGGAATTCTGCGAAATAACATACAAATTACATTAACGCAAGACTATTGCTAGCAATAAGTGAACATTATAAGATTGTACGAGATGTTATTTTTTCACACATACGCAATATGAAGAAATAGCTTAAAAGGCCCGGTGTCGCCCGGGTTTTGTATTTTTTAATACTAAATTAGCTTATGAAGGATTTTCTATTTTCAAGCTGTAGGTAGTAGAATTTGAAATGAGGAAGAACGATTTATGACACTCAAACTGTTCCCTCAGAGAACACTTGATACAGCTATTTGTGGCTCATAGAGGATGTAGAATTTTGCATCCCTTGCTTCTACACACCATGCTCAGGAGGGGTTGAAATAAGAAGAAACGTAATTCCGGCAACATAAAATTGTATTATCTTTACGGAATAATTCATTTCATATTACCATACACTCGTTGGGTGGTTGAAATCAAAGAGAAATTCAGTATCAGTTTCATACTTGCCTCTCCCAAAAACTAGGACATAATAATATCCTGCGCGCATAGGACTAAACATGTTCCATCCTATTTTGTCTCCTTTTACATGCTTAAGGCCGATGATAAACATCCCTATTTCTCAACTAGTACAAAGCCTACAGCTATGAATAACGTATCAGTGGATAGGATATTTTACCGACCTGGCTGAGACCATTGAAAATGCTGCCCCTGCAATACGACCTCTTATTCTACATCAAAATGTGAAGTGGGAAAATGATATTCTCCTTGTTCAGGGTAGAGAAAGTTATGTGACTGAATCACATTGTGCATTATTTTCGTGGATTTCATTTTTCATTATTTATTTACACCAATGTATTACATATAGATTGCATCAGAATTTGTTAAAGCCTAGTATTTTGTAGCTCCCGAAGCTACGCTACTCTGCTATGGAGTTGTTAATAATAATAGATTAATAAGTCACTGTCGGAGTGGTTTAGATTTTTACTATTACTATCCTGCAGGATTTTCTGTAGGGAGGTCTGGAATTAAACTTGGCATCAATGATATCGTAATACTTATTTGTCAGTTTCAATACCTACATCCACTCACTAACGTTTTCTACAGCAACCTGGACGTAAAAATTAACAGTTGCTGAAACCAAAAGAAGAAATAAGTGTTTAATTATTGAAAATTATAATTTTGGCAAAGATAACTTTAAAAAATGGCAACATTAGGTTTTGTTGCATAAAAAAGTGTTACATTGTATACGTGACTGTCAAAAAACTTGTCAGTGATGTGACTGAGTGTGAGAATGTAGGTTTTGGACTCTTACTGTGCGTTAAAATATTAGACGTAATTTCATCCAACAAAGTTGTTGATTTTTATGAACATCAGACAAGGTGGCATTACTGTCACCGAAGTATAGCCATATTTCTAAAGCAAGCTTAGGACAATCCTATGACTGAGAAAATGGGGAGGAAAATGTGACAGTGTGTTATAACAAGAATTTACACACCCCTAAGTCAGTTGCTGAATCTTCCTGCAAACATGTCCTTCAAACTAGGACAACCATGCTCCAAACGGGTTGCCACTTTTAACGCAAAAAGGTTACGTTTCTTGAAAATTACCACAAACATCGCGAATATTGCGAGATGAAAATTAGTTCAGAAAAGTGCTTCTATAGGTATATCCAACAGCATGAGAACAGCTTCTAAGGCCGCAGAAAAAGGAAATCGCAGCTTCTGTTGAGGCAAAATGATAGTGGTAGTAAATATTTTAATTTGTATAAATTTTACAAAGCCCTTTTCAGTGCCTCAGTTAGAGAAAATATCGCGTTAGCAAAGGCATAGAATGAATTTTTCAAGAAATGTTGTACAAGTTCAACAATCGGAATATTCCTGAAGAGTACCCTAATTAAAACTGTAATTATTAAAAAATATTAATTCACAGCACATTTTTACGTTCTCTTTCCCCAGTTAATAGGTCACTTTTTGGATACCCTAGGTCTTTTTATAGGTAATTTTTTAAGCAATTCATAGGTATTGAACTACCGAGCCCAGTGATCAGTACGGCGAACATTTCTATAAATATATTTACAGAAGAGGTAGAGTGAACAATCTCATGCCCAAAGCTGTATATAGAACTTCATAGGCCTATATTAGATTTTCTGCATTAAGGTGTATCATTACATGGAGAAGAAGATAAAAAAGATGTCAAAAGTAAGCTACATGGATGATGATAATATTTCTAAACGAAAGAAAAAATGCACAACTTTTAGGGATAATACAAGAACAAAATTTGGATTATGGCAAGGCCGATCCTTTGTAGATAATAATATCTTTATCGTTAAACAGAATATAGAAAAAACATAGGAGTTTATTAATGAAAAGCATATAGTTTTTATTGAATTTGAAAAAGCCTTCGATCGAGTAAACCGAGGTAAAATGTGGCAATTATTAGAAGAAACAGAAGACCCACAAAAAACTTATTGAAATAATACAATGCTTCTACTACCAATCTTTATTAATAAAAATGAATTTCCAAAATGTATGACGGAGCATCACTTGAGAACGGCTCGACCGATTTGGCTGATTTTTGTTTTGTTGTGTTCGTAATTGCCTGGACAAGGTTTGTATGAAAGAATTTTTTTGGAAAATCCACGGGAAAAGTTGGAAATGTGAAATGAGGCACAGTTAGAGACTTCTGCTGTCAATTATTTACATAACGAAAGTTTTGTTTACGGTGTTCACATAGGGCTTGGAAACTTATTATAATACTGGGCTTTAACAAATTCTGATACTATCGATGTAATTAATACATTTGTGAAAATAATTCTTGAAGAATAAAATCCACGATAATAAAGCAGTCACATAACTTTCTCTACCCTCGACATGGAAAATATCATTTTCTCACTTCACATTTTGATGTAGAATAAGCGGTCGTATTGCAGGGACAACTTAAGTGTGTGCCAGTGAGTATGCTATATCGGAAGTCGGTAACAAATCCTATCCACTGATACGTCACTCATAGCTGTAGGCTTTGTATTAGTTGAGAAATAGGCCTAGGGATGCTTATCAGAGGCCCTAAGCATCTAAAAGAAGACAAAATGGGATGGAACATTTTCAGTCCTACGCAAGCAGTATATTATGTCCCACGTTTTTGGGAAGGAAAGGATGAAAGTGATATTTCTTTTTTACTTCAGCCCCGAAACGGTTGTATGGTAATATGAGAGTGAGAAATAACATTTTCTGTCAAGACAATACAATCTTATGTAACCGGAATTTCTTTTTCTTCTTTTTTGCACTCCTCCCAGGCATATTGTGTAGAAGCAATGGAATGCAACATTCGACATCCTCTATGAGCCATAAAAAGCTATATCTAGCGTTTTCTGAGAAAATAGTCTGAGTGTCATATGTCAATGGAATGCAACATTCGACATCCTCTATGAGCCATAAAAAGCTATATCTAGCGTTTTCTGAGAAAATAGTCTGAGTGTCATATGTCGTTCTTCCTCATTTCGAATTCTGCATACATATTATATAAGGACCGAGTTAATTTCATGTTACAAAATACAAAACCAGGGCAACGCCGGGCCTTTTAAGCTAGTCAAAAATAAATATAAAAACAATGGTAAAATTTGTTTAAAAATTACTACTGATAAAGGAGTCCGACAAGGACGCACTTTTTCACCTACACTTTTTATTATCTATATTGACGATCTTGATAGGAAATGGAGACCATTAGTGAATACAGGTTTTAGAGTATCATAGGATTATTATTTAAATATAATATGATTTGCCGAAGATTTGATTATTATTCAAAGGGACGAGTCTGCCCTACAAAGATATGTTTTTAAACTGAATGAAATTTGTGAGCAATGCACTATGAAAACTTCTATGACAAAAACTAAAGTAATTGCGTTCATTGGGAAAGAGCCGATTAGAACAAAAATACTTATAAATAACCATTGTATAGAACAGGTGATCCATTTTAATTACTTGGGAAGTGATATTGGATATGATAAAGGATATGGTGTAGACAATAAAATGTGTAAATTTGAAAGATTGTGTGAAACAATTAGTCGAACTTTCAGAAACAAAGTACGGAAGGAAATAAAGTTAAAATTCTATAAAGTTATGGCTGTAACTATGCTACTATACGGAGGTGAAACAAGGACTTAACTAAAAAACAGGAAAGTAAAATACAGGCTTCGGAAATGAAATTTCTACGGAGTATAAAGGGGTGTACAATACGAGCTCATATAACAAATAAAAGTATAAGAGAAGAACTAGGAATCTTTAATATGAATGAAAAATTAAAGATTCTAAACATCAGTGAAAAGATCACGTTGAAAGAATGCCAGACACAAGAATTGCCAAACAAGTAGGTAATGAAATATAAAAGTAAAGGAGGAGTATCTGTTGGCAGACCTAAGAAACGATGGCTGGAAGACCTTGAAGGGTGAACGGGCAATTGACTGGTTATGTCATGTCATCATTTCATTTTCCATAGGCATGGTACCTCTTGATCCTCTCATTAACGGATACCAGTAATTTGCTAACCGTATATTTCAGCAAATAAGACGACCTTCAAAATTGCGTCAAAATTTTACAGTTTTAGCATAGGCCTATATCTGTCCTATAAGACGACCCCAAAGCTATCAACAACCTATGAATTTATGTTTACGAAACAACATCTAATAGTTTATTTTTGTTTCAGTTTGTTGGTTGATCGCAAAAAAGTTGCCAACCATCGTGATATTTAATTCATAGGGTGAAGTTAGGGGAAAATAACTACAGTTAGATAAAAAGACTGTTGGCTACCCTTACCGGAGCAAAGTTTCCTCGATCTATTTTCCAAGATGGCGTCACTGAGCACAGTCGCACAACAGTGGAACAGAACGATACTCGCCATGTGATACACAAACCGGTAGGCCTACGAAGGAGAAAATTAAAAATACCAAAAATAGGCTTAATTTCGCGGATTATGGCGTTTGTGGTTTTATTTACGAAATTCGCGTTATTTTGGGGCTTACATTTGCCCCCAAATGGTACATAACATTTAATATATCAAGATAATATAATCTTGACTTCAAAACACATCATTTTATAATGGTTTCAATTCATATAAATTTCCGTCTATTTTTGTGTCTGTCCTATAAGACGACCCCGGATTTTCGGGGCTTTTTTTATGATTCAACAATCGTCTTATCTGCGGAAATATACGCTAAGTCATATTTTTCTCTAAAGAAGTCAATGGTCGATTCATATTCCTATGTGTACGCTCTGAATCTTCACACATATTTATTTACTTGATACATATAATGTAAGTCAGAAACATTTCTGATTAACCTGCAACAGAGTGTAAAAAATCTAAAAGATTTCCAATGAAAACGTCATGGTGTTCTTTATTCTTCAGAACTCTTTCAAGTTTTCCCATCTCCTTCACGTACAGTAGTCTCTGTGAGAACACTTCCATTGTTTCCATTCTGTGCAGAACAAGCAAACAACACATTTGTAGTCCAATTTGATTGCTTTGTCTTGCTAGTATATACTTCTTTGATACAGTGTTAATGGAAGCGGTTAAACAAAGAGATAGATATATATTTAGAACCCATGATCATGTTGTGTTGAGTACAATTACCGGTATTAATTTAAGTTGTGTGAATTTAGAACCGTTAACACTCCTGGAAAGTTCAGCTATAAACCCCAAAATAAACAGCCTACATCATAACTCCAAATCTAAATTCAGAGCATCACCAGCCCTTTATTATTAAGCTGTTAAGTTCATTGCCTTCATTTATCACTTTGTCATGCGCCTTCTAGCATTCTTACATCATCAAGAATTAATTAAATGAGTATTTCTCAATACAGTGGGTGTTTTACCCGAATAAGGTAGGCCTACGAACCTGGGTTTGATATTCGTTTGCCACTTTGAAAAAGGAAACCCTTAGAAGTCAACGTTCAGTACTATTAAAATCTTACTGATACATGCCTGCGTTATCTTTTGCGTTCGATCAGGGATAAGAATACGCTTTGGTTCAGGAAAATATTTTAATATGTGCTCACATAAGTAAAAGTAAAAAGTAAAGTGTTCCCTATTACAGGCCATGGAGGCCCAGAGGGTTCCAGGAGGTTGAGGCTTCCAGATTTTTAGACATTGGCACATGAAGGTGGTAAGGTTGTCAGCCTTACGCACCGGCCGCCTTTACCCCCAGGATTGCTCCTGGTACTCATTTCTGTTAGAGGCTGAGTCGACCCCAGGGCCATAGTGCCACCAGAAGGATTAGGCCAATTGAAAAACTTCAACGACCTCATCGGGGATCAAACCCGCGACCATCCGGTTTGTAGCGCAGCTCCTCAACCACTACGCTACGCCACATAAGTAAATGCTGTATTATAAACGATCTTCTTTCACTGACTTAAATAATTACTTACTTACTTACTCAATGGCAACAGACTATTCCAAAGCAAGTTAAAGGAATATTATCTATTTCATGGAACCCGGAAGTTCATTGCCGCGCTTACCTGAGCCCGCTATTCAACCCTATTAAGTGCTAACTCCACCGAACGATCCCTCGCAAATCCCATTTCTCTTAAATCTATCCTAATATTGTCCTCCCACCTACGTCTAGGTCTTCCAAGTGGTCTTTTCCCTTCGGGTTCCCAGTCAATATTTTTGAGATATGTCTTTCCTCTCCCATGCGCGCAACATGTCCAGCCAATTTCTTCCTCCGTGATTTAATTACCCTTACTATATCCGATGACGAGTACAAGTTATGAAGCTCGTCGTTATGCAGTTAATATAATGGCAATCAAAAATAGTTCCACTTCTTGTTAAGAAATATGCTTCAAAAATCAAACGACAATTTTCATCTTGTAGAGTAGAAATGACATTTACAGTTGTTACAAAACGCTTTTACTCCTTCAGACAGGAGGAACGTAACACGAGAAGAAAAGTGATCCATGGGTGTAGGGTATGAGGGGGGATACAGGAGGTTGAATCACCCCCGAAATATATGCAATATGTTTAAGATCATGTAACGAAATAAAAGTAACATATCTTACAATTAATCAATCGAAGCATTATTCAAGATTTATTGTAATTTATTTAAGATTCAAATTTCAAAACGGAGTGGTATTGATAGTTCTTCAGATTAATAACAAAGATTCATTACTAATAAACAAAACTCCCTTCGGAATCCCTCAAACGGTTCGGTGGCCTGGTTGTCCATGTGGTGTGATCGTTTGGATGTCAGAATTTCATTGGATTTCAGCTTAGTTCCTGCAAAGTTTGTATAAGTTATATATAAAAACCTATTCTCGAATAGATTTTCGAAATTACAACGATTTCAGTCAAATTGTCGATACAGATACACTGATTCATAGATTTGATACTTGTGTAACTTCACAAAAAAAAAATCTTGTTAGAGCTTATAAATCTGCTAGTGTCACCACTACTCATAGTTCACACTTTTGATCTCGATATTACCTCATTTCAGTGTAAGTCGAAGTCCTAGTGCTGGGCATAAAGAGTTCATGTGGATTCTAGCCCATAGTGTGTATAGGAAACGTTTTAAAGTCATTGATAAATTCCATCGATGCCACCGTCCTTCCATAAGCTTGTTTGTAAAGTCATCCGACAATTCACCGTTCAGGTATCAGGCTGTTTTTAAACTCACCGGTGTTTGTGTTATGGGACTCATCTGTTGCCATGGATTTTTATGTACGATGCTTCTTAGATGACAGACATGGCGAAGTAGAGAAGCAGACGACAATAGAATAAATAAATGCATTTTCTTTATTCATAAGTAAAATGAGTTTATTTTCGTACGAAAACCATTTAACTGCTCTTCATCAGAGTATGAGTCTTTTAAAAATGAAAGCGATGGGTTGATTTTGTTTCAAGACGAGAAGAAAAAAATCCACATAAAAATCTATTAACAAATTTGGTTTTCAAATGTCTCGAAACTGACAGCACTTCAGGTTATCCAGAATTTCCCGTTAAGGTTAGGTACCGTATTTAAATATACAAAATTTATTACGGATTTTAATATGCTCAAAACATAATTTGTAAGAATTGCAGCACTCATTTTAGTTCCTTGCCCATCATATATTATTTCACTTCTTGCAAATCCATGATACAATAATAATTACTATACAACTTAAATACTCTCATTGAAATCCACCAACTTGTTTGTGAAGTCACGATGTACTTAAAAACATGCTCTCTTATACATCATTCAGCATTACGATAATTTTTGTCAAAAGAAAGTTTTTATGTAGACTCAAGCTTAAACGAGAAATGGACGAAAATCTCCAGAAAATGTTTCAAAGACTGTGCTACATATTAATTAGAGTGTATTAATGAACACAATTCAACTATTTAGTTATTTTAAAAAAGTTTTAAATTACAATGTGCTCAAGGACATGGAGATGAGACGACTTTACATTCAACCCCTCACGAACAAAATTTCACCGTACGCCCATGGAGTGAACAATGACAGATTGCATGATCTATATGTTTCCGCTAAATTCGAGAAATCCTTGACCGCCGTGCCAGCCGGGCTGCACTAATTCCTACAAGGGTACAATGTTGCCAACATAATCACGATCATGTGCAGAATGAACTTAGCAGACGGCAAAGTAAACCACGTATTATAAACGAAATCCCGGCTGTTATTCCGTACGGGAAATACGATGGTATTTTATACTTGTTTCAAAGAAGAAACATCCTACCTTGGGCAGTAACGAAAATCTTCCTAATTATCCTGGTAGTGACGTGTTCATAAATGAGCATCTGGCGAGAATTAACAGGGCATTGCATAAGAAATGTCGGGATTTGCGGCCACGTGTTAAATTTGTATGGGTTCAAGATTGCAAAATCTATGTTGGTAGATCTCAAACTGATCCTGTTATATGGATAAAAATTTATGATAATTTTAGGAAGCTATTGACCATGCTTAAATATCGATTAATGTTAAATTTAGTTTGGTTAAATTAATTATTTTTCTACATGAATAATCCTAATTTTCAGTAAAGTTTAAAAATATGTAGTTATGAATTATTATTTCACACTTCAAAAAATGTTGATTTTCTTGTTCTTTCAGAAATATGGGTAAACGATAGTGAAATTATTGTTTTTTAATTACATAATTATAATCATTATTCAGTTTGAGGAAAAACAAAAAAGGTGGTGGAATAGCCATTTATATTCGTAATAATTGCAATGCGAATATGCTGTTTTCTTTTACAGATGAGCATGACATATTAAGTGTTAAGGTATCTAAGAGAAATTGTAAGTTTATTATTATGAACCTTTATAATCCTAGAGAATTTAATGCCGTAGATTTCATGAATCATCTAGAGCAATATCTGGTTTTGTGTAAGTCTAAGAATATAATTTTAGCGGGATATTTTAATATTAATACTTTAAATGAAACACCAAAACTATCGTATTTAAGATCTTTATAAAATTCTTAGGTTTTCATCAATGTCACACTATTTTTCCACAAAGGGTTATTTTAATCGTTTTATTTCGAATTTGTGACAGCATAAGACTGGTTTTCTTCGTTTATTTATTTCTATTTTTGATGTTAAACAATACAATTAAGAATAAAATTATGTAATCCTAGCAATTTATGTAAAAATGATGCCAGTATTAATAAATATAATGTTTTAATTTGTTCTTTTAAATAAATGATTTAAACAAAACATCTAGCAGTTGAGTAAATAATCGCGGGAGAAGCCGCGGACACCTGCTAGTTAATAAAATACCGATACATAAATAGCAGAATAAAGCACATAATAGCCTAATTATATCGAAATTTTCTGTACTTGGAGTAAATATGGAGGTGAACCATAGCTTGTCTAGATGTATCAATATATTTATATGTACAAGTTCCTCTACTTTATAGTAAAGCTTCCAAAACCTCTCTCCTCACATCATGGCTGAAATGATGTAATAAAGTTAACGTCCAGTTCAGTGGCTGCATGACCAAAGCATCCGGAAAATGATATTGCACAACAGTGACCATAGCTGTTTCAGCGGTCGTTAAAAGTTAGTAAATAATAAACGTGGTGTCTTGTCATGTAGAGGGGCTTGAATTGTAGCTCCCAATACCCATCGTTGCCTGAGATGTAGTACATTCATAGAAACCGGTGAATAGGAAATTGCATTATTAATGCTACATGACGCTATTCTTGGTATCCCCAGATGAATTCAATGTCCTAAAGATGCTGAAGGTAAATTTCTCCACTTCACATTTCTCTCTTTCTTCTCAGTACATGCCTCATAATGAAGTTTATATTCTGTTCCGTTTGGTGTATGAATTAACACTATGAGATGGTCACATGATTGGACGACAGATTATTGAGAGGGTTTTGGGCTATTTAAAGTAGTAAATATACAGAGTGTCCGGCTTATAGGTTAACATTTTAAGAGAGTATATACTTTAAAGTAAGCCATATTTAATTAAAAAAGTTATGTTGTCTGATACAGTAAGTCATGTAATTTACCATAAACACCTTTTAAACAATTTCAATGTGTGCACCCGCAATGGACCGGCAGATGTTAAACCTATATTCCATCTCCACCCAGGTATTCAGCAACATTTAAGGTGTGAAATTGCCGATGGCTTGACACATTTTTCGTCGCATGTGGTCAAGTTCTCCACAGGAGTGCTATACACTTGGTTCTTCACAAAACCCCATAGGAAAAAATCCAATGGGGTCATATCCATCCTCATCCTAAAATGGTTTTCTTTTGCACTGCCAAGTCAAATTCACTTTTTCCGACTTCTTACGAAGAACGACTTAGTCAGATCAATTAACATAAAGAAACACCGACTTATTGGTTTATTCCTTTGAAGCCGACTGGGTATGTAGGCCTAATGAAAAATTTTACTTATATTATCGCCGCACTCAATTCGTTGACAGTTAACATCAAAGAAGTCGCCGCCGCTTGGAGTAGTTGCCATACTGCACAGTGTTAGTAAACAGAGCGGGAAGATGTAGATGCAGCAAAACACTTACGTGGCAATGACATTGAGCAATGAGAGAATTGGCAACACGAATTCAGTCAGCGGTTTCCTTTGAGAAAACCTTTTACAGTAACAACAATCATTGTAATATGAGAACAAAGCGAGCCGCCCGTCAACGTTATGAGTGAGGCGATAATATCGGCACTGATGCCAGATCCCAAGTTTATCATTACACTAGGTGTAATGATAAACTTGGGATCTGGCACCAGTGTTGATATTATGTTATCTTAGAAAAGTCAGATAAACATTTTGTCAGCCTCCCTGACCCTACGATTTACCACAGAAGCTATGAATGAAGTTTTACAAAAGTATAAACACAATACGAATGTTTATTTATTTATTTATTGGCTACAACAGAGACGTAGGTGGGAGGACAATATTAGGACATATTTAAGAGAAGTAGGATTTGAGAGGGATGCTTGGATGGAATTAGCACAGAATAGGGTTGAATGGTGGGCTCAGGTAGCGCTGCAATGAACCTCCGTGTTCAATAAAATATATAATATTCCTTAAACTTGCTGAGGAATTGTCTATTGCCATGAGGAGTAAGTAAGTAATTATATACATTCACTTATTGTGGTTTTCAATTAATTTGTCAGAAGAAAACTTGAATATACCATTGTTACCTGGATGCCCTTCTATCAATCTCATATAACACGAACTGAAGGAATTCGAAATAAGTTTCTACTGTACTTATATTTAATTTAAAAAAAATATAAAAAAATAAAAAAACACCACCACCGGTTTTCTTATAGGGACAAAATATCATATATCCATCCACTTGAAAAATTTGGCATGACTTCATTAAATAACTTCAGAGAGAGAGAGCGCAACAGATATTTCTTTACAAATCCATAAATGGGCTGATAGATAACTCACAGTTTCTGTTAAACATACAATTTAATGTTAAATATTCTGATTTCCGGAAACGAGAAGTTTTTATGCTCAGAGCCAGAGACATTCTTGCACAAAAGTTCTCTTGTTGTTCGTATGTGTAGCTTTTCTTTTTAAATAAACTCGTAATAGGTGGTGTGAATTTGGATTTTACTGAACCGTTGGCCACTTTTTTGCTTAAATTTAGAATTTTAACTTTTTGTTGATTATTGAGCATCAGATTTATTTCACTTTGTTAATACTAACAGTCACGTCATATTTTTGTTTTTATTTCTCAAATATTGATTAAGATTTAATTGTGCTTTATGGATTGTATTTATCTATTTCACATGTTTTATATCATTATTTCTTTTTCCAAATTTTTTATTTGTCAATTATTTATGTAGATTTGTGGTTTGATGGATACTCATATATTCGTGCTTTATTTCATTATTTCTTCTTCCATTCTCTTAAAGTCTGACCGTTCTAAGAAGGAAACCTGAAGTAAACAAAAACCAGCCAATGTGTCCCACTGTAGCACATTAATCGTATGCCCTAAGAGAGACAGACATACTAGTTTTTGTTTACTTCAGGTTTCCTTCTTAGCTCGTCTCGGGTATAGTTATTCTGTTCTTGTTAACTACAAATTTCAAACAATAGGCTGAGTGTTGTTTGATATATTATATTCGTGTTTCTACTGAAAGTTACTCGTATATACTCTATATGTTGAAACTACAGCAAGTTTTGAATTCTGGGTATCTACTAGAATTATGTTTATTTCTAAGTTTAACTGGAAACAATTATTTTTTGGAGTTTTGGTTCCCTATTAGAGTTATGTTAGAAATTTAAATTTGAACGGGATTTTTTCCTAGTTACATTTTGTGCTGTTTGTTTTTGTAGGGAACAACATTTCTTGTGGTATTAGTATTTTTCAACCGCCTGTATGGTCTAATGGTTAGCTGTAAGGACGTGAACATAACTTTGGTTTAAGATTACTTTAATAATAAAAATCAATTTTTAAACAGCTTGTCTGACATAAAGCTCTTTTTTACTAATTAAAGATGCCGAACTATGAGATGAGGCTATTTGAATTTATTATTAGATAAGGAAAGGTTTTGCGGATTAATCTATAAAATTTTTACTAACATTATTGTTGTAACTCATCTGTATGCGAAGAATAGTCTAGCATGGAACATAAGTTTATATGAGCCTATTAGACGTATAACAATGTTCATTTCTATTTTTAAGTGCGGGATGACTATTCTTTCTTGAAACGTAATACAATCACGTAATATTTTGATCCAAGTAGAAAAAGAATTTGGCTTAACTATAAAAGTTTGTTTATTGTAATAGTGTGAAGTGAAATGTAAGAATGTACGTTTTTACATTTAGAATATATTGTCGCTAATTTGTTTTACATTTAGGATTCTTTGTTGGAGCAGTATCTTGTAGCTGTTCCTTATAATTAATTTGACATTAAAAAGCTAATTTTAAAATACAAATGGTTTTACTCACTCTTTACTCAATTATACCGTAGTCATTTTTCTATAGACATATAATTTCTGTGAACACAATGCCAGAAATTACATAGATAATTTTTTTAAATCTAAAAAGCAGCAAGTTGGTGATGATACTGATGCCTAATTATATATGTTCTGCACGACTGCTTAAAATTCGTAAAGGTTTCCTTTTTGTCTTTTTAAAGCTTCACGATAGGTTTGCTTGAGGGAGTAATCGGCAATATAAATGTTATTGCGTTCCCTCCGGGAAATCTTGAGGGCCAGAAAAGAATGGATCACTTTGATCGTACTTGAAATAAATGTGTTCGGGATGAGCTTTCCTGTACTGAAGCCAAGTGATATACAACCATTTCACAGCATCACCATTAACACAGACTTTTTTCTTTTGTTTTTCAAGTCGATCTGAATTAATTTAAATTCATAAATAACTGACTAGTGTATTTCCTTTACCTAATATTTCCGATGCTTTCAACCAAGTCCGGTTAATGTATAGAGAGGTCATACATCTCTACTTTTCTGCCGGCGCTTTCAATATGGGCATGTACAGAGCCACACTCCATTTGGGAGTGACCTGGCTCAAAAAAAAATAATTCCTGGTATATTTAATACTTTTACAGCATAAACACACATTATAGCTGCTATTTCGAATTTGCCCACCGCATGAGTCGGAGTTGAGAAACAATCCGTGACCATTAACAGCCTTACTAATAAAAGCTGCTTATATCTACGTTGAACGGTTGTTTGGTTGTTCTCCGCACAAGTTCTACATAAGCCGTATTACCAATAAACGCAGTGTAACTGCCGAGGTTTACACCGGGTTTGTACTTGCAACGTCATCAAACACGTCACTCTAGTCGTGACGTTACTAGCCTCTGGCTATGAAGGGACTGCTGAACGCCATCTGTCGGAGCAGCGGGAAAACAACGATGCATCGTCAGCAGACAGTAATTCTAGTTTCAGTATTTCATTATATTGTTTTCAGAAAGCTGAAATCATGGGTACAAGTATGGAAATATGTCCCGAAAACAAGGAACAATGTTTATAATTCCGCAAAAGCAGCTCAGAATATGCGTAGCCTCAAAATTCAATCTCAGACATCTACGAAACGACCGGCTATTACGGATATCGGCCATCTTGATTATTTACGTCAAGTTTATACAAGGGGGCCAGGCTGTGTATAGCGTTGCACACATTCAGCCTTATGCAAGGATTATTAGTACACTTTTTCTCCTCAGCTGTGTATATTCCTGGTATAAATGTTACAACTGGATTATTAGTAAGACTGTATGAGAAGAATTCTTCACATTATCAAACAAAGAAGAAGATACTTCAATAGAACCCTTGTAAGCTAATGATTCATGCCACATGTGGTTGACGGCTTGCTTAATAGTCACATCATAAACTGTAATATTGTAAACCGATAATCTTAATTTATAAAAATACTGCCTATGCATTTATTGCTGGGCAGAATCTGACAGCTTAAAGTCAGATTCCACGAACTTACATTCACCAATTCGAGCATTTGTTTTAAATATGTAGGCCTATAACTTATAGTCCTTGCGGTTTCTTCTCTCACAATTTGTTTTTGACAAATCTCCGGCGAAGCTCTTGTTCATCACTGCACAACTGTTTAAAGAAATAGCATTTATAACATTTTATCCTCTCGGAGCGTGTGGAATGGCGATTTGAAAATTTGATGAAACATGTCTCTATTTTTTTATCAGGAATAACTTTTCAGATTTTAAGTTTTATAAACAAAGAAGAAACATTTTAGAGAGCTTGAAGTCTGATGAAATAAATTTGTATCCATGTGGTGTAGAGAGAAGGTAGGCCTACACTGTGAAATGAATTTATATGCTGTGTGATAATTTCCCGACTTTCTAGTCTCTTTACACCAGGAGTACTATGATTACCAGGTTTCTCATATTGCACCATATTGTATTCATTCCGTTTCTTAAGAAGATTTTTACTACTGTGTCTGGAATACCAATTATCACCAAGAAAAACTTCTGGCATAGGCTACGTGAATATATTCACTGTTTATCACCAAACAAAACATCTATATTTCTTTTCTTCTACAGCAACCTTCTTTCGTTCTGCCTTTTCATGATCAAATATCAGTGTATTAAGATATTTCAACTGCTTATTGCTGTTAGTATCTTTTATTGATTTCTCTTCACTAAAATGTAGACTGCTTTTTCGAATGCATGTTGTGCAATGTTTTGGCTTAATTGATTTTGCTTGCTTTACGTTGCCGATCTTAATTTGATGTTCTTGTCCTGAATTAATTTCCTTCTTTTGAATATTTCTATTCCAATCACTTCATCATCCGAGGCATAAAAAATTCCCTCAATGTTACTGCTTCCCAAAGGTGCAGGATCAATGTCTAACTATACAAACATAACAAGATAAATCCATTAAACACGCAAAAAAAACTTTTCGTTATAGTCTTTTATGGAGAGATAACGTATGATATGATGATGATGATGATGATAATAATAATAATAAAATAATAATAATGATTATTATTATTATTATTATTATTATTATCGTCATTATTATTAAAACAAAGGCCTGGGCCTATTTTAGGACTATATTTCTGCTATGACTACACTTCTGATATTATTTTAATATACGTTTTACTTTTTGGGTACTTTAAAGAGATTTCTACTGAAATCACTTGCGGTGCCGATGAATGAATAGTTCCAGTCAGATGGTCATTTTTCTGTAGTTCCTGGGTTATAGTTTTTATTCTTACGAATTTCTTTGCAATTATTGGTCTTGCATGCTGACAAACTTGCAAATGAATTCCACATTATGAATAATACCGCATCTAGTAGGCTACTGTTTGATAATACTAATTCTCTTAGCAGCTTAATTCTGCTTAACACCATTGCTAGTAGTTAAAATAATTACATAGTGCAATAATAGCAATAATTGTTAATTAATTATTGAAACATCAGCATAAAATATCATAATACCAACCTTATGTAAAGTAAAATAGAAATAAATTAGTATCTTGAAAAGTATTGAAGATTGGCATACCATCGCCTGACACGTTATGACTTAGACCTTGGGTATACTAAAAGAGAACTTAACTAAAAAACTCAAATGTTGTAGATAATGTTCTTTGACACTAATTCCTCGAGGTGATCTCATGGAATCAGAATTGACTACAGAATATTTGAACAACAGGTAGCCTATATAGTTTATTTTTAACATTAACAAAGCTGAAAATGTAATAATTGATGGTTTAACTTTATATACATGAATATTAAACTAAATTTTTAAGATCTCCTCTAAATCGCTTGAATTTGACATAACTGAAGACCTAAAACTCTTGTAGGGTGGTGCTAGCATAACATATTGTATTATTTTCACCTATAGCTTTGTGTTTATTGCAAACTCCGTCTTTTTAATACCAATAAAGCTATTATTACTGTTATTATTACTAAGTATTATAAACAAAAATAATTTTAATAACAATCAAAGTAATCAGAATATCAAAAGTAATGGCCTAGCTTGGTGAGTTAAAGCAATGCGCGGAATATCGTCTTGTAAGTGAACTTGACCTTAACGCAGCTTTAAGTGCAGTTTTCGTGAGATCTCCGACAGGCATCGAAATGAGGTCTGAAGTGTGCCGGGGAGAAGAGAAGGAATCTCAATGGCGTTCCTGAAATAACATAGCACAGGCTCCTTTCATTCCCCATTCTGTCTATCCCACTTTGACGCTTTTGTTCCAACTTGATGAGATCTTCTCTGGTCTGTACAGAATGATCTGAAAGTTTTCTCACTTCTTCAAATCTTGTGAATCACCTAAATGAAGTAATTACCTCCTCAGAATGACATTTTGGCAGTTTTATTTACTCCGTAGGCCTACACGTACGGTACATAGAACAACCATGCGAATTTTTGAAGGGGATAGAGGGTGAAACTGATATTTTCTACGTATGTAAATTACATTGTCCACCGCTGTGGCTCAGGGGATGCGTTCGCTCCTTTCACGCAGCGAGCCTGGGTTCGATTCTTGGTCGGGACAAGTTACCTAGGTGGGGTTTTTCCTCACCTGTGAGACAAATATCAGGTAACTTTAGGTCCTTGTGGTCCGCGGATATCATCTGGCCGTCTTCGCCTTGCTCGGAGTGAGTGTGTGTGTGTGTGTGTAAACGGTGTGTCTCGTGTTGTCTCGGAGGTGGCCCCGGCATTGACTTGATCACCTATCCGGGGAGAGCCTCCATGTCCTTGTCTGGTCAAAAATGTATGTCTGTGTTGTGATCCATAGTTCATTCCTCTCCTGACAGGTCGTGGCTTGATAAGGCCCGGGCGGCCCGGGCCGCATATAGGTCTCTGCAAGGGAGAGGTAAAACTACGAAGGAGAGAGAGTAAATTGCATTCTTGATATTTTGAACACATGCTCATTGCTTAAAATAATGAGCAGGACCCGGATACTGATGAACTAAAAGATTTTTAAAACGAGCTATAAATTTACTGGAAAAATAAAAAAAATGGCCCAAAAACTTAATATATATATATATATATATATATATACATATACGATATATATATATGAAAATGCTAGTTTATTCATCAGATTTGTGTCTAACCAAAAATGTATGTTGTTCAATTATATATTTGGAATTACTTAGTTGGTATATACGGTTAAATGCAAACAGCAAACACCGTCTTTCTGGGTCGTCTTTCTGTATTCAAATTTTAATAAGGTTTGTTTATTTGGGCTTGTTCAGAGTTCCGATAATATTCAAAGCAAGTAAATGCACAAAAACTCGTATTTTAAAAATTGCCTACAGACATGAAATGTGAAAAAATACAGTAGGCTGAATGGTAAAAAATAACCAAATAATGACATAAGGTCTGAGCTAACGACTGTTCTATTTTTAAGCAAGAGATCTCAGGTGCTGTAGCAATCCTACACCACACTTGTTGTGAAGGGCATCTTCTATCATCATACACTCTACAGTACTTTCACTGTCTTTTCTTTGCTGTTTGACGAGTTTCGATTGAAACAAGAGAACTCTAAGAAGTGGGTAGGATCGTTTTCTCTAGTGCTAATCTATATCCTGAGTGAAGAGCAAACTTCCTTTGTAAACAGCCTTCCCTCTGGGAGAAATGCATGGCTCCCAAATGTTGAAATGTTTTTTACAACGTTTGGACAGGCTGTACGAGCTGTTAATCAACTTTGGAATCAAGATAAATGTACTGTCAGAAGGAAATAGGGGAACAAAACATTTTCAAGTATTAAGGTGAATTGAGAGTTTGAGGCTGTTAGTACTATTTATCTAACAGATGCCTCAATTAAGATAACGGAATATACCAGGTGGCCTAGTTGAGCCCTGCGCCACATCACACTAAATAATTAAATGTATACTACTTTAATAATTTCAGTATCATATTATTATTAAATATATTCCTCACCTTTAACTATGCAGATGTTTGTTGTGAAAAAAAAAGGACAACCAACGAAGATTCAAATATCCTATCCTTACTTAAGCCACTTAAAAATGTATATAGGCAAATCTTAATGCTTCAGTGATTTCTTAAACAAGCAACGGTAGACTATTTTTACAAAATCACAGCTTATGAGGGATCATATTCTGTCACCCTCCGGACGGAATATAGGGCCTCCGTGTGGAGATGACATAATCGAAGATTAATTCAGCAACGTTTATTTTGCCATAAAGAGCAGAAGGATAGGTGTTAAACCTATCGTCTCAGTAAGTATCTTTACGAAAACAAGCTATTACTCGGACGCGATAGAGCCGGTCAATTTTTTACAGAAGCTCTAATGTTTGGAGTTCTTAAACTTTCGTAGGTCGCAAGGAATCTAAGGTTTATAATCCCTCGCGAAGAAGTTCGTGCGCTGAATTCTTATACGTTCTGAAATTAAATATCCCTTGACCTCGGCCAGCTTTGAACTCGCGATCTTCAGAACCAGAGGCGGACACGGTACATCTACAAAACAGAGGTCACACGGATTAGCATGACCGTTAGTATATTCTCGGAAACGGGCCTACGTATAGTAACATATTTCTATTAACCTCTACTGGTATAGTGCGGGTTAGATCGCCTCTTTCGTGTGTGTTTCCTAAACGTATCTCCAGACTTTTTTCCCGGTAGAAGGTTACACTTTTCAGTAGCTGCCTGTGTTCTTCCTACATAACAGGGTCAGTTGTTAATTGGGTTTTATACTGAGTGGTTGGGTAATTGTTGCGAGTCTGGGCCAGTCTGGCCGGTGATACTTTTTTTTCTCACTATTTCATATTTGTAGTGTATTTTCTTTGTTTTGTTTTGTATTTATATTTTGTGAATTAACTCAGTCAGTTTGGATGACACTTAGATGACCACGGTGGGTTATTCACGTAGAAGAATTCTGACGATGAAAATAATTATGGAAGTTGCATTGTAAAGTACTATCAAAACTTGCAAAATGAAGTATACTGAACAGTAAGTCTTGCACTGTAATAGCAATTTACTCACATGTGAACAATATCAGTGGTAAACTACGGTCTCCGACCCGCGAGCCGTTGAAGCCGGCTGGTCGGTAAAAACAGAAACTTGCATTATCAATCCTGAATCTTTAACACTGATGCTTCCAGATGACGTCACCCCCAGCCTCCTATGACAACCCCAATCAAAGTTAGGCCCAAAAATAAAAAAAAACCTAAATATTGTTAACAAAGAGTTAGGCCCTTCCGAATAAATTTCCACCCACTAGGAGTTGTTTTTAATGGAAAAAATTAAAGATAGTTTTTACGATATAGTGTTATCATTGGCGTAGCCAGAGGATCAAAAGTGCCGGGATGTTTGGGGGCTCACTCCGGGAAAATTTTTAAATATTGAACTAATGAAAATCACATTTTACGCTATTTTAGCACTGGAAAACTGGTTAGCAAATTTTTTTTACCATACTCTAGGTCATGCCAACTTGAAACAAGAAATCGTTATCTAGGTCATAACGCTTATTACTATTTATAAGAAAAGTTAAATAACACATGGAACAATGGAAATAATAGGCCTACGTTTACAAGTTCAGTATTTTATAATTAAATCAAATAAATTTGACAAATTAGAGCTTAAAAAACAAACAAAAATTAGAATTGTAGGTTTTGATTTCGGGGGAGGTCCGGGCCCATGTTTCTCTGTACGGTTGGATTGATAATTTCTTAAGCCTATAGGCCTAACTATGTATAATTATTAGAGATGTAATTAACTATTTTCTTTCGTTGCAGGTGAGAACGGCCATTGATATTTTATTTATCAAGGGAACCAGGTATGTAAATGAAAACACATATACATTTATTTATTGACATTCTAGTTTCAAGATTTAAATATTAAGATTATTAATTGGTAAAACCTTAATTTCTTTGGAATATACTGTCGAGCAAATACTAAGAATATGCAGCATCGAGTTGGTTCTACAGAAGTGTATCCTTCCATGTTCTTTTCTTTCATCCAGAGAGTAATATGTCCTTAGAGAGTGGAGGCAAACAGTTACTCTCTGTGTTGCAATAAGCTATTTTAAAAATTAAAAAAAATATTTATTAATTTTGAAGACTAATCATCAATAATCACATTATATTTCATGAGAATCGTAGGCCTACTATTTACTTTTAGTACTATGATTACTGGTATATAGGCCTATTTTTCAAGTCGAAAATGAAGTAACTACTCAGTTACTAGCTAAAACCCTAGCGACTATAATTGGTTCCATAGAGCTATTATTTATGAAGTTCTTATTTCATTATTATTCTCCATTGCTTCCATTGCCACTTCCATCCGCATACAAAAGCAAACTGGTTTCTCGAAAATCTCGGTCTCACAAATTAGTAGCAATATGAGGGGTGACTTAATTCTGAATTCTCGGAATGTAGAGAGGTAATATTAAAATTTCGGAGATGCAAAGATGACAGTCAAATAACTATACATTCCAAGTTATACTCAGAGGTTACCTGAAGAGTGACCTAATGAATTTATGTTCAGATACCACTGTTCTGTACCTTCTTATAATTACTCCAATAAGTTCGCGTATATAGCAATACGAAATTATTCTATGAATATTGCTATTCTAGGATATAGATAGAAATCAAAACTGGCAGAATGATTTAATATTGATACGACAGTGCTGTAAACGCTGATCAGCAGGGCAAGGATTTCTATGTAAATACCTTTTTTTTTATTAGCCTCCATACATTCCTAGGATTGCTGATCAGCATTATATTACTTTTACAGAGTTATCCTATCCGACGTTTTGATCAATGATTCTGTTCTGGAAGTGGATTTCAAAGGCAGAGCATCTTCCAAACTAAAAAATTTAACCTTATATACAGTAATTATATGGTTGACAATTTTCACTCTAGCCGTAATTTAGATGTCAACTACTAGACAGTTTAACAACGAAGCTAATTCATAACACTAAAATAAAAGAACTTCCACATTCATCAGCCTATTTCTTTATATTAAGGCGTACAATATTCAAAGAAACTACAAAAATTTGCAGACTGTTTGGTATAAGATACTTTATTGTTGGAATCGTACTTGGAAACTAAAGATTTGTCTCGCATTTTCTTTTTAATCTTTATAACCACTCCATCCTGCTCTATCCTGAGCTGGTTCCTCCCTCGCTGCTCTATCATGAGTTCCTATCTCCTCCACTCCTCTACTATGAGCTGCTATCTCCTCCGCTGCTCTATCATGAGCTGCTATTTCCTCCACTGCTGTAGAATGAGATCCTATCTCCTCCACTCCTCTACTATAAGATGCTATCTCCTCCGCTGCTCAATCATGAGCTGCTACCTACTCCGCTGATCTATCATGCGATGCTGACTCCTCCGGTGCTCTATCATGAGCTGCTATCTACTCCGCTGCTATGCCGTGACCTGCTATCTCCTCCTCTGCTCTATCATGAGCGGCTACCTCCTCCGCCTGTCTAACTTGAACTGCTACTTCCTACGCTGCTCTATCATGAGTTTCAATCTCCACCGCTGCTCTATCATGAGGTCCAATCTCCTCCGCTGCTCTATCATGAGCTGCTATCTCATCCGATGCTCTATCATAAGCTGCTATCTCCTCCGCTGCTGTACCATGAGTTGCTATCTCCTCAGCTGCTTCCTCCTCTGCTACTATCTCCTCCGCTGCTATCTCCTCAGCTGTTCTATCAAGAGCTGCTATCTCCCCCGCTGCTCTACCATGAGCTGCTATCACCTCAGCTGCTTTCTCCTCTGCTGTTATCTCCTCCGCTGCTATCTCCTCAGCTGCTCTATCATGAGCTGCTATTTCCTTCACTGCTCTAGAATGAGCTGCTATCTCCTACGCTGCTCTAGTATGACCTGCTATCTCCTCCGCAGATCTATCATGAGCTGCTACCTACTTCGCTGATCTATCATGAGCTGCTAACTCCGCCGGAGCTCTATCATGAGCCGCTACATACTCCGGTCCTCTGTCATAAGCTGCTATCTCCTCTGCTGCTCTTTCATGAGCTCTTATCTACTCCGCTCCTCTACCATGAGCTGCTATCTCCTCCTCTGCTCTATCATGAGCTGCTATTTCTTCCGCCGCTGTAGAATGAGCTACTATCTGATCCGCTGTTCGGCCATGACCTGCTATCTCCTCCGCTGCTCTATCATGAGCGGCTACCTCCTCCGCCCGTCTAACATGAACTGCTACTTCCTCCGCTGCTCTATCATGAGCTACTATCTCTTCCGCTGCTCTATCATGAGTTGCTATCTCATCCGATGCTCTATCATAAGCTGCTATCTCCTCCGCAGCTCTACCATGAGCTGCTATCTTTTCAGCTATTATCTCCTCAGCAGGTTTATCCTCTGCTGTTATCTCCTCCGCTGCTATCTCCTCTCCTGCTCTGTCAGGAGCTGCTACCTCTTCCGCTGCTCTGTCATTAGCTGCTACCTCCTCCGGTGCTCTAACATGAGCTGCTAACTCCTCCACTGCTCTAACATGAGCAGCTAACTCCTCCGCTGCTCTATAATGAGCTGCTAGCTCCTTCGCTGCTCTATCATGAGCTGCTATCTCCTCCGCTGCTCTATCATGAGCTGCTATTTCCTCCACTGCTCTAGAATGAGCTGCTATCTCCTCCGTTGCTCTAGCATGACCTGCTATCTCCTCCGCAGCTCTATCATGAGCTGCTACCTACTCCGCTGATCTATCATGAGCTGCTAACTTCTCCGCTGCCAAATTCTCCGCTGCTTTGTCATGAGCTGCGATCTTTTCTGCTCCTCTATCATGAGCTGCTATTTCCTCCGCATCTCTATCATGAGCTGCTATCTCCACCGCTGATATATAATGATCTGATATCTAATCCCCTTGTCTATCATGATCTGCTATCTCCTCCGCTGCTTTATTATGAGCTGCTATTTCCTAAGCTGCTGTAGAATGAACTGCTATCTCCTCCGCTGCTCTACCAAAACTTGCTATCTTTTCCGCTGCTCTATCATGAGCTGCTACATCCACCGTTCCTCTAACCTGAACTGCTAATTCCTCCACTGCTCTAACATGAGCGGCTACCTCCTCCGCCCGTCTAACATGAACTGCTACTTCCTCCGCTGCTCTATCATGAGCTACTATCTCTTCCGCTGCTCTATCATGAGTTGCTATCTCATCCGCTGCTCTATCATGAGCTGCTATCTCCTCCGCTGCTCTACCATGAGCTATCTCCTCCGCTGCTCTACCATGAGCTGCTATCTCCTCAGCTGCTATTTCCTCAGCTGCTTTATCCTCTGCTTTTACCTCCTCCCCTGCTGTCATGAGCTACTACCTCCTCCGCAGCTCTTTCATGAGCTGCTACCTACTCCGCAGTTCTATCTTGAGCTGCTACCTACTCCGCTGATCTATCATGAGCTGCTAACTCCTCCACTGCTCTATCATGAACAACTATCTCCTCCACTGCGCTATCATGAGCTGCTATCTGCACCGCTGATCAAATCAAGAGCTGCTATCTCCACCGCTCATCAAATCAAGAGCTTCTATCTCCTCAAGTGCTCTATCATGAGTTGCTATTTCCTCCGCTGCTGTAGAATGAGCTGCTATCTCGTCCGCTGCTCTACGATAACCTGCTACCTTTCCGCTCTCTATCATGATGTGCTACCTCCTCCACTGCTCTATCACGAGCTGCTATCTCCTCCGCTGCTCTAACATGAGCTGCTTTCTCCTCAGCTGCTTTATCCTATGCTGTTATCTCCTCCGCTGCTGTCTTCACCGCTGCTGTCTCCTCTGCTGCTCTATCATGAGCTGCTATCTCCTCGGCCGCTCTATCATGAGCTGCTAACTCCTCCCCTGCTCTTTCGTGAGATGCTATCTCCACCGCTGATTTCTCATGACCTGCTATCCCCTCCGTTGCTCTGTAATGAGCTGCTATATCCTCCGCTGCTCTATCATGAGCTGCTACCTCCACCGCCCGTCTATCCTAAGCTGCAACTTCCTCCACTGCTCTAACACGAGGTGCTAACTCCTCCGGTGCTCTATCATGAGCTGCTATCTCAACCGCTGCTCTACCATGAGCTGCTATCTCCTCAGCTGCTATTTCCTCAGCTGCTTTATCCTCTGCTGTTATTTCTCCTCCGCTGCTATCTCCTCCCCTGCTCTGTCATGAGCTGCTACCTTCTCCGCAGCTCTATCATGAGCTGCTACCTACTTCACTGATATATTATGAGCTTTTAACTCCTCCGCTGCTCTATCATGAGCAACTATCTCCTCCGTTGGTCTATCATGAGCTGCTATCTCCACCGCTGATCAAATCATGAGCTGCTATCTCCTCAGGTGATCTATCATGAGTTGCTATTTCCTCCGCTGCTATAGAATGAGCTGCTATCTTGTCCGCTGCTCTACCATAACCTGCTATCTTTTCCGCTTCTCTCTCATGACTGATCTATCATGCTGTGCTACCTCCAACGCTGCTCTAACATGAGCTGCTTTCTCCTCAGCTGCTATCTCCTTAGCTGCTTTATCCTACGCTGTTATTTCCTCCGCTGCTGTCTTCTCCGCTGCTGTCTCCTCCGCTGCTCTGTCATGAGCTGCTATCTCCTCGGCCGATCTATCAAGAGATGCTACCTCCTTCCCTGCTCTTTCGTGAGATGATATCTCCACCGCTGATTTATCATGACCTGCTATCCCCTCCGCTGCTCTGTCATGAGCTGCTATATCCTCCACTGCTCTATCATGAGATGCTACCTCCTCCGCCCGTCAACCCTAAGCTGCAACTTCCTCCGCTGCTCTAACATGAGCGGCTAACTCCTCCACTGCTCTAACATGAGTTACTAACTCCTCCGCTGCTCTATCATGAGCTTCTATCTCCTCCGCTGCTCTATCATGAGCTGCTATCTCCTCCGCTGCTCTACCATGAGCTGCTATCATTTCAGCTGCTATCTCCTCAGGAGCTTTATCCTCTGCTGTTATCTCCTCCGCTGCTATCTCCTACCCTGCTCTGTCAGGAGCTGCTACCTCCTGCGCTGCTCTAACATGAGCTGCTATCTCCTCAGCTGCTATCTCCTGAGCTGCTTTATTCTCTCCTGTTATCTCCTCCGCTGCTCTATCATGAGCTGCTATCTCCTCCGCCGCTCTATCATGAGCTGCTATCTCCTCCGCCGCTCTATCATGAGCTGCTATCTCCTCCGCCGCTCTATGATGAGCTGCTATCTCCTCCCCTGCTCTTTCGTGAGCTGCTATCTCCTCCGCTGATTTACCATGACTGGCTATCTCCTCCGCTGATTTACCATGACTGGCTATCTCCTCCGCTGATTTACCATGACTGGCTATCTCCTCCGCTGATTTACCATGACCTGCTTCCTCCTCCGCCCGTCTATCATAAGCTGCTACTTCCTCCGCTGCTCTATCATGAGCTGCTATCTCCACCGCTGCTCTATCATGAGTTGATATCTCCTCCGCTGCTTTATCATGAGCTGCTATCTACACCGATGTTCTATCATGATCTGCTAGCTCCTCCGCTGTTCTATCATGATCTGCTATCTCCTCCACTGCTCTATCATGATCTGCTATCTCCTCCGCTGCTCTATCATGAGCTGCTATTTCATCCGCTGGTGTAGATTGATCTGCTATCTCCTCCTCTGCTCTGACATAACCTGCTATCTTCTCCGCTGATCTATCATGATCTGCTATCTCCTCCGCTGCTCTATCATGATAAGCTATCTCCTCCTCTGCTCTATCATGAGCTGCTATTCCTCCGCTGATGTAGAATGAGCTGCTATCTTCTCCGCTTCTTTACGATAACCTGCTATCTTTTCCGCTGCTATATCATGAGCTGCTACCTCCTCCGCTGCTCTAACATGAGCTGCTAACTCCTCCACTGCTCTAACATGAGCTGCTAACTCCTCCACTGCTCTATCATGAGCTGCTATCTCCTCCGCTTCTCTACAATGAACTGCTATCTCCTCAGCTGCTATCTCCTTAGCTGCTTTATCCTCTGCTTTTATTCCTCCCCTGCTCCATCATGAGGTGCTATCCTCCACTGCTCTATCATCATCAGCGATCTGCTCCTCTGCTCTATCATGAGCTGCTATTTTTTCCGGTGCTTTATCATGAGCTGTTACCTCCTCCGCCTTTCTGTCATGAACTGCTATCTCCTCCGCTGCTCTATCATGAGCTGCTATCTCTACCGCTGATCTATAATGATCTGATATCTTACCCCCTTGTCTATCATGATCTACTATCTCCTCCGCTGCTCTATCATGAGCAGCTATTTCCTAAGCTGCTGTAGAATGAGCTGCTATCTCCTCCGCTGCTCAACCATAACTTGCTATCTTTTCCGCTGTTCTATCATGAGCTGCTACCTCCACCGTTCCTCTAACCTGAGCTGCTAACTCCTCCACTGCTCTAACATGAGCTGATAACTCCTCCGCTGCTCTATCATGAGCTGCTACCTTCTCAGCTGCTATATCCTGAGCTGCTTTATCCACTGCTGTTATCTCCATCGCTGCTATCTCTTAACCCAGCTCTGTCATGAGCTGCTACCTACTCCGCAGCTCTATCATGAGCTGCTACCTACTCCGCTGCTCTATCATGAGCAACTATCAACTCCGCTGCTCTACCATGAGCTGCTATCTCCACCGGTGATCAAATCATGAGCTGCTATATCCTCAGGTGTTCTATCACGAGTTGCTATTTCCTCCGCTGCTGTAGAATGAGCTGCTATCTCTTCCCCTGATCTACCATGAGCTGCTATCTCCTCAGCTGCTTTCTCCTCTCCTGTTAACTTCTCCGCTGCTCTACCATGAGCTGCTATCTCCTCAGCTATCTTTGTCTACTGCTGTTATCTCATCCACTGCTCTATCATGAGCTGCTATCCTCCGCTGCTCTATCATGATCAGCTATCTGCTCCGCTGCTCTATCGTGAGGCGCTATCTCCTCCACTGCTCTATCATGAGCTACTATTTCTTCCGGTGCCCTAACATGAGCTGCTACCTCCTACGCCTTTCGGTCATGAGCTGCTATTTCCTCCGCTGCTCTGTCATGAGCTGCTATCTCATCCCCTGGTCTATCATGATCTTCTATCTCCTCCGCTGCTCTACCATGAGGTGCTATTTCCTCCGCTGCTGTAGAATGAGCTGCTATCTCGTCCGTTGCTCTACCATAACCTGCTATCTTTTCCGCTTCTCTATCATGACTGCTCTATCATGCTGTGCTACTTCCAACGCTGCTTTAACATGAGCTGCTAACTCCTCCACTGCTCTAACATGAGCTGCTAACTGCTCCGCTGCTCTATCATGAGCTGCTATCTCCTCCGCTTCTCTAACGTGAGCTGCTTTCTCCTCAGCTGCTATCTCCTCAGCTGCTAACTCCTCAGCTGCTTTATCCTATGCTGTTATCTCCTCCGCTGCTGTCTTCTCCGCTGCTGTCTCCTCCGCTGGTCTATCTTGAGCTGCTATCTCCTCCGCCGCTCTATAATGAGCTGCTACGTCCTCCCCTGCTCTTTCGTGAGATGCTATCTCCACCGTTGATATTTCATGACCTGCTATCCCCTCCACTGCTCTGTCATGAGCTGCTATATCCTCCGCTGCTCTATCATGAGCTGCTACCTCCTCCGCCCGTCTATCCTAAGTTTCAACTTCCTCCGCTGCTCTATCTTGAGCTGCTATCTCCACCGCTGCAATATCATGATCTGTTATCTCCTCCGCTGCTCTATCATGAGCTGCTATTTCCTCCGCTGCTGTAGAAAGCGCTGTTTTCTCCTCCGCTGCTCTACCATAACCTGCTATCTTTTCCGCTGCTCTATCATGAGCTGCTACCTCCTCTGCTGCTCTTTCATTAGCTGCTACCTCCTCCGGTGCTCTAACATGAGCTGCTAACTCCTCCACTTCTCTAATATGAGCTGCTATTTCCTCCGCTGCTCTGTCATGAGCTGCTATCTCATCCCCTGGTCTATCATGATCTTCTATCTCCTCCGCTGCTCTACCATGAGGTGCTATTTCCTCCGCTGCTGTAGAATGAGCTGCTATCTCGTCCGTTGCTCTACCATAACCTGCTATCTTTTCCGCTTCTCTATCATGACTGCTCTATCATGCTGTGCTACTTCCAACGCTGCTTTAACATGAGCTGCTAACTCCTCCACTGCTCTAACATGAGCTGCTAACTGCTCCGCTGCTCTATCATGAGCTGCTATCTCCTCCGCTTCTCTAACGTGAGCTGCTTTCTCCTCAGCTGCTATCTCCTCAGCTGCTAACTCCTCAGCTGCTTTATCCTATGCTGTTATCTCCTCCGCTGCTGTCTTCTCCGCTGCTGTCTCCTCCGCTGGTCTATCTTGAGCTGCTATCTCCTCCGCCGCTCTATAATGAGCTGCTACCTCCTCCCCTGCTCTTTCGTGAGATGCTATCTCCACCGTTGATTTATCATGACCTGCTATCCCTTCCACTGCTCTGTCATGAGCTGCTATATCCTCCGCTGCTCTATCATGAGCTGCTACCTCCTCCGCCCGTCTATCCTAAGTGTCAACTTCCTCCGCTGCTCTATCTTGAGCTGCTATCTCCACCGCTGCAATATCATGATCTGTTATCTCCTCCGCTGCTCTATCATGAGCTGCTATTTCCTCCGCTGCTGTAGAAAGCGCTGTTTTCTCCTCCGCTGCTCTACCATAACCTGCTATCTTTTCCGCTGCTCTATCATGAGCTGCTACCTCCTCTGCTGCTCTTTCATTAGCTGCTACCTCCTCCGGTGCTCTAACATGAGCTGCTAACTCCTCCACTTCTCTAATATGAGCTGCTAACTCCTCCGCTGCTCTATCATGAGCTGCTACCTCCTCCGCTACTCTATTACGAGCTGCTATCTCCTCCGCTGCTCTACCATGAGCTGCTATCTCCTCAGTTGCTATCTGCTGAGCTGCTTTATCCTCTCTTGTTATCTCCTCTGCTGCTCTATCACGAGCTGCTATCTCCTCCGCCGCTCTATCATGAGCGTCTATCTCCTCCACCGCTCTTTGATGAGCTGCTACCTCCTCCCCTGCTCTTTCGTGAGCTGCTATCTCCTCCGCTGATTTACCATGACTTGCTATCTCCTCCGCTGGTTGACCATGACGTGCTATCTCCTCCGCTGCTCTATCATTAATTTGCTTCCTCCCCCGCCCGTCTATCATAAGCTGCTACTTCCTCCGCTGCTTTATCATTAGCTGCTATCTCCTACGCTGCTCCATCATGAGTTGCTATCTCCTCCGCTGCTTTATCATGAGCTGCTATCTACATCGTTGTTCTATCATGATCTGCTAGCTCCTCCGTTGCTCTATCATGATCTGCTATCTCCTCCGCTGCTCTGTATCATGAGCTGCTATTTTCTCCGCTGGAGTAGATTGAGCTGCTATCTCCTCCGCTGCTCTACCATAACCTGCTATCTTTTCCGCTGATCTATCATGATCTGCTATCTCCTCCGCTGCTCTATCATGATCAGCTATCTCCTCCTCTGCTCTATCATGAGCTTCTATTCCTCCGCTGCTGTAGAATGAGCTGCTATCTTCTCCGCTGCTTTACCATAACCTGCTATCTTTTCCGCTGCTCTATCATAAGCTGCTACCTCCTCCGCTGCTCTAACATGAGCTGCTAACTCCTCCACTGCTCTAACATGAGCTGCTAACTCCTCCACTGCTCTATCATGTGCTGCTATCTCATTCGCTGCTCTACCATGAGCTGCTACCTCCTCAGCTGCTATCTCCTTAGCTGCTTTATCCTCTTCTTTTATCTCTTCCGCTGCTCTATCATGAGCTGCTATCTCCTCCACAGCTCTATCATGAGCCTCTACTTTCTCCGCTCCTCTGTCATGAGCGGCTATCTCTTCCGCTGCTCTTTCATGAGCTGCTATCTCCTCCGCTTCTCTATCATGAGCTGCTATCTTCTCCGCTGCTCTATTGTGAGCCACTATCTCCTCCGCTACATGGCTTTTGCCTAAAAGATGGGATATAGATTTTGACAGCTTATTGCTTAGGTAGAACAAAGAAAGCTTTTAAAAATTAGTAGTTCAGAAATATTTAAAACGAAATCTTCTTATCATATCAAGTACTAAGAAATCTCTCCAGGGTATTGACTCGCTGAAATGTATACTTCCTTAGTTCAAATCAATGATAACTGAAGATATAAAGATATATCTGCAATATGAAGGAATGTCATGTCACCTTGGGTATGTTGCGCGCCTATATAAAATCAATGCATATACACTTACCTTGAACACTCATATATTTAATAGTCAATTGCGTAAAGTCAAATTTATGCATGCATGTAGAGGTTTCAGTAGTATCATTAATATAAGACGTGAATAAAGTTCTAAATATATTTTACTTATAATGTTATGGCATAGAGTCCTTCAAAAATAAGTTCAAAAATGATTAACTTACTTATGCATAAAAATAACGTAAATAAAAACAATTAAGTACATTTACTATTAAAGAAATTATTCTTCTTTCTTATAAGAATTCCTAGTAAAGCAGTGAATTTCATCACTGTCATTCCGTGAACACTAGCCTCCACAACTAACTAACTCCGTTTAGCTAACATCCCATATGGGACAAGGCCTACCACCCGACCGCTGCGTCATCTACATAGGGTACGCGCAAGACGGAACCGGGATGGTCGCATTCCGCAGGCAGCAGGAAGATTGAAGTCATGTCTTCTTACGAGGGTGAACAAGACGCAGCTTGGATGGTCTCTTGCCAGCCATCTGGTCAGGCCGCAGTTTGTTGGTAGAATGATAGCCCTCTTTTTACATGCGACCAGCCGCTAGCGTGTAGTTTAGATTTAGGCGTTGCACTTGTATACTTACGCAATCGCTACACAAACAAAGGACTGTTAATAAGAGATATCCTTTGTAATCAGCTCAGACCAGCAAAATAAATATTGTTAATACTCAATGGAGGGATTGTAGAGATCAGTCATGGCTACAGTCACTGACTTGTATGGTTTATATTCAGTATTTTTGTATAATTTATAGTAAGCTAATAATTTTATATTATGTTCATTTTCGTGTTGCGGGGTTACGTGTGTTCGTTTTATTGTGCTCTGAAGACTGAAGACAATGGTCACACCATTTCAAGAAAACAGTAACAATAATAATAATAATAATAATAATAATAATAATAATAATAATAATAATAATAATGTTTCTATCCATGCATTGGTTCTCCATCTCAAACCGTTTAAAAAATGTATGTTCCCTGCCAAAAATCTACTTTTTTTGCGGAAAAATCTTTTACGTCACTTTTTCGGTGAACTTTGTATCTTAGCACTTAAAG
Organism: Ectobius pallidus; assembly: GCA_964059195.1. Classification (NCBI taxonomy): domain Eukaryota; kingdom Metazoa; phylum Arthropoda; class Insecta; order Blattodea; family Ectobiidae; genus Ectobius; species Ectobius pallidus. Next base: position 25,514,039 of record CAXKWD010000012.1, on the reverse strand, counting down.
TATTGGGTTTACAACGAAAACTTTTAGAAGAAAAGCTGTAGAGCATTAAATTTACTATAAAATCACATTCAATTTAGTAACTCTGTGATAGAGCTAAATACTCTTGTGACATATATTACATGTAACTAATTTTGATTAAGCTTCCTGTAATGAGTTTGAATTCATAAACTCATTCCCATTGTCTTCTATGTCTTCAAAACCGTATGAATGAGAATATAATAACAAAGAAATGAAAATAAAAAAGGAGATAATTCAGAAACTTAATCCATAACAAGCGACCTGCCAGTTAGCGACCAGGCAGCGTCTTGCGCATACACACTTCATGCTCGGCGCCTGGCTCAACAGCGTAGCGACCAGGAAGGGGACCAACCAAGCTGCGTCTTGTTCGAACCCATAGTCAGACGGCAGAATTGGAGGCATGTGGTCAGCATGTCGACACCCACGGCCGTTAATGGTGGTTTCCATGACTGGAGCTGCTACTACTAGCCTCCATAAGAAAACATATTTTATATTTATTGAATATCCAAAATTGGATTAAACCCTATTTCACCTGAAGCTATATTAGGGTTAGAGATAACGAAAAAAATTTAATTCTTTTATGATTTTTAAGATAGAAGAATTCTTATTGAAGTTCTTTGCAAAAAGGGATTAAAACAAAGATATGCCTATTATTATTTATTATATTATATTATCACAGTTCATTTATTATTATTATTATTATTATTATTATTATTATTATTACTATGCAAGCCGTTAAGTATACATTATACAATAGGCATTGTCAAATTTGCTACAATATATAGTAGTCAACAGTTTACATATTAAAACTGGAGTCCATATATTCCGTCAGACTATAAAATTGATTTTTGATCTTTCCTTTAAAACTATTCACATTCAGTTCTGTTACTTGAACAGGCAGTTTATTTTACAGTCTTATACTATTGTCAAGGTGACTGGATTTCACCTTTTCTAATCTTGAGAACGGCACTTCAATCTTTCCAATATTTCCAACTTTGTAGGGGTGAACATGATTATTTAAAATTAAATCATTTTTGTTTTCGTGAACATACAATAAAAGTTCCAATATGTAATAGTTGTACACTGTTAAAATTCCTTCCTGTATGAGAAGCGGTTTGCAATGGGTTCTGCCTGGGCTGTTACTTAAAATACGAATAGCCGTCTTTTGCAAGAGTAAAATTTCCATTAACTTAGTACTGTTCCCATATAGTAGGAGGCCATACTTAAAGACACTTTCAAACAAACCAAAGTATATTTCCTTGATGTGAAACCTAGGAACTTTATCACAAATATTTCTTAGTAGGTAAACCACTCTGGATAATCTTTTGCATATACTATCCACGTGGACATGCCAGTTCAATTCAGAATCTAGGTGAAAGCCTAACAATTTTACATTTAGGACTACTTTAACTCTGTTTTCTTTGAGAGTAAAAATAGTTTGTTGGGTTTTCTCTCTATTCACTAAGAACCCATTGCTGGAAAACCAGTTTGTTACATCAGTAGACACATCCCTCGATGTATCTTTAATAGTATTAATATTGTTGCCTGTGATAATAAAGGTCGGGTCATCTGCATATAGAATTGATTTGGTATGTACTTTACACGGCAAGTCGTTTATCATGACCAGAAATAATAAGGTCCCTAGAATGGAACCTTGGGAAACTCTATAATTAGTGAATGCTTCTGTGCTTCTCTAACCATTTACATCAATTATGTAACTACGTCCAGTTATATAAGATTGAAAAAAATTATGTTCATTATTTGTAATAGCCATAATAATCTAATTTTTTTAAAGAGTAGATCATGTGGTATGCAGTCATTACGCCTTTTTAAATATTGAATTTCTCACGGTTGTCGCAAAACAAGTCACTTAGCCTATGTTGATGAAATGGATTTGCTAATCGTGTGGCTAATATTATAAGAAAATTTATTTTAATTCAATTATCAATTTTTATCAAAGTGAGTATTTTTAATATTCATATGCAAATATTTTTAACTCAGTTAGAATTATCGGTGATACTGAAACCATATTTGGTTACCCTGGAATGTTATAATTTTATACCACTCAGTGGCATAATTTTCTCCTTTTAATTAATATCATCTATCGTTAAAATAGCTTTTTTTTACCTTCGACTGTCTAAAAAAGTATTTTAAAGTATTATCCAAGGATTGTCTACGTTATAGTATAATTTATATCTTAGTACTGTCCTTATAGGCCTCTTCTTAGAACCAATTTGGGGAGCACCAGTTCCATGGAAATACTATTTCATAGGACTAGCACTCTGATCAGGAAACAATATCGGACACGACAGATTGCACGTTGGCCACAGGCCTCACCATCCTACCATGTGTTAATGAAGACGGAAGGTTGGATTTTACCGCCGAGGTTTGTTTTTAGTTTACTGAAATAAAAGCAACTTAGGCCGACAATCACGAAGTGAATATAAGTTAATTGGTTCAGTAGGCCTCTGCATAAAGACAGTGTTTCTCAAAAAGTGACATGCGTAACGGTACCTCTGAAGGTACGAGTATTTGCAGGACTTCTAGGGAGTACGGTAATATTTTAAAAGAATCAGTTAAGGTAAAGAATAATATTGTCTAATTGGTCCAATAGGCCTGTACATACACGCAGTGCTTCTCAAAATGTGATATGCATAACGATACCCTTGGAGATAAGTTACTTGCAGGACTTTTAAGGGATTACGGTAGTATTTTGTAGGTTACAGTAGTATTTTATATAGAACTAGCTGAAAAGGCTCGGCGTCGCCCGGGCTTTGTAATTTGAAATTAACTTATGGAGGACTTTCGATTTTGAAACTCTAGGTCTTTATGTAATATGTATGTAAAACTTGAAATGAAGAAAAAGATTTATCAAACTATTCCATCAGAAAACGCTAGATATAGCTTTTTATGGCTCATAGAGGATGTCGAATGCTGCATTCCGTTGCTTCTACACATCATGCCTGGGAGGGGTTGAAATAAGAAGAAACATAAATTACATAAGATTGTATTGACTTGACGGAACATTTTATTTCTCATTCTCATGTTACAACCGTTTCGGGGCTGAAATAAAATAGAAATGCAGTATCACTTTCATACTTTCCTCCCCTAAAACCCGGGACATAATATACTGCGAGTATAGGACTCAAAATGTTCTATCCCATGCTTAGGGCCTATGATAAATCTCAACTAATACAAAGCCTACAGCTATGGATAACGGACTATTTACCGACTTCTGATATAGCATACTCACACACTTAAGTTGTCCCTGCAATACGACCTCTTATTCTACATCAAAATGTGAAGTGAGAAAATATTTCTTATGTCTAGGGTAGAGAAAGTTGTGTGACTGCATCACACTTTGCTTTATTTTCGTGTAATTCATTTTTCAGTAATTATTTTCGCCAATATATTGCATCGATTCAATCATAATTCGTTAAAGTCCAGTTGCCAAGGCCCTATGTGATCAGAGTAAACAATACACTGTTGTCATGTGAACTGAACAGCATTTCATTTTTTTTTTCAGTATAATATTCTCAGAAATTATATAATTTTCAAGGGAAGGACTGATTTATTTCAATTTTAATGTTGACCGCCTTACTTCCCGGGCTTAACTGGGTATGTGTGTGCAAAATTTTGTACAAATTGGTGAAGAAATGTGGATTTGTATAAGGAACATACATACATAGGCTACATACATACATACCCACATATCCACAAACACACATTCGACTTTATATATTAGATAAGTTATCCGGTAGCATTTCATTTTTTTCAGTATAATATTCTCAGAAATTATATAATTTTCAAGGGAAGGACTGATTTATTTCAATTTTAATGTGGACCGCCTTACTTCCCGGGCTTAACTGGGTATGTGTGCAAAATTTTGTACAAATTGGTGAAGAAATGTGGATTTGTATAAGGAACATACATACATACATACATACATACATACATACATACATACCCACATATCTACAAACACACAGGACTGATTATATATATTAGATAAGTTATCCGGTAAAATGAAATAACCAAGCATTACAGATTTCTTTTAGGAGTCAACTACCGAAGAAACTGATTCTCCGGCGATGCCGGTACATGGTGTAAACTAATTTCATTAAAGGTAATAAAATTATTTGCTGATCACCATGTAGACCGCCTTCAAGTTTCAGCCCTTGCCTGCACCACGTGACCCAACGATTCCCTCCCCCTCAGCAGTCAATTCTGTAAACACGCTTTAGGCCTATTTCTTAGGTTAATTTTGTGTGAGCTTCTTAACGATTTTATTTATATTTACAATACTTCAAGAAATAGATGTAATAACATAGATTCTCCAAACATTCTCATAGTCTCAAACACAGATAAACTTTCTGCTCAGACTCTGATTTTGAATAGATTTGTTTGTAGGCTCCCTTTGTTGAACTTGTCGTTCTGGTTGGCATCAGGTTACAAATAAGTGAGTAGTATTTGGTACAGTCAGTATCGTGCTGGCTTTCTGTGCCCAAGATTGAGAGTTCTATCCCGGCCTAGGTCTACTACATTTATGTATGCATAAGTTAAATGTAATAGGTTCATGTCTGTAGATTTACAAGCATATAAAGTAACTCCTGCTGGACAAAATTAAGGCTTACCAGCGACGATCAAGGCCTAAGTTACAGTACTTCTTCATCGTTAAATAACCATAAAACTAACAAACAACCCAGTTCCATTGACAAACAGTGCTAAGCATTTAAAAACAATCTTGTTCACTTTTGCCTAATCAGGTTAATGTTATCTTTCTTCGCTTGTACCAACATTTTCTCTACGCTAAGGACCTGATCAAACTCTTTCACATACCGGCGGGTTACATTTTGTGGACCTCTGCTGTAGACTAACAATAAATAACTTGTTAATTTAAACGTATCTACAGTACAGCATTGGACGCGCTGCTATAACTTCATAAAAAAATGTGATAAGATTACATCAGCACTAATTATATAAGGCTACGTTCCAAAATACGGTTTGAAACAACGTTATAGGCTATAAAATTCAGAAGTTCTTAACCATATCTCCTAATGGATATTAAATGAAGCAACATTTTTAATAAAATTATACGCTTTATCTTCTAATTTGGAGGATCATGCAAGAAACACGCTTCCCAGGTTTCAAATAAAAATATTTTAAAACTCATATCAGCACATATGCAAACCCACACAAGAATACAGTACTCATGCCGAAGTTATATAAGAGACCAGGACAAAAAACACATGCTATAAATACCTGAATACTAAGCCTATGGTGTGTGATTTCGGAAGTTGTAGTCTTCAGAGATTCCACTTTATATGCTTTTGAGAAACAGAAATGTTTCTGAAATAACTACTAATTTTGATCCACGCCGAAAATGAAGAGCGATCTCTTAGCAACAAAATTCTTTAATGGCGTACAAGAATTTAGTAATATCTTGGCAACATGTACTTAACTTATTTTTTAAAATTCATTTCTCTATGTGGGAAAAATTTACTAAGTGCTATTGACTGGCTTGAATCTGGAAATAACAGTTGGTTCGCTTTGTTTTAAACAATTCTCTGGCAGAATATCAATATTCAGATTCCTGGGATGAGAACGAAAAATAAATTCGATGTATGAACGAAAAATAAGTTTCCCAGGTTTTCTCTATGTATCTTCATGACTTATTTGGTTTGACAGAAATATCCCATACTTATGATCATTTCATTTAGACTTAATTATTCGCAACAACATTCAAAAAGTTGAAGCATTTTTTATTAGAAATTATTTAACGAAAACGATGGAGACTTATAATTTTTAAGAGAGTCGTTTCATTTAAAGTATAATATTTCTTTTGTTCTAACTGGATTTTTTGCTTTTGTTTGCTGTATTGGGTTTGATCCTGAAAATCCTTCTCGGATTTTCACAGTTTGAAATGTCTTAAATATAATTAAAAAATACAATTATCAGAAAAATTCCTTCGCATTATGTCTGTAAACAGCATAGCTTGACAACAAAAAATCGTATAAAATGAAATTTTACATTTGCGTTACAACTTTTCTGCGGATAGAACATAAAGAATGGCAATGACTTAATGATCAAAATTTCATTTTTCAATCTACTTTCGAAAACGGATCTAATAATTTTGTTTGTTTTGTATAACTACTAAAAATCCAATTCTTGCCCCCGAAATATTTTTAAGTCGGCGCCTCTGAACGAGATTGTCATCGGATACACGTCATGAAACGATAATGTAGTAGACTAGACTCACTTTCTTCCCTCATATGACGTTTCCAGTTAGAAGGCGTAGCTAATTTTATCTCTTGAGTAAAGAATATACAATAGTTTAGAATTATCATTCCAATATACCTAGGTACAGTAGTAATTTTGCATACAGCAAGACACTTAAAATAGCCTTGAAATGTAGATACTGCATTATATTCAGGGAAAAAAGGAATTTGAATTGCACAGACGAGGAGGCTCTCGGCGAATGGAGAGTAGTTTTGAAACATATTCCTCATAACGCATCCGAAATGATCCAGCTATTAAAATCATAAAGTACAAGTTATGAGTGCATAATGTTAACAAGCTGAGTAATTGTTTTGTTTTCAAGTTGTTATGCATATTTTTTTTCTTTTTATGTTATAATACTAATAGAAAATCATATAAAGGTCATACGATGCATAAAAGACATAGCAAACAATCCTATTTTCGCAGATGCCCTATTTTAGCAATATTTTATTGCTATTTATTAAGTGCTAGAATGGTACTTTATGAAATTGTGTGGGGGATGGGAAAATGCCAGTCCGTCCGTCTGTCTGTCCGTGTGTCTGTACGCGCGATAACTGAAATACGCTATATCGGATTTTCATGAATCTTTGTATACGCATTTATAACGTCCATGGGAAGAACCCTATTGATATTGGACCAAATTGGTTGACCGTTACCGAAATAACGAGTAATTATCAGTCACATCTATTATAATATAATCTTCGTTCTCCGACAATTCGATGAATTTTGATTGGCTCGCAGCCAACCATCAGCGGCCGAGCTCCCGTAACTAATGTTCTAACGTAAACAATTCTGCAAATAGAAATAATAGGCGAAATTACTTATTAAAGAGCATGCTTTCATTTCGAATTTAATATTAATATTAATTTTGTAATGGATATAACACGCTACAATATTTAGCATGGCCCTAAATATATTAAAGATAACGTAACAAATTGCCAATCTTTTATTGATATTGTTAGCCCGTCTTGATTGATTTATTTCTTTATAACGATGTTAGTGTAAGTAAATGTAAATAAAAAAAATAAAACACAACTAGCCGTTGAATACTGATATAATATTGTTCAATCTATCGATAAGTATGTTATCGAAATCTACATTAAATTTTAATGTGAGTAATTTTCTTATTTGTTCCTGTGCAGCATTATACCTGATGTTGTTCCTGACAGATAGATTTCAGATTGACTTTTTATTCATTAATAACCTATACGGCTGCTTTAAATTTGAAACAAACATGTCAGCGAATCGAAGGCCTCTTATACCAGTAATATTATTGCCAATGGATTTTGTAAAATTTTGACATATTTGAAGAATGATTACATCATTGTATACGAATATGAATTAAGATTAAGAATCAAACTTTGGATTTTGTTTTTCTGTGAGCCCTGCTTAATGAATCGATCTGGAATTTAGCTCGGAGATCTATTACAAAAATAACTTCTTTTCGGCATGGGCCTATCATAATTGCAATTATCACTGATTAAAAAAAGCATCTGGCATTCTCTTATATAACTTCGTTGTATCAGTTTATCTGATTTTATTTTAGCTGTGATTGAAATAAACTTACACTGAGCAAAACTGAGTTAAGTTATGAATTAACCGTTTCTTTAATAATAAAATTTCTAGCTTCAATTTCTCTTCATACAAATAAACAAATACAAGCGAATTAGCAGATCTTATTGTTTTTCTTTTATTTCTAAGGCCATTTCGTCTTCTTTTCTCACCTACCAGGTCTACCAATACCATTGCACTACGGTTTAACTTAACCAGAACATTATAAAACGGCACATGCAGTTAAACTTGAGATTTGGTTTAATCTAGCCTACAAGTTAAACTACGTAAATAATACCGAGCCACAGAGTAGATATGAGCTTGTACGGTCTATACCAGCGGTCACCAACTCGTTGCACAATGAGTACATCAGTACGTGCAAGCTTACCCATTGCACGTTAGAATCATTTAGTGTCCACACACCCCTCTCTTGAGTTCAGTATCGGTATGCTCATTAGGCTTTTGAAATTCACAAATCATATTGGCATATCAACAGTTGTTTGTTGTATAAATTTTTTATAGCATTATTATTTCATTATCATTTACTTATGTTTTCTACAAAGAACATTCGTGAAATCATGATGTACAATATATTCCTAGCAAGATAATACACACAAATTAATTCTATAGTTATGAACATAGTTGAAAAGTTCCTGATTTTATTCAATTTTATAGTAATTAAATTGTAATGCCACAAATTCTGCGAAATGAAAACAAAATCTAGACTCATTCGTTTAAATGACACACTTCCACATTTATATTATTGAACATAAATATTAATACTAAAGTTATATTTGAAACAAAATTAAGAGAAGCTATATATCCATGTAATACATCAGTATTAAAGAACAGCTCAAATAAAGCATTTCACACTACAAAATCACTCATTAGTGGAAGCTTGTTTTCTTGATTTTTGTTGTGTCTTTTGACGCAGAAGTTTTTCAACATCTGGAATCAATGTTTGTGCAGCAGTCAGTCTAAGTTCACATTTTAAGTTTTCACCTGACAATTGACTTCTGCTGCGGGTTTTGTTTATTTTCATTAGTGAAAAAACTGCTCGCATATGTACGTAGATCTGAACATAGACAAAATCCTAGCAATATGTCTATGCCGTCGGGGGAATTTAGTTCGGAGAAAATCCGAATAAAAGCCACTCAAACTTCTCTTATATTGGTATTTGTTACCATAAATGTAGGAGTCGATGGCCTACATATTGGAACACATTCTGCATCCAACATAATGCTTGGAAGCTGGTGAAATAGACGACCCACCTCTCAGACTGACATTACGTGGTGCACAGGGGTCGCACAGTGCAAGCCTGCTTGCACGCGGACAAAATACTGCGAGTTGGAGACCACTGGTCTATACTATGTATGAAATGTTATCCGAAATAAATGCACACTCTACTGTACATTTGCAACCTTATACCCTCATATGCACAGTCCTCCCATATACGAGGCTAGTCAATAAATATCTGCATTTTTTTAGTAATGTTTTGTAGGTTGGCTATACCGTTTAGTGCTCGCGAACGTCGACTTAATGTGCAATAGCCCAACACCCAGTGGAGTCATAATGATGGAACATTCCACAAGCAGAGACAAATGAGCAAAATTTCGACGTGCACGAACACAAAACGGCACAACCAACCTACAAAATATTAAAGAAAAAGTGCGGGTACTTATTGACTTACCCTAGTACATTAATTAATAAAATGCTCATACACTATTGTTTTACAGTAAGTCATAACTAAAGCCCGGATTTTCATGCACTATCAAACTTAAAAACATGCATGCATCCATGCACTATCGTATCTCCAAATATGCACAATGAAGGGCGAAACATGCACTATCAAAAATCCGCAATGTTCTGCAATATATTTCAATTTCTCTTAAAACAACATACAACAACGAGTTTTACGAAATTCTTGTCATTTAAACTCGTGCGTTTATCAGTTAGGACATTCTTGAACGCAGAAAATTACATTTCTACTTCACAAGAAGTAACAGGTGCATACTTAAGGGAAGAAATTTGACTGAGGGGGAGATCGAATTCCATGTCTTGTACATTTTTTTCCCCCACATAATGCGTCTTTCACTGTTTTCAGATGTTTAAGATCAGGATTTGAACTAAGTACCTTCTTAAGTTTTTCCCTAACTGTCACACCCATTTCTCCACAGCACGATTCTAAAGACAATTAAACGTCTTCAACAATGGCAAGTGACTGACGAATTCAAGCAGTGAACATTCTGTTTAGCAGTTTTCTTTCAATGGAACGTCGGCGAGTCGGCATTTTCTTTTGTAGCCTGGTGTATTATCTAAGTTGTTTATTTAGGGTAAACAGTAGTTTGCACTCTCAAATTGATGCAGGTGGCAGACTCTGTTGCCAAGTCAATCAAATAACAATGATCATACAATACAACATTTTTACGTTTCATTGAAAAGCCAAGATTTTAGGGAGGCACATTCACAATATGCACAGTTATGCATGGTAACTTGATATTATGCACTAAAACCAGAAAATGAGGGTTTCTATGCATTAAAAACGTCTGAATATGCTACATTAAACCAAAAGAATCCAAAACATGCATTATGCATGAATTATGCCATAAAAAGGCCGAAATATGCAAACATGCACGGAAAAAATATGGTTATTTGGAATCCATAAGTCATGTAATGAGTAACTACAAAGTTTGAGAAGTCTAACCAAAGTATATGAAAACATGTATTTGCATGGAAATCCGGGCTCTAGTCATAACTTATGAAACTTTTACAATTATATTTTGCAATGGCTTTGGAATTATAGATGAGAGTGAGAAATTGTGTATTGACTATTAAAAACTATAGAAAATAACTTATAGCTTCAATAATAAAAGTATATTAATCATTTGTAGCATAGTCGCTGGTTTAAGCTCTCTCGTGGTAGATGAGATACATGTCTTCATTACAGGTCTCCATTCTTTGACGTGCGATTAGTTTCTCCAATCAAAAGTAGAACTAACAAGAAAGGACCAAAGCTAGAATTTCTGTACTTATAAAGATTAATGAACATTTTTATTCTTTTATTAAGTTGACCTGTATAGCTTTTAATATTCATGAGAATTTTTCGCTCTCGACTATATACCAAAAACATTGCACAGTAATGAAAACTGTCCTAGTCATTATCTTCTTTATCCTCTGTTGGTGCATGGACATTCATAACTGTGATGTTACACCACGGTCCTCTTAAAATAACGTAAGAAACCTATCATTGATAAACTGAACTTTTTTTAATGGCTGAATTAATTCTTCTATGTATGAAGAACCCGGTCCCTAATTGATGGTTATCATTCCAATTCCTGTAAAAAAAAAGGTATACGCGTCTGTCTGTATTGACATCTGTATTGTCCCATCTAACTTCGTGTACCGCTACTACAACTAACCTGTATTTCTCTAAATCTTTATTTACCTATTTAAGCGCCCCATGCCTATATAACCCCCTAACTTTCCACGTTCCCAATCAGTAGTTCCTACGACTTTTAGACTCCCTCAGTGTAGTCCCTACCCAGAGATCCCAACGAGGGACTATTTTACCTCCGAAAAATTTTACACTGATAGGATCCATAAATCGGGCAGCGTTACCTAACTTTTTTTTTTTTTTTTTACTGTGAGGGGCTCTTAACCTCACCCTTAACCCCCAAGCTGGAGGACCAACTCATGTGGTCTGTCCGCGAGTGCTTAATAACATATTCGCAGCTACCCTCCATATCCGGAGGACGTATCCTCTATCCGCAACCTGAGGACACGCCATGCCGTGGTGACAGAGACCATATATATTATATGTGTATAGGTATATCTACCTATATACATACATATACACTAGAATCTAAAATTAAAGCAACAAACCAAAATTTCATCTTTGGTGGTTTATTTTGCCACAAAACAGTATAAACAGGTGATAGTAACGTATAAACAATATGAGGAATAAAGAAAGTAAACTATTGTAACGTTTGTGCATACCAATAAAACAAAACGTCCATTCTTCCTGCAGAGCAGCTCGCAAGGCCTGGAGAGTGGTTGGTGGATGTTCACGTGTGAAGCAAGTCGTCTCCCTAGTGCATCCCAGACATGCTCTATAGGATTCAAATCGGGAGAGTGAGCAGGCCAATCAATTACCCAATGCAATATCTTCAGTTTCCAGGAAAACATCCAACACCTGTGCTGTATGAGGACGAGCATTATCATCTATCAGTCTGGGCCCACAGCACCTCGAAACAACCACACATGAGGTGCCAAGATCTCGTCACAATACCTGACAGCAGTTAAACCTTGCCGATTTACCCGTATAACTTCATGAAGAGCTGTTCGGGTAGTCAACAGAATGGAACCCACACCATTATTGATCCACCTCCATATCGGTCTCTTTCCACAATGTTTCCGTCCCGATATCGTGTTCCAAGTTCTCTCCAGATGCGAATCTGTCTAGAATCATTTTCAAGACAAAGTCTGGACTCATCTGTAAAGAGAACATAGGCCCACTGTTCGACCGTCCAGTTGGCATGTTGATGACTCCACTCTAGACGTACTCTTCTGTGAATACGCGTCAGGGTTACACATACAGCAGGTCTCCAACAATAAAGGCCTCTCTGCCGAAGCCTTCTGTACACTGTCTGCCTCGATACAACTGTTCCAGTGGATGCTGTGAGGCCAGATGTCAGTTGTCGTGCAGTACTACGGCGGTACCGTCGTGCCCTTACAGTCAAATAACGGTCCTCTCTTTCTGATGTAACTCTTGGTCGTCCTTGCCCTGGTGTTCGGACTCTACAAACTGTTGCCACATGCGAGAAACAACAGCCACATTGAGCCATCTGGCCACATCAGCTTAAGACTTTCCTGCTTCCATTCTTCCTATGGCCCTCAATCGAAGAGAATCTTCTAGGCGTCTTCTCTGGCCATCCTGTATCTGCAGTAAATGTTTACACAGTAAACGTTGACGTCATCGTTTTCATGTTTTTAAGATGACAGGAATGCCATCTTCAGTTAAGAACACGACTTTACGGACATAGTTTTGCATTTTATATGAATATTTCGTATAGTAGACAAAGAAAAGAGAAATATCAGTTTGTTGCTTTAATTTTGGACACTAGTATATATGAAGCGTCGGCCGCGGTGGTCTAGAGGTAGCGTGCCCGCCTCTAGATCCGTAGGGCGCGGGATCAAACCCGGCCGCAGTCGATGGATTTTTCAGGACGTAAAAGTCCTGGGCACGGAGTCCTCCGGGAGGGACTTTAAGCTGGGGGTCCCGTGTCGTAGATTTACGGCACGTAAAAGAACTCCAAGCCTATATTAGAGCCTCTGGACAAAATTTCTCGGCCCTTTCACGTCCAAGAAATACTTAGTTTCCAGAGGGGGTTGCGAGGCGATGGGTTTACCACCTGTCCCTCTACCCTCTCTCGGAAAATAAGCATATCAAAAAATTAGTATAGGTAATGAAACCTCCATTGGAGGCCCCTTCGCCCCACCTGGGGATCATAGGGTACCAGATACAGATATATGAAGCATAGGGTATAAAATATAATTAGATAATGAAAATATATAAATGACACGAGTATATCTCGTTTATAGCTTATAGTTTGTATAGTATAAAAAGCAAAGAATACCCATTTTTATAAGTCATAACCAGGCTTTAAAACTTAGTGCCCGAACCCACAGAGAGAGTTGATTCCGGTTACCAACAACTTGAGTATAGGGTGTGGAGGGTGATGGCGTAGGCTGATAAGACAGTCATAGATTGTAGTACCGAGAAGTGAATTCGCTCGTAGTACGGTGCCTCTCAAATTGGTCAACATTGTACCTTGTCATTGTGCGTATTTAAATTTATAATACGTGTTCGGCATGCCGAAAGTAAAGTGTTCTAAAACGCAAACATATATTGAAACATCTGGGAGGGACTATTATACACAAACAGGAGAAAGTATCGTTTTGCATGCTTGTAATGTGCGTTTAGATAATGAGAAGTTATTTTGTGGTCTTCCTATATCTGTATTGCGGTTTGTTTACTATCACGTGAACTCTAGCATATGGTAGCTAGAGCATACGACGAGCAAAGTCTGTACAGTGCGGTTGCTGTTAACATATTCGATCGGGCACTAAGTTTTAAAGCCTGGTCATAACCATACCTATGCAAAATGATTAGTCTTTTTATTTCCCTGATTGGTTCTTTAACCTTGTGCTTATTTTGTGTTTCCTTGTTTTCGATGACGTTGCTTCCCATTTAGTAATTCTTACCGATAGCGCCATCTTCTGCCGTCTGTTTTGTTTTCCTCTTGTTCCCGAGTGTTTTTCTGGATGTTTGGTTTTTGAAATTATCTAAGGCATTTATTTTCATGTCCTGGTCTGTCTGTATTTAGTTTGTCAGACCATGTGTTAGTTTTAATTTAATGTTGTTGTTTTGTAGTTTCCTCCCCTTACTTCTTGCCTGTGGTTCACCCATCCTGCCTTGAGTTTTGTTTACTTTTCTTCCCCTTCTAACTTAGTTTCGTTTCAGTCAGAAAGTCCTCGTCTTAAGATCTCAGAGAGACACCTAGAGATGTGTTTTATTTTCTTTTACCTCTTAAATCTGGTGTGCCGCCCAGGTGAGCGAGGTTAGGACATTTATGTACGAATTTTAGATTATCTGATTAGAACGGAGAGCTCTGTGACCTATGTGCGATTAGTTATGATTGTTGAATTAAGATTAGGTCAGGTATGTAAGAATTTTGAGGTTAGATGTGACTGTTTGAATGAAGTTAAGTTATGTTTGTTTGTGAAATTAGGTCTCATTTTGAAAGAGTTATGTTAAGAAATGTGAAGGTGGCTGGTGTAGTTTGTCTGGTGTCCACTTATGTATGATGTGAGATTTTAGGTTAGGATTATCTCTTTTGCATTGCTTGATTTGCGTGCTGTGGTAGAGTAGGTTCTTAGGTTTATTTTGTTTTGCATGGTATTTGTTTTTATCCAGCACAGATTAGTTTTCTTTGATGTAAAACCATATATGAATTGAGTGCAGATCTTTCTTTATGAATATTCCTTTTGGTTATAAATTTTGTTGTCATAGTGCTATGGTCTTTCATGCCTGCTTTCATTAGATATTTATGATTTGATTTTATGTAAGTAAGAAGTTAATTCTGATTTATTATATTCTGAAATTAGCTTTCGTAATTTATGTCCTGAAAGAAGTAAATTTTCTTGAATATGGTATAGGTTATTTGAGTTGATTATGATTGTACCTAAAAGTATTTGAAATAAACTCAGAAGATTAATAATCAGTTTTGTGAGTCAAGAGAACTTCAGAGTTTAAAATTTTGTAATATAGGGTTTCTTCGTTTTATTTGTATATTCAGTCTCGACACCTCCCTAAATATTATTATGTTTTGTCTAGTTTTATAATTTATAGCTTTCGCTTTTTCTAAGAATTGTTTATTAATTCTTTTGGCGCAAAGGCTTCTTAATAATTTAATAAGTCTTTGGGCCAGATGCGCTGGGGGATGGTTTCCCGGTATGTTTCCCTGTGGATACATGTTATTCCTTGTCATGTTATTTTATCCTAACCTAACCTTCATTCTGATCTCTTTTTCTTTGGCTCAACGCCGGGACCACCTCCGAGACAAACCGAACACATACGACGAGGCACAACTTTCTCACACACATTCACTATAAACAAGGCGAGTGTGGGATGAAGATAATGACCCCCATATGATATCAGGGGACCACAAGGTCATAAAGTTACCCGACATTTGTCTCACAGGTGAGAAAAACTCCGGAAAACCCCCACCTAGGTAACTTATCCCTACCAGGATTCGAACGTGAGAGGAAAGAACGCATCCTGCGCCACAGTGGTGAACTTTATTGCTTACCCGTATCTATTTAATTCTGAGTCTTTAATAGATATAGTTAGGTCTGTAAACTCGTTGCACGTAACACGTAAGTCGGCCTGGGTAGCGCGGTGAGTATGACCATAGCTTTCTTTCTCTCGTGGGTTCGATCCCGGCCAGGTCGATGACATTTGTATGTGCATGATTGTGACAGGCCTATGTTTGCAGATTTATCGGCATGTAAAATAACTCTAGCGGGACATAATTCTCGCACTGCTATGACGGTCACAGGCGAATGATGCATTACGCCCCTTGTTAAATAACCATAGCTTATAGCCAACCAACGTAATACGAGAATATGCTATTGACTATTTATATTTTCCGGAGTTTTCAATTAATCCTCATGACATTTTTATATGGGGTAGACACTTTTAAAATACACGTGCGTAATTATTTTAAAAATTTTTGTATTGATGAATGTACCCTTAATTTTTTTTACTTTTTTTTTCGTTTAATTCTAGTAATCATTTTTCTTCATCACACATAAATATAATCAATTTCTTAAAAGTTTAAAATGAAGCTAAGACTTCACGTTATGAAATGGTGCATATGTTTCTTCCTGGTGAAAAGAGTTCGTTGATGAAAGAATAAAAAAACATATTTTTTACATTTTGTAGTTTTTCTTTTTAAACACATAAAAAAGATCACATCTCCTTTAAAAATAATATGTACAAACGAATGCGCCATTTCATGAACACATCTATTGTGATACGTATGCAAAGTTTAATTACTATAGGTCTACCCATTTAGAAGAAATCTTATTACCAGTAAGTTAAAATGGGAAAGAAATTACTTACGGCTAAAGCTCCTTGCCTGATAACTGCAGCCTTCTATTTCCTAAATTACCTTACCAACAAATAATAATATTAAATATAATAAGTTAATAACTATCTGTTGGGGACAAGAACGGCTTATGCCCTGCCGTAGGGAAAGATGGGAAGGGATATTAGCAAGAATCTCTGGTAATTCGGAGGACCAGTCTGCTTGAAGGGGCAGACACCCAATGTAGAGCGAGTGGACTTATAAATCTCAGGTTGCTGGAATACAGGAATCCTCGGCATGTAATGTTGGAAAACAAACCTTTACATGTAATAAACTATGGACATTTATTCTCACAACATATAGGTAAATAATGCACTTGTAAAACGAATAGACACTGAAACAAGATATATAATGAATCTGAGCTATGTGCATTTGCACTGCACAATGGAATGTGATTTGGCGCGAACTCGAAACACGTGGCGATAATTTCTCCTTAATTATGCCAGCAATAAGTTATATCTCAAAACAATCGTAAGGATCGCTGTATTAATTATACTATGATTTAACACTGAAACTTTGACTCTAATGCACTTTCTAGCCGAACTATTGTGCCCGCTTGGGTTGCACAACGTTGCCGAACTGATACACGAACTTTTAGACTGATCTAAGAAGCCGATAATGATGAATCTACTGTAATTAGTGTAGATTAATTACTAGCACACGATAATACTTGTAACAGGAAGTATTATGTATTTATTCGCGAGTTAATAGAAAACCTCTGTTCTATTGTCTGAAATAGGCGCGAATCAGGAGAGAGCGATCCAGCACGTCTCTCATGCGTGGATGCAGGAATCTAACTGTGTTCTAACATGACGCCGTGATGTCACGCTGCCGCTAAGGCTGCACCTGCCAATGAGAGGGGAATCACAGAAACAGGCGGACTCAAACTAATATCAATGCGCTGAGATTGAGAAATACATTGAGCGGAACATTTGAATATACACTCTTACTAGACACGTAGAAAATGCTAGTAGAACCTATAGCTTTCCCCGACACCATCAATATAAGACTTTAAATAAATACACAAAATATCAATTGACTTACGATTGATCCGTATAATCTTCAATAATGTATTCCTTATGAAACCGTACTTTTTCAAGACCAATCTAGAAATATGAAAGGAAATGACAATTTTTTTTACCAAAAATCAATAACGTGTCCCCTTAAGTAAAGAAATAAATATTTTATACCAGTGCATCATAAACGAAGCTAAAAGACAGAACGATATTTATAATACCAAATCTTTTTAGTAGTACAGATTCGTATAATATTACTGTAACATATAGCCTACCTCGGATAATAATAGCCATCGATGAATTGGGACTGGGATGATCGATTTACTTCCATAAATGGGATTGATTTTCCATGGACTGTATTAAACCAACTTCCTTGATTATATTATTTGTGAGAGAAATCTTTAATACACATATTTATTTTTTCTTCAAAAGTTAGCAATTTCAGTATTTATATGTTTCTAGGAACAGTCATAAAACTAGGTGATACCTTACATTGTTCACTGGAGAGATTTATGTCAACGGATAAAACAAATAAATCAGGTATATCATAATATAGTATAATCGTTCCTTCTTCAACAGCTATACATTATAGGATTATTCAAGTTTTACTTTCTATCCGCTAACATAAATCATAATAGCAAATTTATGAGTGTTCACCTTATTCCCTCACATTACTTGAAATTGCTTAATAATTATAACATATAGCTTAAAGAGATCCAAAGTTAAAATTCTATCTACAGAGTTCTTTTTACAGAGTTGGAAAGTATTCATAAAATTCTTATTAAAATTATACTTATACTGTTCAGTTATGATAGGCCTATGTTCATTATTTTATGCACCAAATGTCTTCATAAAATCACTTGACAGCCTCAGCAAGAATAAGAACAGTAAATATAGGCCTATATTGGTAACTTTCCTGATGACTGTTGTAGCTTGTGTCTGTATTTGTTTGATGTCCATTAACTTAAATTTGTATTTAGAATAGGCCTACCTCTTAGTAAAAAACGATAAACGTGTATTCTGTGTTAGTGGCTATCTTGATACTGTAAAATGCTTAAAAAAAACTTGACATACAAAATATGTTGTCAAATATAAAACTATATTGTAGTTTTTATTCTGTTGAATGATGGGTCTCCTTGTAACCTTATGCGCTGGTATTTTCTTGCTGGAATATGCATTTCAGCACAAGGTGTGCTGCCTTCAGTTCCTGATAAGAAGGAGACCTGTTTTTGTTGTGAATAACTACAATACTCATAAGAATAATAATAATAAGGAATTTATGAATACTTTACAACACTGTAAAAATAACTCTGTAGATAGAATTTAACTTTCGATCTCTTTTAAGCCATGCGCTTATTAAGCAATTTTAAGTAAAGATCGATCATGAAATTTGTCAATCTATAAATCATAATGTCCCCGTGTGTAGATAGTGGAAGCATTGATTAAGTTAATGAAATTATAAAAAAAAATATCCACTAGAGGCACTCTTCAGTTTTGAAATACGTTTTACAGGAGACAAGATCTGTGCAACGTGTAGGGCGTGTTTCTATGTAGGGGTGTGAGCAGCATACCCAAAAAGGAAAGTAATAAAAAAAGTAAAAGTAAAGTAATCCCTATACAGGCCATGGAGGCCCAGAGGGTTCCAGGAGGTTGCGGCTCCCAGATTTTGGACATTCGGCACATGAAGGTGGTAAGGTTTTCAGCCTTTACCCCCAGGATTGCTCCTCGTACTCATTTCTGTTAGATGCTGAGTCGACCCCACTGCCATAGTGCCACCAGAAGTATTAGAACAATTGAAAAATCTCAACGATCTCATTGGGAATCGAACCCGCGACCTTCCCGTTTTTAGCGCAGCGCCTCAACCACTACGCTACGGCGCACCCCCAAGGAAAGTAATATCCAAACAAGATTGTGTATCTAAATCTATTCCACTCATAAGCCGCGTGTTTGATATTGACCAATAACGTTAAGCAGTTCCTCGCAAATAGACCAAACACGATCGTTTATCTTAAAAAACCTTGCTATTAATATGAGAATGCGATTTTATCTGATAAACTGCCAGCTCGTTACTGAACACGTAAGGCATCAAAGTGCTGTCATTAATACGTCACATGCAGTCAGTTGAACACAAAAAGCCACATTATTTTATCCAACATAAATGTTTGGAAATTGAAATTATATAAATGTATATTGATTAAAAACAAAATTTCAACTAGGTGAAAACCAGTTCTTGTACTTTTATTCTATTCTGCTGTTAACTACCTGAATTAGGTTAACTATGTATTAGGAATTAGGAATTAGCCCACAAGCATCCCATAGCGGGCAAGGGCCTCCTGGCATACCAGGGTGGCTGACTCGTTAAGTAAGAACGTTTCAGGCTAGCCTCACCTGAGAACGCTAAAATAGTACTAATTGTCAAGAGTTTTCCACTTCTTTCTGTCTCTGGCACTCCTAGACCACAAGTTCTCCACAACACTCTTAAACTCGTCCTCCCATCGCGATTTCTGTCTTCCAACACTTCTTTTCCCAGTTCTGGGCTCCCACACTGTCACCGCATGTGCCCATCTCTCCGGGTTCATTCTCATGACATGCCCTGCCCACATCCGTTTTAATCTAGAAGCAGTAACCATCACATCCTTTATAGATGTCGCTTTCCTAATGTCTTCATTTCTTATTCGGTCTTTCAATGTGATGTTTAGCAGCTTCCTCTCCATCTTCCTCTGGCAAATCTGTAGCATGTTTTTCTCTTTTTTTAGTTAATGTCCATGTTTGGGATCCATAAGTCATAACTGGTAGAATGCAAGTGTCCATCACATCCTTTTTTATCTTCATGCTTAAGGATTTGTCTAATAGGATGAATTTTAAGCTCCAAAATTTGTTCAATGCTGAAGAGATTCTTCTTGAATTTTTTTTTTGAATTTTATTGTCAAACGATAATATTTGACCTGTATACATATTCTTTTACATATTCTATTGTGTCATCGTTAATTTTGATTGGTTCTTCTATGTAGTTTGTCATTACTTTGTTTTTTTCGACATTGATACTAAGGCCGACTTCTTTGCTGGATTTGCATAAATTTGTTAGCATGACTTTGGCTTCCTCGTGTGAGTCTGTTATGAGTACAATATCGTCTGCAAATCTGAGATTAAAGAGTTTTTTCCCATTAATATTTATTCCGTATTCGTCCGGCATTCTGCAGAAAACTTCTTCCAGTAGAGCTATGAATAGTTTTGGAGAGATGGGGTCACCTTGTCTGACTCCCCTCTGTAGTAATATATCCTCTCCTGTTCTGTCTGTTTTTACTTTCGCTCTGTTGTCAAGATATAGCTTACCCAGTAGTCTAATATACTTTGCATGAACTCCTTGTCGATTAAGTGCTTGAAGAATCGATAGCTGTTCTACGGAATCAAATGCTTTAGCAAAATCCACAAATATTATGTATAGTTTCAAGTTAAATTCATTTGCTTGCTCTATTAGTTGGGTCAGCACCTGTAGATGGTATACTGTTGAAAATCTTCGTCGGAAGCCAGCTTTGTTCATTAGGTTGATTGCCTTCTATTATTGCACTTATTCTCTTGGTGAGTATTGTTGAGAAGAGTTTGTATATATTTGCAATAAGAGTAATTGGTCGATAATTATTTATGTCTTCTTTAGGTCCTTTTTTATGAAGAAGAATGATCGTATTTGTTATCCACTGTTTGGGAAGTTGTTCAGTCACTAGTATTTTATTGAATAGAAGGACCAGATATTTTTGTAGTTCTTCTGAATCTACTTTGAGATATTCATTTATAATACCGTCCTCACCTGGACATTTCCCTCGCTTCAGGCTTTGTAGTGCAGCTTCAACTTCTGACCGTAAAATTGAGGGGACTGCTTCGTCTTAATTCTTTAGGTTGTCTATATATTGTACAAGTTTGTTTCTTCTGTTATTCGTAGTGCTTGTGTAAAGATTTTTATAGAATTCTGTAGCTCTTTCCACAATTTTACTCCTTGTAGTTAACTCTTTTTCTGCATTAGATTTCAGTTTCTCAATCCAAACTTTGCCTACTGCAGCATTTATTTTAATTGTTCTTATCGATCGCGTTGAATTCATTACATCTCTTATTTGGGCACACCTATCGTTTCTTAAATCTCTTCTTATTGACCTTTTCACAAGTTTGTTGATTTCGCAGAATTCTATTTGTGCGAAGTCATTTTCAAAACGTTTTGTGTTTAACTCTTCTCTTTTCTTCAGTAGTTCTTGTGTTTTTTCACTTAATTTCGATTTCCTACTATCAGATATGTTTTTAGGTTGTGCTTCGTTTGCTGCTTTCACAATTGTTTCTTTTAATCTTGAGTATAGATTTTGGACATTGTCTGAGTTTTGTATGTTTATTCCGTTCAAGTGTTTGTTTAAACTGTTTACGTAGATGTAGATATGAACCATTAGTAGCATTGGTCACAACATGGTAACTGGAATCGATTCATGGATGCTTAATTCATAGTATGCCGTGATCTCGCAGCCGTTTTGTTTTTATATAACTAAGTAAGAAAGTAATTGTTATTTGTTTAATCTGTTACGTTTTTACTCATGGAATAGTCTTCATAAATCCAACCCGAGTTGACGAGTTTCATCAGATAAATTCGTAAACTCTCGTGGAATTACCTATTATAAATAAGTTTTAAAGATGTGATTCATAACATGCAGAGGTGTTTCTCTCCACTATCACTTGTGTTCGTTAGCAGGAACAACATGCAGGACTACTACGGGGTAAATTATGGTTTGAACATTAATAACATTTTTTTTTTGCAGAAAATCCTAATTTTATGAATTGTCCATATTGTCCATATTTCATGAATTGTCAACCAATATAGGGTACAGATTTAGATTTTTAATGTTAAAAATCGAATCCTTTAATTTTCCCTTTCATTGATTTCATCTTAATTTTTACCACGTGTTTGTGTTTCTAAACGACTAACATAAATATAACCCTATTTGTAAAATAGAGTTCTGTATTTTGTAATTTTCAACTATGTCAGTTACTTTTGTTAAAACTGTGATCATAACGGTTAATAATTCAAGAGTGATAGGAAAAAAGCAAATAAGTCAAAATTCCAAAGTTTCAGGAATGACAAAAAAAAATTATTTCCACAGAATTGTTACACTATTTAGTTCAATCCAACAGATATTTTTACACAGTATCTTATACTATGTAAAAATATTTGGTTGGACTGATCTAACTATTGAAAAACATTCTGTGAAAATAAATCGTTATTTTTCTCTCCTAAAACTTTGGTATTTTGACTTATTTGCTTTTTCCCTCTCACTCTAGAATTGTTCATAATTTGATTATTAAAAACAGTGATAAAATACTTTGTAAGTATTTTCCGCATTTCTTTACAGTTTATGTTGATTAGAGACATTAACAATATTACCGCATAAAGCAAAAATTGAACGATAATACCATATATAAATGAATTCGCATCTTTACATAAACTTTTGCGTATTGTTTTTATATTATAAATTATTACACTATTTAATTTGCAGATGTTTTGTTCCGAAAGGATTCAATACCTTGCTGAAGAGTAATTCAGCCCATGAGAGATAAAAGCAAAAGATAAGATTTTCACCATTATAATGTTTAGATTATAGAATTCCAAATTCACAACTCTTAACAATTTTCTAAAACTGCATCACGTTTTCTTTAGAGACAACTATTCTTGTATTACACAAGGGTTGATATTCATTGCCGGAATTGCAACGGCCTAAGAGCAATTAATCTTGGGAATTTAACACTTTGTTCTATCCGATTTAAAGGTAAAGCTCTTCTCTCCCGCTCATGTGCTATCTGATTGTTAACAGGCACACAAAGACAGACATGTGAAGAGTGCAAAGGTTGATTTTACCAGCACCATAAGCTGCCATCTTTCGTAGAAGACAAGAACTATGACAAACCATCTGATGCGATGGTCATGGCGTGCTTCTTGCCGTTTATTATTTGAGTGAATCTAAAATTTTAAAATTCAAACATTCAGACTAATTATGGTCGAAAAAAATAGCCGTATCCAACTCGTCTATAATGGTAATTAAGATATTATTTTTTATGGGCATTATGAAACTCGCGTTGCTGGTTTCATAAACATACTCGTATCTCAATAAATGCCATTACAAGTTTGTTGCATAAATGTAGGGCTACTATTGTAAATTGTGCATTGTCTTACATTTTACTGTACCTATAGGTTAGACGAATATTTCATAAAAATATAAGGCAGCGAGGTTTAAAAATTACTTAAATTATACTATTATTTTCACATTATACATTGAATTTACGTTGTAATAAATATGATTAAAACTGCATCGGTTTTCGAATTCAGAACCCTTTAGCCTATAGTTCAGCTCGCTAACTACTGAGCTACTAAGTATAATGGCAGTTTGTTTTGTAGATTGTAGTTGTGAATCTGTATCTTAACACATTCAAATTTAAATGCTTTGGTATGAGTGAATGAGGTTAAAAAAATCATATTGTACTGTTCAGTTCTATTCTATTAAAAATTCTAAGATATTTACTACTGTTAAAAATTAATATTAACACTGTATTTGGAACACCACTCAACATAACTATGGAATCTGACGACTTTTTACATAAATTATTTTAGGTCAGCACTGTGCCTCTTTGGGTAATGACTCCTGCCATATTTGACATACCTGTTTGGTAACCTTTGGAGGAAAATAATTGTTGAAGTTTTCTTAGAAAAAATATAAGAAATTTTCAAAACAAGTGCTATCATTTAAATTAAGGACATGGTCCCAATCAGCACAACTTAGCGCAGCTATAAAATTCTGAACATTTGAGTCATTAAATAAACTAACTTTCGCATTTGCGGTAGTATTATCATCTGAATTAACATTGCAAATTAATTTTTATAATACTTTTAAAAGTGCGTCATAGTCAGAAAAAAGTATCTTTAGAACATCTTCATGAATCAACTATGTAGGGACATCAGTAATAGCGTTGTCCAAACATGCACGACCTCTAGTAGGTTGCGTATTTAGACAATGTCAATTGACAGATCTGAACACATTTTAAAACTGAGTTGTGGTATTAGACGCAACGTTGATATCAATATTGATTACACCACATAAAACTAAATGAAAATTAAGAACGAACTTCAGATAAATTAGCAATTTATTCTCCATAAACATTTAGATATCGCCATTAGGTGAGCGGTAAACAGAAGAAACAATTATGATATCAAGATCTAATAAGAGGAACAAACTTTAAGGTATTTCTCAGTACAAAAACTGGACCCATCCAGGACTTTGTACTTAAAATTTATCTTAAGATAGATGGCAACTTCACCTCAAGAATAAACGCTACGATTAAACGAACAATAACCATGAAGTATGGCAAGGTTACTGTTATTTACAATACACCAATGTTCTGATACACAGAAATATGAGACATTTTCTTAATTTAGAAACACCTCTAGTTCATGCAGTTTATTAAAAATTGATTGAACAATGAGAGATAAAATCGGAAATAACTTCCTTACACAAATTTTCTTGGGACAAATATCCGGATTGAAAGCAGTATGAAGATAGTGTTAAGAAATATTCACTCTAAAGAATTAATAAAGTTTAGACTGCCTAGAAGAAAGCTTGACACAAGTGACAACAGCCAAGTTAGGTTTCAGATCGGAGTTCATCAATAGAGCGCAAGAGAAAATTTTACCAGAACTGAATGCATCAATTGAGCGCGGCTGTCAATTTTGAAATGTATCAATTGAGCGCAACGCTCACTTTTGCACCAGCCGCAGCAATTTCCCTTCCCATTTTGTAGAGACTTAGGACTCTCTGTACATTGACAGGCATGGTTAAAAAGCTGTATCGTATCCATTTCGGACACTTATCATAATTTATCTAGGTCACTTTCTTGGATAATTGTAGGACATTCTCTTTAGGAAACAAATTCTAGTAATATTTCCACATCGATATTTATCAAGTAATTCTTCGGAATACTGCTTCCTCCTTTTATATGTGGGATTGGCTCTAACACACTTTGCACACAACATTTCTCACGCGTAGGGAATATTGTTACAGCCAATCTTACATATAAAAAGAGGAAACAGTATATAGAAGAAATACTTTATACTCGCGCTGAGTTGATGCATTCCAAAACTAACCACCGCGCTCAATTGGTGTACATCCAAAACTGATCCCGCGCTCAATTGATGCATTTTTAATCAGTTCGCGCTCAATTGATGTATACCCGTTTCAGATATTCTGAAAGTTGGTCAGATTCAGCATCCGGAGGGAGGCGATAGACAAGCAATGAACATGTCTTCGGAACACCTTGTAGCTTGTTGTTAACTCTGTCAGTTTTAGTTCCCACAATAGTTTTAGTAGTGTTCATATTACGGCTCACAACTTGAGCAAATGATGCATTATCATTTACTGTCTTTGAAGTTGGAAAAACTGGTGCATTGGCAATGTCTGCGGTCACTTTTTCTACTAGGTAGAAGCTTGGGAATATGAAGCTCTAATTTCAATACTAACTTACTTTGAAGTGTATAATTTGTAGGATCAGGGGGCGTATTATATGTGATAGCGGACTGTAAAAGTCCCTAATACCTACACGAGATTGTAAATTGTGCCAACCACAATTAATAAGATCTCTGGCGGAGGACCACCTCCATAATGGAGGAAATGAAATGAATAAGCTTTATAGCATACATCACTCAATGAAACCTTGAATATAAGACATAACATTTAATCATAAGCTAAGCACACGAACAAATACACTTTCACTTGGTTGACAAAGTTGAAAACGAAGATAGTAGGTCTTCAGCTAACAGTCTTCTTGATGTAGCATTTATATATCCATACAATGGTTGACAATCTTCAGGTATGTAGAGTTTATGTTTGATGTAATATGTGAGTCATCTTAACGCATGAGATTGAATGAAAGTTTGTAAATAATGGAGTTGAAGATTCAGTCTTGAAATCACATAAAATCATATTTGTGAATAAATATATATATGTGTCCGTGAAGTGTGACACTTGTAGAAGTAGATTTCAATATGAGAAACTGAATATTAAGTCTGATGTATAAGCTATTTAACGATAGCTAAATCTCAACAATAAGATCGATGTTTAATGCGTAGATGAATGGAGAATTGAAGCCACTTCTAGTAATACTATTGATACTTACTTGAAGTGAAGTATATGTCCTCGTATAAATTGAAATTAGCAGAATCTTTACCTGCTGTAAGGATGAGCATATATGTCGTGATGTCCCAGCTATTTAGCAATTAGCAAAACACCACAAGAACGCCATTTTGCCAGGCATAAGTTGAATGAAAGACAAGCACATTTCTTGATGCACTAGAAGTATTGCTTACTTGAAGCATATGATGAAGAAATGTAGAATCTGTAGGATATGTTATCCTTACAAATAGAATGAATGAAAGTTGATGTTCAAATTATATCTCAATAATCTGAAGCACCAGAGAAACACATGAATCCTTTCATGTATAAGTAAAATGGAATTGTTGAAGTGAAGAAGAAGGAAGTCAAGTCAATGAGCAATATGAAACGCATATAAACTGCTCAAGAAGTGTATCCTGAAGACTGGATACAAAAAATAACAATCAAATATGAATAATAAAGACAATGAATAGGAATAATAGCTTACAAGCTAGAAAATGAATGTTATTTAAATAGTAATATGAATCAAGTTGACTACAGAAACAGGAACTGACAAAAGAAAGATATCCAAAGCCAACATGATAAGCTAAATCTAATGTTGAAAGTAAATGAACATAGGATGTAATGCAATAACTAAAAATGTAAACTTAACAATAAAAACTAGAGAAAAAATAATAAATAGAATATACTGCTGTTAAGTTGGCAGCAAAAAATAATTAACTTGTACATAGCTTAAATCTATGATTGAACATAATTGTTTTTATAATTAGACTGGGGATTAATAAATTAGAATGATAATTCTTTCACACTGACCTTGTGTAGGCTAAGATGCTATGGTGAAGTCAGACTGAACAATTCAATGCCATGGCCGGGATTTGAACCATATTCTTCGGCATTCCGTGACGCTGCTCTTACCAACTGAGTTACCATGGCAACATGCCGGTACAACATTAAATTCTCCAACTGACTCACTTATCCCGGTGTACCACCAGGCGTTCTCAATATGAGATACCAACCCAGTGGCGACTTACGAACTCGTAAGTGCTTTAAGACCCGGGCTTCATAATAAACCACTAGTAGGGCACAGTGGAATGATAATTCTTTCACACTGGCCGTGTGTAGACTTAAGATGGAACGGTGAAGTCAGACTGAAAAATTCATTGCAAAAATTATCAAATATTTCCAGCAACAATGAACATCTTAAACGTAAAGTTTAACCATTTTATGGTAAGTGGAAAATCTTAATCAGAGCCGTTCACAACTATTGTACACCAGCATGCCAAAAATATGTGTGTATAAACTTACTCTTCGACGAGTTCGTGAGTTTCCAACAGATTATTTTGTAGTTGAAAAGAGGAAACTTTTGTGTTCCTTATGTTCAGAGTGTATTAATTTTGAAAAAGAAGAATAGTCCATTGCGACAAAGCAAGTGGAATGTTTAAAACATAGATTTCGGAAACAGAGTGATGGTCATGGTTCAACTTCCCTAGCAGCATACGTACTGGTACTATACCTCAAGTTTGACAGCGTGTGGAAGGTTCACAGGATAATATGAAAGAAATGGTAAAAGCATTCATATAATACTTGTAAGTAATCAACCTCAAGAGACTGAGAGTGACTTCGATGACTAGATTTTCGTTCATAGTATTGTTCTCTTAATGTAGTGTGTACTTTTAATTTATAACTTATTTTCGTAAGGCAGGCTTACTTTACTGTCACAAAAAAATTAATTTAAGATGCCGAAACTTATTTGTATGAGAGAAACACGTTACAAAAATAACACAGACCAACAAACATTTTGGTGCCTTAGAATTTATACCTATTCTTGGGTATAATTAGGTCGCTGATGCCAAATGTGCCATTAGCTCCTAAATCACGTAAAGAATAAAGAAGCACACTAACATTACAATAACAATAGGTCTATAACATGGAGTCTGTCAAAAAATTCATATTATCACATATTTGACGGTCGTTTATGACTTATGAGCTGTCAATTTGAGGGCCAAAAAATAATCCAGCGTTTAGTTTTTCTGTACTCCGTACAGTTTTCGTCCTACGGATCCAAACTATGGTCAAGAACCTTCTCTAGCCATATCATCCAGCAAGATTTTGTTTCGCGAAAGAAGTTATAAGTTAATGACACTCTATATAAAAGTAGAGCTGGTAGAGAAAAACTGTTTACATATTTGGAACAAGCACACTAAGTATAGCCAAAATCCGGTAAAACGTCTGAGACACCAAAAAAAAAAGTTATTTTTTGTTGGGCTGTGTAATGTATCATCAAAATGATAAAGCTTATTATAAAAAATAAAGCATGTGGGTTGCTCTGATCATAATTATAATTTTGTCCCTCAACCAATAAGAGATTCGTGACAAATAGCAATATCTCTCCTGATCTGGTGAACAAAAATCAAACAATTGGTTCGTCTGTCCGCTCTTTCAGTGGAGTATCGGTTATTACAGCATTTGCATATCACAAGGTGCATAGAGGAGTAGGTCATAAAGCTTTTTCGAGTAACCTTTGCATCTTGACATTTCGCAGCGTTACAAGCTTATCCAGAATCTCTGCTCTACAGTTCATTACAAAGGCAAATCTTCACAGAATGCTGCCGGTTGCGTGCGTTGTATCAGAGGGCTCAATCAAGAACATTAGCCGTGGAATAAACTCCCTTATGTGTTGTTAATTTAACCAATAATTTGAATAGTTCTATGTTAATACACAAATCTGGACTTCTTTTTCCTGAGGGTCGCTTATTGAACCAATTGGTATGCTTCTTTTAGTAATGGGAATCTTGATGTGATTTAAACTCTGATATGTGAGGCCTATTCTACTATAAAAATACTTTTTAAACTAAATAGCCTAATTATGTTTGCACACATACATGCTTCAGGCAGGCCGAATTTTATTACGTGAAAGATTGCACCAAACATGATTTATCTTCTCTTTATTTAAGGCGGGTAGAGGCTACTTCCTTGAGTATTAAAGCTATGTACTTGATTTTTTGAACATATAGTGCTGGTTTAATGGATAATGTTGTGAAGAAATTTAATTCTCTTCAGGTTATTTTTTTAGTTAATCAAAAACTAATAATAAACACTTTCCAACTTTTAAAATGGAGCATCTTGAACAATTTTTCAGTAAAATGCCTAGGTTTAAACATTAGACCAATCGTATATTCAAAATAACATCTGTCATTAGGCCTAGTTTTATAATACTTCTATTACAAAAGAGAACAGATTATATTCGCTGCAAACAGTGGCGCCAACTTTTGAAAATCATTGGGTGGGCTCAAAGATTAAAAAATTTTCATACTCCCGTCCATTGGTTCATGAAAAATATATAAGCTGGTTTGTCCTGACTGACTGAATGAATGAATGAGGCCTAGTTTTATAATACTTCTATTACAAAAGAGAACAGATTATATTCGCTGCAAACAGTGGCGCCAACCTTTGAAAATCATTGGGTG
Organism: Ectobius pallidus; assembly: GCA_964059195.1. Classification (NCBI taxonomy): domain Eukaryota; kingdom Metazoa; phylum Arthropoda; class Insecta; order Blattodea; family Ectobiidae; genus Ectobius; species Ectobius pallidus. Next base: position 25,483,809 of record CAXKWD010000012.1, on the reverse strand, counting down.
GGCTCAAAGATTAAAAAATTTTCATACTCCCGTCCATTGGTTCATGGAAAATATATAAGCTGGTTTGTCCTGACTGACTGAATGAATGAATGAATGACTGACTGACTGAATGAATAAATGACTGACTGACTGACTGACAGAGAATCAACGTAGAGCCTAAACTACCTAGGTATAATAGTTAGAGACTTGGAATTTCGCTAGTACCTTCGTTTCGTAATATAGGCCTAAGAGAAAACTAAGAAAAGACTTTGCAAAAATTTGATTTTAAATGCCAAAAATCAAATGTTTTCGAGGAGACATTATAAAATTTAATCAAATACAAGTCACATTGAACATACACTTCTCATGACAACAGTATTTTTGGCAGTGTTCACAAGTAGGTTTGGCAGTGCATGATAGGGACTTTGACAAATTAGATTAATTAGATTAATTTATTGATGCAAATAAATATTGAAATCCACGAAAATAATGCACAATGTGATCCAACCACATAACTTTCTCTACCCTGGATATAGAGAATACCATTTTCTCATCTCATATTTTGATGTACTGTACAATAAGAGTTCGTATTGAAGGGACAGCATTTTCAGTTGTCTCAGCCTGGATGAGCCAATGAGTATGACATATCAGAAGTCGGTAAAAAAATTCTATCCACTGATACCTTATTCATACCTGTAGGCTTTGTATTTTTAGTTGAGAAATATGGATGTTTATCATAGGCCCTGAGCATGTAAAAAGATATAAAAACTAACATAGAACATTTTTAGTCCTATGCGCACAGTATATTATTATGACCTAGGTTTTGGGGGAGGGAAGTATGAAAGTGATATTGAATTTATTTTTGATTTCTGTTGTATGGTAACATGAGAGTGAGAAATAAAATATTCCGTCAAATTTTATGTTACCGGAATTTCTATTTCTTATTTCAAACGCTACCAGGCATGGTGTGTAGAAACAATGGGGTGCAAAATTCTACATCCTCTATGAACCATAGCGTTTTCTGAGGGAATGGTTTGAGTGTGATAAGTCGTTCTTCCTCATTTCAAATTCTAATTACCTATAGAAGGACCTAGAGTTTGAAAATCGGAAGTCCTTCATAAGTTAATTTCGAATTACAAAATACAAAACCCGAGCGAAGCTGGGGCTTTTAAGTTAGTGAAATTTAAGACACATAAAATACAGAATAGGAAGCGGATGGGAAAGCTCACGAATTCATCCAGTTCTAAACGTCTGAATTCACAACAACACGCTTATTGGAATTCTGTGTTAATTATAGGCCTATTGATACGGTTCCAGATATTTAAGTAGTCTATTGTGTTATGCGGTGGGAATTGTTACATTATGTTTGGTAACGTAGAACTTTCTTTGCATAAACAATAAATTACGTACAGAAAAATAATACTAAAAAACTGCGAACGAAATTCTCCGATATAATGTATAAATTAATCAGTCGTTAGTAGACCTAAGCAATACTAAAATACCTTTTTATCTTGAACTGATTATGTTACTTTTCCGAAATACGTAATACTAAGGAAGACTGCTCATATACTTCTAAAATGTTTCATATGCCTAGAAGTAAAATATAGCCTATATATATGTATATATATTATATATATATTTTTTTTTTTTGGAATCGTCTTTGTATAAGTTCTGTTCACCTGGTGACCCTAGCCTGTTTAAACAACCCATTGCGGATGAACCGTGTACTGCATTCTAATTACTTTATTCGAATATATCGATGGCTTGGTTCCAAATATGGCTTCTGCAAAAACATAATTTTACAGTACAAGCAAAATAAAGTTCAGAAATAAATATCAAATAAACATTTTTCACATAACTAGTACTTTGGTACTTTGGTTGGTTAGTAACGCCATTTTTAAACATAGGCTATCAGTTTGAAATATTGAGAACTTACATAGGCCTATAATCTTATCGTGAGTCTGTTGGTACAAAAATCCCAATATTGAAAATTTTGCAGATAGCTACATCTGGAACCAAGCCATCGATATGATACACAAAATACAGAATTTAAGTTTAACACTTAAATGAGCTTTGCCCTCGTTTGGGTGCCGTTCAATATTAATTGTAAATAAATACCATTAACAGCCAATAATAGAAATGCACTCCAAAGCCGGATTTTTAGCTGTTTCATTATAATTATTAATCGTTTAGTTTATGAATGATTCGTGTGTAAGTGTTAATAAACGTGTTTTAATTGTTTTTCTCTTATTTTTTTTATTTTTCTATTATCACGAGCACCTGCTAGTAGACTTATAAAATAATGATATGAGTATGGTATAAAAATAGTACTGTAGGCCTACATGAAATGATTTCATTGTTTCTGAAGACAAACTTTGTAATGATTGTCTTGTATCACAATTCCTTGCTTTGCCCATTAAATTAATATATTTCCTGTGATTTTTATTAACCACAATCATAATCTAACTTCTGAATTTAACTTTTCCGCACTCTCCTTAGCCTATATATATATATATATTTCGAAAAGCAATGTGATTAAGTTTTTTATGAATGCATAAAAATATGGCGGAGGATGTGGAAACTGCGTTAACAGATTGACTGACTGACTGACTGACTGACTGACTGACTCCTTCCTGTAACCCTTATGGTGGTGCATAGGGCCTAGTGGAGGTTTCATTACCTATTCTAATTTTGTTACGCTTATTTTCCGAGAGAGAGAGCAGAGGGGCAAGTGGTAAGCCCATCGCCTCTCAAGCGTTAACAGATTAAGACGTAAAAATTTAACGAACTGAGAAACGACTTCAGACAATCGTTGAGTGAATTGGAACAAGAGGAGATTATGTCAACAATAGCCTGATTTTAGCTTTCCAGCGATTCAACAAGAAAACATATTTTAGTAATGGTAATAAATAATTTAATAAAATAGGCCTACGGCAAATTATTGGGTGGGCTTCAGCACCACGGGCCCATATAAGTTGGCGCCTCTGGCTGCAAATCTAAAACTTTCAAAAAGGTGCATGGTTGCCTTATAGATTTTTTAAAATATCGGTTTACTAAAACAACTCATGCTCCATTTTACTTGCCATAACCTGTAGAATTATAGGATATTCTTGCATTCTTGCATGAAGTTGTAGAACCCATTTAGTTTTATATACTGGGAGATTCACGGATCATGTTTCGCCTCATTGTGTAAACATGTAAGTGGTTAAAGTTTCTCTATTCGGAGATACTTGGCACGTTGTCATGCCCACAATACTGGAAGGCTATGATCATTCTTAATGTAGTCATGTGAGATTCGAAAATCAGTATTTTTATTTGAAGCAAAGTTATTTACACTTTTCATAGTTTATGGATCTGTTTTAGGTCTTCAGTACCTATGTGACTTGAAAAGCGTTTACATTTTGTGATCACAGGATGTTTTACTCCCCATTAATTGTTCCTGTTAACACTATACGAAATTACTTTGAACGGTGTGTAATTGCACTGCCACTATATGGAATGGTAAAAGATTGCAGAGTTATACAGCGTTAATAATCTGTGAGACAAGACTATGAATCTTAATAGCTACATTATATAGAACGTTCTATCTATGAAATTGCTGTCATATGATTATCACAAGTTCCCTTCATCTGCTTCACCCCATGGTCTCATGAATATGCATAGCTCTATAAACGTAAACACAATCACTGTTGTTTACATTTTCTTGATTATTTATTTGATAATTTATTATGTTTGTGAAAATTTCTTAACAAAATATACACCGAGGATGACACCTACATTTAATTTTCAAATTCACTTCCTCAATGAAGATGAGGTTTTTATTACCACTACAAAAACTACAACTACAATTACGGGAATTAGTTTGCAGGCCCAGAGGATTTACCACTTACTTACGTAATGTAGTTGCATTTAATTATATTACGTTGTGGGCCTTGTGTGACCTCCTCATGAACATTAAATGAAAGCGACAAAGGGAAGTCCCACAAAGAGGAAATTCTAATTTTTGGAAAAGCCTCAACTACTCTTGAGAAACAGAAACACACAAATAGTAACTAGAAATATCACGTTAATTTCAAACGGGCCTAGAGGGGATGGAAAGGGAAGAGAAAGGAGAACTCGCAACGCAGAGGTTTTCAGTTAGAATGAACTATTTTACGTTAATCATACGTGGGATAGTCAAATGAAAACCGCATTTAATTTTTTACACTATTTTATTGCAGGAAGAATGCTTGCTTGTACATTATTTTGTCACATAGTCCCCTCCCAGTTCAATGCACTTGCGCCACCGGATAGGAAGTGCTTTGGTATCGCGTGAGAAAAATTATTTTGGTTGACGCTGTAGCCACTCGTGCACCGCCTATTGGACGTCTTCTTCAGACTTGAACTTCTACTCTCCAAGGTGCTCCTTTAATGGACCAAAGATGTGGAAATTTGATGGTGACAAATCTGGCGAGTATGGCGAATGTGGTTGAAGCGAATCTCATCGATGGTTTTCATGGCTACAGGAGCAGAATGAGGACGGGCGTTATCATGTTGAAGCAAAACACCTGCACTCAGCAATCCCCTTCGCTTTGGCATCATCAGATTTCCACATCTTTGGTCCATTAAAGGAGAACCTTAGTGGCATAAGCTGAAGTCTGATGAAGACCGTCCAATCGGCAGTGCACGAGTGGCTACAGTGTTAGGTACTTTCTGAGGATCTGCCCGCTGCCGTGAAGACTGGCGACGACTTTCTCTTATTTTTAAGGGGAATTTACGTTGTGGCAATTTAGTTTCTCTTGAATTCAGCTCTCACGATTTTGTTTAAATTTTGTACATGTTGTACTTATACTAAGAGCTAAAACTTATATTTGAAGCATTTTTTCGAATGTCAGAAATTACATTTAAGGGCTTACATGCTGCCAAAATACCTTTTTGTTCAAGTTTTCACGGGCACGAAAGTAATCGAAAGTTGCTTTGATCCAGTTTGTTTGTTTTTTGACCTCATCTTCGGTGCACTGATCAGGAGTAAAACCAAACTGTTTCGTGCTTAGTAACTTGTACAAATAATAATATCACCCTGCCAATCATTAACTTCTCTAAAATTTTCCCCATAACAGGTAAAAAACTAGTTGACCGGACGGAGTGTGCTGAAAATTGTTTGGATACAGCGTTTGGTTTTGGAATCACTTTCACTACGTGTTTTTTCCATAGTCTTGGAAATGTTCCAAGTTATAAATTGTATGAATGAATTTCGGCGATGCCGAATGTAAGGATTTAACCATATTGGCAGAGATAGCATCAATGCCAGGGGCTTTCCTGTCGTTTTGCAATTTAATAGCTCTGTCGGTTTCTTATGCGGTAAACGGTATATCATTAGCTGTATCTTGAGGTAGAAGGGATTGTTGGCGTATGTGATTTTGTTTGACATCATCTGCTAAGTCGCTGGGAAAGAAAGTGTCACAAAGCACCGATGCTGTTTCTAGTGAAGTTATCGTATAGCCGGAAAATAGTTGAATTGTGATCAAGATGATGTCACTGGAATTATCTGCAATAATAAATTGTACGTTCAAAATACATCATATCTATCTTCTATATAAATAAAAATCAATTGCTACATGTATGTCGCAGCATCACTTGAGAACGGCTCGACCGATTTGGCTGATTTTTATTTTTATTTTTTATTCATTCATTTATTTCTTTATTTATTTTTTCGTGATTGTCAGGATAAGGTTTGTATGAAAGAAAACTTTTGGAAAATCCACGGAAGAAGTCGGACATGTGAAAGAGGCACAGTTTGAGAGTTCTGCTGCCACATGTTTACATAACAACAAAAAATATACATTTTTTGAGCAATTTGCACAAAATTTTGCAAACATACCCAGTTGAGCTCGGGAAGTAACACAGTCAAAATTAAAATTCAAACAAGCCACTCCTTCCCTTGAAAATTTATATAATTTCTGAAAATATTATACTGAATAAATGAAATGTAATTCAGTTATCATGACAACAGTGTATTGTTTACATTGTTCACATAGGGCTTTGGGAACTATATAATACTGGGTTTTAACAAATTCTGATGCTATCGATGTAATACATTTGTGAAAATAATTTTTGAAGAATGAAATCCACGAAAATAAAGCACAATGTGAAGGAGTTACATAACTTTCTCTACCCTCGACTTGAAAATATTTTCTCACTTCACATTTTAATGTAGAATAAGCGGTCATATTGCAGGGACAGCTTAAGTGTGTGCCAGTGAGTATGCTATATCAGAAGTCTGTAACAAATCCTATCTACTGATACGTCACCGATAGCTGTAGGCTTTGTATAAGGATAATTATCATAGGCTCTACACATCTAAAAGAAGACAAAATAGGATGGAACTTTTCAGTCCTATGCCCGCAGTATACTTTTATGTCCCAGGTTTTGGGGGAGGAAAGTATGAAAGTGATATTGAATTTGTTTTTAAATCTCAGCTCCGAAACGATTGTATTGTAACATGAGAGTGAGAAATAAACTTTTTCATAAAGACAATACAATCTTATGTAATCGGAATTTATGTTTCTTCTTGTTTCAACCTCTCCCAGGCATGCTGTGTAGAAGCAACGGAATGCAACATTCGACATTCTCAATGAGCCATAAAAATGTATGTCTAGCGTTTTCTGAGGGAATGGTTTGAGTGTGATAAGTCGTTCTTCCTCATTTCAAGTTCTATGTACATATTATACAAGGCCCTAGAGTTTCAAATCGAAAGTCCTTCATAAGTTAATTTCAAATTACAAAATAAAAACCCGGGCGACGCCGGGCCTTTTAAGCTAGTTATGTTATAAAGATAGTTTAAATAGTTTATTTCAAAACAACATTGAAATATTATAAACCGTTATGAGTAGGAAAGTCAGCTATTTTTTTGAATAATCTATAATGTTTATATAATTAACAGAAAAAAGTTCAAAACGATAAATCCGTATCTGTATCTGGTACCCTATGATCCCCAGGTGGGGCGAAGGGGCCTTCAAGTGGAGGTTTCATTACCTACACTAATTTTGATATGCTTATTTTCCGAGAGAGGGTAGAGGGACAGGTGGTAAGCCCATCGCCTCGCAACCCCCCTCTGGAAACTAAGTATTTCTTGGACGTGAAAGCGCCGAGAAATTTTTTCCAGAGGCTCTAATTTAGGCTTGGAGTTCTTTTACGTGCCGTAAATCTACGACACGGGACCCCCAGCTTAAAGTCCCTCCCGGAGGACTCCGTGCCCAGGATTTTTACGTCCTAAAAAATCCATCGACCGCGGCCGGGTTTGATCCCGTGCCCTGCGGATCTAGAGGCGGGCACGCTACCTATAGACCACACCGGCCGACAAAACGATAAATAATTATTATTAATGAAATAAAACAAGCTTCATTCAGACGGAACTAAAGAAATTAAAGAAATAATTCGGAGAAGTAAATTAAGTCCTTTGTAAAGTCATTTGTGAAGGATAAGTGTTACTTATTTTAATTTACAATAATTTACTATTTATTAAGTTTTTTTAATATTATTTCACTGTGTACGACAATAATTAATCACAAGCATGGTATCCTTTATAATCTAACGCAGTGCCGATCCAAATCCCAAAGGTCCCAAGCCAATCCAGAGATATTAAATGTTACCAAAACATCGGTCACCACAAAGTTGGTGATCAGAAGCGGGTTTGTTGCGGATGAACATTTTTGAAAAGTGTTTAAGAGGTAGGATACAAAACGTGTGAAGTAAATTTGTAAAAGTTATAGTAATATAAAAATTTAAGGTATTTTTCAACATATTCGAAATTAAATAAGGTAGGAAAGAGCAGCTTCGTACACATATTAAGGAGTTTCATGCGGTGCTAGCAGGACGTTTGAAAAATATAAATTAAGTGTAAAAGAAATTTAAAGAGATTAAATGAAATTGCATTCGATTAGTATTTATTAATTACTAGAAAACTGAAGTTTTGAACAAGTAAAATATGGGAATTTTTAGTAAGGTAGGCACAGATAATTATTGGACAAAAGCTTTTATTTTGATCGATGTTGATAATATTTTTATATTTACAATTTAAAACTTTTTTCAGTGGATCAGAAATAATTACTAATTATAATTATAATTGTAGTTTGGAAATAATTGGAAATTTGCGTTTACATATGGTTCAGTACAGAAATAAAAAAAAATATATATCATTATGCGAAAGTTTAGAAAATATAATCGGCGAAAGACAAATACAAGGTGCACTCGATATTCACATTTTGTTTCTCAGCGAAGCATGGTGACAAACTATCCTTGTATATTGTCCCAGACACTCCTGACCGAACCAGATATTAAAACTGCGAGAGTGCCCCTTGTACCAAATATTAAAAATTCGAGAGTGCCTCTAATACAAAATATTAAAAATGGGAGAGTAAGTGCCTTGTACCCACAGGTTTGCCTTGTGCCCAAGGTTTGTAGGGCCTGTTTATCCTCGAAGAATTCGCTATATCGTGGTATAAAAGAATGTGCTTCACTGAGGGTGGGTTAGGGCGGGATATGTCTCATATGACGATGCACCTTATATTTGGTTTTTTAAAAAATAATCAATGAATTAGCCCACGTAAGTATTTTTCTCAGTTGTTTGTGAAATGAAAACTGAATCAATTACAACATCAAAGGACAGTTCCTATGTTGGCTCATGGAATTATGGTGTTTCAGTCAGCTGTCGTACATTAAAACCTGAATGCCGAAAGTTCAGGCGAATTATTGCTGTTATGACAATTACATTATTCGAATTGCTGTAATGAAGATAATATCATTTAAAATTTATTAGAATTTAAATTTACGAAAATAAAAGTAGTAGGCCTGCGCTCTGAAATAATAAGTATATCTTTGATAATTCGTTGTCAAATTTTTGGAAAAAGGAGATAGAAAAAGATGTTATTTATTGACTAAACGCATAGGCTATTATGTTAAAGCCATTCTTGATTTTTTTACAACTCGAGAATTCAAGTTACACTTCAGTTATTTCAGAATTTATTTTAATACTGAAATTATTTTAAATCAATTAGTGTTAAAATAATGTTATTAAATTCGGGCATATTTAAAAAAAATGTGTACATATTATTACAACGGTTGTAAATTTTTAATAGGAAAATTAGGTAGCGCGGTAAATTTAATACTGGTAGTCAATCTGTGTATAGTTATCAGTTTGCGTCGGTTTATATCCAAGTATAGTACAGTACAGTGTTTTTCATTATCCTATACTATAAGTTTAAATATACTTATAAACTACATTTCTTAAAGTTTAACATTTAAAAATGTATCACTTACATACAACTATTCAATACATCTATAATAATATGAATATTATATTATTTTAAACATGCTTCATTTAACTTATGTTTCATTAGCATTATATTATACACTTTAATATAATTTCTAACTCTTTTTTACAGTACATTGTAATTGAATTATACAAATTGAATGATATATTTAAGAATACAATAAATGCACACTTACAAAGAATAAAGACCACTTATATTATAAAAACAGTTTGATAAAAGAAAGGATTTGAGAATTTCCTTAAATTTGAGGCGGTTCCTCCTTCCTCAGTTGTTGGGCGCCTTGCATAAACCGGATGGTTTATGCTAAAGTTTTATTTGTGTGAAGAAGTTGGAGTCCGCTCCGGCTAGGCCTATCGGGTCCGAACAGTTGACTAATTCTCAGGGGCTGAGAGTGAAGATAACTTAGATATTACTTATTATTAAAATAATATCGGCAGAATCAGTTGTAGGAGCTATTTATTACAAATACTTGAAATGTCTGAAGTAATGTTCAAAATACAGAGATTTGTACAATATTTCTTATTGACGGATAAAATCAGATAGATCCGCTAAATGGTTATAATGGCTCGCTGGATATAATATGGAAATCAATTTCTAGATGATTAAACTTGAGTAAAATAATTGGTATCTAAACCAAAAATTGTATAAATGGATTTAAATACTTTGGCTGTTAAGAAAAATATTTAAGTCAATAAAATTCTGCTCAAGAATTTTAATAAGTATGAGAAATTATCGTTGCTGAAAAATTTATAAGTGTAATTAATTGACGTCGCTGAAAATTTCTAAGTCAATAAATTGATGTCGCGGAAATTTTCTAAGTGTAATAAATTCTGCCCAGCCTAAGAGGTGAGGTGATGAGTAGTTGAGACGATGCCGGCTCTGCACCGCTGCACTAAGTAGGTGTCTGCACAACTCGGTGCTACGACACTATCTCCTAGGTGTGTGCACAACTCGGTGCCTCGACACTCTGTAGCTTGCAATATTCTTCATAAAATAAATCTAGCTTCGGAGAGAAGTTATGATCATCCCCACCACTAATTATCATTGGCTGATTGTCGGTCACCTGACCTTATTTAACTAGCTTTAAGTTCGCGATTTGCTTTCCAAACCGCGAAATATATTAACTATCAAAATCCTTTACTTTACTGGATTTACCCAGAATGATAGTCCTTTGTTACATTCTACAGATAAGATCTAGTTCTGATTGTCTGCTGGCCATTATAACCGTAAAGCTGTTAGAAGTGAACCTTAAGAACAAAAGGCTAGAATAGAATAGTGTACCAGTTTTGTATAGACACGGACACAAGAGTCTCTACCTGCCTGCTTGTACATTGGTTCATGATACCTGTAGCTTGGAATTCCCAACTCACTACAATTTCATACTTTCACTGCTTGCTTTCCTTTAAGTGCTATAAATTAACTTTCTTTAAAAAAAATATTTATAAAATGAATACCTTTACTGTGACTTTTATGCTAAGACGAATCTTTTTGATACCAAACACCAGATATAAATTCTCAGTCCTTAGTATTATATGTAAAAGAAATCAACTGAAATGATATTAATTACCAATTCCGGGGTGCGCGGGCAAAGAGAGTTAAGTCCACTTTCTTGTTACTGAGAATTAGAGTGACTTAATGCACTATACCAGCCCAACAAAGCTTTAGAGATGGTAAACCCATGAGGCACACATCCATAACTACCGTACAATTTTGATTATGACTTACTGGACTTAACACAAGTGTAGAGGACATTTTTATCTATAACTCTATGGACATATCTCAATTTTTTAAGATGGTGGACTTAACTCTCTTTGCCCGCGCACCCCGGAATTATGCTAACTATACTCCTGAATATGATGCTGGGCTGCCTGGACCGCCTTAAATGAAATTTCAGTTTTTTGTGATGTGATATAAGAAGTGAGTGAATTAAATACCATAAAACATAAGTAGTATGGAGGAGATTCGAAAAGATGGGTAGAGTGTTTCGTGAATGTACAGTAACTTATGAGAGATATGACAGGATAAAGAAATAGGTATCAGTTTCCCTATTTGAGAACAATACTGACACGGATGTCGTAAGGAGAGAGTAACGCAATCGTACTCATAAAAAATTCGTTATTACGAGCCATCGCGTTGGGAAAGGGTTTATACCGTAGAGTTCGGAGCAATTACCCGAGAATACTCGCTCGCATCCCCGAGTGTGTCTGGAATACAGCGATATGAATATAGTAGGACGCGAATAAGTGGGCTACTAATGAGATGAAACCCCAGGGCAACGAGACGTGTAAAACCTCTGTGTCATGCTGGCGTGTAAGTTATGAAGGGTTATCCAGTGTACTGAGGAGATACACTGAGGACGCCGCAATCATAGTGGAGTATCAGCTTTATTACACTTGCAACGTATGTAATAGGAATAAGAAAACAACAGGAGATTGAAGATGTCTAAACATACCAGATTCGAGACAACCTAATTATGAGACGTATCTCAGGAGAAAGCTCAGACTCTTTGGATTAAACCGAGCACTACTATATGGGCAATAGTCAAAGTGCCCGGGTTGTTGTGGGAAACTCTCGCAGCAGCCGATCCGAGTGGGGTTTTTCGGGGGTTTTCCTCACTCATTAGGTGAATGCCGGATCGGAGAGACGACCCCCGACAGACATATGACATAACAGAAGAGTTACACAGTTCTATTAGTGCTGAATTAAACAGCTGGCTCAAAACACATTACCCACAAGCGTAAAGTACACAACAGCGAAAAGTAGAGCAATAGAACACAAGCGCCGAAAAGTTGTTGGGACCGGAGTATGGCCTATGGTCGAGGGCTCCGGGGGCGGTGGAGGGCCAAAATTAAAAAAAATTCCACTATGATACTTTTCTCCTATGGACGTCACAATCAAGGGTGGGGAAAAACAATAATGGCATTTTTGTATGATTGTGAGTTTAATGTAACGGAATAAATTGAATATCCGCGAAACAGGAGAATGGTATAGCTTCTATTGAGAATGCGAACAGTTCTTGTGAGAGGAGTGTCAACACGAATGAATGAATTTTTTTTTTTTTTTTAAATCGAAAGCCAGTTCTCACAGCGACACTCTTTTTTTATATCTGGTGCATATTTAAGTGTTTTTCTGTGTAAAAAAGTGACGAAAAAATCAAGACAGGAAAATGTTATATTACGTTATATTTTGTTGTATATTCTTAGGGCACTGTTTTTAAAGATAGGTTACAGTGTTAAATGATTCAGCGACCATATGGTAGAATGCTATTCCGGGCCACGAGGAGCTGCTAGGCGTTACTTATAGGGTAAGGTGGTACATTTTCCAACATGGTACAATTCTGAACGGAGTAATATTTTGGTCCATTTTCGGGTTTCAAATGTTGGTCAGCCTGTTTTCAATTACATGGCGTTGATACTGATTGTTTTTTGTATCTGTTTCCGCGATAGTGATGTTTTAAGATTCTGGTTATGCAGTAAAAATAGTATTTTCCGTTCGAAGGTAAATACAGTATGCTTGAAAAACGGCACGTTATAAGATTACTTATAATTCCACGTTGTGTTACTGCAATACACTGTTGAGGAGCGATTGTTAACTAATACCAACGATTTGCGTGGTCTTTGATACGCATGCCATTGGCACAACACGGGTCATTTGTGAGCGGAATTTGTAACTGTGTAATATTTTATAAAACGTTGCGTGAGGTACAAATACGAACACTTTTTAGGTACAATTCTGAACATAATCAGTACAATTTCGAACATCACTCGCTTTGATAGAAATGGTTGGTTATGAATTGCGTAAGACAGCTGGTGGCAAGCAATGCATTTTAAAACATCCAGGGTTTATTATTTCTGCAATTCAAGTGTAAAAAGATATCTTATATCTGTCAACACCAGTATTATTTCAATGCAGCATATACTTCCTCTGCACTGTTATGATTACAGCTCAACAATATGCAGTACACATTAGTCTTCAGTAATCGTTTAGATAAGCTTTTGACCTAAGTGTAAAGTTGTGTTGAATATTTGTTTTATTGGTGCAAATGTTATACGTTCATCTTCCATTGGACCCTACTTATGTACGGTAAGAATGTGCTAAGGCCTTTCAACAAAATTATTTTGAGTTCATTATTTTTTCTGTTTTAAAATATTATAATACCGATAAAATAATAACAACATAATAGCAATAACAATATAACAGTAAACAAAATAATATCAGCAATAATAAGAACAAAATAATCATTATTATGCTTACACTATTGTCTTAGTTTTTTTATTTTATTGGGTTTTATAAACATTATTTGACTTATGTTATTTGAAAAAATTCTCATTTTTGAAAGGTAGGCCTGATTTATAATAAAAAATTAATAATGTATTTTTCAAAGTGTAAATGTGATTTCATAGAAACTAATTGTTAGTTTAAACAATAGCCTACGTTTGAGTTGTAATGAATAGCTATAAAAGAGAAAAAAGTACGTTAGTAAAATCTGACATACGAGTCATGGTATGATAGTCATATATGCGAATGATGCCGGGTTAAACTATTAGTGGAGTTATTTTTTATTTTCTATTTAATATTTAGATGCCCCGAAAGAAAATGGAGGCCCAGCTCCAACAAAAGAAGACGTGTGTGGTTTTTGTTTCTTGAACTACAACAGTGCTCAGTCCATGAAGAAAGGCGACTGGATACGATGCCAGTCATGTAAAACGTGGTATCATGAATTGTGCATAGGAACCGAAGGGGGGAAAAAACAGTTTGCTTGTGGAAAATGCCACTGATCGAAATTGTACTTATTGGTGTTCAGAATTGTACCTATGCGGTACATTTTCGAACGATTTTTTGAAAATGAAACATTGATTGCTATGGCCCATTTAACAGCTGTGTGTCTTTCATATTTTTGTGAAGGGTCAACTAGGTTACCAACTTTGTCATTACAATACAAATAGTTTTTTCTTCTGTTTATTTTGTTCATAAAATAAGAAAATACGTTTAGTGTTCGAAATTGTACCACCTTACCCCGTAATCTTATGATTCCACTGCACGAATTAATTACAGTAATGGAGATAATAGCTAAATTTATTTTAGAAACAGCTGATTAAAATCTCTAATGGCAGATGGAGAAGACTATATTTTGAAAATATTAAGATTTAATTAATTTTAACTAATTGAATTTTCCAAAACCCGAAAGATTTACAGAGAACGCCCATCAACTGAAAGCATGGACCACGTCACAGACAGATGCGGCGGGAATTCAAATGCAAGCGAAACGTGCTGAGCTGAAAACATTGACTGTCATCACTTACCCCTAATCAGAGTCGTGCAGTGTAGCTATTCCATCCAGTTCTTCAGAATCACTACCGTCAGCACTCTCACTGTCACTATTTACCCCACCCAAATTTATTATTATATTATCAATTTCACTGTCAAAAAGAACTTCTTTTTCTATATATTCCCTTTCAATTTTCTTCACATGTTCACACAAAGGAATCCAGTCTTCTTTCGTCATGGAATTAAACTTCTCTTCACAAAGGTTTCTTACCGAAGTTGTATTGCACATAACATTCCTGGAAGCAACCCACCCTTTAACAATGGACCAAATGTTTTCAATAGGATTCAGCTCCGGGTGGTAGGGTGGCAGGCGGAGAGAAACATGACCGGCATTTCGTAGAATTTTGTCTACTGAATATTCTACATTTCTTGGTTTCATTCTCTTAATTAATTCATACAAAGTAGGTTTTAACATATCTTCTGAGAATGGAATCCCATCTTTTATGAGCCAATTTTTCATATCTTGTTTTGTGGAATTTGATGTTGGCGCTTTATTTACTTTCACATTGTGATAGGGAGCATTATCAAGTACCACAACTGAGTTAGGCTTTAAATTAGGAATCAGTTTTTCTTTTACCCACTTCTCATAATTGGCCTGGTTCATTTGATGGTGGTAATCACCGGTAACTTGGTGCGATTTCCACATGAGAAGTGCGTTTGGGACAAATCCATTTTCTCCGCCTGCATGAATAATTATTAAGCGTTGCCCCTTCGACACAGGTTTAAGGAGACCATGTGCGGATTCATCACTCCACGACTTCCCTGATACGTGTGATGACAAAATATACGACTCATCAACGTATATTATGTCTCTGTTTTCCTCTCTATATTGTCTTATTTGCCTTAAATATGCAATTCTTTTCTCACGAATGTCGCTTCGTTCTACCAATATAACCCTGTTAGATTTTGTACCTTTCCACCGGAATCCTAGCTTCTTTAATAGGCGCCTGACACTAGTGTTTCCACCTTGAAAATTAATTGCTTCCTTCAACTTCTGTTTTATTAGTTCCACCGTTGGTACACGTTTCTCCGTCAAATAAAAATTGTAAACAATCCTTCTAACAACACTTTGATCAAAGTCATCAATGTCTATAACCTTCTTGCATTCTCTTTTCTTATCCGGGGTTTGAAATGAGGTACCTTCGCCGGATTCCAATCGTAAGCCTTCCCTTTTAATTTTCTGAATAGCGCTTCTAGATACACCTGTAGCCCTTTCAGTTCTCAACTGAGCTTTCTCTAAACTATCACTTAATTCACCTACAGAGGCTTCTTCTTCCATAAACTTTAATACATTATGTATGATCTCCCTGGACTGACTACTCAGTTTCTTACCTTTTAATTTTGACAGGATAGGAGGCATATTACACGCACAAACAAAATAAACTTAAACACACTATTTCACTGCTCACGGTAGTATCCACATTGGTTCACATGCACGACTATAGTCGATCTGATTATTTCAAGTCCTGCTTAGAAACTTAGACTATGGACGATTTGTCCCGCTCGCTAGTACAATGTTCACTCTGGTGACAGGAATGCAGCTTTTGTTCCCATTTTGTAAAAGGAAGGGTTTTAGGATGGTTTTGTTTATTATTCCATTGAAGTAGAAAAAAGTTTTTTGTTCTCCTTGACTTCAAGAAACACATAGGCTATATTTCTTGTCTGAACGTCAGGTTTTGAAAAATGGTGAATGGAGTTGGGCGTGTATTTTGTAGTGGTGTGAAATCGTGGCAAGTTCGGAGAGATAAAAATTTGACAATTGAAGAATCTCTCGAAATTATACGTGATGACTAGCTTAAAAGGCCCCGCGTCGCTCGGGTTTTGTATTTTGACTTCAAAATTAACTTATGAAGGACTTTGGATTTTCAAACTCTAGGTCCTTAAATACGCATCTAGAATTTGAAATGAAGAACGACTTAGGCCTATCACACTCATACTATAGTAGAAAGAAACTGGTACATCAACCATGAAAGGCCACATTTTTTTGGTCACCTGACCATATGGTGGCGCGGCGCATGTGTCATGTGTCAGTGACCTGAACTGGTTTGTTCAAGGTTTTCACATTGTTTGGTTGGAGTACGAGTTGGGATATCATTTAAGTTAATTTATATGAGCAGGTGTGCATGTTGACAATGATGGATGGAGTAATTGTTGCGATGTATGTTAATTTGGGCGTTGCCCGTTATGTCCGTATTAGGATGCTTATAAGGACAAGTTGGGATATCATTTAAGTTAATATATATGTGCAGGTGTTCATGTTGTCATTGATGAATCGAGCTATTGTTTTGGGCGTTGTCCGTATGTGACCTAAGCGGAAAATTTATGATAGGCGTTGGCCGATGTATGTTAATTTGGGCGTTGCCCGTTATGTCCGTATTAGGATGCTTATAAGGACAAGTTGGGATATCATTTAAGTTAATTATATGTGCAGGTGTTCATGTCGGCACTGATGAATGGATCCATTGTATGAAGTAGTTAGCAAGCGGCCACGTATGTTAATTTTGGAAGGACAAGTTGGCATTGACCTAAGTGGACTTGTTCAAGGTTTCTGCATTGTGTGGTATAAGAAGAGACGTGCGCGCGCATGCACGAGCCGCGGTTGTTCCAATTGGTTGAATCCTATTCACGAGTTGCTATTGGTTTTCCCGATCCTTGGTGGGATTTGTACTTTTATTATTGGTCAAAATATTTCAAGTGGGGGATATGTGCAAATACGACCTAACAGTCAGGAGCGCTATATATACGGTAATGGAGAAATACAAAAATATCATTGGTAATACTACTCTTCAGTTCAGATGGACTTAAGGATAATACCAAGAAGCGCTAGCGACGAGCCATCGTCGCCGTATTCGCCGACACTAATGTAAGTAATAATATTGTATATTAATGTATACATCCAAGCTAAATTATATAATAATTTCTCCACCATTTTAATTCCATTTCAACAGTTTATTATATTTTATTATATTTTATATTTATTAAGTATTAAAACATTTCAGATGATTCGATTTTAATACCATTTTTAGCAGTATAAAATTCTATAGGAATAAAAAGTTTCCTGAATAATGTCTCCACCATTTTAATTCCATTTTAACAGTCAGAACAATGTTTATCATACATTAAAAAATTATATTTAAATAGTAGAAATTACTCTAATTATAAAGTCTAGAACCAACACATATCAGTCGACTTACACATACATTTTTTTTAATTGAAATTCATATTTAACGAGTGTTATCTCAATTTATTATAGGGTATTATCACCACCGGCACCACCGCCGCAGAGGGCCCAGTCACCCCTTCCTGAGGTACTAGAAGGGGAACATGCGCAGCCGCCGGAGTTATTCCCCGAGGCAAGGTCACCGGCGCCGGCATCGCCCGAGCCTCAATACCTCAACGAGGTACAACCACCGCCCGAACTCCGCCCACCGCCGCCGCCATCACCACCTGAGGCTCGGGCGGCATACGAACATTTGCTAAATCTTAATCCAATGGAGGTGGAATACCCTTGCGGCCATCTCATGGGGCAACATGGCGCCGAGCACCACCTCGTTGAGTGTAATGGCCGTCGCCATACCACCAGGTGTGACGGCCCACTGCGGGGGAGGGCCGATATTTGGACGCGGGGATGCAACGAGACATGTATGGAGTTCATACAAATATGTTTCACAGTAAGTAAAATATGCATATGTGATATTAACTCTATGTCCTATTATGTGTAAATAGTAGTTCTAAATTCCTCATCAATCTGTGTTTCAGATCGGGAGAGACATATTACGATCCTTTGATGGAGCTCCCCGCTGAATACATCTGATGCAAAAAAAGTTATATAATATGTACATATTAATAAATAAAAAAAAAGTTACTTATATTGCCTTCTCATTTACGAGTCCATGTCAATATCCTTAACATATGAATAGGCTCATTGTAAGAAGTATTGGGAAATAGGAGTTCTAGAAAAATATAAACCTTTCCATTTATATCCTGAAATAAGACACAATTTTTTTATTAAATAATGTATTTTATTGAAGCACATTCATTGTAACATTGCCATTCAATCAACTATGTCTTTTATATCTATCCAAGAATTTTGGTCGCTTGGAAAACCTAACCATTGTACATATACTTTATTCCCCTTTTTTTTCAAAATTTTTTCCACTAAATAAGTAGAAGGATATTTAGTTTTTTGTAGTTCTTCATTATAAAAAGCACCAGTAATTGCATTCCCTTGAAAATCCTTCAACAGATAAGTCACAGGTCGTGTTAGCTGCACCTTAGCAATCTTAAAGAGTTCAGTAGTCCATGATGGTAGGTAGCCTTTAGCAAAGAGTGCTTTATGTTTCGAAATACGTACAGAGTCACCAACTTTGAATTTAGGTTTACGTTTCATCGTATTCTTATAGCTGAATATTGTAGAAAGTAAATTGTTATTAGTAACATTAATAGGTTTCATTTTAATTGTAGAATGTTCTGTTCGGTTGTATTGATGTACAAAATGCTGCAATATATCAATCCATTTATAGGACCCCTGTGCAGAAAAATAAGTGAATAATTTACTTTTTAAAGTTCTTATAAAACGTTCTGCTATGCAAGCCTTCATCGTGCTATGTACGGAGTAGTGGTTTATTCCGTTCTTTTTCATTAGTGCTTGGAAGTCCTTGTTATAAAATTCTTTTCCTTTATCAGTTTGCAAATTTCTTGGCATCGTAGGAAGTTCTTGTAGAATACTCTTCATCTGACTCGTAACCTGTTGTGCCGACTTGTCCTTCAAAGGCCTTGCCCATGCATATTTTGAATATACATCGATTACCACCAAAACGTATTTGAATCCTCTATTCTGCTTAGCATACGATGTCATGTCCATTAAATCACTTTGAAATAAGTCATATAAACCTTTCGTAATAACATGTCTTCTATCAAATGTTCTTCTTGCAGACCTATGGAGTTCACCTGCAATTGCATGCTTGCTCATATTGATATATATCCTTTTAATTTTAATTCCCCCAGTATCTCTTTTATCTCGTTATCATGAGCGGTATTACCTGCTTGAGACGAAGCTATCAACAGTTTAAGTCTATCTACCAATAAGTTAGGATTGCTCCAGTACTTATAGTCGATCTTATGATTAATATGCACATCCTTCCATGGAGATATGAGACCGCCTTTTTTCGTCTTTGTCTTTTCTTCCTTATACATTGGAGCGATAATAGTTTTAAATTTGCGATGAAATGACACCATAACAGGTCCATCTTTCGCATGTCCTACTCTATGCACGTTCGAATCATCTAAAATAGCTTTATAGTTCCGCAAGTCATCATCAGTATAATGTTCGGGTTTTACTCTAAATATTAATTCAAGTAGCCCATGTGTTACATTGTATGTTTTATCATTTGCTAGTAGAATGTCCCCAGTTGGATTAAATACTAATTCCACGTTTCCAAGCTTGAATAAACCGTCTTCATATGTCGGTCCAAATACTCTATCAACTCCTTTCATATCATGCGATGGGCTTATATACGGATTCAAGTAATCGTCGACTAGCGCCTCACTTCTCACTTCATCCGCAGGTCTATTTTTTTCAGGTGTATATGTAGAGGTGGACAGTCCAGTTTTTTTTTCAGGCGTGTGTGCAGGCGTGACCAGCCCAGCATATGGTTCTTCTTCCCCATCATCCTGTTTCGTATTATCTGTGTCAGTATCCTGTGTGATAGATTCATTAGGCGGACCTCCTTTCTGTAAATTGATCAGCTCCTTCAGCGGAAGTATGACGGGCTGTAAGGACTTCGTGCTCATATTGAAATCATCCTGCTCCTGTGTCTGTAATGCAAGAAGCTTTTGTTTTATACTTTTGCTATGACGGATGATGTCGCGCAGGACTTTTTTTTTATGTTCGTTGAGCAACATCTCTATGAAGAGTAAATAATGCCGTCAAATATTACGATATATATTTGTTCGGATAATCGTATTTTCCAAGTTTTGTACGACTTATAATTGTTAGGAAGATCGGATGTATTTCTTTATGACGTTTGTCAGCTACGTGAAAAGATAGTTGATCCGTTGTAGTAAGCGAAATTGGAGAGTCATCTAAAATTAGGTCCTTACCGTTCAAGTGTATGTATACAATCTCAGAAGGAATGGTTGGGTGGGATATATATATATCCAACAGTTCGCAATTTATTGGGAAACTGAAATAATCATCTCCAGTGCTCAGGGTATAAGCACTCGTATCATTGTTCTGATGTTGGATGGACTGGATGTAGTTAAAGTTCACTTGATACATAGTATCAAACTTATTCATAATTACTTCCAGCTTTTGAGTTAGAATTTGCGTTTGTTGAACAAGACTTGAAATTTGTCCTTCTAGGGTCGTAAGAATATCACTAGTAACAAACGTATGACTTTGATTCTGAAGCTGTGCTAAAAGATATTGTTTTGTTACCACATCGTCTTGTAATTGTGGCGGTGCTACTTGTGTTAGTCGCACGTTGTTAAAAACTATGTTATTTTGATCATCCTTACTCAAGATATTATTATTACCATTGATATCGATATTCAGTTTCGATAATAGATTTTTCTGAACTTCCTCCAATTCTTTTAGCACATAACCTTTCGTCACAACGTCATATGCTTCCTCGGGATCAGCAACTCCAGTTATTCGCACGTTGTCAAATACAACATTTCCATGGATGTCCATGTGGAAGGATTCAGTAGGATACATATTTCTCCGTCTCGTAATAAACGGACGTGGATATAGCGATCTGTCTCTACAGATAAACTGTTGCCCCTCTCGTATGTAACTCATATCGTGCGTGTATATGTGTACGTGTGTATCATTCAAACTTCCTTGTAGTTATGATTCGATGTCTTCAGAGTCAATGTTTATATTGTTTTCTATAGCTAAACAGTATTTACCTTTATTTTTTTCCTTTGTTCTATTGATGGTAATGAATCCGTGTTTACTAGCAGACCAACACTTTCTACATATTTCTTGGAAACGTGGAAATGACATATCACAGTTAACATAGTCATCATAGGCATGTTTTAGATTCATAAGGTCCATTTGAAAGAGAATGATAAAGTTACAATTATCTCTTATCAATTGTTTAGGTATCTTGGAATATGTCTGCATTAAGTAGAACACATCAATATGCTTATGCCTTCCCATACTAAAGTATTGCTGCATCATTTTTTGAGGATCGCAAGCAACATCGTCAAAGATGAATAGCGAATGAGACTTCGCTTCCGCAGGCGGTGGAACTGTATTATCGTTTGTGTGAAATTTGTAGTATCCAATGGCCGGCGTACGTGTTAAAACATCATCCAAATTCTTGTATGCGTTTTGATACAGCGTGGGTGAATATATATATATATTCTTGAATTTCAACCCATTTGGATGATAAATTAGGTTCAGTGACAAGTTCGTCTTCCCACATCCACTCGGGCCTGCAATGATACATCTTATTGTGTTTGGAAACAGCACGGAATGCTTAACTTCATGTGTTTGGGGGGTTGTGCATATATTTGCTATCGGTAGGGATATGCTCTGCTTTTCCGGTAGTGTACCGAAGTTCAGTTCTTTGGATTGACAATATTGTTCATGTCGTTTGAAGTTATCTCTCCGCTTTATAGCAGCCTTACAAATACCACATACGAACATTGCCGTAGAGTGATGTGTTAGAAACTGATGTGTAAAGGAAAGTGTACGTAATATTTAATATCTTTCATACGACCTAAAAAAATTGTCAGGTGCAGGATTTGAACCTACGACCCCTCCGGGGGACCAGAACTTAAGTCTGGCGCCTTAGACCACTCGGCCAACCTGACTTGTGATTGCGGAGGAGGAGGAGTATCAAGATGGGACGTGACATGAGGAGGAGGTGGAGGGGGAGGAGGAGGGGGAGGAGGGGGAGGGGGAGGAGGAGGAGGAGGAGGAGGAGGAGGAGGAGGAGGAGGAGGAGAAAGATTGTACTATGATGGGGAGAGGAACAAGTTGGAACTTGTACATTATGCTGTAATGTTGGTAGAAAAAAATAGATAAGTATCCACATCGCACGCAACAGGAGCTCATATCATGTCAGGACGTGTTCGGAGAAGGACCTCTGGAAAAGGAGTTTTAAACACTATCATAAACAAGCTTCCACTCGAGTTACACATACCAGGATATAACTTTTGTGGTCCGGGAACAAAACTAAAACGTCGCTTGGCACGAGGAGATACGGGCATAAATAAACTTGATGAGGCTTGCAAACATCACGATATTGCATACGGAAAGCATTCCGACAAATCATCGCGTCACATCGCCGATTTAGAACTTGCTAACAGGGCTTGGGAACGTGTAAAAGCGCCCAACGCTTCTTTTAAAGAAAAGGCAGCAGCATTATTAGTGACAAATTTAATGAAAGGGAAAGTAAAAATGGGAGCTGGGGTAAAAAAAATGAGTAGCAAAAGAAAAACGTCAAAAGTACAAGCTCAGCAAATTAATCGAATGATGGTAGCTAAAAAAACAATTAAACGAAGTAAAAATCCTAAAAGAAGGACTCTAAAAATTCCCAAGAGAGGTGGTATTTTACCGCTACTTCCAATATTGGCCGGGATTTCGGCACTCGGTAGTTTAGCCGGTGGGAGTGCAGCTATTGCAAATGCTGTAAATACTGCAAAAAAAAAATAAAAAATCGTTACAAGAATCCGAACGTCATAATCAGACAATGGAAGCTATCGCACTAGGTAAAAAAGGACGTGGGGTCATAGATCCGATTTTTAAAAAACTGTCAGCATATGATGCCGATCAACTAGGTAACGTTTTGGATAGCAAATTCAAGGGAAAGGGCTTATATTTACGTCCATATCCAAAAGGTGCGGGTTTAAAAAATAGGTGTATAAAGCTAAAAAAAAAGCCCTAACTGATATCGACATTCTTAAGTATGTAAAAAAATTACGCATACCTAATTTTAGAGGCGTATTCATGCGCGATACGTTGCCCAGAAAACCTTGGCCTAAAGAGAATGTCATAGTAAATTTAGATAGCCACTTGAACACAGGAACACACTGGGTAGCAATTAAAAAGGATGGTCGATATGCGTATTATTTCGACTCGTTTGGCAATTTACCTCCTCCTAAAGAAATTGTTAAGTATTTACGACGGGTGAGCATAAAATATAATGCTAATTCATATCAAAATTTTGATACGGAAATCTGCGGTCATTTGTGTTTAGCATTTTTATTATAATCATTTCGCCCACAATTTGCTAGTTATAAAAGGCATGTTCCGAAATATTGTAAAACAGTCTCTTAAAGGTGCATCATGATATCAAACGTATTTACGCTCACGGGAGCATCGACAGTTTTATCACAGGATTATCATCCTATAGATCTGGATCCTTCATTGACATATGAAATAGCATTACTTAATTTAAACACCTATCACGCAATACCTAATATTACGGATAAGAATAACAGTTTTGCTATAAAACTCAAGGACGGAAACGATCTCCGTCCCGATACTGCCGTGAAAAAGTACACACTTCATATTCCTACGGGCACATATGAAATTGATGATATTGAGGCTGCAATGATTACCGAAATAGAAAAGCAAATGCATATGGTACAAAACAAGCCAACAGGCCTTAGAGGATTTTATTTAAAAACCAATGCTTCCACATTAAAGGTGGAATTAACATCGCCAGTGCCGATCACATTTCAAGTACCGAACTCTCTGGGATCGGTTCTAGGATTTAATACTACCTTGTCAGAGGATAATGAAAGAGAAAAATATTTACATAATAATATGGTCCAATCAACGTATCCTCCTAATATATTTGCAGTAAACGTTATAAGAGTCGAGTGCAATTTGGCGACGGGCTCATTCATGAATGGTAATCCGACTCATACATTACATGAATTCTTTCCGACAGTTGCACCTGGCTTTAAGATATCTTTAGCGCCATCGAATTTAATTTATATGCCCCTGAAACATACAACATCAATCAACAACATCACTGTCAAGTTACTGGACCAGGAAGGGAATATAATCGATAATAGCGGAGAAGAGCTATCGGTTCGTCTGCATATCAGAGCCCGTTAAATAATGGGGCTTGATTTTAGTGGACCCAAACATAGTATTAAAACAAAAGCTAAAACCAAATCCTTCAGTTCAACACGTAGTGTCAAACAGTTAACACTAGCTAACAAATCCTTCCTCCAACTGTTGGGATATCGAGTTAATAGAAATGGGTCCGTTAGACGTCGCTGAGGATACTGCCTTTTCGGAGTCAGTTACAGAGTATGAATATCACTATTTTAGTCCCACTAATATTACCGCTATTAACGAAAGTGATGAGATTCAAATACAAATTCATAGCCAGGAATCACAACTACTTCCATCCCGAAGCAATATTATATTAACCGGTGAAGTGACAAAAGCTGATGGTACTGCATTTACTGGTAAACTGGCTATGAATGGCCTAGTCAATCTTTTTGATGAAATTCGACTCGAGGTCAATGGAGAAATTATAGACAGAACACGCTATCCTGGGTTTGCAAGCCTTATGAAGGGATTGTGCTCTTATGATGGTCAGAAATGTAAGCAACTTGAAAATATGGGATGGTGTCGTAACTTAAAAGATGACCCTAAAATATTAGATAATGGGAAATTTAACGTCAGTATCCCATTAAGTCATGTATTGGGTTCGGCGGAAGATTTTCAAAAGATTGTGTTAAACGCTCGACTGAAGCTTGTATTGCAGAGAGCAAGAAATAGTATAAACGTGACAGTGGAAGAGAGTAAAGTTAAGCTGACGGAAGTGATATGGAACATGCCTATGCTTCGAGTATCAGATCAGCAGAGATTGAAATTATCAAAATATATGGAAAAGGATTCCGCTCTACCAATTGCCTTCAGAGAGTGGCAGATGTTCGTACATCCAAATGTTCCCCAGACAACGAAATTAACTTGGAATATTTCTACAGTCCCACAACTACAGAAGCCAAGATATGTCATCTTCGGAATACAAACCGACCGAGAAAAAGTAGGAGGGGATCCGTCAAAGTTCGATTTAAACAAAATAACAGATGTACAGTTATATCTACAGGACAAGAAGTATCCTTATCAATCCTTCGATATTGATGCTAATAATAATCGATATGCCATATTACATGATCGATTCTGTGCATTCGCAAACTCATATTATGGACACTCCTCTGGCCCGATGTTAAATAGAGAGGAATTCGTGTCAAAGGCTCCACTTTTCGTCATCGACTGTTCCAAGCAACAGGAGGAAATAAAAACAGGGGCCGTAAATATAAGAGCCGAAATCACTGCTTCAGAAAACTTGCCTGCTAACACTAAGATCTACTGCCTCGCTATACATGACAGGAAACTGAAGTATAGACCACTCTCGGGCATTGTCACAAATATTATATAAAAAATGTCTGCTTGTGTGTTAGATGTCCAAGGATTCTATACAGCTAATAATAAATTCATCGCCAAGGAGGTTGCTGTGATGTGTGGTGAGAAAATGGCACATTTCGTGTTTCTTCCTCCCGATGACGTTGTTCCAAACGTCAAATCAAAATACTTTCTCGAACATGTGTTCCATGGGCTGAAGTGGGATGTTGGATTTGTACCTTATAACAAATTAAAGCCCATGCTTCAAGAGTGTGTGAAATATAATATGGATGTGTATGTGAAAGGATTGTCCAAAAAGATGTTTTTTGAAAGTGTTTTAAACAGATACATTTCGGACTTGGAATTACATGGCTGTCCTAGCCTGGAGTCATTGAAGAACAATCTAGATGTACAAAGAAATCAGTTAAAGTGTATGTTCCATTGTGTTAATACTACAAAGTGTGCTTTAACCAATGTTAGCGTTTTACAGTTTTGGTGGAATAAAAAAAATAATATGGCTTTGTATTAAAATACTTTTTATTATTACTTCCCATCATCTTACACTTTATCAAGCTGTCCTAGCCACTCCCCTAACATATTTAAATTGTTTACATTTGCCAGTTCTTCATATGTTAAAGTCAGATTATCTGTTTGCGTACACGCATCTCTTGAAGTCCTCTTCTCCATAGCAGTCCCTTTATCACACGTCTTCATGTTTTTAACACTTTTAAAAAATTTACATTGATTATCACAATACCTCCAATCACTACAAGGTCCCCATGATATGGCTTTATCACAATATATCCAATGACGAATTCCATCGCACGTCTCCGAATGAAACAGTGCATTCATTGTAGTTCTCACACCAGTGCTACTATCCCATGTGAAAAGTTTTTTTCTCTACCATATCATAATATATATATATATATATACACACCTACATGATCCCCTCCCCTCTCCTCCTATAGGTGAACATCATGATAGGATTGCTAGGGTTAATAACAATTATACAATTACATTAAATTTTCTTTATTCTCACATCACAGCACATATGCACATCCACAATACACTCTGGTTTACATTTAATATATTTATATTGCTAATTTTTGGGCACATAACTTGGAATACTATTGTGTCATGTTAATTTACTTTAAATGTTTGAGTATTATAAAATATATATATTTGATCTCTTGTTGCATATGTCGACAAATTTCTAGTCCATGCGTACCAATTCTACTTTAATGAAGCGGGCGTTCCCAACGTCTTGCATACCGCGACTTACAACAGCAAAACGTCCACTGTTTAATTTCAAAATGTTATCATCCGTGAACGATGAAAATCGTGCGGGTAAAAACACACTGGTATTATCTACCAAATCTAACACCACACGGCGTCCATACTTAGTATTCACGGCTCTGGCCTTCTTGATTGGGTATTCAGCATCGACAGTGAACTCTTCCAGTTTCCGCATAACGTCGTCATATGCGCCGCCCCGTCCAAGTTGGTTAAATTCCTGAAGCAGTCCGGCAGAAGCATCTTCATTCGCACCATGGTCAGGTACACTTTCTGCAGAGTTCTCTCTTGAATACTTATCAGTATCCATGCGTTCGATACTTTTTGCTTTGGTAACGGATCTTCTTCCACGTCTCGAGTCCACGACTTCAATTGGACCATGTCCTCCTCCGTTTCTGTCTTGAGTTGCCATAGTAAGACTGTTGTAATATTGTTTGAAGATGATGTAGTCACGGTAGCGTTCCTGTTAATACAGGCTCTACTGAGCTTTGCTCCTGCTTTATATCTCTCCTGTTGAAGGTGGTGGGGACGATTTATGAGGCCAGGTGTTTTCTTCAATGTCGACGAGTATAGAAATGGTGGGAGATAATTTATGGAAACAAGTTGGGGACCGGTATGGATATTCTCCAAGGTTAACAAGTGTTTGGGCATTGGTCACATATTTGTAATGATTTATGGGACCAGGTGTTTTCTCCAATGTCGACAAAAGGTTAACGAGTCTGGAAATGGTGGGAACGAAATTTATGGAAACAGGTTGGAGACAGGTGTGGTTATTCTTCAAGGTTAACAAAGGTTAGCATGTATGGAAACGTCGGGGATAATTTATGGAAGCAGGTGTTGATATTCATCAAGGTAAACAGGTGTTAGGGAACAAGTATATTTTCCACGTACCTTTTAATGACGTTTGGAAACTATAAATTTTACTGTTGTTA
Organism: Ectobius pallidus; assembly: GCA_964059195.1. NCBI lineage: Eukaryota > Metazoa > Arthropoda > Insecta > Blattodea > Ectobiidae > Ectobius > Ectobius pallidus. The sequence goes on along the minus strand of CAXKWD010000012.1, from coordinate 25,455,583 downwards.
TCTTCTCCGTATCGACATGTTTATGAGCATATGGTGCATCTGTAAACCTTTGGCTGGATTTCCCCATCACTCCGAAGTGGGCTGGAGCACCATGTGCGTGCTGACCACCGAGTTTCTCCATCACTCTGAAGTGGGCTGGTCCATCGAATTCAGTACCGGTGCGAACGTCTTCATGTCCAAGTAAGTCGCGAACAGATATTCGCACAGGCTCCATTTTCCACGTAGTTAACTGCATAGTGCTCTCTCCATATAACGTCTTCAGAATGTCGGATTCGTCACATTCTTCTGTAATGATTACCAAGTCCCCTTTATCACCGAGTGATCGTATCTCCTCTTTCTCTGCCGAGATGCGGAATTCTTCATATTCACAATCCAGCTTCGAAATTCTCAAATTGGCCAAATTTCTTTTCGGGTTATATATTTGTAGTGTGAATTTAATTTCATTGGGAACATAATCTAAACATTCGATGGTATATGTAAGCACATCCCCCTCCTTGACTATTCTTGCTACTCTTGGTGTTGATACAAATCGATACTTCCCCAATTTCTCATTCTTCTGCGGAATTATATCAATATATAGACCGTTTCCCACGTCCATTGTTTTATAGTTTTATTCCTCACCGTTGCACGCAGCAAACTGACCGGAAAAGAACCGGGACCGAGGTATTTATGAGCGGATGGTTATATAGACATGTCCAATCATGTAATATGCCTGTGACCATATGGTAATGTATTTATCCCATTTCGCAATATTTTACGTTTGTTATCAACAGCATCGAGAGTTTTTTTATTTACACATATTGAATGTACCTCATGTTTTTTTGATCTGATATATCTATTTTCCGAATATGTGACAGTGTTTTGTTTTAAACAATTAACATAGTCGGAAAAAGCTAATTCTTTCTGTACTGTGCTCTTTTTTACTCCTTTTGCTTTTTTTATTTCCCTACCACCGCATATTTGCATAGCATACATTTTAGCCCTCAGCGATACGAATTTATCAATTTTTTCCCCTGCTAGTTCGTCCTTAAATTTCCCTAGTACTCCTTTATTATGTATAGAATACAATGGATGATTCTGTCTGTAATTGCTGGTGTCAAGATGTTCGAATATGTTTAACAAATCCCTATGTAAGTTATCAGTATGAATATTGTAAATAAAGGAATCCGTATCCATATAGGAAAGTTGCAGGTTTGTGCCATACAATGGCTGCATTACGTCGTAATGAAATCTGTACATGTGTGTTTTTGAAATATCTAAAATGGACATGCCAACATATACGGCTTTTGTAAAGATTAATTTAGTTTTTTCTAGCAGAACTCCGACCAATGCTTCATCATATATCGTACGGTCCACGAAATTACATTTATTTATCAATTTATTTAATTGTCTCATATTGGATGTTAACCTAAAATCAATGCGATTTCTAATATTCTCCATAGTTTTGCCAAACACCGCATTATTCATTAACTTAAAAAAATTCTTTTCAAAGTCATTTGCAGCCACAGTTCGTTTCATATTGTTCAGGTCAATGTATGGTTTTAACCATGCGGATTGGCTGAATTCGATAGCACTGTGTATTTTCACACACCTAAGACCATGTTGAATAGCCTGCTTTAATGATCTATAATGAGTAACATATTTGTTTTTATTATTTAACGTTGTTAATAATTTAGATTGCTTATCACCTTGAACACACATACTTTCAGCGCAGAATGGTAGGTCTTGGTGTTTCACATGCAGATGATCTGGGTATTGAATATCTACTTCTAATATGTAACCTTTCGAAAAATCGTCCGGTATTGTTTCTATGTCTATCGCGGCGATTTCTTCATCCGTCAACCATCTAAAATCACCATATGGCAGGCACTGGCTCATTGCCCAGCCGTACAGATTGTTCGCATCCCAATACATTATTGAATTGCTCTGACTTGATTCTACATATCGGGTCACACTTTGACAAATCCCACCTCTAATCCCCCTTTCAACAGTTAAAATCATGTTTATATCCGACATTATAGATAGTTCGATTCCTGTATATTTTAGCATCGCAGCATATGCGAACCCCGGTATTGTATAATAATGAGCACTATCCAATCCATATACATCCAAACACATGTCTCGGAAATTTTCAAAGACGTCCGTTAGAATTAACACGTCAGTTTTTAGATAGATATCCGAATATTGACCCAAGTTTTTCAAATTAAACTTCTCCCAAACTTTCTTTGCATGCGAATAGTCATCGTCCGTGATATGATCCCCCACCAGCTTGTTGTAAAAGCATTCTTTAGGGGGCAGGCTCTCTTCTGAAAATACATGGTCCGATGTTATATAATCATATGGAAATACTCCTTTTCGTATCACTAAATCAGTGTTTTCTTTAAAATACTTTTGTGTCTCAATAAACTTGTTTTTGGGTAGGTTGTTGGCAAGAGATGATAAACTACTATTTAAAAACCTAAAGGAATCTATAAATCTCAATTTGAGATATGTATTCTTCACTTCGCGGGGTACATATTTTGTGAACGAAATATATTTTTCCTGGTTGGTAGGAATGACATCTATTCTACTCTCATCATAACCTAATGATTTTACTATGAAATGTGCATCATAACTTGAAAGATTATGTAAAATTACAGGAATAACTGTTTGTGTTCTGTATCTTAAATTACATTCATTATGTGCAGGTCCTCTATACTTCCCCGTGACATGACAATGATCCTTTACTTTACGGTTAATTTCCGTAAAGTTTCCTTTTTGACAAATGTGACATTTGGACGCATTATCAAATTGTATGCGTTCATCTTCTGTTAGAGGAAGCATAGCAATATTCTGCTGTAATACCTCTTTTTCGATTACTTTAATATCTTGTATAAGATTGCTAATGAAGTGTTTTTCTACATCTTTACCTCTGTATAATTTTAATGTGGAATATGTACCTTCGCTGTCTTTTATCATATAGCAGTAGCTATATGGTACATGTTTCTGATACTGCATCGTCCAACTGCTTTGAGGATCTCCTGTGCAGCCCGCAACGGGGACTAAACTACATTCGAAATCTGCATAAACTACGAATCTTACTTTACTACTGTGTCCGTGGTTTTCAAATCTAACTATGCGCTTTTCGGGTGTTGGTATTTCATATTTAATAGGTTTAAAATACATACAAAGTCTTTTGTGTTCTGCCAGTTTGACAATCGAAGATTTCGTATCGCCATCATTAAATTGCGAGAAGCACCGCCTGCATATTCTATAGTTTTTATAATTCCTCGAAAGTGTGATTTGCGATCGGACTAATGTTTCCAAGTTTGTTATGGCACAGAAATGAGCACGGTCCCCATCGGTAATGTAAAGTATATCATGATGGTCATCGGCTTCGGTATCACAGACACTATAGGGATAAATTTCATGGTCCATGAATGGATATGTATTAGTGACCACATCTTCAATTGCGTATATATTTATAGAAATGTTGTTTCTTTTTGCAAATTTAGATATTTGTTTTGGTTGTATGGGAAATGTAACATCGGTCCAATCATATTTACTTTCCAGGTCAGGACGTTGTGTATATGAGCTTATACAATCTTTGTTCTGATTGATATATTTAGATAGGATGCAGTATTTAAAACACATGTCATCACAATTCCTCACATTGACAATTGACTGTGAATATTTATATTTCATAGGCAGGTCTATGTATGAACTAGCTTTGGCGAGGGGGATATGCTTATTTATCCGCAGTTCTATTTTATGTACTTTTTTAAAATGCCAGCCCGAGCCCTTCATGGAACAATCTTCTAGTTCAGCACATATTTTAGCAAACTTATTTCTTATGATCTGATCCACATCACTACTCGTAGCCAATGCAGTATTTCTTGTTTTGAAATTTTTCATGCAAGTTTCGCTTTGAATATTTTCGAATTCGCATTCAACGAATAAGTTACACTTGACATTTTTAAACAATTTTATATCCTCTTTTAGTTTCTTTATCATGTCATTGAAATAGTATTCCAAATTAGTTTGAATGTCCCCAACTGGAATGTTATATGCAACATATGTTTTTAATCTAGATTGGAATGCAGTTTGCATCAATACCATTTTACCCCCATTATCACTCCGTCTGACCTGTGTATGATCCTGATGACTCGATCCAGGCTGTGGGCTTGATGTGGAGCCTTGGTGAATAATTGGCTGGTGGTTAGGGCTTGCTCCAGGCTGTGGGATTGTAGTATGTCCATGGTGATGGCTCGGTCCGGGTTGAGGGCTTGAAGGTCTGCATTGTCTGGGCACGATATCATGATCCTGATGATTAGTATCAAGACGAGAAGAATCACGCTGGCAGGACTCTGGCTGAGCGTTGACCTCTCGTCCCGCTGTCTGGAAATCAGAAATAAAAAATTAAGTTTTCAATAATCTATTATTTTCCCTAATATAAATTACATCCACAGTAAAATTAGCTTCTTACCTGATTATTTCCACAGTGCTCTCTCTGAACATGATCACTCAGTCCCCATCTAGATATATATATCGTATTACACAGATCACAGTGATAGGTACGACGATCATGGACGTCGATAATATGTTTTCGTAAACTCCTATGTGTGGTGTAAGTACGATTACATATGTTACATGTAAATGTTATGTTGGTATGCTTTTCTCTTTCGTGTCTTCTTAGAGACGTGCTATGTTTATATGATGCAGTACAATGCTCGCAGCTAAATCTTTCCATTATGATAGTGTTGTATGGACTGGCATATGTACAGACTTAGCACACGCTTATAATATGTAGAAATTATTTAATCTTAACCATTGTGTATTGTGCATGTGCATATGTGTGTGTGTGTTTGTGCTTATAATGTGAGAATGCAGAAGCCATGGAATGCTCCTATTATATATATGCCTCACACACCTGCCGACAGTTAAAACTTGAAAACTCCATTCCTAAGCGTCCCGACCACACCCTTATTTATTACACATCGCTAGGAGACATGACATGGTCATCTGTCAAGTCCACACAACGCCTATCATTAATTAAACCCAACTCGTTCCACCATTATTATTCTCCTACCACACAATGCAGAAACCTTGAACAAGTCCACTTAGGTCAATGCCAACTTGTCCTTATAAGCCTCCTAATACGGAAATAACGGGCAACGCCCAAATTAACATATACTCAGCCACCTGCTATTCCTTATAAATCTTGATCATCCGCTGCGGCCAACGCCTATCATAAATTTTCCGCTTAGGTCACATACGGACAACGCCCAAAACAATAGCTCGATTCATCAATGACAACATGAACACCTGCACATATATATTAACTTAAATGATATCCCAACTTGTCCTTATAAGCATCCTAATACGGACATAACGGGCAACGCCCAAATTAACATACATCGCAACAATTACTCCATCCATCATTGTCAACATGCACACCTGCTCATATAAATTAACTTAAATGATATCCCAACTCGTACTCCAACCAAACAATGTGAAAACCTTGAACAAACCAGTTCAGGTCACTGACACATGACACATGCGCCGCGCCACCATATGGTCAGGTGACCAAAAAAATGTGGCCTTTCATGGTTGATGTACCAGTTTCTTTCTACTTACTATTTCCTCAGAAAACGCTTGATATAGATTTTTATGGCTCATAGAGGATGTAGAATTTTGCACCCCATTGCTTCTGCACACCATGCCTGGCAGGGGTTCAAATAAGAAGAAAGAGAATTTCCGGTAACATAACATTGTACTGTCTTTACAGAATATTTAATTTCTCCCTCTCATACAATAGTTTCGGGGCTGAAATCAATACCACTTTCATACTTTCCTCCCCAAAACCTGAGACATAATAATATACTGCGCGTATAAGATTAAAAATGTTCCGTCCTATTTTGTCTCCTTTTACGTGCTTAGGGCCTATGATAAACATCCATATTTCTCAACTAAAAGTACAAAGTCTATAACTATGAATAACGTATCACTGGATAACATTTTTTCAGACTTCTAATATGGCATAACTTACTCGTTGACACACACCAAGACTGTGTCAGCTGGATTAAGCTGTCCTCGCAATACGACCTCTTATTTTACATCAAAATGTGAAGTGAGAAAATGGTATTCTCTATGTCCAGGGCAGAGAAAGTTGTGTGACTGCATCACATTGTGCATTATTTTCGTGGATTTAATTCTTCAACAATTATTTACACCAATGAATTATATCGATAGCTTCTCTAATTGGTCAAAGTCCCGAAGCAAACACTTCCAAAGCTATCTCCGAACACTGCCAGCAATACACTGTTGTCATGAGAACTGTACGTGGAATATGATTTGGATTTGATACTTCTGAGAAAAAAGTTATTAAGTAGCCTAAAAAGTCTGATTTTTGGCATTTAAAATCAATTTTTTTCAAAATCCTTTCTCAGTGTGCACTAACACTGCGAACAAAGATACTTTCAAAATTTCAAGTCTCTACCTAATATAGTTTAGGCTCCACGTTGATTCTCTTTCAGTCATTCATTACGTGAGTCAGTCATTCGCTAGTCCAGTCAGGACAAAGCCTCATATACATATATATATATATACTGTATACATATTGTATATATGTATGTATGTGTATATATTTATTATTAAGTATTAAGTATATATATATATAGATTATTTGGAAGATAATTTCTTACCGAGCGACAGTGATAGCGATGTTGATGTTGCCGTAGGAATAATAAACGAAATTCCTTGTAATAATTCCACAGTTGAAGTAAGTAATGCCAGAGAATCGCCATACTATCGGCCCTCTTCTATAGAGTTTAATGAAACTGTAGGCTTGAATTGTGGTGTAAATTTTGGAGAAAATGTTTTCCTTAGTGGAACTCTTTCTAACAAATGATTTCCTAAAGTTATATTTGTGGTCAAACAAATCTTTACGCTAGTCAGGTCATCACAGCAGCACCACGCCCCTTTATAAAACATTGTACAGTATATATCAGACGTGGACTCCTGTTACTATTGAGGAAATGAGGAAATTTTTAGGTTTGCAGCTTGTAACAGGAATAATAAAGGAAAAATAGCCTAAAAATGTACTGGACAGATGACCCTATCTTTGCAGCGAGAACAATGCTGCTGAATGAAAATCCAGAAAATGGTAGTTTTATTCCAACATCACCTACAGCTTCATTGTCCTCCTCCTCACCATCGTCTTCTGTGTTATTCAAAACAAAAGAACTTACACCCCATCCAAAGGACCTTCCATACAGACTAGATGTAAGAAGGAAGGACCATGTGTTATTGCATTTCCCCCTTACAAATAAAGACAATACCCCAACAAGATAGTGCACACTGTTAAATTCTACTAGGGTATCTTAACAAGGTATGTTAATAATTTTAATTGTTCATTTTGTATAGTACAGGAGTTATTGAAGCATAAATACATTCTAGTTTGTTTACTCTTATCCCTTGAATCATGCTGGGCTAGGGGATTTAAATTTCCAGCAGACAGCAGGTAGCGAACGTGAACTAAAGCACGTGGATCAGTGGACAATATTTTCATGCTGGACTTTAACACTTCACGCATGCGCACTGCCAACTACATGTTAAAATCTTAACGGACTCGAAGCTTTCAGTTGCCAGGCGCCCACTGTACGTTAGCACATTTAACATAACAAACGAGCATGAAAGTCAAAATTGGGTAGAGTACTATCTCCTTAGACGTACAGTTTTCCTTCCTGCAAATCGAAACTTCATTAAATATACTTTCTTTTGTTCAAAGAATTGATTAAGGGGCGAAAGTAGTTTTTAGAACTTTATCTTGTATTTTTACCAATTTCAATCAGTTCATTGTTATTATGCTTAAAACACGCCAGCCATATTATGGTTCTGAGTAGGGATGGGTCGATACCAGATTTCTCGATACTGGATACTCAATACCGATACATGATTTTTTCCTCGATACTCTATACTTCGATACTCGATACCGTCAACATTTCCAGTTTCAATAAATTGGTACATTAAAAATTAAAAGTTGAGAGAACTGTGTAATACCAACTAAATTAATTAAGCGTGCATATTTATTGAGACAAAATTCAATATCATCAGTAGCCTATAATTATTTTTAAACTCTACATTAAAACTAAAATTAGTTTTTTTTTTTTTTTTTTTTTTTTTTTTAGTCCACTTACAAGTTCTTGTTCAAAAATACTAGCATTCTCACTTAATTGCAGAATTACCAAAGTATCGAAAAAGACCGAGCGAGTTTTCTGAAGTATCGCTCGATGCCGATACCATGCAAGTATCGAGAGTATCGAGGTATCGAAAGTATCAAGAACCCATCCCTAGTTTTGAGTGAAGTAGGATGAGCAACTGCGAAGCAGGATGACAAACTGATCTTCTTGCATTAAGGTAAGCAGTGGTACATAGATTCTATTTTGGTGGCAGTTCGTTTAGGTTAGGTTAGGTTGGTAGGTTATGAACAGTGATATTAGTTTTGTAGGGCATAACGAATTCACGCGTTTCGAAAATGTGCCATATTATATCTCCAGTGAGGTTTGTCGTGTTGGTTAACCTGTTTACCCACATAAGATGTTCGTCAGTTAGTATGTTATTATCATGAAATACGTATTTTAAGGTAAGAGAATTACAGGATATGTTCTTATATATGAATCAATTTCGCACCTAATTATAATCCTTGCACTTAGGGACACATTTTTAACGTTGTTCCGTTTAGTAAAAATTAAAACTGTATGGCTAAGGAGATAGGGCTGGTTCCATCAAAATTAATTTGATAAATTTCATTAAGAGTAATTAAAGATAATACAGCTAATTATAATGAGAATTAGTAAACCACTTATGTGGCAGTTTTTTATCAGACGAAAATGATTACAATTTGACTTTTTTGAAATAGTGAAATTATATTTATGTCATATTAATAGTTAAGATCATTGCTAGGAAATGTTATTGCACGGGATGCAATAGCAGATATTCTACAAAATAAGTTAGAAATTTAATTTTACATACAATTGAAGAATTTTTTTTTAATGATGAAGAATTCAGAAATTTTATACCGGTTATCATACATATAACGGATCACAGAAAGAATTCACTGAAAATTTTATATGCAGTCCCATTTTATAAAAAAGGACCCTCGATATAATAATGTGCCATTATTTACACCTAAGTAAGTGGCAGTTTAGGCTAACAGTCAATAAACAATTGCGAAGGAAATAAAATGTAATCATTATGTCCATTCAGAATACCTGTAGGTATGGGTGTCCACTTATGATTGCGTTCACAAAAGTTTTATTATAACAATCACACACTTGACTTGCGAACTAGGATTACCTTTCGTGATCCGGATGACCGTTTCGCAATATTTTAGTGCATCATCAGCGGTTTTCGAACTGCTACTGGGTGCCTATGTTGTGGGGCTAGGTGGCGTGGGTGTTGTGTTGGTCTTGAAGGAGTAGGAGTATTTGGTGGGGGGTTTGAATGTCGGGTATTGTGTCAAAGAGTGTGTATGACTTCAAGTGTAGCTGGTCGTTCATTATAGACGTGGGATGTTTCTTTGTGCGTTTATTTATTTCCAGTTGTTCAATTGTGTTCAGTTTGCGGCTTTTGTGGAATGTGTGGAGAATTTCCGTGTTAGTGCTTATGTTAGTGTAGTTGTGGTTTGTGTCAATTAAATATTCCGCATAATTTGATTTTTTGTTGTGAGGATATTTGATTGCCTTAAATGTGTTCTTTAAATCGTATTTTGAAAGATCTGCCGGTTTTGCCTATGTAGAAGCTGGGACAATTATTGCATTTTAGTTTGTACACACCAGTTTTGTTGTAGTTCTCTACATGTGTGCTTTTTCTCTTAAGTGATTTTTTTAGTGTGGTGTTGGTTTTGTAGGTTATGTTGTACTTAAGTTCTTTTAATGATGCTGTTTTGTGGCTTTTCTTTCCATAGTATGTGAGTGTGAAGAAGTTCTTTTTTGGTCCTTAGGTTTGTGTGAGTTTGATTTGCTTGTGTTTAGTTTGTCTAAGTATTCTATCGGCGTCGTGCAGATCGGCATACGTGCACATCGGCACAGTCTCATATTCGTGCACATCGGCATGGTATTTTTATCTTGTAATTGTGATCGTGCTCATCGCCACACACCACGTTGGGGGTGGGGGTGGGGGTGGACATAGAGACTCAAACCTACAGCCTCCTTCACAACGGCTCCAAGGCAGCACCCCTTAGTACCGCGGCAAAGGAAACTGGCCGTTGATATCGTATATAGGTTAGGTTAGGTTAGGTTAATTCAATGTTTCAGTCAATCGCAGGCAGATAATTTATGAATGGTTTCTAAACACTACAATTATAATGTATCAATGTACACAGTATGTATCTATAATAATAAAAGGAAGTGTTTGTCTTTCTGTCTATCTAGCAGTTACTGTGAACTCCATTGCATTCAGTACGATAATGTAATTCCAACTACCCCAGTTCACGAAGGGTGTGTGGCGATGAGCACGATGATATTGCAAGGATAAAAATACTATGCCGATGTGCACGAAAACACGACCGTGCCGATGTGCACACAACCCTTTGAACCATTTTATCTACCATACCAGGTTTGTATCCATTTTCTTGGGCTATGTGTTTGATATTATTTAGTTCACTTTGGAAGTCTTCCTTCTCCATTGGTACCTTGAATAATCGGTGAATCATAAAGTGGTATGCTGCATGTTTATGTTGGGTGGGGTGGTTGGATGAGTTGTGTATGGTCACTGCCTTCTTTATCTACTCTTATACAATTCAACGGCCCTAATTAGCGTGCTTGCTCGCCCGCTTCGTGAGACATCGGGTATACTCGGCGATGTTCGTCTCTCGCAGTCTAAACTTTCATGACGACTACAAAATTAGGAAGGAAAACCGTTTCTTTATTATATAAGGCCTAAGTGAAATGAACACAATGAACAAATATCCTAATTTTATTTTTACTTACAATTTTCATAGCCACAAACATTTTTAATAAACTACCAGTGTAATTTTCTTAAAAATCCTGGAGTCAATGAATAATGGCGGGCGAAGCCGGGGGCACCAGCAGTAAAATATTGATGTTTAACCCTTGAAATATCGCTGATAATAAAAATTCCAAACAAACTATTCCTTCCCTTGAAACATTATATAGACCTAATTTCTGAAAATTACACTGAATTGATAAAATAAAACTCACATCATATTCATGTCAATAAACAGCTGAGAAACAATACGTATTATGTGTTCACAGGTTCTTTGGAACTGCATAATCGATTCTGATATAGTTTTCCCAGGGGGCGCTTTCATGTCGTGGAATGTACTCTAAAGCAGGAATTTTAGCTGTTTCATTAATTATTAATGGCTTAGTTTATGAATAATTCGCGTGCAAGTGTTAATAAATGTAATGCTTTGATAATTATTATACTCTTGATTTTTAATTTTTAAAAGAATTATCGTGGCGAAGGCACGGGCACTTCCTAGTTTCTTACAAGCCATGATGTTAAATCTGGCAACATCGCATCGGTAGTCCTATCGGCTATGAACATGTCGTAAATAAAGCAATGTACTCCATCAGAATTATCGAAAAATTAAGCATATTTCAGCTTAAAGTAATACCAGTCATCACCTATTGTTTAGAGAACATCTGGATACACCTGAAGAGCAACTGGAGAGCATAGAGAAGGTAAAATCCGTGTACACAATGAGAGATTTATATACACCGTCACCTCTAATTGAGTACACCAGAGAACAGTTTTTCACAGAAGAATTTCGTGTTCATCAGCTACAAATGAATACCAGAGTGAGGTACGGTATGATATTAGTGTCCTTAAGGAAGAATTGGCTGGTATTAAAGAAGAATTGAAGAGAATAGAGTCACTTCTACTGGTAAGAACTTTTATCAAGCTTCTCACAATAGGCCTAATTCATCTCAATGTGGCAGACGCCAAATCGTATATATGCAATCTCCAATCCTCCCAATATTACTACTAGCGTTTTCCTACAGTTTGGTGAAAGTAATGAACGGGATTCAAACCTTAACCTCAAAAGTGCTGGCGAATCAACACAGTTCACCACCGGAGGATGAACGAATGAATGACTTGACAGCAAATAACGGAAAGCTGAGTGTTCCCAAGGAATTAGGCAAAGTTATTCTTTTCAGTGACAGTCATGAACGTAGTCTTCCACAAAGTGCATGTGACAAGAAAAGAGATATCAGTGTTCTAGGTTATATTAAACCTGGGACAACTAGCTCAATGGTGGTACAAAATGATCCAGAGAAGTGTAGCAGCTTAATAAAATATGACTCTGTTGTGGGTCAAATAACAGAGCTCGTAGGCCTAACAGGATAAGTGAGGTTATTACCAATAAAATAAGAAAAAACGCGACATCATAACGTATGAGGAGACACTGAAAACTATGAATTCCTTCAGATAGGCTATGTGGAGTCACCGCGCATTACGTTATTATGCACATCACAAGTATATGCTATGTAATATATAGCCTAATAGACCTGGTACTGATTTCGTCTAAATAAAATCGTTATTTGTGAAAAAGAAAAATATCTGCATTAAAAACGTATTCAAATGCTTCCCACAGACCACCACAGATAGGACTACCTCCTGTGTTGTCAGATTTCAAGCAGCATGGCTTGTAAGATATAGAAGGCAGTGGTATGGTCGGTTTGTGGTTGTGGGTTTTCTGTATATTTCGAATTTGTGTCTATTGTTCATTTTAGTGATTGTGATGACCAGGAAGTTCATGGTTTTGTTCCCTTGTTTTTCTACTTTGAATTTCATTGATTGGTGTATCTTATTGATGTAAGCATTGTTCGATCCACTGCCTTCTAAACTGTATTACTCGTGTAATTCTCGAGACGGCGGTGGTTCGATCTGTCTTTTGTTTCCTTTGTACATCATTAGGATTTTGTCGACATACCTATAACAGTATATGATATGGGTGCGTGTTTATTTACGTATTGAGTGTGTACGTTTTTTTCAAAATTCTGTAGGCCTACATATATTTCTGCCAGTATGCTGGAAATAGGGACCCCAAGGGGAGGCCTTCAGGCAACGTGTGGATATTGCTGTTACGTGTGAAATAGTTTTCTTGTGTGATCATTCTAGTGTTGTTGATCATTTCGTTCATGTGTTCTTGAGGTGCCTTGCTGTCCTTTAGCATTTATTTCGAGTGTTTCTGTTATGTGTATAGGCATGGCCTCCTTTATTTTACCAGGCCGGGCTAAAGATAAGATTAAGTCGCCCCTTACGCTCCGAACAATGCGTTGCTGTTCGCTTGTTATCTCGGCACACCCGATCGTTCCTTCTCTCCAAACTCCCGATCGTACCAAATACAAGCTACCAACCCTTACACCAAAATGACAACCCTCTAGCTTACTCGGCACTCCCGACCAGACCACAATCACCTCTTCACATAATCTAAATAATGCAAAACACTAACCACATTAGTTAAGTGCGCGAGCGGAGGCGGGAGCCGAAGCGAAGCGCCCTTGCATTTTCGAATAATGTACGATACACTGTTTGTAGGTTTCGAAAATGTGGCATATTATATCTTCCAGACGTTAGTAAGCCTGTCAACTTTTACGTAAGACATGAGGCTTTTGTTTACCGGTATGACGTCACACTACCAACGTCCAATCACGAGTTTCTACGTAATATGAGGACAGAAGAAGTGGTATAAAAGAAAGTGCATCGCGAGGGAGTGGTGGGTGGGAACATTCATCCAAGGTGCGACTTAAATTTATTTTTCCCCACGTTGTGTTCTGTGTTTTACTGCGTTTTTTCATAGAAATTACCAGCTGTATATTACGAGATGTAATACCATAGTGTGTTGTGTATATAGTGTGACATTTGTATAGTAATATAATATGGAATGAAGTATTGCATAATATTGTTTTACGGATTCAGAAAGGTGAGTGTGTTATGTCGCGAATACGAGCGGTTTCATTTTATGTTAAAAATCGACATAATAAATCTATCTTTATTCTTGGAGGTTTACTTTACATGTAAAATTATCAGTAACTGAAAATAAATATCATTTTGTTATTAAACTATTCTTTAAACCGTAGTACAGAGTTTTTCAAGAAACAACATAACCTTATATGTTGACAAAAACCGGCCGGAACTGATCAGCTGGTGAGAGAGACTGTCCTGGCCTGGTACAATAAAGGAGGCCGTGGTATAGGTTATGTGTATAGGTTAGTGATGTCAAATGATGCAACATTTAAGATTTAGAAATTCCACACAATTCATCAGTTGGGTGTTGAACATAAAAAAAAATATCGTTCCAAGGAGGTCATAAACAGCTCACTATTAGTATTTATTTATTAATTTATTTTGGCTGCCTTTATTCATTATATATAATTGTGTGGTTGTGTTATATTTTGTTCTTATTCTGTTTATCACTGGTTCATTTAGTTTACGCGTGGTTGTAATCTTGTTTGTTACTGATTCATTTAGTTTTTCCGTGGTTATTATCTTGCAGGAGTAAAGCTTTTCTCGATTCTAGTCTGTTTTCTGTTTCGAGTGCGCTCACTCATGTGACTGTCTCTCTTTTTTTTTCGTGGCCGTTGATTTTGCTCTTCTGTCGATTACGCCGGAGACTTTGAAGGAGTAAGGTGCTTCCTCTCTCCTCCGAGTATAAGTTTAAAGTGGGAGTTGCTGAGATCTTCGTTAAGTTGTAGCAACTTTATTCAAGGCATGTCTTAATATGTGTTATTAACTTTTACTGTTTTTATTATTAAGCCTTCAAATGTGTACTCACTTTGAGAATGATTTCATAATGCATTAGCTTTTGCTTCATTTTTTCTGTATTCTGAGCCATGTTCTAGTTTTTTTCGTTTTGAGTTTCACTATTTATTTTTGTTACGTTTTAGTTCTGTTCCGTTTCCTGAGGTTTTTGAGTTTTGAAATTTGACAACCATGCGCTTGTTAGGGTTTTGTTAGTGTGACATTTTCTGATCTTAAAATTTCTTACTGCTGAAGATTAGCCCGATAGGCTATCATACGATGCTATGCTTCTCCTTCCGCAAGTTGGCTTTAAGGTATATTTTGAGAGACATATTTATAGCACTCCAACAGCGTCATTATATTTAAAATTTTACGTATAGAAATTTCTCTTCTGCTAGTTATATGTTATTTACATATATATGTAAATAACATATAATATATTTTACATTGTGGCGGTTTTCCGCTTTGCTGTATTTTTTAAAAGCATTTCTGAAACAAAATCCCCATTGGTTGAGGTTTTGTTTCGTTTCATTGAAAACTTTGGTACATTCAATGATTCATTTATATTATTTTGTATTTTGCTCCATTCCTCTGGGAATTAAGTTACATAAAGATATTTTGAATGAAAATACACAGAACAAAATTATGTCATTTGTAAAATCTTTTTTAAACATAAGTTCTATTTATCTTAGTTTAGAATAAATGAATATTTATTCAGTTTTAATATTTTTATTTCACTGTGTGTGAAAGTAATTAATTACATGCATGCTATCCTTTACAATCCAACGCAGTGCTGATCCAAATCCTAAATGCCCCACGACAATCCTGACATGTGAAGTGTTACCGTAACGTCAGTCATCACACTACTATAAGGTCATCCACAGTTAATAAAACAGTATAGTGCTTAATGAAAGGCATGTTAACTACTGTATATGGTTGTTCCTTGTTACAAACTACAGAATATACCATAACGGCATTGCTGCCATTCTGTGGGGATCTTTCCCCGTGCTTGGCCCGAGTACATTCGGACATTATTCAAACCACTACCCAAAATAAGTCATTTTCTACGCCCGGTGAAAGACGACTTGGGCCTAAAATCACCTGACGTAGGCCTAAGCCTATACCGCGTTCCGTGTGAATGTGGAAAAGTATACATTGGCCATATATCTCGCAGTGATGTAAAGAACACCGACGGTGAATCAGGCTGTTCTACTCTGCAAAGTGTGCGTTAACCGAGTACATCATCTATATGGGACCTGGCCATGCAATTAATTTCTCCAACACTACGGCGCTCTCCAAGGCAGTTGTCTGTTGGGATAGACTAATCAGAGACAATTGAAGCGTTTAGTTTTTTTTATAAGGATCTAAGTGCCAAACTCATGATCGTGTAGAAAACAAGACATAGAGCCACAAAAGGAAGTGCCGAAGATAAACCCAGCGCTATATCTTGGAATTTTTTGTTACTAACGTGGCTTTCCCTTGGACCCTTCTGAAATGCATTGGTCTGGATACATAGATCCATTCAAAATTATCAGCTGAAAAATAATTATTTTGGAACTTATACCCTTATAAAACTAAACGCTTCAATTTTAAGAGATGGAGGCTTTAACTTCAACTCTCTTTTCACGAATGCATCAGAAGAGACACTGGCTAACTGGCCCTGACGAAGACCGTTTACCCACTCGTTCACTAGTATAAATACCAGCCTCCTTGTTCCACTCGACACTTCAGAATTCCCTGAATATGGAGGATGCCTACTAATCTGAAAAGTTAAAGTTTCCCAAACTACTTACTTGCTTAGCAACCCGAGAAGAATCTATGCACATTTAATTCTAGTTACTACTATAAATACGATTTTGTAATATTTCTATATTAATATACAAAAATATTAATATGGTAATTTAAATATATATGTATATATTAATATATCAATATATGTATTAATATATCAATATATGTACTAATATATCAATATATGTATTAATATATGAAAATATATATTAATATATTTATATATTAATTATCTTACACAGACCAACAGCCATTTTGGTGCCTTAGAACTTATAGCTATTCTTGGATATATTTAGGTCACTGATGCCAAATGTGCCATTAGTTTTGCCCTATCAGCTTTAATTTTGTGAGATATGGTATTACAATTAGGCCTATGCATATTATCCCATTTTGCGTTTGATATAAATAAAAAATAGTGCCTATTTTTAGCTGTTAAATCATGTGAAGAAAAAAGCAACACATTAACATTACATTAACAATGCAATAACATTATAACATGGGGTCTTACAAAAAATTGATATTATCACATATTGTACGGTCGTTTATGACTTACGAGCTGTCAATTTGAGGCCCAAAAAATGATCCAGATTTTAGTTTGTTTGTACTTCGTACAGTTTTCGTCCTACGGGTCCAAAATATGGACTAGCTATAGATATTATCAGGCAAGATTTTGTTCGCGAAGGAGGTTATAAGTTAATGGCACTCTAAAGTAGAGCTGGTAGAAAAAAGCTGTACATATTTGGAATAAGCACACTAAGTATAGCTAAAATCCCGTAAAACATCTGAGACACCAAACAAAAAGTTCGTTTTTGTTGGGCTGTGTTATTATCTATATTAATGTAGAAATACATTAATCTGTTAATATTAATATATTAATAAATATATATATATATCCGTATATTAAAATTTATGCACAAATTGTGATTGAGAGTGAGTACAAATGGTGTAAAAGCGCATAAGACATGACGTGTTGTTTTGTTAACCAAGGCCCTTTTTTTATTAATTGGGACAGTTATAAATATACATCTTCAAACATGAAGATTGCATCGCATTGAACACTTTATATAAACGATACACAGTTTAAATAAATCGCCAATACAACTGAAACTCTACCTAGAAAGACGCTATCTTTTGTACGGTCAGAGCTGTCCTGAAAGGAAATATCAGAATTTGAAGTTATCTTTAAAATTTTGGGTTTTAGGAATTCAGCATTCTGAACTGCAGTCGAAATGTTCTTCTAGTTTATTCCATTATGTGTAATATGGTAAATAAGCACGTAAAGAAGAAGTAGGGAAGGAGAGACATGCTTTTGGCAGCAACGCGGTCAACATTATCAAGTTATATGGTTTCATGCTTGTACTGTACAACAAGGGGTGTGGATTAGATTAAATTCAAAGGGGGAGAAGGCATTCAGTAGTAATGGCCTTGTGAATTTCTTGTTAGGGTTTTCATGTCACAAGAAAATCTCATATTCTAACTTGGTGCTTCTCATTTCTTGCAAACAGTATGAAATTTAACATGCATGCGAGCAGTTTCCCCTCCAATATGACCACTCCAGTCTCCGTATCTTTCTCTTCCCAGCTAGCAGACGAATTCTTGTTTTATGAGAAAACATTTCTATCACTGAGATTCGAACCCGGTACCTTCGGTTTTCTCTGTTGATGCTTTACCAACTGAAATAGTCAGAGTTCGATATACGGCATTAGATGGAATCCTTTTACGATTACCGTACTTTTTAAGGGCAGAAGGTTGCGGGTTTGATTCCCGGTGTCAAAAGTTTATTTTCCCTAAATACAGTAGGCCTACTTTCATGCAATGTCAACAGTAAATATAACTTGGGGTGCATTAACACATATATTTTCATTGTATACCTTTACTATTTGGGGGTACGCCATAGCGTAGTGGTTGAGGCGCTGCGCTACAAACCGTAAGGTCACAGGTTCGATTCCCGATGAGGTCGTTGGAGTTTATAATTGGCCTAATCCTTCTGGTAGCACTATTGCCCCGGGGTCGACTCAGCCTAACAGAAATGAGTACCAGGAGCAATCCTGGGGGTATAGGCGGTCGGTGCGTAAGACTGACAACCTTCCCACCTTCATGTGCCGAATGTCCAAAATCTGGGAGCCTCAACCTCCTGGAACCCTCTGGGCCTCCATGGCCTGCATAGGGATCTTTACTTTACTTTATTTTACTTCTTACCTTTACTATCGGTGCAGCACTTTTACGCAAAAGTACGTTGCAATTACGCAAATGAGCATGGTTACAGTACCGCAAAAGTTAACATAACTTATCATTAGCGCAAATGAGCATTATGGCTTGCCACTGCATTCTCAAAAGGATTCGTCATAGCACTCATTTTCTTCAGAGCTGTTGTGGCTGGTATCAATGTCTCAAAGTTTTGGTGTATTATAGTAACGATATTGTACCAGCTGAATAACTTTTCCAGAGATCCATGTTGTATGCGAGTTTCTGTATGATATGTTTCCTAAATTTTCTCTTCTGCAAAGAAGTGATAGAGATGTATATTTCGCTCTGGGATTCCGTAAGCATTGCAGTCAGCACATGAACAGATGGGTGTGATTCATGAAATTGTTTTTTAAAATGTCTATGGAAAGACTCAGCCCCATTTGTCGTTCGGGGATCGCTTGATGAACAACTAGCCCATAACACCGGTGGAAATTTATCTACTGTTCAGCAGTAGGCCTACTGCCACACTAGCGCCATATAGGCCGTGTTCGTAATACTGTTCATCAGTGCTGCCACACCAGTAGGCCTACCACATGGGTGTGTTCGTAAATTCAGAAATTAGAAGTTGGAGCTTAGAGCCATGTATTTAAAAAATATTGCGGCAAAGTAGATTGCCTAAATTTATGTAGTCGCTGTGTGATTAATTTGTCACATTCATTTGCGGTACTATAACCTGAATTTTTGCGGTAATGTAAAAGTATCCCACGGGCAGTTTTGCGCAAATGGCATGCACCCTTTACTATTTACCGGTAATGGGAACACTGATTTCTAAGATATCGTGGAGTAGCCTTTATCTGCGGGTCTAAAATCTATCACTTCTATTTTTTCATATTCTTTCTGTTCAATTTTAGTTTCTGAACCAGCACATGATCTCATATGTTTTACAATCATCCTGACATAATTTAATCATGATAAGTTAGGATTATAGTTAGCCAATTAAATTAGAATTGACTATTTATCCCATATGTATTTAATACGATTTGGACCAAGAGCATAAGAAAAATGAGTCCGAAATCAGCCAAACACACACATTATTCACAAATATTCATTTAATTTGCTTTATTACCTCCTACAATAATGATAAGGGAACGTCCTATTTTCTTGGTATTCTAATCAGGTCGGAGAATTTGTAGGCATTGACATATTCATGTCACTTATTCTTTCTCTTGATACCGTTAAGATTTGTTCTGGAAATACAATGAATATCTCCATCTACATTATGCTATTTTACAGGAAATGTATTCCATTGTTAAGCTACGTGGTCATTAAATAATTCGAATCACCTTCTGTAAACATTATAAACACGAAACCTCAACACTACGAATGTACACAAACAGCGAGGGGGCGGCCGTTGAAAAGTGGGGCATAAATTCAGAGCTACAATAGACTCTTCCGATGTCCAAATAGCTGACCATACTACAATTGATCCTACATGTGCAACATATCTTTCAAGAACCCATACTTACCACGTTAAAATCCAATTATCATCTCCCCCATATTTTAACACGAGACTATCATGGGTAATCCCACAAGAGTTCACGAGTTTATCGATAGATTCGCGACTGCGCAGCAGGAGTTGATTTATAAAACTTATAGTTTATAAAAACTGTTGATAAAACTCGTAAACTCGAGTAGGATTTATTAAGACTATTCCATGAATAAAAAGGTGGGCCTAACGGTTTTTACAAATAAAAATTACTTTCTTACTTTGTTATATAAAAACAAAACTAACAGGTTTGAGATCACAGCATACTATGAATCAACCATTCATGAATCAATTCGAGTTACCATGTTGTGACCAGTACTACCAATGGTGTATATAAGACATAGTTAACCTAATTCAGGTAAACTAACAGCAGAACAGAATAAAAGCACACGAACTGGCTTGCTCCGAATTGAAATTGTGTTTTTAATCAATGTACATTTATATTATTTCAATTTCGAAACATTTATGTTGGATAAAATAATGTGTTTTATTGTGTTCAACTGGCCGCATGTGACGTACTACTCATGGTACTTCTTGAGATTTTTCTTAATAATTCAATCCACATTGTGTCATCGCATCCTTCTGGTTTTCTGTAGCTTCACATCCTCCGTTTTTCAAAAAGTGGCATTACCAGTGTACATCTTTGGGAGCTAAATAAATCAATACCATTTGAAATTGTTAGAAGGCTGTTACTCGGAGACCCATGCTGTACATTAGAGGGGTAGCAATTAAAATTGTTAATGTCGGCAAAGAAAGCCTGTGAAATTTTAATTTTATACAGTTATTGTCAATCGAATTTATGAATTAAGAACAAAGAAAAGGCTTCTAAAGCAGAATTAAAAGAATAAATAGTATTTAATTACGTGGTGTATTAGAGGACTAAGCTGAATTTAAACTCAGAGTAAAATGTCAGTTTATCCTTAAAGGGTCTCCTTCCTGTAAGAGGGCACGAACTGAGTATACAGGCAGGGCCGTCGCGTGGTTTGTTGGCGCCCGGGGCAAGATTTCGTCAGGCGCCCCCCCCCCCCCAAACTCAATCCTACGTTTTCCCACCCGACATTCCACCTATCTGTAAGGATTCAAACACAAACACACAGCGAGCGACGTGACGCGACACAATCAAATAGGCCTACATATAAACATTTGGGATTAAACACGCAATGAGCTACGCGACTTGGGGCGACGTGGATTGGACAAGTTCCAAGCCGCATCGCGTCCAGTCGCTCGTTAGCCAAGTTGCGCGTCGGGTTGCGTCGCTGTCTATGTTTTTGTGCCCAAAAGAGACACCTAATCGGATTACCGTACAAAAATACCAGAAATAAAATTATTTAAATTTTTTTATAAGATTGTATTGAAAATCAAATTAATACAAGTTTAGTAATGTTAGAAAATCTTAACAATCATAAAAAATACTATAGGCGTTATTAATGGACTACAAATTAATAGTGTGGGAAACCTCGATACATACATTGAATAGAATATAGAAAAGAGAATCGCGTTTATCAAATTAAGATAAGGTACTAAACATTAAATGGCATTCGCCTGGTTTTGGCACGAGCAAATGTCGTTAGAATTTCCATCAAGTCTATTTTTTGTGCTTCGTCGTTTCCAATGGACAAGAAGGCCAGAGAATTCAGTCTCTCCTGTGACGTAGTTGATCGCAAATATGTCTTTATAAGGAAATATTTATTTTGGGATAACTTAGTACAAATATAGGCCTAAAGTTATTGGTGTCAAATATTTATTTGTTCAATAAAAACATACAACGTAATATTCCAAATTCAGGAATACCTAACTTTAAAAAATATGTTATGTACATCCTACTTATTTTTTCAAAGTTTGTTGTTTTATTTTTGCCGTTGCCACGGCGCCCCCCTGGTCGCGGCGCCCGGGGCGATCACCCCGCTCGCCCCGCCCACGCGACGGCCCTGTATACAGGTCTGTAAACGCAAAGAAAGCCAAACTTTGTTGTAGCCTCTCTTGTTATACTCTGAGCTCTGTTGTATGTGAAATTTCTCGGAACCTATTAAATCATTGCGTTTGAATCTCAAGAGAGGTTACTCACTCCAAACAACGTGACCGATCGATTGGCGACGACAGGGCGTAAAATACGAAAGATGTTGCAGCTGTTTGCATGCATTACAATTTACAGTATCTTGATCTACCATAATAATTTCTCTGTTTATAAGGCAAAATAAGAAAGTAATTTTAAAGAATCCTGCCCGGGAGAAATATTTGGTTGTTTTACAGAAAGATGGATCCAGCGTTTTAAAAGGGTGCTCTAATCTTATTACATCTTTTACGCAAATATTAAATATAAATATGCTTATGCTTTTGCATTTTACATTTTTATAATTCAGGCGTCTTAAAGTCAACTAAATAATTCACTCTAGATGTCTGTCCTTTCACGTAACAACAAACATGTTTGCTACATTTTTTAATTGGCCTGATACCCTATTCATTACTACAAGATTTTATATAGGCCTATAAAAAGTTGAGAAAAGAAAAAGAAATATATATATATATATATATATATATATATATATATATATATTCATCTGAAGGTTCCATTAAACTTGCTGGCATTATTATGATTAATAGAAATTCAGGAAGAGCCTTGTTCTGGATCCAACTAGTAGGTTTGAGCTTGACAGCAAACAGGCTCTTAATGTTAATGCCGAAAAGAAGAGGTATTATGAACCATGTTTCACTGACTTGGAGCACAAATATCCCGTTAAAACTGTGAAATCCTTGGATTGTTATTTGGTGCACACGAATTAGATTTATTAACACTATTCCATGTATAAAAATGTAACGGATTATAAAAATAATAATTAATTAACGACTCAAACTGCCTATTGCACTTGTACAAGAAATGATCTTGGATATTTTGAAAGATATTGCATATTATACATAACCATCTGTACAATGTTAAGTAAAAGAATTAATGAAATAATTCATGTTTGAGATAGCTTTCCCAATGCTCATTGATTTTTACCGATATTACATTTTGTTTTCTTCTTCTACTGAAAAAAAAAATATATATTGTATTTTTTAAAAATTGTCGTCTAAATTAATTGGTAGGCTGAACGCTCAGGGTTTCTCTAATTATTGGGGCAGCTATCCCTTGTGGATTTTTTCTCTCTCTCTAGAACAGATTTTATCTCGCTGGCAGAAATTCACAAAGCCTGTTAATAACCCTTTCCCCATTGACTTCATGACCGCAACGAACCATTGTGTTTCTGTTATTATGTGCAATAAAGTTAAATGAAGGATGAAATATGTTTCGTAAGTGACTTTGTTCTTCCAGTTTAGAATCATCATGCTAATGCATTAATTACCCACGTAATGTATTATTTCATAGTCAATAATATATAATTGTTTCAATATCCTCTTCCCGTTCGCGATTTCAAGCGATCATATTCAACCTCAATACTACTGTTTAACGAACCATTATTAATTACAACAAGCCATATTTTATATATTTACTCGTAATGTAAACCTATTAAAATTAATAGGAACTAAATTTGTATCTGCATTAAATATTGTAATTGTAGATGTTTTTATGATTGTAGTTACAGTTGTATTTTTTTTTTCTATGCTTAGATATCAATTCTCATGTTGTGTGTTATTGTATTTTGTTATTTACCTTAGCTTCTCTAACCATCTTTATGTAAATTTTACTTATGTATTTTCCCTACTACGAGCCATCCGGCTCTTTGGGATATTTTTGTCTGAAATAAATAAATAAATAAAATAAATAAATAAGAACTATTATTATTTTTTATTCAAATTTTATATATGTACTTCGGCCACGGGGTTTGAAAAGGTTAAACTAACATTACCTATTAACTGTTCTAAAGTTATACCTTCAGTTCATTTTATTGCTTTTTAAAAATGTTATTATTTTGAAAAAGCAAAAAGTGTGATATGTGTTTTTAAAATACCTATCTTGATTGTAACTGAAAAAAGACATTAATCTGAAATTCGAAGGCTAAATTTTACTAAATAAATCGGAGGATTACCCCCAAACCCTCATGTGAGTCGCTCCCGATTAAAAATCGTGGCTACCTCCCTGTCCGTAAATGAGAATAATGTTCATAAGTCCCCCGTTTGTAAATCCGGTTATAATCAGAACTTGAGGCTCACGTCCACTCCCGAATTTGAAGAAACACTCGTTGACTGTTCGGTATGTATCAACGGTGCTCGGTGAAGAATTCGACTTTGCCAGGTTTTGTTCAAGGTGATTAAAAGCTAAGAAATGTTTTATTTTTTGTAAACAATTTGGTACCGGTGATACAGATAATACGTACTGAATAAAGCGGGATCAAACATTTATGGACACACTGTAAATTTGCCTTTCTTCTGAGCATCATCATTAAGTTCAAAATAAAAAAAAATGAATATTTCATTTCGTTCTACGCAAGGAGGACGCTGTTAAAATCAGCGCAGTTATACCTCTTTCAACCTTGTAGAGACTGATAAAGGGGGATTCCCTATCTCCATGATGCAACAAAACTGCCATTTAGACCCTTGAAATAAGATTGTGACATATAATACATTTAACTTACAGAATAATAGGAAAACAAATTAACCCATTTTAATGTAAAATTCTCCTCTAAGGAACTTTCGATTATTTATCAATTAACGGAAAATATTGTATAAACAATATTTGTAGGTTAAAACTACGTAATATAAAGGAATTTAGTCATAAACGACGATGGATTGGTATTACCGATAGAAAATCAGAGTTACCATTGGTAAAAATGAAAATAAATCAGTAAATATAAAAAAATACCATCCATTGATTAGCCTAATATGATTCATCGTAGGTGAAATTAAAAATTGGCGCGATGTTAAACACGAAATTTGTAATCTCCGGACCTTCTAGATTTCCATTTACCATTTCTCAGACAGAAGACTAGTTTTGAAATTTTGAAACAATGCATCCAGGACTAGCAGTGAATCTGCATTATTGGGGTAAAAATCATTATTCAACTTACGAATTAAATTGTAGTGCTCAGAAATATTAAATAAATTATAAAATAATATGCGTATACCGTGTTATTTTTTAATATTTTTTAGTTATAATTATTATTTTTAAATTTCAAATAAGAGTCACTAAATACAAACCATGTTGAAACACCTTCTGCTTATATTCATTTCGTTACTGTATACCTTTACAGCTCAAGAATTGTAGGATGAACTTTTACGATAGTGAATGTACTGGTGCACATTTTACAACGTAGCTTACCTTCCACAACGTCTTCATTAATTGTATGTTTTAGGCCAGTGTGGTCCACCCCCCGGCCCACCTATTCATTTTTGTTGGCCCTTGCCCTTCTTTCTGAATAAAAACATTTTATTTAACATTTGAAAAAAAATTGTTTCCCGTTCTTTCTGCTTTAAGTTTTTAAGTAATACTACTTTAGGTTTATTAAGTTTACATCAACAGCACGTCACAAACTTCATTTCCCCTATAACGGCCATATTGAAGCTTCACTCTTCGACCGTTATAATCCGTGGCGTGCCTACTTCGATTCCCACGAATACATTCGGCGCGAGAATCAGCCCCGCCTCCAGACGACGGGTGGTCGCCAGTGATTGTCTGACGATAGGTTTGCGATCGTTCCTGTGCTGAGGAGGATTTTCTGGAAGGTTTCAGTTTCGCAATATAAGTGAGCGCAGATCAGTTCGAAGTGGTTGTTTTTGACGATAGAGGTTGTTCGATAGATATTGTGGGCGTTGTTGCGAGAGCAGTGCCTAAAATGGCGGAATTTAAGAAACGGCGTGTTGAAGGTGAGAAACGACAATTTCAGTCAAAGTGGCAGGGAAGCTAATTTTTTGTTGAACATAATGGAAAACCATAGTGTGTTATCTGTTCTCAAGTCTTAGGTGTTTCGAAGGAATATAACGTAGACACCATAGACACTATACCAGCTGGCATAAATCAAAATACGTTCATTACCAGGGAAGTGTCAGAAGATATGGACCGTCGGCGTGGTCTTGTGGTTAGCGTCGCTGACTACAGATCCGTCGGCCCGGGTTCGATCCCCGGTACCTCCTCGGATTTTTCTGAGGTAGGGAGGTCTGGTAGGGGTGCACTCAGCCTCGTGATTCAAATTGAGGAGCTACTTGATAGAGAAGTAGCGGCTCCGGTCATGGAAACCACCATTAACGGTCGTGGGTGTCGGCATGCTGATCACATGCCCCCCAATCCTGCCACCTGCCTATAGGTAGATGACGCAGCGGTCGGGTGGTAGGCCTTGTCCCTTCGGGGATGTCGCCCCACGGAGTTTAGTTTTAGTTTAGTCAGAAGATATGTGTTTAATGATTTGAAGCTGAAACTAACTAGGCAGCAACACTCAAACACTGCTCGTTTAAAGGCTTTTTATGAGGTATGTTTAGAGCTAGCTAAAAGTAAAAAAGTATTTTAGGGATAGTGAGCTCATTAAGTGATGTGCTGTAAAATGGCATCTTCATTTGGAGATAATAAGATGGCTAAAAATTTTGAAACAATTTCCTTTGTCTCATCAGACAGTAAGTAGAAGAATTAATCAAGTTCTTTTATAGGCATTTTGGAAAAATTGTTAATTTTACTATCTAGCTCTAGATGAGAGCACAGATATAGCTGACATCAGCCAGCTCCTTATCTTTGTCAGAACAATAAACGAAGAATTTGAAATTCATGAAGAACTATTAGAATTAAAATCATTAGGAGCCAGCACAAAAGGTACCGGTACTGACATATTCAACGCACTGGATGATGTCGTTTAGGAAGTGTTCTGGCATTCAACAGATTGAGCAAAAGGAACGGTTGGCGATAAAACAGGGGTAGTAGGACTGTGTAAAGAAAAATGCAATAATTGTTTGCTTTTCCACTGCATTATCGACCTGGAGGCTCTCTGTGGAAAAATTATAAGGCTACGTGAGACAATGTAAACTGTTGTAAATACTGAAATTTAATAAGGGGAGGCAATGAAGCCCATAGGCACACAGCTTTTATTGCATTCCTGGACAATTTGGGGGCTCAGTATGGTGAAATTTCATTGTACTGTGAAGTGCGCTGGATAAGTGCTGGAAATTGCCTGCAACAGTTTTTTTGGGTTGAGGAATGAAGTTCTTGCTTTTCTGAAGAAATGAAAACATTGGGAATGAATATCAACAAAAACTGGAAGAAATCCAGTTTTTAAATAATCGTGTTTTTCTGACTGATTTAACATCCCAGCTAAATGCTTTAAACCTGAAACTACAAGGCAGAAAACAAAATATCTCCAAATTTTATGGACATATTGAGGGCTTCCACAAAGAAAAATTGAAGTATTGCACATTGCACTGAAGACAAATAATACGGCACACTTCCCATCTTGTCAGCAGTTGAAAGAAGAAAAAAGTGACACAAATTTTAGTATGTTTCGTGAGATAATAATAGATATCGAGAAACAGTTCCAGAACAGATTCCAGGATTTTGACTCCCTAAAACCAAAACTTGCACTGATCAACAGCCCCATGGATATTGAAATGAGTGAGGTGCCTTGCGACCTGTAAATGAAAATTTGTGATCTTCAGGCAGACCCATTCTACCAGACTACAAAGTGTGATGTCCCTGAAAATTTCTGGAAAATGATTTTTAAAGAACGTTTTCCTAAACTGCTTAAATTCTATCTGTAAATGTTAACACTATTTGGCAGTATATGTGTGTGCGAAAGTGCTTTTCCTGCTCTCAAATAAATTAAATAAAACGAGAAATCGCATTGAAAGTGCTTCACTCGTATCGACTCTGAGACTTTGCCTTACTGAACCTACAGTGGACATCGATAAACTTGTATCAAGAAAGCAGTGCCAATCATCACAATGATTTCTCGACTGTAAAGTGAAGTGGTATATTAAACTTCATTTAATATACTTTTAATAAAAGTTTTTGAACAAAATATGACATATTTTATATATAGTTCATTTATGTAATTCTTTTCGATCTGGAATGTCTCTGGCCCTCACATACCTGTACTATAGTTTGATTGGCCCTCTGGTTATTAAAGGTTGGACCAATACTGTTATAGGCCAACTACATTCCCTTCTTCAAGTTGTTATGATTTTAAACCGATGCACTTGAAGACAAATAGTGGATTTTATATATAACTTACCTCTAACATTTTGCGATTAATTCAGTGCCGAAGTTTATAATCCAACATTTCAAATCTCACAGAAGAAATCCAACCTTGGAGAAGCCAACTACCTTACAATAATTTAGTTAAATGATTACGTCTTATCTATTGTGGGATTCCTTTCACTGCTGGAATTTTTCCCAATACACATCATTCTGCACTATTCTGTTGGAACATTGAGATTAATTTGGCTGAGTCGTCATTTTGCTTTGTTGTGAAGATGGTTTTAGTACGATAGGGTAGATTACCTACCAAAGTTTTGAAGGAAATTTATTTTCCCATGTTTATTGACAGTTATACAGCAGAGTCAGCGGACATTCAGTTTTCATCATGGAGGAGGAGAGTTGTCTTTATTACTGCCATAAAAGTAAGTGTATTAAAAGGGGATGGGAGGTTTGGATTCATGCTTCCGATTAGTCAACATTGGTTTCTAAGGAATTCGTAGTATTTCTACCGCCTGCCATTTGCTAGCCAGTTAAAAAATGAATCCCACAGCAGACCCGCAATCAAAATATCCCAATAATTAGTTTTTGAAGTGAAACTTCTTTAGCCGCGGTAGGGGTAAATCCAGAGCTTGTGTCACGCTCAAAAATCGTCACGAAATTAGTGTCACACTAAAAATCGTCACGAAATTAGTGTCACACTCAAAATCGTCACGAAATTAGTGAGGTGTGACGGACCGACTGCACAGAAAACAATCAACTCAATGATTAGGAGTAATCAACTGTTATACGATTTAAAGGACAAAATAAAATACTCAAAGGGGAAACTAACGATAGAAGGTGATGGAAAGGAAATTTTTCAGACCTAGTACGAGGACCTGCAAATGGGAATAGTAGTAGTAATAATAATAATAATAATAATAATAATAATAATAATAATAATAGTAATAATAATAACAATAATAATATTTATTTTATTTCTTCCTGCAACACCTGCAGATTGCCATTGACAAAGAATACCAACAACAAATACATATGTATATATATGTAAACAGTAAAAGAAAACAGATTAAATTAATATTGAAGCTTTTACAATTAGTATATAGATAATAACTTAAAATTAGAAGTCATGGTTCACAGGTATGATTGCGAAATATGGCAATAGACCCTTTCAATGCCACCAGTGATATTTCTACAAGGATGGCTTTGTGCAGGCCAAACTTTGTGGAGAAGTCAAACAATAGTTTTGGTATGGTACCACGTGCTCCAATCATTAATCCTGTCACTGTTATGATATCTCAACAACAAGTCAGCCGAACAGCTCCTTAAATCTTGCTCACTTAAGGAGCAAATGAAGATCAAATCCCTGTGAAAACACGAGGCCTTGGCCCTTAGGGGATGAATTGTAGGCTAAATTTATTTATAATATTATTAGTAGGTGCGTGAATTCCTCCTAGCTTGTGCAGCGGTAGACTACTTCTCGTCATGCCGGTACTGCGTGTAGTCTAGTCGCGCGCTTGCAGGCGCAATGGAAACATCTCAATACGATCTTAATGATACAACAGAAAACTTGTGTTTTAAACTGGACAAAGAATACTTACTTGCTCAATGGCAATAGACACAAATTTCCTAAGCAAGCTAAAGGAATATTATCTATTTTATGGAACCCGGAGGTTCATTACCGCGTTTAAAAAATCCAAACAACAAAAAATCAAAGATCCAAAATTTAAAAAATTCAAAATTCCAAAATTAAAAAATCAAACATCCAAAATTAAAAAGTCAAAAAATCTAAAATTTAAAAAATAAAGAATCCAAAATTTAAAAATCCAAATATTCAAAATTAAAAAAATTTAAAATTAAGAATATTAAATAAAAATTTGAAAATAAAAAATGCAAGATTAAAAAATCTAAATCCAAAATTTTAAAAAAAATTAAAAATTCCAAAATCCAAAGTTGAAAAATCTACAAATCAAAAATTAAAAAACCAAAATACAAGATTAAAAAATCCAAAAAATAAAAAATTCAAAGAATCAAAATTTAAAAAATTCAAAATTCCAAAATTAAAAAATTCAAAGATCCAAAATTAAAAAATCCTAAATCCGAAATTTAAAAAATCAAAAAATCAAAAATCGAAAGTCTAAAATTGAAAAAATTTAAAAATCCAAAATTGAAAAATCTAAAAATCCAAAATTGGATAAATCTAAAAATCCAAAATTAAAAATCGATAATCTAAAATTAATAAATCCAAAAAATGAAAATTTCAAAGATCCAAAGTTTAAAAAATCCAAAATTAAAAAATCCAAAATTCCAAAATTAAAACAATTCAAAGATCAAAAATTTAAAAATTTAAAAATCCAAAATTTAAAAAATAACAATCCAAAATTTAAAAATCCAAATTTCCGAAATTTAAAAAACAAAAAATTACAAACTAAAAAATCCACAAATAAAAAAAATTATAAAATCCAACATTTTAAAATCTAAAAATTCAAAATGTAAAAAATCAAAAATTTAAAAAATCCAAAAATTTAAAAATAAAAAAAATAAAAAATTCAAAGATCAAAAATTTAAAAAATCCAAAATTGAAAAAATCGAAGATCCAAAATTAAAAAATCCAAAATGAAAAAAGTCCAAAAACCCAATATTAAAAAGTACAATAATGCAAAATTGAAAAAATCCAATAATCAAAAATTGAAAAAATAACAATTAAAACTAGTTTCACTTCTGTCGCGTGTAATTCCACGCACACTTTTTTGTTTTACGATCTATTTCCTGTTCATGCTGTCATAGTGGGGGGTACGCCGTAGAGTAGTGGTTGAGGCGCTGCGCTACAAACCGGAAGGTCGTGGGTTTGATTAATGATGAGGTCGTTGAAGTTTTTCTGGTGGCACTATGGCCCTGGGGTCGACTCAGTTTCTAACAGAAATGAGTACCAGGAGCAATCCTGTGGGTAAAGGCGGCCGGCGAGTAAAGCTGACAAACTTACCATCTTCATGTCTGAAAATCTGGGTGCCTCAATCTCCTGGATCCCTTGGGCCTCCATGGCCCTTAATAGGGAACACTTTACTTGCTGTGATAGTGTAAAGTAGTGTAACCTGTACTCAGTACCAGTAATCTAACTCACCTTACTACTTGTGGAATCGCCACACAACTTGCTGCACAGGTACATCATTATATCAAAGCCTGTAACATTCTGTGTGTCTGCAATAAAGAAATATAAATATATTATATTTAGTTAAATAAATATAAATATATTACATTTATTTATTTCAGACATGGAGCATAAACATCCTTTTGAGCTGAAATTGACGATTTCAATCTTACCTGTCTTTACTTCGTCTTTATTTCTTAAAATTGACTGACAGTAATTCATGAGGTTGATAATACTTACTTACTTACTCAATGGCAGTTGACAATTCAAGCAAGCTAAAGGAATATTATCTATTTTATGGAACCCGAAGGTTCATTGCCGCGCTTACCTCAGCCCGCCATTCAGCCCTATTCTGTGCTAACTCCATCCAACCATTCCTCTCAAATCCTACTTCTCTTAAATCTATCCTAATATTGTCCTCCCACCTACGTCTTGATCTTCCAAGTGGTATTTTCCCTTCGGGTCTTCCAGCCAATATTTTGAGGTATGTGTTTCCTCTCCCATGCGCGCAACATGACCAGCCCATTTCATCCTCCGTGATTTAATTACCCTTACTATATCCGGTGACGAGTACAGGTTATGAAGCTCTCATTTTGCAGTTTTCTCCAGTCCCCATTTTCATCTCTCTTCAAGGCCCAAATATTTTTCTAAGCGCCCTGTTTTCGAATACTCTCAGATTATGTTCTACCCGAAGATAAGCGACCACGACTCACATCCATATAATATAACATGAGGTTGATAATAGGTTGATTAATAGGTTGATAGGTTGGTATAGGCGATCGCGCGGAAATTCTCTCAAGTACTCGTTTTATCGATCATCACCCTGTTTTAGTTTTATAACGTTGATATAGCGTAACCAAGCCAACTATAGAACAGCTGATTGTAGTTTACCACCTATTTTTTTTTTACTTATTTTCACTTATTTTTCCCTATCGTAGAAAATTTGTATGCGATACGTGTGTGAGAATGTATAACAGAATCTTCTCTATACAGTTAAAACATATTTTCCACACGAATATCGAGATATTCCATTGAGAAGCTCTACCAGTCGTTCTCAGTTTATATTGCTTAGAACACTTTAGGATAGGAATTTGGATATGAGAAGGATAGTGGAAAAGTTGATTAAGACACCGGCTAACAAGCCTTAGCGGGCAGTATGTAGGAGACTTAAGAGCTTCTGAAGGATTTGGTTAGACTATTGAAAGCAATGCGGTCATTAGGTCCACAAGAGATGCAGTTACAGTCACTAATTTAGACATCTATTCGTGGTAGGTAATTTTATTGCTTGTACGTTCATTAGCAGAGATTTTAGCTTGCAGTCGCCAAGAAGTGATAGTAGAGTGTGATATAGATAATGCCTGTGAAAATCTAACGATTTCAGATGAAGTGGTTAGAGACATGACGTCGCACTAGAGTTCTGCAGTAATCACATTTTCATGTTACATGTAGGTCACTGAAACTGGATTGCAAAGTTTGCTTGCAGCTTGGCAATACAAATGACTCTGCAAGGATTTGCTTTTACTTATCTAAATGCAGATGGAGACAACGCGTCCTGCAGTAACTTTCCATCAAAAGTAAAGCTTTTCTAGATTTAGTTAAATTAATTAATGTAGGTTAATTTTAAAGCGACTGGGGAACATTGTAATTGCATTTAAAACGTCACTAAAGTACTGAAGCAATATATATTTTTTCTTGCCTTAGGGAATGACATATTTTTTAATTGCAAGAGAAGAAATCGAATGTTTACAGCTGTTTTACGTAATTCTTTCATTTATTGTGAGTTTAAAATATCGTAAGTTCCTGGAATGAATTCTTATTTAACATTATTTAGCCATGATAAGTTACACAGCCGTCTTCAAATAATGATAACGGAAAACAAACAATATCTATATCTCTCCATAATAGGATATAGAACATTATGTAAGTTGAATGGTAACTGTCAAGTCCAGGGAATTGCAGATTTCACAGAATATTTAGAAGATTTTCGGATCGTAGGTGTGTAATCAGTAGCCATCCGCAACTCGACCTATAATCTTAAATAGTCATACACCTCTCAAGTCTTCACTCACACAAGCACATGCGTGTGAATGACTCATTGTTCTCCAGCTCTGCATACCATATCATTATAAATAGCCTATAGAAATTATATTATTTTCACTTAGGTTTACAACATAGTTTTATTATTATTATTATTATTATTATTATTATTATTATAGAAGGATTGTCTTATAATAGGCCACCGCTGTGCAAGCACGGGATGCTTTCGCTCCTCTCATACAGCGGGCCAGGGTTCAAATCCTGGGAGCTACAAGTTACCTAGGTGGTTTTACAGGGGTTTTTCTCACATGTAAGAGGAATGTCGGGTAAATTTAGGCCCTTGTGTTCATTACTAGCTTCATCCCATCCGTGCCTTCATCAGAACATAGCTCCGGCAACTCTCCTCCACGCTTGTTATGGAGGAAAGTTGAGGATCTCTCTACTACACAGCGATTGGCGCTGACACTCGACCCTAGCACAACGTGGAGGGAGCTCGCACCTTATGATTAAACTCGCAAAATTTAATTAACCCTTGGTCAAATTACTCTGAAATTTGTGCAGAAGTAATCAACACTGAACAACCCTACTGATGGTTAAAACAGGGCATGAGAAAAGCGAGCACAAAATGATTTATTTCACTTAAAAGTATCGCCAATCACACAACATTCTTGGAAGGTGAAGCTAATTTCCCTACCGGTATCCGACAATTCGTTTTTTTTTTCTTTTTGTGACCCTAAAAAGTTCAAGCGAGAAGTTTTAGTGACATATTTGAATTTTCGAATTTCTTTGCTTATAACTTATGAACTATCTAGGCCTACTTCGGTAGAACAGAACTATAGGGGCCTATATTAAAATAATTGGCATATAACGTCCTAAAAGTTAGGTCGTTATAACTCTTTTCGCTGTGCATACCGTTTAGGTACAATTGCTACTTTGAGTTTGAAAAATGTTTAATTATAGCCAAAAACGTGAAAACTAAAGTGGTTTTCCACAAATAACTCTGTTTTTCGCTCTTATATGCTTTTTAGATCACGAATCTTAGGTTTGCCACAATTTTTTTTATTACAGTATAAGCCAAAAAAGCGCGAAGAAAGTTTTTTCCCCGATTTGTTTTATAATTCAAGAAGTATCGACTTCGAGTAGAACAAAACTATTTACCAAAATAATCGGCATACAATTTTCTAGATGTTTTCACCATGCTTTCCGTTTAGGCGCAATTGCAAGTTTAAATTTGAAGAAAGTTTTGTTTATTGCCATTAACCGTGAAACGAAGTGGTTTTGCTCAGGGTAGTTATGATTTTTGGCACCTTTTGTTTTTTGAGGAGCTGTTTGTGAACCTGAGGTTTTCCAACAAAAATGTCCATTGGAATTTAAGTTATAGCCAAAGAAGTGCTAAAAAAAAAAGAACTTTTTCCCCGGATTCTTGCTTGTCAAGAACTAACGGCTTTCGGTAGAATAGAAGTATAAATCAAAATAATGTGCATAACATTTCCTGAAAGTGAGATCCTTATAATTGATCTTGTAACATTACACAGCTACCCAACATCCACCTTGTATTCACCATCGCTGAATGTTTGCTACAAATGTTGTACATCAAATCTGTGTTCAACAAGACTAGCGACATAGCCTCGCGTCCTCCAACCGAAGCAGCTGCCCACCAACATTCCCTTCTATCAGGTACAACCCTGGTTTGGAAAGGACAAGAGATATGAAGGCTGGGGTTAGAAAAGAACAAAATCTCCAACTTGTCACCATTCTGAAGCCTCCTGCACCTGATTCTCTCCTGTACAAGGTATCCTGCAAGTGCAAGAAGTTGTGCATGGGAAATTGCAACTATAGGAAGGCCGTACTGTTTTTAATGCTGTACCTTCATTGTTTTGGACACCTGCAATGATATGAAGACGATAGTGGTTGCTGAAAGTGCAGAATATGTTGATGGTGAATCAGTAATTACTAGACTTCGGACTTTTAGGTCGCTAAAAATCCTGTTTTAGGCACCAAAAATATGCCCTAAAAATTTGGAAATAGGTTCTAAAAATCGTAAAATAGTCTCTTATAAAATCGTTAAGTTGCCAATTTTCTGAAATATCTCAATTGCAATGCAGAATATTATGTGTATTGAAGTCACCATTAATCAACAATCATGATAAAACACAGATATAGGCCTATGGTACACAGAATTATATAGACCTATTACTAGGGCCTGTATTACTACCGTAACAGTGAAAACCTAATCCCTGCGCCCAGAAGCTACGCATGTCATACTCCATATTCAACCCCAGTGATTCAGAGTACTACTTCTTATTTTTTATTTTTTTATATTTTTTTACTGGATGTGGGAGTTGGGAGGAAAACACTACATTTTCTTGGGAATTCCAAGGAATTTTTTCTACTGAAGACAAAACATTCATTACTATTTAACCACGTCACAAATGTGTCATGTACTGCACATTCCGAGCTAAAAAATAAGTACGAACTGAAAATAAATGCTAGAATTTATAACAACAAATGATTTATTTTGAACTTTAGAGGAAAAACAAGCCAAAAGGCAATATTAGGCTCTAACGTAAAAATAGGCCGTTTTAGGTCCTATAAAAGTATCAGATTTAGGCATAGTCACTTATGAAACATGCATATACAAGTTTTAGTCCATACATCACTTAAGGATTAAAATAGGTTTTTACCTAAAATCCGAGGTCTAGTAATTACTGATGATTTGCTTGATGCCTCGTTATCTTTGGAGAAAGACACTGATGATCTTCCAGAAGATAATGGACCCTCTGACCATCAACATCTTCACTCTGAAAGCAGTCGAGATTAAATGACTCATTGATTAATGTCTGCAGATACTATAATTGCATTGGTTTGTAGGTTGTATTGTTATTAGGTTATTAAGTGTAGTACAATTTTGAACTAATACTAACTTATCTCTTTTCATACTTTTTTCTAATAATACTACTCACCTAATTACTTAAGTTAGTTAATGGAAATTAATAATGTTTAATTTAAAAATACTTAACGTGAACACTTTTTTGCCGTTTGTGAAAAAAAATTTCTTTTAATGTGGCCCTACATATCAATCAATATGCCCTTTAATCAAAGAATTATATAGTTAGATAACTTTAGATAGTTAGATAACTTTCGTGCATACAGACAAGATTGTTCCTGATTGTTCAAGCAACGCTAATTGGTAAGCGAAACATTCCTCAAACTTAATTTAGAATTTGTGCCTAAACGGTACGCATGGCGAAAGAAGTTCTAAGGACCCAAGTTATAGGGAATTTTGAGTCAATTATTGTATATGTAGTTCCGTTAGGTAGTTCTTGAGTTATAAGCGAAACTCCAGGGATTTTTTTACCTTTTTCTATAACTAAAACATTCGTCAAACTTAAATTAGTAATTGTACCTAAACGGTGTGCATGGCGAAAAATTGTTACTCACCTAACTTCTAGACAATTTCGTTCAGATTATTTTAGTATACAGTTGTGTTCTAACTAAAGTCTATTGTTCTTGAGATATAAGCCAAAAAAGGAAGGAAACATATTTTTTCATCTTCTTTGGTTATAACCAATATTCCAACAAATGTTAATGGCAAACCTCAGATTCGTAACCAGCCCCCCAAGAAACACGAAGGAGCAAATAATAAGAAGTCCTCCAAAATTTGTTTTATCAAGCAACCTGATGACTTGGGTTATAAATTTATCCTTTAGAATGAGGTTGGACCCTATACAGTAGGTGACGTGACTATAATATGATATATTTGGTTATGAAACTGTAAAGCTTGAAGAAATGAGAGAGAGCTAAAGAAAGAGACAGAGAATAAAAGAACGCAGCGAGAAAAAGAGGCTACATGTGTTTGTATGCATAAACGTGTGCGTTTACTAAAGAAAAAGATGGAGAAAATGACCACATTAGATGGGTATATATTTTCTTTCGATAGCACGAAGTTGTGATATGGTGTTGCAAAAGCTGGCACAGTAATGCTAATCGACTGGAAATATGGAAATAAAATAGGTTGAAAGGAATGTATGAAAAGACTTTGACGTAAACAAGATCCCTATTTTTTTAATATTATTATTATTATTTCTCACGTTTGCTTCAGAAATTCAATGTAAACAATTTGATGGAAGACAAATATTTAAACACATTATGTAGTGTGTATTTCAGTGGAATGTTCTTACCCAAGTAATAATATTTTCGATTAGGCTAAATTGTGTGCTTACTCTTTTTCCAACAGTAGACACCAGCAAGGATAATGAGAGAGCCTGTATATTCCAGTTGGGTTCACTGATGGCACTGCAGCTACCAAAAGGGGCGTATTACTCTGCATTAACTCAAGTTGTCCGTGGGTGAAGTTGACTGCAGGGAACCTCCCACTTTATTTGATAGTTCACAACTCCAGATATCCGATATACTTGCTTCACATGCAAACCTATAAACAGTAATTGCATGATTCATATTAGTGCCACGCATATGCCATGTAGATAGGCCCTACACTTACTTCCGTCTTACAATTACTGGAGGGCTGGATGCAAAAACTAGGTAGCCCTACTACACTTGGTCCACGATGTGTACGGAGCAAATGTAATCAACAGACTTACCTTGACTAAAAGTGTCCTGTCGTATCATTGGTTAATCGCACCAGCACATACTTCACTATAGTGCGACAAGCTAAGCCAGATGTATACTCCTATTCCAGTGGCGATTATTCCATATAGGATGTGAGGATCATCCTACACTTCATAATTGATCAACATAAATGTTTACTAGCATTCATTGTCAAAATGAAAACAATAAAATGACAAAACAGCGTTATTGTAGAGCACTCGGGAAGGAAGTTAGCGGTTCCTTTTTGAGCAGGTTGGTATTTGCGAGGATGTCCTCAGTCACTCACTGTTGATGTTACGTAGTCCATGCCGTTGTTAAAGCTCTTGGGCATGTGAAGGGGGAGGTGGGAAGAGAAAAGGTAGTGAGAAGCCAGTTTCATATGGACGAAGTTGAGGACGTCTTGCAGTCCTTCCTCACATGTGTTTTGTGTTCCTCACGCTCGACAGCTTGTTTTCTAAGAGGGGAGTGATCATATTTTTATTAATATTTATTTATTTCATTTCTTGGTATATATTATAGGCCTAGCTATTATTAAACTTTACAGTGCTGTTTATATTTCAATATAAGTATTCCTGGAGTAATATCAAGTTTCATATCAACTATGAAAATTATAGCGGAATAGCTGATTTCCGTAAACGACAGTTTTCATACGTGGTTAAATATTTTCATATTTTAGGATAAAGCATTATTGTATTAAATTTACATCTCAGCCTTTATGTATTTTTTACGGCGACGCATACTTTTAGTCCCTGGTGAAGTGGAAGAAAAGACCTTACGGTCTTAACTTCTCCAGGTTAAATAAACTATTATTATTATTATTATTATTATTATTATTATTATTATTATTTATTATTATGTACGTCAATAGCAGTGAATGGGTTAATTCGCTCTCTCCACACCATCCTACACAACTAAAAAACCAGGAGTCGCCACTGTCCTATTCCATACTCATCGTGAAATTATTTGTACCTTTTGTGAGGTTTTGTTAGGTAAGTTGCTTGCTTTCGTAGTTACATCATAGGCTTATATCTTTTACGTAATATCTCTAGCAAACAAAATTCCATTTGTTTTTTATCGTGACCGTGGCAACTTTGTTGATTCTGAAGAAAAACAAGTGACAGGAGATACTGAATGCAAGACGTATTTTGTAACAGTATTAATTATTTCGTATTTTTCATTTATATAATGTGAGTTGAAGTGCAGGATAATATCTTCTAAGTAAAAGTGATAAGCTCAGTCTCCAGTAATTCTGTATTATGGAAGAAAATTGCGAGCCGGAGCCTTCAGACCTTACATAACCAATAAAGTAACGTGCGAGGATTAGGTTTGTCCAGCGGAGAGAAGATGAAAATTGTAAATGTATACAGAACATTATTAAAAGAATAAAATAATACCCTAAAGATGCTCTGGGAGATGTAGGAATGTAAGTAGCGTCTTCCACTTCAAATACCGTTTTCAAAGTCCTTAAAGAATACAGATCTACACCAGGTGTCAAATCACAGGTTAAAATTACACCAAAATCAAAGACAACAGTGAATGACACCGACAACTGAATTAAATGTGCTATCAGAAGAATGGTGAGTACATTTTATTTCAATAATGAAATATCAACTGTAAAAGAAAATTCTGACGAATGTTAATGATGACTCTGATCTCCCTAACTATAAGAAATCACGATATTGGGGTGTATTTAACAATATAATCAGAAAATCACAAGACTTAAACTAAAATAAATTTGACACAAATTGACTTCACTTGTATGTAAGCAACTAATCAGTCTCAAACACTAACTCTTGTTAACTGTGCTTTGTATTTTCACATTAAGTTGTTTACTTTTGCTCCGTGCACATCTTGGATCAAGTATAGTCGAAATTATTTTATTAAAGTTAACTCAAGAACCATGCAGGCCTACTTTTCGCAGGGATAGGGTTATTAAGTGCCAGTATGGTACTTTATGAGATTGTGTGTGGGGGACGGAAAAATGTCTGTCCGTCTGTCTGTACGCGCCATAACTCAAATACGCTTTATCGGATTTTCATGAAACTTGGTATACGCATTTATAATGTCCATGGAAAAAAAACCCTATTGATATTGCACCAAATCGGTCCAGCGATACCGGCGTCAAACCCAATTTAGTATTTTTATTTAAAAGCGCCATACCTCAAATACGCTTTATTGGATTTTCATGGAACTTGGTATACATATTTATAATGTCCATGGAAAGACGTCTGTTTATACCGGACCAAATCGGTTGGCCGATACCGGAGTAATGCCCAATTTAGTGCATTTTATGGTATTATATAACTAAAGGCCCATAACTCAAATATGCTTAGTCGGATTTTGATGAAACTTGGTATAAACATTTATAACGTCCCTGGCAAGAAGCCTATTAATTTTGGACCTAATCGGTTGACCGGTACCAGAGTAACAGCTAATTGAATGTCATATGCTTTTTTAATTTTTGTCTAACGGTATAATTTGACAGTTAACACTATTCCTTCACATATGCTTATCAAACAACACCGTGAAACTGACTGAGTTGACCAAATGGTAACGTCTTGGACACATATTCTGGAGGTCCTAGGATCAAATCCCGGAGCCGGCCGATTTGACATGGATTTTTTTAATTTAATTTTTTATTTTTATGTGAGTGCGCGATTGTGAAGGTATCACAAATCTGTAGTTCTGCTGACGCTGGTCGATTTTAATCTGATTAGAAAAACTTGTTTTCTGCATATCATAATTGCAATTATAATTGATTCAACAAAAACATACTGGCACTTTGTTATATCAGTTTACCTGATTTTATTTATAGGTCATAAACAGTAAATCCCACCACTTTATCGAAATCTGATTTAACCTTTTCAAGAAAGCAAACACATGCAGAATATTATTAATAGCTAGTGGATTTCTTCCAAACATTTTTACATCCTCTACCCATAGGTACGCAAGCACAGCAATTACTGTGTTTGATCCTGAAATTCGTAATCGAGTTTTCAGTTTAAATACAGGTTCTGTTTTTCACTGAATCTAAAACTACAATTTCCATTAGTGCGTGTGTGTGCGCGCTCACGTCTTTCAGACTGTCTGTGAACTGCATACAATACTTCGAAATCGAAAAATCGTACCTAAATAAAATTTTATATTTCGGTTAGACATCGTCTGGGAATATACGGTACTTTTACTATTACTTTACTTTTAAAAAAATCATTTTTCGCGATTTTGCGGAAAAAAGCTTCTAACGACTTTGTTTAAGTTTTGTTTGGTGCTCATATTAAGAACTGGAACTTTTATCTAAAAGGTAGTTAGCAGCAGCCAGTATCATTTGCACAAACGCATGCTGACTTGTGTGGTAAGCAATGTAGATATACATTAGGCGGAGACAACTGAAATAGATCTACGTACTCTTATACCGTATTAGAATGTGGATAAAGTTATATTGTCCTACTCATGGCAGAAAACGTCATGTAAGTATAACACATCAGATTTTTTCATATTGATTCATTTAAGTATTGATTTAATCCAGTAGAAGGCAGCTTCGTCCACCGGTGAAGCTTGTGAAGGAAGTGCACGGTAAGTCACTGTGTGTGATGTCAGGCAAGAGCGCCCCCCTACCACAAAACTAATACCTCTCTCTTCCACCCTATTCAATGATGCCTACGTTTCACAAACTCCTCGCAGAAGTCTTACTTCGTGACGGAAGAGCAGGCTGCAATGACGTCTCAGAGAAAACTTCTGTCCTTCCCTGATTTAAGTTAAAGTCGGCCTAAACGTGCCTCGCGAGTCGATTTTGCCTCCGTGTGCTCCGTGTCCTCCCCTCCTAATTTCACCTCCCGACGCTTGATCCTGCGACGACACTGATGCAAGTAGTAGTGGTTGAAATACCTCTCCTCCTCCTAAAAAGCCCCTAACATACTCTCATCTGCGAGTGGTAGCATAGTGTTTCGGGGCAGGTTTACAATAGCGCCCTCTTTGATATAAATTACTTACTCATCCCGCTTCAAGTCTTCCCTCAGAATCATACGGTTCTGCATGATTTTTAAACTTCTGAAATGCAAACTGTTGCAGTCTGACGGTATATTATCTTATATCGCTATGTATTATATATTTATTTTATTTATATTATTGTTATTTAAACTTTTTTACATCAGACTTTTATATAAGGACTAGCTTAAATGACCCGGCATCGCCCGGGTTTGGTATTTTGCTTAACTTATACTTCGTAGTAAACGTATGAAGTACTCTACTTCCGATTTTCAAACTCTAAGCCCTTATATTCTGGTAATATTCCGTCTTTTGGCTGCAGGGTTTATACAACCAATACTCTTTCTTATCCTTGGTGGAATTTCAATAATTCTGGGAAAAGGAGAAGCTTCGTGAAAGGCGATGAAGGGACAAGGGCCCGAAGGTTACATGTGCAAATTTCATGACGATGGGTGCAAATTTGATCACGATGGGATCAAAATTGTAAAAAACGTAAAGCGACCCCTACACAGGCCATGGAAATTCTTATGGCTCCGGGATGTGAGTATCCCACATTTTGAGACATTCGGCACACGAAGATGGTACAAACAAAACAACAACAAAAAAGACAAGTATTGCGAAGAACATTTTGTGGAGAATATTTCTAGAACTTCTCATAGTCGATTTGTAGTTGGACGGGTGATGAAACCTGGTTTCACCATTTTGAACCCGAAACAAAACGACAGTCGATGGAATGGCGTCGTCCTCAATCTCCACAGAAGAAAAAAATCAAAGCAACTGCTTCCGCCGGTAAGGTCATGATCACTGTGTTTTGGGACTGTGAGGGAGTCATAATCATTGATGCGATCCCAAGAGGCAGCACCATTAATTCTGAAGCTTATGTGAAGACATTAACCAAACTCAAGAAGTGCTTCGGCGACATAATTAACATGTTGATGAATGCTAATGTTTGATTCAATATGGCAACGCTCGGCCTCACACAAGTTTGAGGACTTCGGAACACATCACTAAACTGGGTTGGACAGTGTTGCCCCATCCATCCTACAGCCCTGACCTAGCTCCCTCAGACTTCCATGGAGATTACGTGGAAAAATAGGGAGTGTAGAAGATACATCATTCCTTCTTGTGTGCATTGTTGCATTGTGTTCAATAAATAATTGTTGAATAAAAAATTGTGGTACATTACTTTCTGGGCGACTATCGTACATTACAAAGTTACAAGTAAAATTTATTAGGAGTAGTAGTAGGTGCTAAATTAACTTGGAACGAACATATAAATGCAATAAGTATCAAGCTTTCAAGAGCAAATTTTTATTAAGACATTTAAAACCCTTAATTGCATAGTCATATATTAGAAATTCATATTTTGCATTCTGTAATCTAATGTATAACAACGAACGTGTGTATGTGTGTATGTGGGTATGTGGATATACGTTATATAGGTTTATCTTCCTTATCCAAATTTACATTTCTTGAGCAAATTGCCCGAAATTTTGCACACATGCCGAGTTCAAGCCGGAAAGTAATGAAGTCAACATTAAAATTCAAACAAACCACTCCTTCTCTTGAAAAAATATATAATTTCTAAAAATATTACAAAGAATTCATCTAATTAAAATCACATTGCATTAAAATCTTGACAACACTATATTCTTTCCAGTATTCCAAGTATCTTTGGAAGTGCAAGATACTGGGCTTTCACAAATTAGAAAATCTATCGATATAATTCATTAATGTAAATAAATAATGGCGAATGAAA
Organism: Ectobius pallidus; assembly: GCA_964059195.1. Lineage (NCBI taxonomy): Eukaryota > Metazoa > Arthropoda > Insecta > Blattodea > Ectobiidae > Ectobius > Ectobius pallidus. Next base: position 25,411,665 of record CAXKWD010000012.1, on the reverse strand, counting down.
TGCACGAAAATAATGCACAATGTGATGCAGTAACATGACTTTCTCTACCCTGGACATGGAGAATACCGTTTTCTCACTTCACATGTTTATATAGAATAAGTTTCATATTGCAGGGACAGCATTTTCAGTTGTCTCAGCCTGAGTGTACCAATGAGTATGCTATATCAGAAATCTGTAAAAGAAATATCCACTGATACGTTATTAATAGGTGCAGGCTTTGTATTTTCAGTTGAGAAGTATGGATGCTTTTCACAGGCCCTAAGAATGTAAAAGGAGACAAAATAGGATGGAACATTTTTAGTCCTACGCGCGCAATATATTACTATGTCCCAGGTTTTTGTGAAAGAAAGTACGAAAGTGATATAAAATTAATTTTTTATTTCAGCCTCAAAACGGTTGTATGGTAACATGGGAGTAAGATATAAAATATTCCTTAAAGACAATACATTTTATTTTGGTATTGGAATTTCTGTTTCTTCTTATTTCAACCCCTATCATGATTGATGTGTAGAAGCAATGGGGTGCAAAATTCTACATCCTCTATGAGCCATAAAAAAGCTATATCAAGCTTTTTCTGAGAGAATAGTTCGAGTGGGATAAGTCGTTCTTCCTTATTCAAATGTCTCAATATCTAGGCCTATATAAGGACATAGGGTTTGAAAATCGAATGTCCTTCATAAGTTAATTTATAAATACAAAATACAAAACCCGGGCGACGCCGAACCTTTTAAACTAGTAATATATTATAATAGAGTACCTATACATGTTGAAAAATCAGTAACATGGCATAACAATGTAATGTAAGTCAGGAAAAATTTAAATCCCTTCTATTTAACCGATTAATCAGCAATCCATTTTACAGAATTTTCTTATTTTTTACACTGCTGTAAATATATTTTTAATTCTTTGTGATATTTTTGTCTGGAGTATTGTACTTGCATTGCATTATAATATTGTAGCGTTCTGAATTAATGTGTATTTCACTATATAAATACATATTCATTGACATACACTTAAAGTTTGCCGCCTATTGCCTATGATAATAGGATAATAGGTGCGCACAAATGTGCATTGGCCATTCGTTGGCATAATTCACCAGCGAGTTTGTCCTTTTGTCACACACTATAGTAGATGATAACGTTCGCACTGTTCATTACAACGAGTACGCACACATTCATTGCTAGGATCATGAAATTTCCCATTCTTACACACTTTGCTGTGAAATCCATGCACCGCCAATTTGGTTATGACATGCCTCAGTTCTTGATTATACTTTTTCCAGGAGTGTGTCGTCATGGCTTCAGTTAGGTAAAATTCCTCCCAGATGTATGATAGTTACCCAGTAATAAACGAATTTACGAAGTTTCGCTCTCTGAATATTGTGCACATTTCAGTATAGTCGGTATGTGTATATATATATATATATATATATATATATATATATATGTATATATATATGTGTGTGTATATATATATATATGTGTGTGTGTGTGTGTGTGTGTGTATGTGTATGTGGTTCAAAGAATAATTTGTCGTGTATCTCCAACTTACGTGAGTGATGTCTGTGATGTTTTAGTTATGTTTACGTCCGTGACCGAGGAAAAATGTTCTCATACAGTGTAACATGGCCTTTATAGATCCGCCACACCCACCTGTTGTGATGCTGCAGTCGCAATATCGTAATCTTTTTTCTCCTCTGCTTAGACCTTTTCAGTGGAAAACAACTTCGCTTCTACTGTAACTAATGCTTCTTCCTCGTTTAGTACATCAAGACAACTTTTAAAGTTGGTATTGGATAAGGCGTCATGCATAAACAAGTTATGTACTTCAAGGAAGCGCCATATGCCTACGTTTCACATCGCAAAATTTGCTTATACTGTACATCGTAATATTGAATTGTCTTTTCAGGAATGTCAATCTTACATTTGTGTGTCATCCATCTAGACATTCTATTTGTTATCTTAGACCTTATCATAACGTTTCTTCGACTACTTCTATTACTTTTTCATTTACTACTATTTCTTTATACTTTTTTCCCTTTTATATTACACCTGAGCTTAATATACGGTGGGGATATATTTGACAATATGCCGGACAGTCCTAATTTTGAGGTAGTTCTCATCCAACCGGCAGTAACTCACGGTGAACGCCAAATTCTCCTTCTTTTGGAGATTTTCGAGGGGAAATGTTTTTCTTGTAATAGAAAATGCCAATAAATCCTCGGGGGTCTTGGGTAAAATAAAGCTTTCAACGTGCAATAATTTATAAAACATTGCTCAGCAAAGTAGCCTATTCTAAATTTCTGCTAACAGACGACTTGCATTAGAAGACTGAAATACATTAAGTAAAGATTCATATTTACTATTTTTTGTTACTATTAAGAATTAAGTATTAATTATGTTGTTTGTAGATTAGTATTCGATAAATCTAGGACTTTTTTCTTAAACAATTTGACGAGCTTGAAGTCTAAGCTTGCAACAGAAATGCATAGGTCAGATGAGTCAAAATTTCATCATACGTTCTTGTCACGTATGTTGTGGTGAAAATAAACATGCCCTTCGGTTTTAAGGTTTGGAATTGGTCACCCTAGCAATTCACCATATTTCGTGGTGGATTAAGAGCCATTTCATGGAAGCTGATGTGGGTGGATGATGTATTTGGAGCATTCATTAATGATTGAAATGTATCACTCTGGTATTATCATATGCCAAAGACAATGTTAGACAGTACCATGCATTGAGGGCGGAACCAACATAATTATCTAACATTGATCAATATGGTTGATTCTAATTTTATTCCGTAATGATATTCGGTTATTACCGATCACATGGCCGCCTGGATTGCGGAAGGTAGACAGGCCTATTGGATCTGTACCTTTCTTAGATAACTTCTTTACGGGGTTACTTCATCATTCATCATTTTATTTAGATTTTGGAATTTGTAATCATTTAATGTAGGGAGACAAGTTTATATATACAGGGTGTCTAAAAAAATGTACTAACACTTTGAATGAGTATAAGAACATTATTTATGAACATAGAGACAAGTTTAAAGGCTTGAATTATAGAAGAAACATGTAATTAAGGAGTCATGTTCGCAATGTTCAAATTTATGACCGTCATTGCCAAAGACAAAGCTGGTGTCTCAAAAAAATATACGAACACTTTGAATGAGTATAAAACATTATTTAATAGCATAGAGACAAGTTTAAAGGCTTGAATTACAGATGTACAGATTACGGATTACACTAACATCGAAATGTAAGAGCTCACCTCCATGCACCTTATCCAAACACACGGATTGGACGAAGAGGTAGCATTGATTACCCTGCGAGTTCCCCAGACCTCACGCCAATGGACTTCTTTTTATGGTGATAAGTCAAGGACAGTATATCGCACAAAACCAAGAACAATTGATGTATTGCAATTGGAAATTCAAAGACAATTTCGCGAAATTCCAAATGAACTGTGTCGTGACGTTTGCGTTATCAGCTTTGTCTGGACAATGACGGTCATCAATTTGAACATTGCGAACATGATTCTTTAATTACATGTTTCTTCTGTAATTAAAGCCTTTAAACTTGTCTCTATGTTTATAAATAATGTTTTTATACTCATTCAAAGTGTTAGTACATTTTTTTGAGACACCCTGTATATATGTAATTCCAGTTCCGAAGTCTGGAAGTTTTCTAAGAAAAGTAGGTTTGTATACAGATCCGCTATGTGTATTTTATATTAAAATTCTGCTATTTGGTGTGAAACAGTTGACACAACTTGTCTGAAGAGAAATCTGAAAAGGAAGATTGGTGATTCTAATTCAATCTGTAATAATATACAAAGTGATTTGTACAGCTACAGCATTCCTGAAAAGTACTGTCAACATACTAGAAATCCTGTCATCTATCTTAATTCATTATGTATTTAATCCTTGAAATTTTCAAATGTTAAACTCTATATTTCTCAGATTTTATTCACAATTTCAGAATGCTCATTTATTTTATGTCTTGTTTTGTGTTATTGTCTTTGAAGGCAAGCCATAGATATGAGAAAATCAAGTTTCGTAAGTGCAGTAAAAAGGTTTTATTTAGATTTGTTGCTCTTTAGATTCGATTTTATTACAAATGTCCTAATATAATAATAAGTTATGTGTCCATTTCGAAACAGTAACTATCGAGCTAATGTGAAAAATATTAGGGGAGATATTAGGCCGAGGATTTGTTGGAACACAACTTTTATTATATGCTCTATTATGTGGTTTATTAGAAAGAATAATTTAAATTTTAGGTCATCATATAAGACACCAGACAACTCAATCTACGATTGGTAGTATTGTTGAAGAATCTTACTTCGGAACTGAGCTGAAATTTCATATTTATTACCTTCTCATGGGATTGTTTACCTTGGTAACCAAGCTGCTTAATACATTGGGAATTGCCTGAACTTTATTTATCCTGTTTTAACGAATTCTATGTCATCTTAGTGAGATTGAGGTAGTCATATTTCTTCGGTATCATCATAACCTTCACGTGCTTTGATTTGTAAAGATGCAGAATCGACACAAATATTGATTCATATTGTAATTCCACTGTTAACTAAAATTGATCTTCGACTAAACCCCAAAAAAGTGAAATTATTACAATTAAACTATACACTGGAAGTGAAATCACAAGTAATGGTAAAAATGAAAAAGTAAAATACTTGGAAGTTACTTTTGCAGAAGAAATAATTTTAGATAAAGGAAAACTTTTTACTTTGCTCAAAATCTGGATTTTCTTAAACATTCTGATCTTCTTAAACCTGACCGAAAACTGAAAGTGATAAATCAATATATTTGGGCTAGAATAATTTATTCTCTGCAGACTGCACAATTAAATAAAATTCCAACAGGATATCTGCTAGATATTGAAAAACTTAACCCGTAATAGTACTAAACACATTTTAGGATTTCCAGATGATAGCCCTAACAATATGTTGTATGCTTGAAAAATTACGAGGATTAGGGCTCGTGAAGAGGGGGGCATATATGCAACATTACAACATTCCAAACGCCTTCTAGAATTGAACGATGAACATCCTCACATTTGTATAGAATTGGAGTCTGATAAGAAAAGCGTGTTCTTCTCAAATTGAACATACTGCTTCCGAGGATTAACTTAGCCAATCTACTCCTCGCTTAATTTTTTTAATATTTTTTTTATGAGAACATGGTTATCAGTGCTGGTCTACTTTCACACAAGGGAAAACGAGTGTGACAGAGAGAAGGCCCGAAAAATAATAGTTGGGTGAGTAAAAGGAAGGACCTATCCTCCTCAGGATGGACTAATGCAATAAAAATATATTGTAACATCTCTTCTGTCCGGTCTGTCCCTGATTGTTCTACACAAAGTAACATCTGTCGTAATCCTAGTTGTGAAGCAGTAAAGACTCTAGGGCACATGCTAGGTTTCTACTCAAAAGGAGAACTACAAAGAAGAACCCGACATCATAAAATAAGACTCTTTATTGCAATTAATATGGGAAGATTGAAATGGAAATTTATGAGGAAGTCGTTTGCATGGCGGAGGAACGATCTATAAGAAGAGCTGATATTGTGGCCTTAAATCGGAGACGAAAAGAGGGTGAACCCTAGATCCCACTGTATGGTTTGAGCAGGATGGCCAACAAGCCCTTAAAGTGGAAGAAGAAAAGAAGACAATATATCTATATCCCATGCATTCCTCACTTAGGTGAGGGCTACAATATTCATGTAACTGCTTGGGAAGTAAAGTGTCTTCTTTTTTGGTGTTCCAGTATCTAAAATCAACCCAATTTACGACACATAAAATCTGAAATGTCTGTATGAAATCGAAAAGGTCTCAATAAAAGGAAACTAAACAATAGTGATATATATATATATATTATAGTACAACGAAACCTGCCCAACTTCTTGTAAGGTTACTTAAAATGAAATCCCATGAATAGACGACATCAAATTGCTGGAGCAGCCACGTACAGAAGTCGAAAAATATTAGACTGGGCAAAGAGAGATCCCTGAAATATTGTACCAAATATCAATTACTATCAACAATTTCAAACAAGTAAGCTAACATGATTATATACAAAACATGGAGGAAGCTAGTTTATGTACGCAAGGACTATTAATAGTTCAAGTAGTGAAGAAGTGATATTCAGAATGGGCGTTTCCACAGACCTAGTCCTCTCCCGTCAGACAGAACCTGCTACCAACACTGCAACTTTGCTTCACTCTTTTTATGTAATTATTTATTATTTAGGTTGTAATGTACTATAATATAACTATTATTTTTTATGTTATTATTATCTGAAAATAACTGATAGCATATTGACTATATTGAATTACACTGAAATAAATAAATCGCAAGTCTTATTCAAGTAGTTAAATTACTAATGCCCGAGTGCACCATTCTCCGGTATTCTCAGCTGTTTCGTAACCAGGGTAAAATTAATATCGGGGTATTCTAAGAAAACCTGTGCACCATCGCTACAATACCGAGGTTTCCAAACGTTCAAATATTTCGCGATTACTCTTCTACAAAGCCATTCCCATGGAGGAATTTGTGCTGCTTTCTTCCAGGTTCTCTCTCGGCCGCTAGGTTCTCTCTTTCCCTGCTCGTCTGCCAGTCCCGGTGACTCAATAAGATGCAATGTTTAAAACGTTTCTGCTCTTTATTTGTGTTAATGTAATCCTCTTTAACAGGCTGTACATTTAAATAAAATAATACTTGTTTTAAAGAATAATTCTCACACGTGGGCAATCCAAGGCAACCTTGCCAAGGCAAAGCAAACACCACGAAATCTCTGTTCTGGGTAAGAAATAGCATCATTTTTATCCCCGTTCGAAAAGTGGAAATTTTAGGTGGAAAGGCATGTACATAGCCATGAAAGGGCTTTTATAATTATGTTCACGTACTCTCGAGTATGATAAATTGATCGCATACCCTATATACCGATATATAGACTATATCGTGATGCATGCAGCCCTTCGCTGTACATTTAGCCTAGGGCCACTGGTTTTCCATATTTCGTTTATTTTTTGCCTTATCGTTCAGTAATAAATATTCATAAGGATAAACTGGAATATTATATTGTGTATATATATATGTCTGGATTCAAACACCATAGACAGGCTACTGTACCAATCGTGAAAATGAGTTGGTTACGCCTACTACTAAATATACCTGTTTGGTTGAGGGAAGAAAGAAAGGCATTTCAATCGATGTTACAGCACAGTATTTGCAAAGATATGTACCATCGTTCATTCTTCAAATAGATCCCTCCTTTCTCTCATTATTTATTATGTTCAATTAGCTTTTGGCCTAGATATCGTAAATATGATACATTACGCTGATCTCCATGTTGGAAAGAAAACCGCGGGTTTTTCACTTAACAGCTCCTTCGCGGCCGGTTAGCATCTTACCGCGGTAAAAGTCGAAAACGAGCACGGTGCAAAGAAAGTATGACTTTACCGGGGTAAACTAAGCAATTTTACCGCGGTATTCTGAATACCGAGGTTGGTGCACTCGGCCCTAAGTGATTTTACCAATATAAAATAACAGATGTTGAATACAATAACTCAAATGAAACACTATTATGTCACAATATATTATTAATATGATATGTGGAATGTTACAACTTTGTTCTCCTTGTTTCAGGTACGTATACTGGAAGGTCTAAGTAGACTACTGGGCCACCCCAGAGGTCCAATAAATCATCTGTAAGACTAGATGGAGTGGAAAAGAATAAGGTTACATCCGCACCATACATACTATAAAAACCACTGCATTCATATAACAGTTTTAATAAAGCTAAATTCAATACAAACTTTGTGTTTTCATATAATATGTTTAAAGTTCACGTAATACTTATACTTGGCTCATGTCGGCCAGGACCTTATACTATAATGCCGGGCAATGAACTTGAACTGAGCCACGTAAATCTTCTAGATATTAGGTTTGTTCGCAAAGCAGTCAGAAACCAGGAACAAATCGTTCGCGCATGCGCTCTTTCTCCACACGCGTTCGCAAAGAGAGAATCCGTGATTCTGATTTCAATCTTCTGTTCGCAAAGCTCTCACGGACAGTTTGTGTACTATAAGACAAATTTGCAGTCTCTACCATGAATTGTTATCAGAGACATGCGCAGTAACCTATTTTCACGCGCCTGAATCCTCCCTCCAAATCCTTGCTCCAGATTTATAAGCATAGGCTACTTATATGTATGAATAATGGAAGATAATTAAAGGTTTCCCAAAATATAGTTTATATTGCCGATGTATATTGCATGTATAACATGTTAAAGGGAAATATATATTTTATTTGCATATCATATCGATTAAACGTAGAAACTATCGATTCCAAATTCTTCTAACCGTTCGCAAAGTGCAAATCACGGGTAAGTTACAGACTGGACAAGCGCAGTACAACCAATTCTCAAGCAGTCACGGATTTGCTTTGCGAACAAACCTATTTTCTATTGCCTACACTCCAGGAGAACATTGCGAGAAAATAACGATACAGTATAGAATGCACAATTACGAAACCGCGGCTGCCTGGACAATAGTCGAGAATTTGAATCTAGCTGTGAATCAAAAGTAGCGTAGTACTATAACGATATCACCACGAATACCACTACGTGAATAGTAAGTAATACAGATCAGAATATCCATGACAGGGAAATGAAAGGTAATTATATATACACACACAGTAATTCCCTCAATGGTCAGAGGTTAGTTACTTTCTTGACTAAGATGCAGGACTAGAATAGCTCACAATCACGTAAACAATTACATTGTGATAAGTCGAGCGGCCAGCACCAAAATCTGCAACTCTATAATCTTAAAGCAAAGTTCACTAACTGCATCGAACTGTTTTTGAGTGAATCAAGATTAGTTGTGTGTTAAGTGTTAAGGGTTTAAGGCGGAACTTTGTAAAAATATTTAATATGATTATTAAAGTTTAACTAGACCAAGATTAGTAAATTATATGAAGACCAAATATAGTTTAAAAGCTATTAGGCATAATTGAATTTAATTAAAACATTATAAGTTGCGTTAACTCACATCATTATGATTAAGAACTCCAACGGAGTTTTTCTTCATGGCACTTCATTAGTCTCATTTCGAAGGCCCCACTGCAACCGAAGACACAAGTAAAGTCCCAGAATGGGCAAACAAGGCAGCTAAGAATCCTCGATAATGCGCAAAAAGTATCGCGCAACTAAACACGCGCGCCCTCAAGTGTCTCATAATGAATAACAAAGAGCACAGTAACATTCTTTAATTTAATGTAAAACCTGACACTGTTTCTTTGTCACTAAGTTGCCAATATGGCATTGTAATTAACATTAGTATTTGTTTGCGGGCCGCCAACAATTAAGCCATGGACCTCGGGTTGATGACCACTGATCTAGGCTTACAATCTACCTGACTAGAACGACGACCGTAGACTTGAGTCCTTGCAGTGAATGATTACGGCTGGCGACCTTGAACTTGAAAATAAAGACAAGTTACAGCATAACCCATAACTCAGCAATCCTTTCCTTTTTCTTTATGTATTGTTATCGTCACGACCTAATGTGCCCGATCAACATAATATCATCCCTCACCATTTCACAACCTTAGTAAAATTCTCAAAGCTTTCTACAGACTTAGAATGCTTGAACTCCTGTGACTATAAATAATTTAGAAGACTAACTTGTTGAACCATGACATACGAGGGGCATGCTGAAAGTCATGAGCAACATTTTTTTCACAACCTTTATCTTTATTTGTAAGTGAAATCAAGTATATCATCTGAATCTACAGACCTTTATTTCACTTTTCCACATAGGCTCGGTTTTTTGCACTCATGTTTTCCATCGTTCTGCAAGTTTGAAAATACCCTTGCGATAGAATTCCGTTCCAGCTGCCCGTAGACACTGAGGCACTGCTTGCCGAATATCCTCCAGTGTCTCGTAGCGTTGGCCTCGAATCTGTTCCTTCACAAAACCGAAAAGATGGTAGTCGGAGAGTGCCATGTCGGGGCTGTAGGAAGGATTTGGAAGTGTTTCCCACCCAAATCTCCTGATCTGCACCATAGTGGCAACGTTTGTGAAGGAACAGATGTGAGGCCAACGATACGAGACACTGGAGGATATTCGGCAAGCAGTGCGTCAGTGTCTACGGGCAGTTGGAACTGAATTCTATCGCAAGGGTATTTTCAAACGTGCAGAACGATGGGATACATGAGTGCAAAAAAAACTGAGACTATGTGGAAAAAAGTAAGAAAGGTCTGTAGATTGAGATGATATACTTGGTTTCACTTAGAAATAAAGGTTAAGGTTGTGAAAAAAATGTTGCTCACGACTTTCAGTATGGCCCTCGTATAATTGCAAATCAAATTATAGACATGAATATCCTTGATGTGGTCAATATGATTGTTTTGATCTCCTCCGACTTCATATTACATGAGTACCGAAAAATAGCATGCATCCATTGGAACATACAAATAGTATTATTTCTTATTCCGACTCCCGAAGTTGTTTATGTTTTGAATTCTAAAGTGTGAATTTCTGCTCGTGGAATATTCTCACGGCTGGAACGTTGAACGATCGATGCATGTTGCATGCCTGTGCAACAGCTGCTGAGATCACAATCGCCCCGTCCCATACAGTGTCTACTTTCTATTTTATTGCATGCTACTTTATTCATTTGCTGGCATACAGCTTGAGTGAGGGAACATTAAATCCTTTGAACAACGCATTTAGCAGTGCAATTAAACTATTGTTATGTGAAGTTTCTACTATTACAGTAATTTTTTTATTTCGATAGTGAAGAGAAATATGACGCAATACATGCTTTCCACATAATTACAGTTCAAATTCAAGTTTCCACTGAAAAATTTTATTTTCATATCATCACATGCAACCTGCATACCGTAAACTTCGACAAGCTTGTTAACATCATAGTAATTATCGCTTGAAATATTATTGGATTTATTTAACTAATATCTCTCGTGTCTATGCTGTTCATAAGGTAAAATTTATTGAGAAGTCAAATTAATGGTGGAATTCCTGCATGTAATTTTACGTTGTGTTTTGGTTTAATATCCAGTGAAGAGAACCTGATATCAGTAAGTAATTTTAAAAGATAATTTGGCAAAATATTATTAGCTGAATTGTAAGTAACTATTAATTATTATTCCTTCATTTAATTCGAACAATAAAGCCTAGTCGGTCTTGAAAAATATGTTTGATTAACTGATTCTGTAGTATAAGATTACTAAACACTGCACTAAATATAATTAACTTTTCAAAATAGTAAAATATTCTGTTTTCCCTTATAACTTCCACCAACGTATCGTATAGTAACTAACTATAAATGCAAATATTAACTCTTTTATTATAAGCATTATTACAGAGTCGTTTTCTGTTTTTAAAAACCTTATACATTATAATACCATAATATTTGAATATTTTACATTTACATTTTTGCTGTACATAGAAAATCAATCTGCGAATAAATGTAATCTATATGCTAATGTAATAAAGAGATATACAAATTTACAAAGAAAAAATAGAAACAGTCAGGTAATAGTATGGACACGATTCGAAAAGATTGGTACAGTTGTTGAGACAGTAGAGAGTCCGGGTCTAGTTGGCTATAGGGTCTAGTTAATAATTTGACAACCCTGCGTTTATGTGCAAGGACACTTAGATATTTACTTGGTCATCTACCATTAGCCTTTGTTAGAAATTTCTATTGTAGGCCTATATGGAGCTGTTCTGTTTCTGCAGTGTGCTTTTGTACACCATGAGTACCTGCATGTAAATATTTATCCTTCTGTAAAATGAAAATTTACAACATCCTGTACTAGGAAATAGTTGCTTCTGTGGTATCGGTGAGTAATGAAGCATAGTAACTACACGTCTGAGTAGTTTAAAGTTTATATTGGTGTTTTATGACACAAAACCTAATCATATTTCCGACAGCATACGCCGGGATAAGTTGGCACATTCATTACGGGGTAAGATGACTCACAGAACCTACTAGCCTCGCCGTTAAAATTTCTAATATTTTCCAACAAGAGGTTTATTTAATTGTTTATCCGTATTTTAGAAGTCATAAAAATACCAAGAGCATACCATACAAAAAAAGGAAAGAGCAAAAATTGCCCCTGATATAATTCTTCAGGCATTGAAACTTGTAAATGTGGAGAACACGTCAATAAGGAGTGCAGCAAGAAGTTCTGATATTCCGTTTCGTTCCCTGAGGAGATAATGTAAGATACCGTAACGTTGAGCGAGAACCAAGAATGCTTTTTGAGAAACCACAAAATAATGTTATTTTTTGGAAACACAAAAATAAATATAAAAGTTATGGAGGAAATTGCTAACAAAACACGAAGATGACGATGATAAAAATGATAAAATCTTTAGGCTTTATTTTCATCGAAAAGTTCCAGAGAAGCGTGGGTGGAGAAGAATGGATTTAGTGCACCCGATGTAGGATGTGGGCCCATTTAAAATGAACACGTGATGTCAACAAGAACTGTATTTGTCTGAATTGTAATTCTGACATGTCAAATGAAGATATTTATTGATGCTGGTGATACCTGTTACTTTAGGCCGTGTAGAACGAATGCAAATGACACTATCTTTTTTATATGTTTGAATTATTGCTTCATTGAGTTTAGATTTTGTGTTATTTTTGTTACAACAATTTATTGTTTAACTTGTGCCAACATAACCCGACGATGGGCTAAGTTGGCACACGTGTCGAAGTTCAAATAAATTACAATTTCCTAGTTTCTTTACGAAATATTGTTATATTTTATTTTATAAACCTACTTGAATAATTAAACTATGCAATAGATAAATGTACATAATAATGCTAACTATATTATAGTTCATAAAAATAAAAGTTTCAAATCTGTGCCAAGTAGACTCGGGCTCCTGCTACCGTGCTTCTTTTATTTCGCGAGTTGTCAGAACACTACAATTGATTTTGAAAAGGTTCTAAGAGGATAAGTAAAGTGGGTGCCTTCAAATGAACTTAAATTTGGTACATTTTCCTAAATAATAATAATAATTATTATTATTATTATAAAATAAATAAAATAAAAATAAAAACTACATAAAATGTTCTAAATGAGTAGGTAACGGCCATCTTATAGGAATAGTTCCTCTGCCAAATGTTTTGTACTATATGCATGACATGCTACTTTAGTCGGTTTTCCTTGTCCCTGCTTGTTTCAGGGACTTCACTTGTTTGTTATTAATATCAGCAAAGGGAAAAATGTGGCAAACCTCTGTTACGTCACAGACCTGCAGTTCTACTCACCTCAGTCCTGTGGAAACATTGAATTCCCGCGATCTTTTAAATCATTCTTATCGTAAACCAACATAGGCCTAAATGTGTATCTCACTGGACACGGATAGTGTATTAAGATTGAGCCCACAACATAATATGGAATGAAGGTTATATTGACTAGATAGGACTCATGACGTTCCTTAACTCTGAATTTTGTTAACGGTATTGCAAAGTGTATTTCTCCTTTCCCACTTTTATTTCTGCATGTGTCTATTTCGCTCAGGCAAACAGCGATGTTAAATTGCTTTAAAAAAATTACTTTTCTTTCAGAATGACACCCCTGTTAATATGACTGGCAATGATTTATAGTAAGCCTAATTAATAATTGACTGCCTGTGTGGTCGGTACATTCTCATATTTTTCTGAGCGGGGTGCACTGTGCCTCTTGATATATACTGAGGAGCTACTCGATTGAAAAGTAACGGAAACAATCATTAACGACCGTGGGTGTCGGCATGCTGTCCAAATGCTTGCCAATCCTCCTGTCTGTCTTTGGTAGATGAAGCAGCAATCAAATGGTTGGCCTAGTTCCTCCAGGGATGTAGATCCACGGAATTTTGTTTAGTTAGTTCATTTCTAATTAATAATACAATAAAGGAAGCATGTTGTAACAAGTCCTCCTCGACAATGTTTTGTTAAAAACGATATAGCTCCGTCAATTCTTGAGATATTTCAAAAGAATTATTTTTTCATTTTATTCATAAAAATGTTTCAAAAATATATTTCGTTGGAGTTTTCATATTCCTTCCAACCTGGGGAACGCGTCCCCCCCCCCAGGAGGATGTTTAACAGTCAAAGGGGGCGCAGAATGATTTGGAATTAGTAACATTTTTGTACACAAGCAGGAAATAAGTTGTAAAAGCTGGAAAAATTTTAAATCTTACAAAACTGGTTCATAAAAATTGTGAATGAATTAATCATTACTTTAAATATTTCACAAGGGCAGGTGTAATGACATGAGCTTGTGTTTGGCCTTTCTTTGCATTTTCACCGGGCTGGTTAAAATATTGCTGGCTAATTCAGTTATTCCAACACCTCTGATAGAACTTGTGAAATTGTACTGTGTATCGACTCGATGTCTGGGGAGGGAAATCCGAAGGGGAGGGGTTTCTTTTTGCTCCGATTTTGTTAAATCATACTTTAAATTAGCCTACATATTGGTTTAGAAGACCGCCGGCGTGGCCTTGTGGTTACCGTCGCTGACTACAGATCCGTTGGCCCGGATTCGATCTCCGGTAGGCCTACCTCCTCGGATTTTTCTGAGGCAGGGAGGTCTGGTAGGGGTGCACTCAGCCTCGTGATTCAAATTGAGGAGCTACTTGATAGAGAAGTAGCAGCTCCGGTCATGAAAACCACCATTAACGGGCGTGGGTGTCGGCATGCTGACCACATGCCCCCAATCCTGCCATCTGCCTGTGGTAGATGACGCAGCGGTCGGGTGGTAGGCCAAATCCCTCCAGGGATATAGCGCCACGGAGTTTAGTATAGTTTTAGTTTATTGGTTGAGAAAGGGAGGATAAATATAATAAGTTAGTAGGTTATTTCAGACGACGTGACATTTATATTGTGATGTTGTAAAGTTGTTCAAATTAGGGATAGACAGTATTAGACAGTGTAAATTCTACGTGTGAAAGCAAATTGTCATGGAGGTATTAAAAACATAGTACAATTTAACATGAATCGGTAAATGAAAAATTTGAAAAATCTGTATATTTAAATTTGTATGTGGTGTAAAGGAAGTTGCAAGGTTGGTAATTTTTAATACTGTATGAACGAATAAACCCTAAACCATTCTTCTGTTTAGTTCGACCATGCTATAATACCCTTAGGCTAATAGTTATTACTAGGGACCGGATTCTTAGGTTTTTACCTATTTTTATCCTTACTTCCCGAACAAAAAGCGCTCATACACTTTTTCGAATCATGTCCATAGGATTCACCCACATTAATTCTGTGGCACCTAAAAATACCTAAATGGGGTATAAGAACCTAAATATACCTAAACGGGATATAAAACCTAAAATATCTAATTTAAGCTCCTTTTTTGTGGATTTTCTTTGTCAGTTGAGAAATCGATATTTTGCGGGGAGAGAATAATTTTTGTCGGTTAGAAATTAATACCACCAGCGGTTCATTCAACCCATTGTCGTCTAGGATGGACGGTATTAAGAGAGGAAAAGAATACCGGCGTATTCCTTTTAAAATATTCGTAGGAACATTCATTGTTGCCGTGTATGAACAAGGATATAGATTTCTGTGTTTTAAAGCGCTTGTTTTTTTGTTTGTCTTTAGTACTTCCCTGTTATTCATACTGAGTGGTCACGCTGTGAGTTTTAAGAAGACGTGTTAATTATGTCGAAACATAAAATCGAGTATATTACGGCAGTGGATTGGCGACGATCTGAATTTCACTACAGATGGTAAAGTTATATTTTGTCAAGCCTGCCAGAAACACATATTATTTACCTTTCTAGAAAAGGAAGAACTTGAAAGATATTTAGTGATATACTGTAACCAGGAAATTTGAGGCAATCTTATTTTCACTGCTTCTTTTGATTGTTTATGCTTTCTTTCTTCAATTGTATAATGTCTTAAAGCAAGTTTACACAAATTTAAGTCAATTTTGTTAAGTTAAACTTTACAAGTATTGTGTACTCAATCCTATGTAGCACATTCAAATTCATTAAACTAATTATTCTACTAGAAAACGATATTTTGGACAAAAAACCTAAAAAAAAAATATTTCACCTAATGGAAAACCTAAAACACTGTTTTTAAAAACCTAAAAATCCGGTCCCTAGTTATTACATATGACTTAACTTTATCGTAACGGCAAACATTAAATTACTACTAATCATCTATAAAGTACTGGTTTAATCCCACTATCGATTTAGAACTTAGCATATTTGATATCGATTAATACCATACTGGGAACACTCTCGAGCCTCAGTTATTTTAAATGAAATAACTGTTCACGTTATCATTATTTTGATAATTATTTCTATAGTACCTAAATAAGTTTTCTTTACATTCTGAGGTATAGTATCACAAAAATGTCATAAAACAGTGTGTTAAAATCTCAATTCAAAACCCTGCTCCTGCATACCATCAGTTAAACTATTTAGGAAACTCATGCTATCTGACGGAATAGTGGAGAACAATAGGTAATGAATAAACTGCACATTAACCAATCATAGAAAAAAGAAGATAAAAGACAATATATTATTTGCATAAAATATGTAATATAATACTAGTAATTAGTGCATGTAGTATTACTGTCATTGTAATGGGATATGCAGTTAACAATAATAATAATAATAATAATAATAATAATAATAATAATAATAATAAAAGCTGTGTAAACGGAGAAGGGGGAGGGGCCAAACACACAGAAAGTAATGGGCTTCCCCAGAAAGTCTTGTAAAGAACTTCGATAATTAACTATGGTGGGTCAATTTATAAATCGCATAGACTTGACAGAAAAATATTCGTCTTAATAAAAACCATTATAAGCTTGTTAAATATATTCCGTGATAGGACAAAGAAAGAAAGAAAGAAAGAAAGAAAGAAAGAAAGAAAGAAAGAAAGAAAGAAAGAAAGAAAGAAAGAAAGAAAGAAAGAAAGATATGATCTTAATTTTTCTGATAGTTGTACTAATTAGCTTTCTTCATGATTATCCTTTCCTGATATAAGACACGTTTTGGTAATCAAACAAGCTGGGAGCTATTTGTAGCCAACCTTTATATGATTTGATTGGTGGCTAGCAATTGTTATGTCGAAGAGCACAAGATAACAGGTATTATGTAAAACACTGGGTATAATATTTACAGTACCTTTATTGCAGTCAATGTCCGTTGTCTCTCTCAGTTCGATAGGTGTCAGGGCATGCAAATTGCACGCTGGTGGGAAATGCACACGCATGCTCACGCCATTTGTAGAAATGAATACACGAGTTTATGCTGGAGATAATTTATCTGTGACGATTTATTGATAATTACTGCGTAGGCAAATACATGTGACTAAATGCTAAATGGTGTTTAGAAGTTACAAGTAGGCCTACCATACTTGCGCTGCTAAGCTGATGTTATTTTTCTGCCATATGAGAGACCAATATTTTCACTGGAGGACATTGCAAATCGACACCTGTTTATTCTAGAAACAAAGCGAATAGGCTCCTGCGCATTGACAACAAACAACACTTTACAGATAAAGCTATCTTGATGTACCATGTTCAGCGTCTAATGATAGAACAAATGATTTCCTGTTTTAACGTAATTATTATTATTTTGAGATTCACCGACGAGACAACAATCCGTTGGAACATCCGCCACCATTTTTCAAATTTGTGTTGTTATAACTAGGGACCGGATTTTTAGGTTTTTAAAAACACTGTTTTAGGTTTTCCATTAGGTGAAATAGTTTTTTTTTAGGTTTTTAGTCCAAAATATTGTTTTCGGGTAGAATAATTAGTTTAATGAATTTGAATGTGCGACATAGGATTCAATACATAATACTTGTAAAGTTTAACTTTAAAAAAATAACTTAAATTTGTGTAAACTTGCTTTAGGACAATATTACACAATTGAAGAAAGAAAGCGTAAACAATCAAAAGAAGCAGTGAAAATAAGATTGCCTCACATTTCCTGGTTACAGTATATCACAGTGTATCTTTCAAGATTCTCAACTGTGAGTTGTATTGAATGACGTCTGTCATATACAGCAGGAACAACTTCGAAAACGACAGAACAGACGTAGAACCCGCGGGGTGCAACGTCATAAAATAACCTCAGAAGAAGAAGAAGAAGAAGAAGAAGAAGAAGAAAAAATTCAGGTCGTCGCCAATCCACTGCCGTAATAAACTCGATTTCATTTATTTCGGCATAATTAACACGTCCATCCACTGTCCATCCTAGACGACAATGGGTTGAACGAAACGCTGGTGGTATTAATTTCAACCCGACAAAGTTTTGTCTCTCCGCAAAATATCGATTTCTCAGCTGACAAACAAAAAATACCAAAAAGTGGCCTAAATTAGATATTTTAAGTTTTATGTCCCGTTTAGGTATATTTAGGTTTTTATACCCCATTTAGGTATTTTTAGGTACCACAGAATTAATGTGGGTGAATCCTATGGACATGATTCGAAAAAGTGTATGAACGCTTTTTGTTTTGGAAGTAAGGAAAAAAATAGGTAAAAACCTAAGAATCCGGTCCCTAGTTATAACTGAGCAGATGTGACATGAATCATGACCTGCCCGAGAATGCCGCTTCGAAACCACTCTACAAGCTTATATTTCTACCGCGCTCCTTCCAACCAAGCTGCTTCTATCGCTTTCCCAGTTATACTTATAGCAGAAATATTTATTTTAATCTAAACTAAGATAATTTATATTTACACTCTATATTTTAAGCACCTGTCTCTCTGCCTTCTCTCGGAAAATAAGCCTAACTAAATTCTCACAGGTAACTGAAACCTCCACTTGAAGGCCTTTCGCCCAAACATAGGGGATATAGGATAACAAACCAGGAATTTTAAGCATTTTAAATCAAACATGTAATTTAATCTTCATGCAGGCAAAAATTATTCCTAAATTTCTAAATGCCTTTTTATACTCTCATGAAAAATGATGCGAGAGATTTTTTCAAATCCTGGAAGAAGTAAAATATAAACTTAAGTTACAAACAAATCATCCTTTATTAAAAATCATTAATAATGCCCTAATTGTAGCAGTTTGGTTTGTTTGTTTAGCGGAAACGGCTGGGAGCAAATTTTGCATTTAACTTAAAGAAAATTATTGCATTAACTACTTTAAGTCAATTGATTTGTTTCATTATATTAATTTTTTAAATTTTGTGCTAGATTAGTTGATAGTTTTGCTTGATTTGCCTACGGTCTCCGTACTCTGTATCATCTCTGAGTATCAAAAGTGGTAGATATTCACAAAGTGTGCGTGCATATCTTTATAAATAGGCCTATATGATTCATGGCTGCAGCTGTATTCTACAAGACAATAGCACCTGACATCAGCGTCCAGTCTAATATTTGCAAAGAGAACTGGTGTGAATAGTTTGCAAATACATAGAAGGTATTTCTGTTTACAGCTCATATAGAAAAATCGGGAAGCGCATGAAATTTAGTATAGGGATGCATCTAGATAAGAACAGGGTTCCCATTCGTCCAGTTTTCCCGAGAGTGTCCTGTCTTATAGAATGTCCGGTGCCCCAACTTTTTTCCCCAAATGGCCAACTTTTTTCTTTAGAAAGCGTAATTCCTTAAGAACTATAACTCGATTGGTAAGACCTGAGCCAAACAAACGGATGCGCAGTTGTCTACGATGAAGTAATCTAGACCTGCCTGACCTTCATATCACGCACGTGATGTTCCCTGCCAGTTCATACTGTACGGACCGTGTAAAAACATCTTAGTTAGCCTCACAGCATTCAATAGTGAAGTGTGATACGTTAATTAGAACAATGGAAGGCGAATGTAGTTATTTTAGCAAAAAGGTTGGTGGTAGAAAAGTGATTCACAGTCAGAGTAGGGAAATAGTGTGGAATGTATATTGGTTAGGGCTATTATGAACCACATAGTTTGGAATGAATAGTACAGTATATGCATTCTCTTCTGCCCCAACTCCATTGCTACCTGCAGAGATAAGCTATCTGCGCATATTTGGTTCAGGTCCTAGACTCCCAGTTATACATTAGGCTTATCGAATTTATTCCACTTAAAAAAAAGTAACAGCATTCCTGGTGGTTAATTCATGAAACGTTGGTAATTGTAATGACCAAACATCTAAAGAAAAGAGATTTCTTGATCAGGTTCATAATTCTGATAAATATTGTAATATATAGTACACTTGAACTTTATTCTGGCATATTTTGAAATGCTGTTCTTCTTATCGTTTAAATGCTATTGTAATAATTACATTCAGAATTAAATTCACAATGCATATACATGTAGGCCTATTATAAATTATTTATAATATATGTATATGCATTGTGAATTTAATTCTGTGTTCTTCATTTCCAATGTGTCTTGCTTTTCTTCACAAATCTACCAGTTCTTTTTTTAATGAAAAATGCAAACGTCCCGTTTTGTCAATTACGAGGGACGTCTACAAAGTAAGTTTCCCTAGGGCCGTTTACAGAAACAAAATACAATTTTATGGAAATATTTATTGCAACAGATATAGCAAGTGTTCAGCTATTTTTGACACATTTTTCATACCGTGGGTCCAACTCTCGAACACTTCCAGTGGCGAATATGTTGACAAATAGCTGAACACTTACTATATCTGTTGTAATAAACATTTCCATTAAATTTTGTTTTGTTTCTGTAAACGGCCCAGGGAAACTTATTTTATGGACGGCTCTCGTACATTATAGGAACCCCAAGATTGGCCCATATAAAAATTAAAACCCTGTCGTCAACAACACGTTATTTTAGATTAAAAAAAGTGCCTCACACATCTTCATCTGACACAGGTGCAAGCCCAAGAATTTATTTAAACGGCTTTCAGTTTGAAATAGTTTATACTTGTACGTAAGCTCTATTGAACAGGCTTGGCACACCTGTGGTGAAAAGTTCGTGTTGTTTCCACCCCAGTGTCAGCTTTATGCGGGTGATGATGTATGACGGTTCATGGCGTTGTTACTGCTCTCTTCCCACAAAATCCATCAGTGACTCGTACAGGTCTCAATGTGGACAGTTAGATATACTGTACTTCTATTTTATCTGTATGTCAGCGAGCTGTATGGGACACGAAAATATAATGGAACTGAATGTATGCGTAACAGGGTATCATTTATAGAACAAAATAATATTCCGAATGTGCTATCATAGGCTATTGCAGCCTATATATTAAGCTCGAAAACCGGAAACGCTCATAGAGCAAAGATTCCGACTACAACACATTATGGCTCCTGAAGTTCAAACAGAATGTGAAGTTCATGTCGTGATGCTTGCAGAAATAGCCGCAACGCGTTTTGACATGCTAACCATGACCACGAAGAGAAATTTGTTTCGTGGTTCTTTTAATACCCCACTATAACGCGTTGTGGTGATCGCAATACAGCATGACACCTCCTGGACGATAGTTGATATAGCCATGATGCTATGTAAAAGTAAAATGCTGAGTTAGGTGGCCGAAATGGTAGCAAATTGAGCTCACATTCGGGAGGCCAGGGTTCAATTTTCATGGTTTTCACACTCGTAAAGAAAAATCCCGAATTGGTTATTTATTTACCATGACTCATCGCCGCTATTTCACCCTGCATCATATTCATTAAAATTGAATATCAGTTGAAATTAACAGATGCCACAAACACACCAACAATAAAAAAAAGTTGCACGGCCTGCTGGTATACACACAGAGCCTTATTCGTGATATGACGTCGGTGATCAAACGAGTATACATAAAGCTGAATTAAACAACAATAATAATAATAAACAACTAAATTCGTTTAAATTCTAAGATTTGCGACAATTTTGGTACCGAACAAAAAATTACAATTCTAAAGTTAATCAATTTTTAAAGGTAAGTAATTTTTAAGATCACTTTATTGTTCTTTTTTTACTTGTGTTTTTAATATTCTGGAAATGAAATAAAAAGTTAAACATGAAAACTCGAGAATATTTAGCACAATCAATAAAAATAAACGTATGAACTTTAAAAATCATATATTATTATTTCTCGGGCTTCCAACCGGGTGAGTTGGAGGCTTGGTTCCAAGCTTTCGGCAGCAATCTTTTTTTTTTTTTTTTTTTTTTTATTTAATTAAGTTTATTACAAATTAAAAAATACAAATTGATACAAAATTATTACAAATACAAATAATATACACACAATTTGTACAATTTGAAAAGAGTATTATTTGCCCCGCATGAGCATAGCTCGTGTTCGGGGTCAGTTCAGTCATACTAAAATCATATTTTTAAAATTATATAAAAAAAAAAACATACATATTATAGTTTTAGGTAAAAAATAAGAATAAAAATAAATAAGATTGCTTATATGAAATAAATGCATGAACATAGATCTGGTGCCATCTTCTGGGAGAAGTAAGCTGGATGGGAGAAAGCTGTTCTTGTGGGTATAAGAAAAGACTGTGTATATTGGAATGGGTGGTGAGCCAATATGAAAATTAGAGAGTGGATTCATAGAATGGAGAGTTCTAAAAATCATGTCCGTTACTCCTTATCTTACTTTACAATATCTTATCCCTGAGCTGCTGTATGGTACACTTATTGATAATTACCCAAATAAGATCTTTATGCCTCCAATGTTCGAGAGTGATTCTTAGGCCGGGCGCAAGTTGAGACGCAGTTTGGTGACGTGAGGTAGAGGTTACTCACCGTAAGTTTAACATAGAGTTAAATACAACAACGAAGGTTCGCACGCAGGGTGAAGTGAAGCAGATTCAACGAGTCACGAGCTGCGGACGTTTGTGATCGTGCCACAGTTTCTCACTAGTGACTTCTCACTGCGCGTGAAAAGTTGTTTGTCCACCATGGACAGAGAAGAAATTAATTGAGGATAAATTAATTATGGCAGGTCGAGGGAGAAAAAATTGTACGACACGTCAAATTAAAATTTCAGATTTGGGAAGAAATTGCGAAGGGCATTGGAAAGAAATGTGATAAAGTTGTTTATAATGTTTTTATACTGAAATAAGATGGATTTATTTGAAGGGAACAAGGGAAAAGCTATAGTAGTGTCCGTTTTTATGGACTTTGAGATAATAATGCCTTCTAATAGTGAATTTGGAATTTTGGAATTAGTTTAGGCAGAAAGCGGTAATATTATAGGGGAAAAAGGATCGTACTCCATGCAGTTTGAAAGATTGATGTCCGCTCTGAAAGTAAACAAACCCTCTTCAACTCTTCATATTTATTTTTTATCAGTTTGTTGCTATGCTCTTTTCAATCAAAAGCGTTTCTTGAATTAATTTCTATACAATGTGTTCAATTTTTTATCCTTTTTCGTTTTCCGCTGTACCCTTCATTTGTTTTAGATAACATTTTATATGCAGTAGATTTTCGACGAAAAGAAAAAGTTGCATAAGCAGGCATAAAAGTGTATATTTTCTATACAGATGTATATCATAACTAGTATAAACCATAAGAATTAATTAGTTAAGAAGTTTCAGATTTGTAATTAAAAATAAAATGAAGGAGTCATCTTGAAATTTATTTTCAACTTACTTTCATAAATGTTTTATAATTATGTACAGTAAAATTGCTCCATGTTCCTTAACAAACGTTTCTGAAATGAAACATTTTCTCAAAATGATTTTACCAATTAGTTCCGTTTCGCTTTATAATGTTTTCCCGTTCAGAGTTAAACTTAGTATCTCACCGGAATTTGAAAAGTAACCTTAATTTAAATTGAATTGAATGATTGAGTGTTATAGTGACATTAAAAATAAGAAATTAAAGGGTATTATATTTATTAAAAATTATATATTTATTATGTCTTAATGATGAATTTTCGTATCATAATTATTAATTATATGTATATATGATCGCTGAATGTAAGTATTCGCAACATTACATTAAAAAAAATTAAATTTGTAGGAAATTAATACATTCTTCCCAGTGTCGACTCGTAGCTAAAATTAGTGCGATTGCTGCTTCATAAAATGTTTAGCCTTCGTTTTGAATATTGTGCAAAAGGAAATATACATATTTAAAAAGAAAATTGATTCAGAAACTTGAAAAGACCCTAAAAGAACAAAATCAAACTTTTTTACTTACTGTAATTTAAATTGTTACAGCTCAAGCATGATCTATTCGTTTAAAAATTAAATCGATTATTCTTGTTTTAATTTCCGCGAAAAGATCAATAATTTTCTCATTATTATTGATAAACTTCATTATGCAGCTTAGTGTATGAATTCAACTAGTATAAGATAATTCAAGTTTTGGTAAGAAATTCAACCTGTATACTAGTAGTCTTAATAAACACCATATATTGTTTCGAATCCGATTGTGAATAAAAATTTTGGATTATATACATTCATTTTATTAAAGTATGTCTATATACAATTGTCAAATACTAAGTTGATTTTATTTATTATACACATGAACATTTATTGAACATTGTATCTCTTTTTGTTTGTCAGTTGGTAATATTTGATAATTCTTTGTATAATAATAATAATGACACCTCAATTAAAATTTGACTTCTTTTCTTGCAGTATTGTTATTTGACGTATTGAAAAGTAATAAGTTAGGTTAGAAGTCACTCTGCGTCACCTCACGTCACCAAACTGCGTCTCAACTTGCGCCCGGCCTTAGAGGTCTGCGTGTCTATCCTACTCCATGCGTGCCTAGTGCCCTTTTGAGTCTCGCTAGATCGCTGGGCAACATATTGTCTTGCAGCACCTAATTCTAACCCCTGTTGGCGGACTTCATCTGACTCATTTTCTCGTACAAATATCATTGTTCTGCCTTGCGCTCATTCAATCGTGTCTTACAATCAATTTAAGTCACTTCTAATATATCAGTGTTCGCCAACTCCAGATAAAGTGACGACAGAGCGTGAGTTGTGTATGCGGGCAAAATAGCTAGGGCTAACAGTAAGCTGCATTCGCGATGGAGAGGGGGATGAATATCCAACACTGCCTAAGTATCACTCCACTCCGTACAAACGTACAGTGTCCTAATATGTTTATCTGATTGCTATAATAATTATGTTGATCTGAAAACCTAGTGCTTCAATCTGACATTTTTGGAACCTAACACTAGTCTATCCACAATTCCGCTTAGTAACATTATCAACAGGAAGTTTGTAGTTCGACGGGCCATAGCATCTGATGCATTAAATATAACTTAAGTAACTAGCAAAGATAAAGTGTTTAAGTTAAATGACAACCATTACACCACCGCCAGGCACAGTCTGTTTGCTCCAGGCTTCACAGATACTGAGTAGCTTAGCTCTCATTTCCACCTGTCTAGTTTGCACAACTCGTCTGATAAGAAAAACAAACTCTGCGAAGAAAATGAAGTTCTATAAATGTATCGAACATGCAAAACACATTTAATTAAGACACTAGGGACATCCGAAATTTTAACTTTTATAAAGTTTTCTCAATCTCGAGATCCATGAGTTTTCCGGAATTACATTACTGTAGGAACTTCAAACAAAACGAGAAATTTGACCCATAATGAAGTCATAAAATAGAATATGAATCCTCTACATTGATTATTATAAAATTAGAGATAGGATCATAACCGAAATGCCTACAATATTGTGAAACATATCTTTAAGATCACTAAGCGTTATGCAATACTGCTACACCCTGCTTCAATGGAGGTTAAACTCATGTGACTTTTCAAAGTGATTCTGTTTTTTTATTATTTCTAATGCTATTTCTAATTTTAGTAATTGTTTTGCTGCCTTTCCTTGAATACTTATTATTGTAACTTTTGCTAAGAATTGTATAAATTATATAAACGTTAACAATGATAATTATTCTACAAGGAATTTGTAATTCAGATTTCAGTGCTTGTGTTTCTGCCTTGCTTTGTAAACTATAATAATATAACACTGATTATTACTGTGTACTAGGTGGAGTGAAAAAATAAACATTCGATGAATGTTAAGTAATAGTGCGAAAAAGTTGCCTTTCGTATATACCCATATACTCGTACTTAACTACGTAAAAGAATTTTAATAGCAAACAATTTCTTGAGGTTCCGCCGACGCCTTGAAATTGACCAATAATGCATAACAATTTTATGACATAATTTAACGTAAGATGAAAAAAGTATTAGAAGAAGGCCTATTACTGTGGAAACATTAGCTTTAATATTAGATTCATTTTGTATGCATACATAACTTAACAAGTAAAATCATTTACTTACATAGTAAAAGTTAACTTGAGCCTCCGCTGAGCGTATGAACTTTACAGCAAAGTGAGACATTTCCATATGATAGAGAACAAAGGTTAAATATAAAAGCATGAAATTATGAATCCAGCTTCCAACAGCTCACAGAAGTTACACCTTGAAACTAAAGATATTGCTAAATAAATTCTTACACTTTTGAGACCTCAAGCTATAATCACATTGCAAACAACTAAACATAATTTGACGGGTGACTTGACTTGACTATAAGCTTGACCATTGACGGTATTCAGCTTTAGTGTTAAATTGTGGCATAAGTTGTCTGGACTCCATTCTGACTAATAAATCCGGTCTCTTGGTTGCACCACCAATCGCAGCTGATGCCTCTGTGACTAATTAACGCATTGTTCCACTGGTTGAGAATGACGGGGGTAGTTTTGGAAACCAAACACTTCAGAAAGTACGCCATGAAACAGTATTTTTTCAAAGCTTCATCTGAAATCCAAATTACGCCTATCGATGAGTTCCTGGTAGTCTTCAGCTTCGAAATTCAAATCTGGAATTATAAATGTTCGTGCTCCAATCGATTTCGTTGCTCTTGCCACCGTAATCAGACACAAACCAAGTTTTCTGATGAGATTTCGATCATCTCTAATCATCTCTCTCTTTCTCTCTCTGTCTCTCTTTGTCTCTCTTTCTCTCTCTCTCTCTCTCTCTCTCTCGCTCGCTATTAGTACATTTTCTGGTGTCTCAAAGTAACCATTGCGATGAATCACAGGAACGATCACATCTTTTCATGTACAGCAGAGAGATGTGATTTGTTTATTGTTTGAAATACATCTTTGGAACCATCCTTGCAGGAGTGGTAAATCTTAACAGTAAAGCAAGTTGGTGCATACACTTTCATAATAGCTTGGAAAACATCAAATAAGTACTGTTTATCAAATTTTAAGTCCGTTCTAATTATTTCTGGAAGGTTAACTTGAATTGGCTCAAACGGTACAACTATCAACATACTGTTCACAATGAGCCAATGTTTTTCCAATGAAACCATAGAATGCACGTGGTCCTCTAATTCTGCCGTGTAAGTGTTCCAGTAGACATCATAACGGAAGCTCGTTTGAATGGAGTTGACATTCTAACCACTGTAAGCAAAATTATTTTTTAAATTTTTTAAAATGAACTTGAAGAAGCTTTAATACTCAATTTCTTCCAGTATTTACGTTGGTTCCTTCCAACGGCTAAATGTTATCAACAGAAATTCCGTCCCTGAAGGTTTCAAGGTCAGAGCGTACTCTCGGGATGAATGAAAGGGTAAAATAATGCTTTTTCCTTTCTCTCAGTAATGTAAAATTGAAACTTTTCCGCGATATTTGAAGTTGACTTTTGGGCGATAAAAAACTTATAAAGTTCGTAGTGTTACAAAAATAAAGCAAGATTTATAAAAGTGGAGGTCAGAGCGGAATCTCAAGATGAAAAGGTAGAATAACACTTCTGTATTTTAGCTCTGGCTTTATGGTAACAAATGAAAACTTTTCCACGCTATTAATAATTATTAAGTCCAGTATAATACTTTATGAAATTGTGTGGGAGACGAAAAAATGTCTGTCCGTCTGTCTGTCTGTCTGTCCGTCTGTCTGTCCGTCCGTGTGTATGTACGCACCATAACTCAAATATGCTTCTTCGGGTTTTCATGAAACTTGGAAAACACATTTATAATGTCCATGGGAAGAACCCTATTGATATTGAAACAAATCGGTTCACCGGTACCGGAGTAATGCCCAATTTAGTGCCTATTTTATTAGATTATATTAGAAAGGCGCCATAGCTCAAATACGGTGTATCGGATTTCCATGAAACTTGGTATACGCATTTATGACGTCCATGAGAAGTACCGTGTTAAATTTGAACCTAATCTGTTGACCGGTACCGGAGTAAAATCCAATTTAGTGTATTTTAAAGGCGCAATAACTCAAATACGCTTTATCGGATTTTTATGAAACTTCGTACACGCATTTATAATGTCCATGGGAAGACGTGTATTGATATTCGACCAAATGGGGTGGCTAGTACCGGAATAATGCCCAATTTAGTGCCTATTATGTTAATATATAAGAAGTCGCGATAACTCAAATACGCTTTATTGAATTTTCCTGAAACTTTCTGTACCCATTTATAATGTACATGGGAAGACGTCTATTGATATTGGACCAAATCGGTATACCGGTACCGGAGTAAAACCCAATTTAGTGTCTATTTTAAAGACACGGTAACTCAAATACGCTTTACCGGATTTTTATGAAACTTGGTATACACATTTATAATGTCCATGGGAAGACGTCTATTGATATTGGACAAAATCGGTTGACCTGT
Source organism: Ectobius pallidus (assembly GCA_964059195.1). NCBI lineage: Eukaryota > Metazoa > Arthropoda > Insecta > Blattodea > Ectobiidae > Ectobius > Ectobius pallidus. The sequence goes on along the minus strand of CAXKWD010000012.1, from coordinate 25,383,074 downwards.
TTCGGAGTAATGCTCTATTTAGTGACTATTTTATGGTAATATGCGTATTCGAAAGAATTTATGAAATGCAAATCAGTTACCATGACAACATAGTCAATTGTTTTACTGTGATCTTATAAGGCTTTGGCAATTAAAATACAGTTAGCTATGAAAAATAACACTATTGCTTTACAAGCGCTTATCCAACTAGACCGTTAAACTGATCCAGGTGGCCGAGATGGTAACGTCTTTGTCTCACATTCTGGAGTTCCATGGTTCAAACCCCGAAACCGGCCAATTTGACTTTTTTAAACTTATTTATTTATTTATATTTCCCTCTGGTGTAGTTAAGAACTTAAGGCCTTCTCTTTCACTAACCAGAGGTGGATACATTCAAACCTTACCAAATAATCTAATTAAGAACAAAAATTAATAATAATAATAATAATAATAATAATAAAAATATAAACATATCATATCAAACTGCAATCATAACTGATTAAACAAAAACATACTGGCATACTTACATCAGTTTACCTGATTTTATTGAATACCGAAAAAAAATTGCCTATACTTTCACTCCACCTTGCTTTGTACTTCTTACATTAAAATTATTTAAACCAAAGATTAATAGCAATAAAATATTATAAAATCTATCAATCTCATGAGGAAGAAATCTGATTGTATTCTTAAATTTTATTACGTGAAATTAAGATCCAATTTAATTTTTCTTTAGTGTCAAGTGTGATCGTAATAACCCTTGTCTAGTCAATCTCTTCTTGGGTATTCTGCCAGGCTCTATGCTCCCTCTCTCCGAACAGCTTCTTGTCTTGGTAATCCCAGTTCTGGGGCATTTTCCATTTCAGTCAAAATGGTCCCACCTTCTTCCTACTGACTACGACCTAATAAGTAAGATTTTAGGTAAAGCAATTAGGGTTTACATAGGCCTGTAACAAATTTTGTTATTTTGTTTTAATAATGGAATGATCAACTGTGTCAAATTCTTTTTTAAAATCTGTATAAACCCCATCTACTTGTTAGTCTGATACTAGATGTTTCATAACGAAATCAGTAAACTTAACTAAATAATTGTTTTTTTAGGTCCTTCTATTCCTGTAGGCATGCTGACAATTCTTTAGAAATGGTTTTACGGAAGACATAAATATATATACAAAGTGGATTCATAAACAAACAAAAAATACAATACAGAAATAATAATAATAATATTTATTCAGAAATTCATGTTCGATTACATTATATTTCTCGGAGAGGGCCTCCATTAAAACTAATTACAATACTCGTAATTAGTTAATAATATCCTGAACCACGGATATTACATGAGAATAGTATAGGAGAAAAATTCCTCTGATACTGGGATTTGAACTCAGGACCTTTGGCTATCCGTGCCACTGAGCTAAGCCAGAGTTCACTTCACAGCGCCAGATGGAACCTGTCTCCTATGACTGATTGCCCCTCACTGACAGACAAGTTATGTCATATGCAGTACGGCCTATTTTTTCAGTCTATGTTATCTTCTTAACACTTCTTTGTGGAGGCTTTCTTCTTTTAAGCTATATAAGTGGTTACCCAGCGTTATGAGATCATCAATAAGCTTATTTTTACCGATCCCTCTTTCCACGCAGAACCGTACAGTTCCGAAGATGTACAGGTCATACAGGCTTTCTCGAGATGGCATCCCTTCAGTCAGCCAAATTTCGCAGAACGTCTTTGATAGCCCTTCAATTTGCGTGAAATTTCCTATGTGATAAGCTGCTACATATTTTCTTATAAGTTCTAGTATTTTGTTATCCGTTAAACCGTAAAACGCGTATCTCTCACATTGAAATTTCCTTGTTAATTCTATTTTAGACTCTTTTAACAAATCATTCCTGCATCTACGTATATTTGCAAAGCAATGTGCTACATTAATTTCAGTATTATATATACTGAAATTTCAGTATTATATATACTGAAATACAGAAATAAGCCGATAGTTAGTAATGTCTTTTTAATCTCCTTTCTTAAAAACGTGACATACTCTTTTAATTTTCCTTCTTTGAGGAAATGTCACAGTTTTTAGAGAGAAGTTAAATGTAAAATATAATAGTTCTACGAGAGATACATTACATCTTCTCATATATACTGCGATAATAGAACTGAGATATATTAAATTTGAGGTATAATAAAATCCCAACGATCAGCACATTTTCATATATTACTTTTGCTGCTAATAATAAATTATTTCATTGTGCAATTTCGTACAGGTCTATAAAGGACTGCTTGGTGGAAAATATAAGCCGAAAATGTACAACCAATTATTTTTACGATCACCATAAAGCTGAATTTCAATAAAAATGAGTTCGTTTTCGGTTTATAAAGTTTGAAATATCTCAGATATTAAATCATGTTATGCCGCTATTAAAACATCAACAGCAAGAGCATTATCCTTAACGGTGAAAAACTTTATCAAATATATATCATATTTCATACTTTTTACAATAAGATTATTTAGGCTGCTACGATATACCACCTACAAGTTTTGCTGATAGTCCCGAGATAGAATCGATACGAATGAAAATCATAAGAGATAGAAGCGACACCCACTTAACATGAACTCTTTTCAAAATGCCACCATCGTGGTACCTGAAAAGTACTCCGCACGTCACTTACCATACCATGCTTCATTTTTTCCTATCTATCAACAATTATGTTTATATTTCTCTTCTGCTTTCTAAAAATGCTATGAATGCATGAGGTTGCAAAATATATAGAATTTTTAACTAAAGCACAAACTCTGGTTTGAACGTCGTAAAACGCTTCATGTATTTTCCCCGAATCATGCAACGTAGCAGTTATTCCAACAAATGGATCAAGCTAAAATATTTTCCCCGTTTGTGGTAATAGGAATGGTCTAATAGCACCCCGATGTGATATTCACTGGAATGACTCTGTGATCGGCACCATGTGAAGAGTCGATTACGCAATTACTATTATTTCACAGCTAGAACCTTTGATTATCGCTAAAGGGCAGGTTGCATTAATTTTACTGCCAGACGTTATCGTACCGGCGCCAATGCACCTAGGCTTTCAGGTCACAGTTCAGATCGATATTAAAGCTCAGAGTCCAACTTAATATTAAACAAAATGCATTAGAAGAAAATTGAAGCGCCCCTAGATCTTAAAGGGGAACTGATACATTCATCAAGCGAACATAATGAGCCTTGCAGTACAACTTCAGTGCCACACAAATGAAAATAAAAAGTTTCATAATAGCCCTACAGTGTCTGTTAGCAGCCAAGCTCAATTAAGTTCGTAGGGTGGAAACAGAAGACGATGGTATTTTTACATAAATGGTACATAGTAATAATTACTCGGGATGAATAAATAATTACTACTACTATTAGTTTCATTCCTTCTCAACTTGGAATCAGTATGTGATTCTCTTCAATATACGCACTGGTCTAAAAAAAGTTTTTGATGCTGTTCATCTGCGAAGGCTCAAGAAAATCAGCTACTCTTTCTGAAACTCTTCGTCAGTTGGAGAATTTAATGTTGTACCGGCACGTTGCCATGGTAGCTCAGTTGGTTAGAGCATCGGCACGGAGAGCCGAAGATCCTGGTTCAAATCCCGGCTATGGCATTGAATTTTTCATTCTGAATTCACGTGTCCATCTTTCTGAAACCGATATTTTCGAGTACGAATGGTGTCAGTTTATGGTTGAGTAATCAATATATGACTACAAAGAAATTGCAGAATCCAAACCATTAAAATGTTTGTCTCACGTTCTCATTATTATATCATGAGACTTCATCAGACAATCACTTCTACTCTTTCGTAACATACATATTGTCGGACTAATGACGTAACTTCTCTGACATAACTGAAACCTATTGTTATCGGAATTACAGCAATACGACTTTACCAACATAAACACATTCCAAAATTAAATAATTCCTACTAGAAATTTATTTCTTCCCCTTTCTTTATATTAACGAAATATGATTGCACCAAATTCACTGTATATTAAAGTCTGGGCCTTCTTGACCTAAAAACTACAATTTGTACCGAAGAAGTGGATTAAAATATTATTACTTTAGAATTACAATGTTCACCACGGTACACGGTACACGGTTGACTATATACTAAATCTGAGCCTTCTTGACCTAAAAACTACAATTTGTACCGAAGAAGTGGATTAAAATATTATTACTTTAGAATTACTATGTTCACCACGTTACACTAGAAATCGAAAAAAATGTGTTTTTGGAATGACGCCTGTCCGCCTGTGTGTGGACAACTGTTCACTTCATTGACTTCTTTTTCAAACTACGGTACTTATTTTTTGAAATTTGATCGAACTACCAAGAATTTTGTTTTTTTACTGAAATTACAAGGAGATTTTCATGAAAGCTTTTTTTTTTCAAAATTTTGATTTTTGAAAAAAATGCTTTGGCAATTTTAATAAAAAAGTTAATTTTGAAATATCTTACTAACACTAATGCAATGGTTATATTTTGTGGTACCTTATTTGTACCTATTTTAGATTTTTCCAGGCTATCTCCTGTACAGCAGGAGAAACTTAAAAACCTAGCACAGTAAAGTTGTAGAGAAAATTGAAACGAACATTTTTTTGTCAAATACAGTTCTTTATAAATTGAATAGGTATAATTATAAAAACTAAATAATTGTGACTCATGCAGAATGCTAGGGCACATTACATAATATACTAGCTGAAAAGGCCCGGCGTCGCCCGGGCTTTGTTTTTTTAATTTGAAATTAACTTATGGAGGACTTACGATTTTGAAACTCTAGGTCCTTATACAGTGAGTCCCAAGCAAGAGTTGGACAATGACGCGGGTTTCTGCGTCGCGGCTGGCACAGCTCCAACTCCCGAGCGATCGGGTGAAATATCTACGTAAATAATGCCGCGGTCGGTCAGGTTCTCACATTTACAGTTAAAATTACAATGAAAATAACCATGTACCTCATCACAAGAGATGTTGGAAATGTTCTACTCTTGCATCCATACAATACTGGCACATTTTTAGGAAATTTTCTTTCACGCGCATAAGTTCAGCTTCCGAGACAGAGTTACTTTCTCTTGTGATAGGCCTATGTGATATTGTCATTAAGTTCTTCTAACAGTATGTAAACATTATTTATGGGTAAACTTGAAAAATAAAGTGTATAGGGCAATTTCCCATACATAAGAAGAACTTAAAGACAATATCACAAGAGAAATTAACCCTATCTCGGAAACTGAAAATATGTGCATGAGAGAAAATTTCCTAAAAAGGAGCCAGTATTGTGTGGATGTAAGAGGAGAACATTTCCAACATCTCTTGTGAACAGGTACATGGTTATTTTCATTGTAATTTTAACTGTAAATGTGAGAACCTGACCGACCGCGGCATTATTTGCGTAGATATTTCACCCGATCGCTCGGGAGTTGGAGCTGTGCCAGCCGCGACGCAGAAACCCGCGTCATTGGCCAACTCTTGCGTGGGACTCACTGTATAATATGTATGTAGAACTTGAAATGAAGAAAAAGATTTATCACACTCAAACTATTCCATCAGAAAACGCTAGATATAGCTTTTTATGGCTCATAGAGAATGTCGAATGCTGCATTCCGTGGCTTCTACACATCATGCCTGGGGGGGGGGGGGTTGAAATAAGAAGAAACATAAATTACAAAAGATTGTATTAACTTGACGGAAATTTTATTTCTCATTCTCATGTTACCATACAACCGTTTCGGGGCTGAAATAAAAGAGAAATGCAGTATCACTTTCATACTTTCCTCCCCTAAAACCCGGGACGTAATATACTGCGAGCATAGGACTCAAAATGTTCCATCCCATGCTTACGGCCTATGATAAACATCCCTATTTCTCAGCTAATACAAAGCCTACAGCTATGGATAACGTATCAACGGAAAGGATTATATACCGACTTCTGATTTTGCATACTCATACACTTAAGTTGTCCCAGCAATACGACCTCTTATTCTACATCAAAATGTGAAGTGAGAAAATATTTCTTATGTCGAGGGTAGAGAAAGTTATGTGACTGCATCACACTGTGCTGTATTTTCGTGGATTTCATTTTTCAGTAATTATTTTCGCCAATATATTACATCGATGGAATCATAATTAATTAAAGTCCAGTATTATATACCTGTCAAAGCCCTATGTTATCACAGTAAACAATACACTGTTGTCATGTGAACTGAACAGCATTTCATTTTTCAGTATAATATTCTCAGAAATTATATAATTTTCAAGGGAAGGACTGATTTGTTTCAATTTTAATGTTGACCGCGTTACTTCCCGGGCTTAACTGGGTATGTGTACAACATTTCGTACAAATTGGTCAAGAAATGTAGATTTGTATAAGGAACATACATACCCACATATCCACATATCCACATACCCACAACCCACACACATTCGATTTTATGTATTAGATTAATGATGTTATTCTTTTGTATAATATAGTAAAAAGAAAATAGTATTAATTTATTGTTGTGAAATACAGTAAACCTGACTCGTAATGAGCACACAAAAACTAATCAGAGCGAGGTGTTATAGGCAAGTGGTCCTGGGATCAAATCTCAATCCTCGTGGATGACCGGATTTTGCTTGGGTTTTTCTTATGAATTCTTATTTGAAAAATCAAATGGAGGATTTGTAGACTTCTTTACTTTCCATATTTCATCGCCACTATGTCACCGGATATCATATTCCTGTTAAGAAGACATCACCAAACAATAGAAACGGATGAAAGAATTATATTGCAAGATTCTAGTGATAGGGTACACCCAAACATTCTAAACACGTGGTATGACCTATATGCAGATAAAGCATAGTCATTAATAAAATTCATAGCACTTGTATTAATAATAAAGAAAATAGTAGGATTAAATTTTCAGATAAGTTACTGTATTACGTAGGTCCATAAAATATCCCCACATAAAAATAGTAATAATTAGAGAGTGAATAAGTATATATTATACTTGACTTAGTTTAATTTGCATTCTCTTTTATGGTTTATTTTCCTGATCTGGGAAATCTAAATTTATTGAATAGTTGGAAAAAAATATTTATTCAGTTAATATGTGTGATTCTACAAGGTACATATTATATAAAAAAATTGGTAAAACCCCTAAATCTATTTAACATGGAGGGTGTACATTAATTTTTGAATGGTATATACCGGTACTTTTCGTCAACCTTACACGTGTATGTGAAAATGTTGGTGCCACATATTTTGCACCGTTTTATTTGTTTGGTTAAGCTACAATACATGACGTTACATGTGCCTTTCTTTAAATAATGGGCACGTTTTTAAAGTCATCGATTGATTACACCGATGCCATCAGACTTTCACTAGGGTGTTTGTAAAGTCAACAGACAATCCAGGCTGTTCTTAAACTCACCGGTGAAAGTCCGGTGGAAGTCATCGATTGCAATCAGACTCATTGAACTTAAAGTACGATGCTTCTCAGATGACAAACACGGCAGAGCAGAGAAGCAGACGACAGTGTTGTCACTAGCATTAGTAAAATGAGTTTATTTTCGTGCGAAAACTAACGAACTGCTCTTTATCAGAATGCGAGTCCTCCGAAAATGAAAGTGATGAGTTGATTTTGTTTGGAGACGAGAAAGAAAGAAAAAATACTCAACATAAAAATCTATTAATTCCAAATATCTCGAAATTGACAGCACAGGTTATCCATAATGCGGTTAGGTACCGTATTTAACTATGCAGTATGTTTTATCGATTTTAATATATGAGAATGGTAGCACTCAGTTATTAGTTCCCTGCCCGTTATATATTATTATTTCCACTTCTTGCAAATCCAGGATACAATAATTATTATACAATTCGAATACTCCCGTTGAAATCCATCAACCTGTTCGTAAAGTTAACGGCTCATCAGATGAAAAAAATGGCGGATGACGTTCATCGTATATTCAACGGCCTTTCATAGCACTTTTCCACTGGTGAATTTACTGATGACTTTAAAAACATGTCCAATGTTTGTGTTCTTATTCCAACTATCGATTTCCAACTAGGCATATCCAATATCGATTAATATCATACGCGGAACAATCTTCAAGCTTTGAAAGCAGCAAACAGACTGTATTTAAAATGAAAACAGTTCTGTTCATGTTAATGTTAATATTATTTTTAATTGAGTTCATTTCCCGTGTTTTATTAATAGGCCTATGCCTTACTTTAAGGTAAAAATGCCCAAGCGAAACCCTGCCCAGTGCATGCCCTTGTCAGAGTTGCTTGTTAGAAGTGCTAATACTAAGATTGACTTTTCGGGCTTGCACCTTGATCTATATACTGTATAAGCCCTTGAAGTTATTCTTAGTAACCTCATAAAATTCAATATTTTAAATATTTGAGAATTATTAAGAATGTCTTCTCCGGCTTGAATGGGGATTTATTTATCTAATATAGTCCACTAGGCTATTTCAAAGTCTTCTTCGTGGAAATGTGTGGATATAAGTTAACCGTTTTTTCCAAAAAACTCAGTCTCAACGTTTTGTCTCAAGGACAAGACGGCTTTGTAAAACAGGCTACTCTTCATCGGAATGTGAAGTAGGGTAACATCATTTCTGATACTCATTATGGTAATGAAAGTCACTTGAATGTTCCACATAATATTTTCAATTGAGGTACGCTTTAGATATTTATTCTATACATTTTTCTTGAAATTGCGTTCACTATTACAGATTGTAATTATCGTGCAGAAAATACAAAGTATAAAGTAAAATAAGAAAATAAAGACGATGTGTAATACGAGAACTTTCTTTTCAAGGTGCGATCGGTCGTGAAATGACAAACACAGTGAAAATCAAAACTGTTTTAATTGAAACATTTAGATACCTTTCCCAGCTACTTCTCTCCATAGTCGCCGCTCCGACTGAAACATTCGTCGTAGCGTAGTACCAACGTAAACATCCATGAACAATACAATTCCGGAACAAGATAATTGGTTGACACTCGCTTCCTTCCCTGGCCGCCTGCATCATGAACGTCTGTACGTCCTGCTTCAAAGTTCCTGCACCATTGCCGCACTTTGCTGTCACTCATGAAAGTTTTACCGTTCCCATTACTAATTCATCGATGAATTTCGGCTGCATTGCACCCCTCAGCAAGCAGAAAACGAATGACAGCATGCACTTCACACTTGGCGGGAGACTCTATTGTTCGAGGTATGTTTACGTTCGTACCACGCTACGACATATCTCAATCAGAGCGGAGACTGTGTAAAGAAGTAGCTGGAAGGTATATCTAAATGTTCCAAATAAAACTATTTAGATTACTGCTGTGGTTTTTATTTCCCGACCGATCGGACTTGAAAATATACCCCTCGTATTGCACATTGCCTTTTTTTTCTTATTTTACTTTATTCTTTGTTTTTCTGCACGATAATTACAATTTGTAATAGTGAACGCAATTTCATGAAAAATGTGTAGAATAAATATCTAAAGCGTACCTCAATTCAAAACATTATATGGAACGTTCAAGTAACTTTCATGAGATATGTGTTATCCATCTCAGCCACACGAGCGATTTACGTTTCTGTTCATTGAACTATGATACATCGAAAACAGAACTTTAGACCGTCCCAACCTTAAAAGACAGTATGAAGTTAAAGGTAGTATCTGCATCTCACTTGCACTCGTACGTTCTGCAATTAGCTTCGTACTTTTCTATCCCGCCCAATGTTGCCAATTTTCCATAAATTCGGAGTTGTAAATATAACAATTGATTGCGTGGTCTTATAGAGAACTTTCTTCTCTTTCTGATGATGTCAATTGTGACGCATAAATAATTAAAATGAGGCCAATTTCTCACAATTACTTTATTTTGGCGGAAGTCTAAATTTCTTCAGAAAAATATCTTATCACGCGTTAAACAAAAAACCAATAATCAAAATCGATCAAGAATTTTTTCTTGGATTTCCTGATGTTGATAGAATATACTATCTTTCCCTTGGCAATAAATTTTGCGTAAGAAGAAAGCTACATTTTTTTTATTACGTGATGCTTGAAAATTCTCAGATGGTAACAGAAAAATTATAGGTAGCGAGTAACCTACTTGGTTCTTGAGTTTACGTTGGTGACTAAGCGAGAAGAAATGCTCTTAGATGTCTGAAATAGCTTTTAAAACAGACCAGGGTTTGGTATCAGAGAGCATTGATGAGTTATCGCAGTTTTTTCCCCCGCGCAGCATTCCAGTGCTCATGACGCAGTAGTTGGAGATTTTGTGTACTCAGATGTTTCTTAGATTATCATGTCTTCTTCAGAGCTCAGTGTTATAATATTAGCTATGTTGTAAAATTTAGCTGTGTAGTGAAGTGGTTCTCGTGTTTTTATAGATTTACTTTTACATTTATTATTATTATTATATTGTATTAATTAGGAATAGAGATACTAGAAATCATAGTATTCGCAAACTGCACAGTAAAGAACGAATTATAGTACTATATATAAAAATAATTATTCCTTAAAGAAAATGAACGTAACCCAGGCAGTTAGACATCAGAAGTTGCACGGTGTTCAGAATGTTTACTCTATAGAATAAGAAAAGAAAGAACGAAGTTCCTCTGAGAACGCCAGAAAAAAAAAACTAATGTACATTTAAATAAAGGTCATTTAATAGGGTTTGCAATATTTCAGAGGTGGTTTCTTCCAAAGTTAGTTTTTCCTAAACTTTATCCTGGTTCTATTGGCTCTGTGTGTCTAGTTTGGTTAAAATTGGGCAAAGAACGTAGATTTAAATAAAGGTCATAATATAATAGGATTGAAACATTTAAGAAATGTTATTTTCCAAAATTGTTAGTTTTGCCAAAATATTTCTCCTGGCTCGATTGGCTCTGTGTGCAATGACTGGTAAAAATTGGTCAAAGAATTTACATTTAAATAAATATCATATAATAGGGTTTGCAATATTTAAGGGGTTAGTTCATTCTTCAAAATTAGTTATGTTTAAAAATTTCTCTTGGTTCAATAGGTTCTGTGTGTAAAGTCTGATAAAAATTGGTCAAGAATATAGATTTAGATTTTGGTCATATAATTGGGGATGAAACATTTAAGAGGTGGTTTCTTACAAAATTAATTTCGATTAAAAAATTCCCCTGGTTCAAAGGGTCCTGTGAACAGGTCCTATGTATAAAGTCTTATACAAATTGGTCAAGGAGTGTAGATTTACATATAGGTCATATAATAGGAAACATTTAAGGAGTGGTTTATTCTAAAATGTTTATCCCAAAACTTATCTTCGTTCTGAAGGTTCTGTGTGCAAAGTCCGGTAACAATTGGTGAAAGGGTGTAAATATGTGAATGTGAATTGGTAAAATAACAATTGGTGAAAGGGTGTAAATATGTGAATGTGAATGTGGTAAAAATTGGTAAAATAATAACGTTAACTAAAATTTTTCTTGGTTCTAAAGGGCCTCTGTGTAAAGTTTGGTAAAAATACAAAGAATGTAGATTTGTTTAGAGATCACATACCGTAATAGGGTTTGACAATTTCATGAGGGGTGGTTTTTCCGACTATTATTGTCTCATAGAATTTTCACTCACTCTACAGGGTACATATGTAAAATTTTGTAGACATTGGTCAGATAATTTAGATTTGTATGGAGAAAATATTATTATTGGGGGTTCGATGTGCAGAACATGATTTAAAATAATTATTATATGCAACAAACAAATATATTTGAAATTTCGAGGTTTTTCACGTCTGTATAAGAGCTTTGTGACATCATGTGCCTGTCTTTGTATGTGTGTAGATCTGGCATCAGTGCGCTCCTAAGAACTGTACTGTCTTTTAAGATTGAGACGATCTATAGTGGGAAATATCTCGGAAGATGGTCGGAATCACCAATATTGTCCAAAACAAGTTGTAATGCCCTGGGATCCAACATGCAAGGGAGGCGCTCTAGCACTGCATCATATTTAATTACGTGGAGGTGAATTACAATGGTGAAGAATTGAAGTATACATTTTTCACTTCAGATCTTTTAAAACTAAATTAAACATTTAGTAAGTGAAATATGCATAACAGTACCTAACAGATATGATTTCTAGGAATATCTGGAGACAGTTAAAGTTTAAATGAGATGGTGTTTTTCAGACTTTCCCCGTTTATGCTTTTATGATGGAAACTTGAATTTCCTGCACCTTGAGCTGTAAACCTAACCGATCTGCGTCCCTTTTACTTTGCAGTCCACTTGCGTCATAATATTATGAAACTTTTGATTTTTTTTTATTGCAGGCATGGAATATAATCATATTTCCTAGTTGAATTTTACCATTTCGATCTCATCTGTGAATTTACTTTCATTTTATTTTCTTATGATTTAATCCATTCTGCAGCTAAGTAAGATGTGACTAGGTGCACTTGCGCCAAAGTAATCGATGTATTGATCACCATCATGAACAAAAAGTTATTACATTTTAGGTTTCATACCTTATAACGACTTTCTCTCCATTTTTTACCACTTTAAATCTAATATTGTAATAGGCTGTGCTAAGAGATGATTTTTTTTTATTTAAAACATTGTCCCCGATACTGCGGTACTGCCGTATACTCTATGCTACCATAAAGGGTAGATAAAGTTACGTGTTTCACATCAGACCTTAACAACGTTTTAAATTCTCCTTGCGTCAAACTTTTTTATATTTCTACTTGAAGCTTTCGATAGATATTCATATTAGCAGATAAAGACAAATTCGTTTTGTAACTTTTTAGTTTTTTACTAGTGCCGATGATAATTTATAAATTTCGACAGAAGACAAATCTTAGAAAAGTTTTTTTTTCTCACTAGTATTTGTAATAATAAAATGTGTAACTATTCTTTTGTTACCAATAAGGAACTTTGTAACAATGCCTCATACAATTAAAACTTACTAGGCTATATTAGAAATTGCTTTGACATTTTAAATAACGTCTAAGCTACGTCTAAGCTACGAAAAATTTTATTGCAATCATACGAAATAAGTTATTTTCGAAAATTGAACAAGTGTATCCTATTAACTTTCTTACATTAAATCGAATTTTCCTAAAGTTCAGTGTGTGCTTGACTTGCGGATTCTGGTATGACATTCGGAAAATTAGATCTATTAATAGTTATCTGTACCCACAGGAAACTTATGGACAGTAGACAGAATAATAGAATTAGTCCCGTATAATTTAATTATGTATTTTTGTTCTTTTAACATGGTGGAGTTAAAGCCATAGAACTTCTCTACAGTTCAGCCACATATAAAGTTATACAAGTTAGCCTAGTTAATAATATAGTATTTGTCCAAAAAGTAATGTCAGTGAGTCAATTAGAAGATATTTATTGATCCAATCGGTACAATACATTTAAAAGATTTCAAAATTGGCTTCTCCTGTGTCGATACATCTCTTCCAGCGAGATTTCCAGGCATCACTGTAGGCCTTCTCCGGAATGTCCTTTAGAGCCTTGGTGCAAGTCTATTTGATTTTGTCAAGTGTCCCGAAATGATGTCCTTTCATGGAAATTTTCAAGCGTGCGAACAAGAAGAAGTCGGGGGCGCCACGTTAGGACTTTAGGGCGTTGGCTGGGGAACCGTTGGCACCTTTGAGTAGGCCTGGAAGCAAGTCATGAAGAAGGCGGTATGGGCCGGTGCGTTGTGATGATGAAGTTTCCAATTGTCTTAATGTCGGTCCAGATGGGTTCGTTTGAGTCTCTTGAGCACTTCCATGTAGAATTTGGCGTTGACGGTTACACCAGGAAAGGACATCATTTCGGGATAGTTGACAAAGTCAAAGAGGCTTGCACAAGGACATTCTGGGAAAAGATTACAGTGATGTCCTTGATGCCTGGAAATCTTGCTGGAAGCAATGTATCGACACAGGAGAAACCTATTTTGAAATATTTTAATTTATTGTAGCGATCGGACCAATAAATATCTTCTAATTGACTGACTGACATTACTTTTCGGACAAACCCTGCATACTGTTGATCTAAAAATATAAAATAAAAATAAAATTTAAGTAATATATGGAGTTAAAATGAATGATTATAATATTCAACTATGAGAGTAAAACATGCTAAAATATTTAATATCATTCTTAACCAGCTAAGCGCTCCTACAAACTTGAATAAATTGCGCTTTAACTGCGATATCGTTTGGCAGCTCCTGAGATAACTAAGGAATGAGTTCTAAAGGCGAATAGCTGTTGTTGTACAGAAATAGTGTGAAATTCTGTACAGAAGCATGGATATTAAGAGTTAAAGCTGAGAGCACTTTCCCAAGTTATGGTAGGATGATAGGTAGGCCCAATGAAAACCGAGTCCCTGCTCGACAGACGTCTCCGCCAAACCAGGAGGAATTCCAGAAACCCCCCCCCCAAAAAAAAGGCAGTGGCGCTGATTTATATACGTATAATTATTAATGATTCTGCTGAATTTTACTGAATATCATAATTTATAGAGTGATTATTCTTCAGTCATGATGGACGACGGCGTACAGTAATGGTTTGTGCTTTTCAAGGAGTTTGATAATAATATTAACTTAATAATTTGTTATAATGATAATAGTAATAATAATACCGGTTTCTTCTCATTTGGCAGAGGTAAGGCCTTTGAGGCCTTATTTTCCACTCAACCACATTAAAAAACATTACAGAATACTAACGATTATGTTTACAGGGGGAGGAAAGACATGTCTCGAAAGTATTGACTGGGAGACCCGAAGGGAAAAGACAACTTGGAAGACTTAGACGTAGGTGGGAGGACAATATTAGAACAGATTTAAGGGAAGTAGGATTTGCGAGGGATGATTGGACGGAGTTAGCACAGAATAGGGTTGAATGGCGGGCTGAGGTAAGCGCGGCAATGAACTTTCGGGTTCCATAACATAGATATTATTCCTTCAGTTCGCTGAGGAATCCTCTATTGCCATTGAGTAAGTAAGTAAACAATTAATTATGTTTACAAAATTGATAAAATTCTAGTTTAAACAAGTTGAATGACTACTCAGAGATATACTGTAGCCTACCACAAAAGTGAATAAAAAAACCATGAGATAATAAAAAAGATGAACGGTAATGTAAAATGTACAGAGATCATAGAAGTAAAGAAATATAGTAATAACAATAGTGATAACAATTAAATAATATTAATATCAATAACAATACACTTATAAAATACAGCTTGGTTATATTACTAACTTATTAGTTACCCTATAGAATGGAATTATAAAGTGATTATTTTTTCAATGTGTCAATATCAGTAAGAATAATAGAAAGTGATATAAGTCATTAGATTACTTCAAGAGAGAACATTAAACAATTAGTTAGGCATATGTTACAAAAATAACGGTTTACATTAAAATAAAGAAAACATGTAATAACAGCCTGGAAAACAAATTTTATGCTAAATGTTTTTGCCCACTAACTGTTTAGTTATCTCTAAGTTAAAACCATTCAGGCTCCGACGGTAGGTCTACATGATTTCATTATTCAGTGAATTCGAGAAACGGACCACAGAGACTGTAAATGATTGAGCATGAAGAGATGTCTTCTGCTGTCGTACAGATAATTGCAAGTTTTGTTAGGGCCTAGTTTCCAAATTTTGATAAGAAGATAGATAATAAAAGCGTGATACATGTGATAATTAGGTGGAAAATATTTCAAGGTTTGAAAGAGAAGAGAAAGGGAGTGAAGCCTACGTCTTTGGCTTAGCCTAGGCGAAGCCATGATCCCATGACACTTCGGAAGTGTTAATAAAACGAACGCAAGCATTGTGGACAATTTGAAGGTTTTGAGACAAATTAGCACTAAGATCACTAAAGTATTCAAGCTGTGGCATAATTAGCGTCTGTCTAGTCGTTGTCGTAGTGTAAAAGAACTGGTTTACGGATGTACCCAGGGTTGAATCAATGTGAACTCCAGGATTTTTAACCTATTGCCTGAAGGGGATTTTTTTTTTGTTTCGTTTATGGAGTCACATTCAATGTGGCAATGCAGTTTATGTTTATTCCAGTTAATTGTTTCATGCGCCCAATGAGAATAGCTTGAGATTTTGTACTATGGCTCAAATACATACTTAAGCATTTTATTACAATTGGAAATGTCTCATGTTTATCCTACGAAACTCTTTGGAATACACTTTAGGCAATGAAGCTATAAGAGAACAGTTAAACATATATAATTTAAATGATAAGATTATGAATTACAAGCAATGTTGGCACGATCATATACTGAGGATGCAGAACAATAGACCGACAAAACAGGCAATGCTATATAAACCCATAGGAACTAGAGACATAGGAAGACCTAGACGACAATGGGAAGATGACTTCTGAGCCGGAACAGGCCAATTTGGCCTATCTTGATGTAGATGATGATGATGATACACTTTAGGCGAGGGATACTATTTCAGTATGCACATCTGGTAATAATTACCAGATGTGCATTTCTTTCCAGGTGACTTGACAGAGAGAGAGAGAGATATATATATCTCACTCTCTTTCTCTATATATATATATATATATATATATATATAGAGAGAGAGAGAGAGAGAGAGAGAGAGAGAGAGAGAGAGAGAGAGAAGGATCAGAGAGACGGTGACCCAGTGAAACGGAATGGGAGAGAAACATAGAGAGAGGGAGAGAGGGAGAGGGGGAAAGAGAGAAAGAGATAAAGACCAATGTCCTCTTTATTTCTTTACTGCCTGTGGAATAATGTTCTCTTGTAGATCGTGTGATGAGTATAACATCAGTTTCACGCAATTACAATTTTAATGAGGAATACGCTTGTTAAATAAATTGCACATCGGCTTGAAAACGAACGTCCCAAAGGCTGCAAAGAGACTCTTTCTGTTGTGTACCATCAGCTTAGAAATACCGATTTCATCAGAGTTTCCAAAGTAGAATTCTTTGCCGATGGATGATCAGGTCAGAAAAAAAAAAACTTCTGCCATGTTATTAAGCAAAGGTTTCACTGACAGGCCATTCTTTTCTGGAGAAGAAGGAACTGCCAGGAAGCCAGGATATGATGTTCCAGTCAACGGCTGGAAGGAAGGAATGTCAGAGGTGCGAGAAACTTATAGAAGTTGACATTTTAAACTAGAGTGTTCTTAAAAAAAAGTCACGAGCTTTAGTGATAGGTGAATACAACTGCCAGAATTATTTTGGAGTAGACTTTATCGAAGTCTTCTAAAAATAGGAAAATCAATTCAGACTACAATTAGGAATGTCATCGAAAAAAGAAGAAAATTCAAGATATTGTACTCGGACCCTGTAAGTTTTATTAATGAAAATGGAGAGGAAACCAATGAAGCATAAGACATTTTGGTGATTGAAAATAATCATCTGAAGCTGTAAATGTCCATTTAAATATAGTTGAAATTTTAGTTTATGTTATTTATCTTATATAAATGTGTATATTAGCTTAAATGTCCAAAAGTTAATTTTCAATACCCGCAATATATATATATATATATATATATATATATATATTCCAATACCTTTTAAGAAAAGATTTGAGTTCCAAACCTCATTAAATCCAAAAAAAGGACATAATTTCTTTCCCATGTGCTTGAAAATATTCGTAAGATACAATAATGCTGGTGTTTTCTAATTTCAAGACATTTCGTAACAAAAAATCAATCACATCGGAATGGAAGCAAGTGAAGTAAAAAAAATCTTTGCTTCCTGAAAAGTTTGTTTGAATCTATTTAGACGTTTTTGGAACTTGACGCCTCATCTGCAGAGACTGCATTTTAATTAGACCCAATTTGATTTAATCTTCAAACATAATATGTGCCATTGCTTCTGTGCTAGACGCTGTGGCAGAAAGTGGCTTTCAGGATGTAGGGATTTATCCACCATGGATACAGCACATATTTATGATACGGAAAACCAACTCTCACCTGGTGAAGGATTTCAGTGAACATTGAGCGTACAAAATGAAACAAGTATAACTATGTTCATAGTATTCATTTTTTATTATTAATTAATATATTGAAATTCTAACATTCTCTTATCTTGATATTAATATTATTATTATTATTATTATTATTATTATTATTATTATTATTATTGATATTATACTGTTCTACAAAATATTAAGCTCATCTATCTGGGGGTAACATTCTTTATGCATATCTAAATTAGAATAGTGAATTCAAATCTTTAATTAATTTTCCTGTGTCATGCATAGTTTTCAAGTTATAGGCCATTTCAATCTGTTATAAAGCCGGATTTATTTCCATGCTATGTATTTATGTAGGCGAAACATGTAGCCTATCTATCAATATTTTAGTATTAAATTCATGATAAAAATTCCACCTTAACCCTTAACATAAAACTTATCTTATGAAAGGTGATATTGCGACTGTGATAAGTTTTATGTTTAGGGTTAAGGTGGAATTTTTTTATCAAGGTTTTAATATTGTAACCCTTAATGAAGTTTCTTAATATTTTAGTAACTTATAAAACTATCTGGAAGCATTTTATACAGTAAAAATAAAAAGTAAACAAAGCCAATAAATTATTGTACGAAAAGAATCATTTACAATTAGAAAATATGGTCAAATCAATCTTTTCCCTAAGAATTTAAAATGTTTATTTTATTCTCTTGTGTTCAATTTTGGAGTCTGGAATAATGTTCCAGCAGCAGTCAGCAAGGATCACAAGCATCCATTTCCATTCCCACCGCTTTTCCATGTTCATAATATTTTGATTGAACTTCACAACATTTTCGTCGGAAACATCACTGCAACTATCAGGAAAATATTGTACATGTGAATCCAGGAAATTCACTTTCAAGGAAATATTACATACTAAATCTCTGTATGCATTTATCTCATCTTGAATGAGTTCTTCGTAGTTGTCAGCTCTTTCTCTTCACAGGAAATTCTGTATTTAATTATTGAAAGGCTACGCTCTATTTTCTATTGGTGCAAAGAATTGTTCATAATCTGAGTCCTTCTGAATTTCTCTTGTTTGGCGATCAACAAACATGCCCTCCTTTATTAAGTGCCAGTATGGTACTTTATGAGATTGTGTGGGGGACGGGAAAAGTCCGTCCGTTTGTCCGTGTTTCTGTACGCGCGATAACTCAAATACGCTTAATCGGATTTTAATGAAACTTGGTTCACGCATTTATAACGTTCATGGAAAGAACCCTGTTGATATTGGGGCAAATCGGTTGATCAGTACTGGACTAAAACCCAATTTAATGTCTATTTCAGAGGCGCGATAACTCAAATACGCTTTATCGGATTTCCATGAAACTTAGTTTACGCATTTAAAATGTCCGTGGGAAGAAATTTATTGATATTGGACCAAATCTATTGGCCGGTACCGAGATAATGCCCAATTTAGTGCCTTTTTATGGTAATATATCACAAAGGTGCGGATAACTCAATTCTTTCTTACATAATGGGAATTTTTGTCACCACTACCCTACTCACATAGATAACATGCAGATGTAATGTATCCTTGTTGCATGCTAATATTATGGCAAATGTCAAATTTTCATTTTTTTATACTTATTCTCACTAAATTATATTATTTTCAGCACATTTTTCAGAATATTATGTAACCCTTTAGTCATACTTCCATAGGTAACGTGAGAAATGGCATTATGTTCCCACTGTGCAATAAACTACCTGTAGACTGTTTTTTGTGCCATCTATAAGAAGTCTCCATTCCTGTGCCTCGTAATTTATATTAAAGCATTACACTGTGTAACAGAAATTTTGTTACAGAGATACTAATAACAAACTTTGGGATATTTTGATATCACTGCTTTAGAAAATGGCCATGAAAATGTTCGAATGGCTACGGATTTTATGTGTAGGTGGACAATAATTTTCACAAATTTTATAATTATAACTGTCGTAACTAATTAATACGTATAAATGATATGACAAAATAATTTGGTTTGACATGTGAAACAGGTTTTCTATTTAACTCAACCCTTCTGAACACGAATATGACAATAAGAAAATTATGTTCGTTCCAGATTTCAAGAAAATTTCAATTTTACATTAATGTAAAACAATTTTCTGTATTCTCTTTTTTTAAATTTATTGCAACAACAATACAAAACTTTCAACTACCTCATTTTTCAACACAGTCCCCTTGCTTCTCAATGCGCTTGATCCATCGTTGCACAAGCTTCATGATGCTATCAGAAAGAAAGTTTTTCAAGTGAGTAGCAAGCCACCTAGGCACCGCTTCCTTCAGTGCTTGTTCTTTGGTGAATCCACGGCCCCTTAAGGCATCTCATTCTTCGGTTTGTCTGAATCATGATACGCACTTGCTCAATGTTAGCCTCACTAGTGGACGTGGATGGGCGTCCTGTTCTTTCCTCGTCCTTCACACTTGTCCGAAAATTTTTAACTTCTCAATCCATTGGTATACGCTTCGCCGTGGTAAAACATTGCCCCCATATGGTGCGGAAAGTTTTCGATGGATTTCGGCTCCTGGTACACCTTCAGAGAAAAAAAAAAAAAAAAAAAAAAAAAAACAGATCACTGTACGCTGTTCTTCTTTGGTGCAAACGCTGAGCGGTGCTGCCATCTTTAATGTGCTGCATAGCAACTCACAATGGAGTCATAACGGTCATACATTCCAAAAGCGGAGACAAATGAACAACTTGTCGATGTGCGCAAGCACAAAGCGATGCAGCGAACCTACAAGTGATTAAACAAAAAGTGCAGATACTTTCTGACTTACCCTTGTAGTAACCAAATAAGAAATATAAATTATGTGGCAATAACAGTTTAGTTGGACATAAGAAAAATGATTTTTTTTTCATATAATTTGACCCTCTTGAATACGAATATGAAAATAAATAACAAATGTTTCTTCCAGATTTCGAGAAAATTACAATTTTACAGTTATATAAAACAAATTTTTGCGTAATATTAAAAATCAAATAAGAAATATTAATCATAAGACAATAAAAATTTGGTTGAACAAGAGATACGTATTTTCCATATATTTCTTGAAGAACATCACAATAACAAAATTTGTTCTCTGCAGATTTCGAGAAAATTCCAATTTTACATTAAGGTTCCGTATTTAGAGAAAAATCCAAATTTACATTACTACAAAATTCTAAATCCGGAACCAACAATTTTTACTGTCGTATTAGTATTCACGAGGGCCTAGTTATATGGAATACAAATACCTTCTGTCCAACCAAACTTTTACAGTCATATAATTTATATTTATTATATGGGTTCTACTAATGCGCATAAAATTGTTTTTTGTTCAAGTAGAATTGGAATTTTCTCAAAATCCGAAACAATTTTTTTGCTGTCATATTCATAAATATTCAGTGATATTAAATTCATAAGAAAACCCCATTTTCGTCTCTGCAACACACAAGAAGTAAAAATTTGTTGTGAAATATGTTAGATCAAAAACTCATTATAGAATGTCATCACAAAGGGCTCGGAAGTAGATGTTCCAAAAGTTCCTGAAAGATGGCCTATAAAATGAATTTAAATTTATGAAAATATCAAATGAAAATTTAACTTAATATTTCTAAATATGTATTTAAAGGAAGGAATACACAGCAGTATATTAATAAATTGTAATAAATAAAGGACAAGATTGAATTATTTTATATTACTACTTTTATCTTTTTTCCATTATTATTGTTATGTGTACTATATTAATTAATCAATGCCTTGTAGCTAAGGAATTATGATATCGCTTTGCCTGTAATGTTGGAAAAGTCAATTCTGAAGACAAAACAGGGAAAAATGCAACTAAAAATGAAAATTTACTAAGAAACACCTCTGGAGAATAAAATGCCAAAAAAAGAAAGAAAGAAAAAAGGTTAGAAATAAAAGTATGCTATTTATGTTCACTTTGAGGTGAGACGAATACTAAAGCATGCATTCTCTGTGATGTCTCAGAAAAAAAAGATGACATGTAATCAAATTTCCGAGCCCTAGTCATCATATTGTCATTTCCAAGAATCCGTTCTCTATGTCAAAACTCTATAAAGTTTGTGGCTGGTTGCAAAAGTATATAAACAGTAGCTTTCTCCATGTTTCCTGGAGTAGGCCTAATAGCCAATAACACAGTATATTCTGGTATAACAAAAAAAAGTGCCTCGCAGCTAATCTCTGATTTCAGATTTGAATTCCCCACTTAAAAATACTTCTGAAATATACATTCACATCAGTAAATTTACCCGTGTAAAAAAGTGATTATTTATTTCAACTGGCAGTGCCAAGGTCATAAGGCTTTCTCTTATTGTCAACCAGTATTATAATTAGTAGACCTATAATGTTGCAAAAGAGATACATGTTAAAAAATTCCACAAAATACAAGAATATACAAGAACAAAGAATATAATTTGATGATGAATAATAAGAATTAACGAGAGAATTAAAAGTAATAATTTCTGAAGGTATTCTCATAACTTAGATCTAAAAATTGTCCAAGTCCTTATGGCTCATACATGAAGTGTTAAATTATTCCAAAGGCTATTGAACTAACTGCACAGGACTAGGAATACAGTGTATTTCAGTGTTTTTCAACCTTCTTGAATACGCGACCACTTTACGAGTTAAAAACTTCTAGCGATCTCCTAGGGTCATAATAAAACTACATCAATGATTTTAAAGACTACGTATTCATTTTTCTTACTGTTAGACGTATATTCATCGAAAAACCAAGGGTATTTTGCAAGAAAGTCGCGAGAGCTCTGCAAGTAATATTATAATTGATGTACCAATAATTATTAATTCTTGATTGAATTAGTGAAATTAAGACTTTAATGTTTTTTAATGTTTTTATTTTGGACTGACTCTACATATTTTCTATATTAAAATATTTTTACAAACATCGTGTAAAATACTCTTCCAGTGATCATGTTTACAAAACTAGACGAAATACTGATTACTCCTACCAGAACCTAAATATCTCACATCGGCAGGCTTAAAACATAGCATTAATTTTGGTCCTCGCTTCTATAACTCAATGATCTGAAAGTATCCTGATCTTTCAGCATACGCCACTGTTAAATTTAATAGATATGTAAAGCATTTCCTGTATTTTTCAGCTGTTTAAGACATTTTTGTTTCATTCCTTTTATGTATTTATGTTCAACATTTCTTTATTAGCTACTCTCATTTTTATACACACTGTCTCTCCTCTTTCTTCGCTTTGATATTTTTGAAACTGCACCCGAGCACGAGCAATTTTGTTCATTCGGGTGTATTTCTAAATGTTAATATTTCTTGTGCTAGAATAATTATTAATTATGTAAGATTAGCATAACTGTCTTTTCCTCTTTTTAAATGGCAGTTGTAGTTATTATGAAATTTGTATTTGTTCTGCTTTACTTTACTTGTATAAATACGTAGGCTATATGTATTTGTATCAATAAAAAAGATAATTTGTTTTTTATTAACAATGATGAACTAATTTTATATTTTGAAAGGCGCGGAAGGCGACAGGTGGTCAGCTCCGCCCGCGCAGGAACGTCGCTCGCTTTCTTTTGTTTCCGTCAGTTGTTTGAGTGCGTCGACGAGTACGGATGTGACGTGATTGTATTGTCTTTGCGCTTTGCTCCGCGCGAACATATAATGGATAAGTTTCTCAAAAGATCGCAGCCCTCCACGTCTGGTACAAGTGGCAGTGGCGGAAGGAATCAAAACAAACAAACAAAAAAAATAGACAATTACTTGAAATACGGGTTTACTGTCATGAATAATAAACCTCAATATGTAATTTGCGGCGATGTATTATCACGTGAGAGTGTGAAACCATCAAAGCTTATGCGTCACCTCTCAGCCAAACTGATAAACCGTTGGATTTTTTTTTTTTGACCAGCAGCAAAATACTTTGATTTAAGTAATAAATTATTATTGTTATTTGGTAATTAAAAACACCATTTTTTATTGCTCAATTAATTATTTGTTTTTCTTATTTCTTGTCTATTTTTAGGTATCTAGTGTCAACAAAAACGCATTATTAGCTAGCTACAGGGTTGCATACCGAGTCGCTAAAGCAGGGAAACGGCATATAGTTGCCGAAAATCTTATTTTGCCCGCAGCCCTAGATATTGTTAAAAGTATGTTAGGTAAGCAGGAGGCAAGTAAGTTAAAAACATACCATTTTCTGACAATACTATTGAACGCAGAATGAACGATATGGCCAGTGACATTCGAGAACAAGTAGTCGAAAAATTAAAGAAGAGTCCACATTTTGCTTGGGAGTTTCACGAATCTACTGATGTTTACGATTTTGCGCAGTTTGTGGTATTTGTGCGCTTTGAAGCGGATGGAAATATCACAGAAGACATTTTATTTTGTAAAGCACTTCCTGCAAACACTACAAGTCAATGTTTGTACGACATGTTTTTAGAAATCACTCCCGACTACGAGATTGATTGGAGAAAATGTATCGCCGTTTGTAGTCATGGCGCTAAAGCGATGAATGGCAAAAAAAAAAAGCGGACTCGTTGCGAAATTAAAATCAATAATGCCAAATGTCTTATGGTCACACTGCTTTCTCCATCGTCAAGCTCTGGCAGCCAAGGTTTCACCTTCAGATTTAAATGACGTGCTTAAAGAGTTGATCAAAATTGTGAACTCTATTAAACTCTACTCTTCAGAATCGTTTGTGAAGACATGAATTCGCTCTATCATAATCTCCTTTATCTTACAAAGGTCAGATGGGTATCCAAAGGAAAGGTATTGACAAGAGTTCTAGAACTGAAAGCTGAATTGTTAATGTTTTTACATTGCTAAATCTGAATATGCGAATTATTTTAGTGGCCCTGTTTATCAGCGTTTCTTGCTGATCTTTTTAGCCACCTCAATGTTTTAAACAAGAGCCTCCAAGGGAGAGAAGAAAACATTCTAACAGCTAAGGATAATATCAAAGTATTCCTCGCAAAGCTTCGTTTGTGGTCAACATCTTTGCAAAAAAAAAAATATACGAGTCTTTCCCTTGTGTTCAGAAGATTGTCGAAGAAACTGCTGCGCACCAATCGTTGGTAGTAAGTTCTCACATTCATTGCATGAAACAGAGCTTGCATAATTTAGAAGAAACTATTAACTTACTTTCCAGAACTGGACTCTGAAGCTGACAATGAGCAGAGATGGATATATTCTTTCTTGGATATGTCAGTACAAGTGGCTGATCTAACCACTAAGATCAAAGAAAATCTGATAGATTTAGCTGCTGACGGCATGCTTAAAATGGAATTTCATTCGCAAAATATTGACGTCTTCTGGATGAAGAGATAACAAGAATATTCAGAGCTGGCAAGGGACGCTTTAAAATTATTAGTGCCAATCGCTACTTCCTACCTATGTGAACTAACGTTCTTTTCAATGGTGAACAAAAAACTAAAAATAGAAATATGCTCCAATTAGAAGATGATTTGGTTATTTGCTTCTCAAAAATAGAACCACATTTCGACAAATTATTAAAAAGTAAACAGGCACAGCCTTTTCACTGAAATTGTAGTTGTTCTATTGTAGTGTAGAACCTACAAACAACTTGCCTTTTCTTTTACCCGTGACCCCTAGAGTAAGGTTGAAAACACTGGTATTCGATGGGGAGGAAGAGAGAGAATGGAGTCTTGTGTGCGTCGTGTAAATTTTGGAAACTGGGAATTAGATAACTTGCAGTTTGAACAAAGGTTTATGTATAATATAATCTAGAGATTTTGAAATAGCGAAAAGGAACTGATTGGTCTGTAGTCTTTTGGAACACCTTATGCTGGTTTCAATTTTGCTGGCTACCAAATTTTTGGATAAATCGAAGTAATTATTGTGTTAGATATGTGCATTTAAGTGGAGATAAAATTATTTAAAGAATACCTTTATCAGTGTAATACCAATATTATTAGCTCCCTTTGCATGTTTTAGCCTTTCTTCAAGGGAAGATAGGCCTAATATGTATTTGAAAAAATAGTTTCTTCTCGGTTAGCGGTAATGCCAGTCCAACTGGTACATGTTAGATGTGGATATGTGATCACGAGTTCACATAGTACTGTTTCTGTTGAATATTACATGAGAATATTTTAGAAAAAAAAATCTTTGACCCGGGATTCGGCGTCGGCATGGAAAGCCGAAGATCACGGTTTTGAATCCCTGTGTCAGAGGAATTTCTCTCCTAAAAATAATACGTGTTAGCCTAGGCTTTAAAATTACTCGTTATAAATAATTTAAAACTAATTTTGAAGGATGTACAGAAGTAACGTTTTTATTCTAGTATTTTATCAATGTTACCATGCTTGAAATTTTATATTTCTCGAAATATCCTTATTTTTATAAAAGGGTGTTTATATTTTTACAATAGTGTTTATTTTTCTTACAGGTTTGATGATTGATCAGAAATGTAAAAGACGGCTGCTATAAATTTCAATTGTTCTTCTTCTCTTCCTTCTTCATCTTCATAATTCTTCTATTCTGTATCCGAGATTTGGTAAGTTTGGCTTTTAAAATGCCTTTTCTGTTAAAATTAGTCTGTCTTATAATTTTAATCTATATGCTTGCATGAAGTTCAGCTCGAGCTTTATTTAATTACAGCTATCCACCATTATTTATTTATTACACAGATATTTTACGTAACGATATTTGTATAAGGCCATTATTCAATAAAATTTAAGTACCGTTAGTAACCATTAACAATATCAATAGCTAAATATTGTATCGGTACCAGCAATCAGTGAAATCATTATAAACATACTTGAACTTGGTCGCAATAGCTTAGGCTTTAAATTTGTTTTGTTTTAATTATTTTATGTTCTTTGAAATTGTCACATATTGCCCGTGAAGAGTATTTACTTATTTTAAAAAAATACTATAAGGTTTTAAAATAAATCTGTGTGAAGACAATGCATTAAATGATTTAATTCAAATAATTTGCATCCCTTAAATCGTTTTGAAATTTTAAATTATAAAATGTATTGAACTGCTATGATAGATGACAGGTGGATAACCTTGAATCAGTGTTCAATGACGCCTTCCCCTTTTTAAGCCAGCAAGTCAGCATGGGGTTACAAAGAGCAGAAATTTCTTTTCATATCAAGGGTCACAAATCATACCAGTAGACTATGCGAAATAGTATTCGCAATTTAGGAAAGGAAATTAATTCTCTTACTTACGATGCATGTGATTTAAATAAGGATTTTCATTTCTATTCATGTTTCCTTCAATTTGCCGGATTTTGCGGTATCAGAAATCGTAATATTGGTTAAGTTCGCCAGTCCCCTACCTAACACTTAAACATATGGACAACACAGACACCCAGTAGTGAACTGAAAAATCTCCAACCCGGCAGGGAATCGAACCTGGGTCGCCAGTTTCTATTTCAGCATTTAGTACATTAAAATTTGTATAGATAATAACCTAGCAGTTTCTAAATTCAGCTTTCCTTGCATGGATAAGTATTATATCTATGATATAAAAATTGATAGTTTTGTTTCTCTTATTCTAAACATTCACGGCCTAAATGGTTTCTAGATGTTTAATGTTTAATTGTTTTTTTTACTTACGCTGAAAAGTTCCTTCCACCAGTTGTCCACCTTCAACAATAAATGTTTCAGTATCTACCTCTCTCATACTATTGCCGCCTGCATGGTCTTGTGGTGACCACTAAGATCTCAGGCACTTCCTCTGATTTTTCTGAGATAGGTAAGGAAGACTGGAGAGGGATGCACTCAATCTCCAGAGTACAACTGAGGCGCTACTGATAAAGAAAGAAAACCATCAATAAAAGACGCGGAAGTTTGTCTTGCTGAACACATGACCCAAATTTCTGTCGTCTGCCCATAATTGACATAGACGTTCATTAGGGGGAGATTCAGGGGGTTGAAACCACCCATGCGTTTTTTTTTTTTATTATAACATCATGTACGAAGTAAATAAAAACACTGGTTCGGTTGCTACAAGTTCTTATGTAATACAGTATTAGGCTATTAAAAACCTCTTTTAAATTTTAATTTCTCATTAGTGTTTCTACATTTTCGTAAGCTAAGAGTCAAATTTCAAAGCAACGTGGTGTTAGCAATTCTTCGGTATTACATATATTATAACTAATCCCAATGAGTAAATGTATTTGAAATAGCTTCTATAGTAGAGGAAAGCAAATTTTTATGAAATAATTTACTAATACAAGTGGGTTTCAAATTGTTTACTTCTTAAAACAATGAATGGCATGTTACTAGTAAATAAAATTCTTTTCAGAATTTATTATAAACGATTTGGAGGCCTCGTTATAAATGAGTCACGATTATTTGGATCTCAGGAGTCCATTGGATATCAGCTTAATTCCTTCAAAATTTCACTACCCGCTACTCAAGGTTCCTACTTTGAATCTCGATATTACCTGATTTCATTCCTATACTAATTTCACTTTAAGTTCAAAGTAGATGTAAACAAAGCCACGTGACAAGGGAGCGCCTCATTGGCTAGTGGACGAACTGTAACTTTTGCTGCTTTGTATGCCTACTCTTGCTCTTAATAAAATAGTTCGGTTCAAACCGTACCTTATTGTAGCTATTTTCGTGCAGAGAAATTTAAAAACACGTTTCTGAAGCAGATCTGTATATGAAACAAAATTAATTTGATCAGATTTTCCTGACGCATAATAACTAAGTGAACTAATTAAACCGTTACAACAGATGTAAATTGTAGGCGTCTACGACGGCTGTGTGAATGCTCAAACACGCCATCTTGGAATGAACTTGCCACAGCCCCCTCCCAATAACTTGTTAAGACCTGCTGAATGTGCGTTCATTTATTTATTTATGTTGGTTATACAACATGTACGTGAGGACAAGAAAGTCGTGTGCTAGAACAAGACAAAAATTTCGTCAAAAGTTACATGCAACTTACAGCTCTGATAGGATTGGAGCGGTTACAAACAGAAATTAATGAATTCAAAAAGAAAAAGCCTCTGAAGTGGGCAGCCAACATTACAAAATGAGAGTACTTTTTTATACTCGTTAATATCTTCTTGTTAACTGCCTATGATTTTCTTAAATACTAATATTAAGCCTAATTTGTACAGATGTATCGATCTTTCCAAAATAAATATAACATTTTTCAACAATGGTGCATGTCTTAAAAATATTTTAAAAGTACTATTGAGAACACTGGAATATACACAAATCCTCATTCCGTTTCTTTCCGTGGTGGGTAAATCTCCACGTGGTATTGTCACATGCTCGGCGGAGTGGTACTTTAGAGTTTGTTTACATCTCCTTTGAACTTAAAGTGAAAATAGTTTAGTGCTTGGCACAAAAAGATCATGTGGATTCTGGCCCACATCGTATTTTTATGTCATGGAGTATTATGATAATTTGTCAAAAGAAAGTTTTTATTTATAGACTCTATCTAAAACAAGAAATCATATAAACCTCAAAGAAATCAGTTTCAAACTGTGCTGCATAACTTATCTAACATGGCATTATTTATAGTGTAGGCCTACTAAAGATCACAATACAACTGTTTATTTACTCAAATAGTATTAAAGTACATTGTGTGCAGGGGTATGAAGCTGAGAGAACATTACATTAAACCTCCTCTTCAAACAAAATTTCATCCTACGCCCATGACATGGTAGATAACGCAGAGGGTCGGATGGTAGGCCCTGTACCACAAGAGATTTAGCATCATGGCGTTGGTTTAGTTAGTTCCCTATCTTTCTACATTATCTCAGCTCTCCCACTCATTCTCTCTTTCTCTCTCATGCATGTTTATAATTTTCTCATTGAGTGAAATTTTATCGGGTGGTCAGCTAGGTGTGGAAGTGAATTCCTCCCGACGTTTCGAAGGCTCACGCTGCTTCCATTTTCAAGGGCGTTGAAGTGCCGAGTCGAATAGAACAGACCAAATAAGCTAACTGAGGTCAGAGCATACGAAATGCATTGCTGGAAAATAAAACGGGTTCCTATCCTATAACTTAAATTTGCTTACGCTAACGGTGTTTCGCATAGGACTCGAACATATGCAGGGCAACTGCAATGAATTTAGGGGTTCGGGCCATGTCCCTTTTTCGTCCAGGTGTAGAATATATACAATTTCGGATTGCGCAGATCTGACCAATCAGGTGTCGGTAACCCCTCCTCCTTTTATGGGCTAGCCTCTCCCTGCTGTTCATCACCTGTCCGAGACAATGATTCCAAATAGGGCTGAAGTTAATTCCCACGTCTCTGTTCAGGTTGTCTGGTTCCAACTTAATTTCGATAGCCTCTGTGGGCCTTCGAAACGTCGGGAGAAATTCACTTCCATAACTGGCTAACCACCCGAGAAACTTTCACTCAGATTATTCACCAGGAAAGCCTACGCTCTTACATAATTTTCTCATTGTTCTTCAGGTTGTCCGTCTAGTTGTCTTTCCCTCTCTTTCTCTTCCATTTTCTCTTCTTCCTCACTCTGTCTGTTATTTTTCGATTTTAAATTGTTGGTGATTTTTTAAATTGTTAACGACATAATATAGACCATCGCGTAAATGGATTCAATGTTTATTATTCAACGCTGATTTCTCTCTTAAAAATTTAGAACTTCTCAATAGTGATAGGTGTGTTGATATTGGTTTCTACGTTTCTATATATAAAATAATCGTAAGGTTTTCCATTTCATCATAGTTTTGGCAAATTTTAATTTTCTTTCTCCATTGTATTTATAATTATTAAAAAATACTTTAAATTTGTTTAAAATGTTTTGTTGTTTCGGTGATATATTTTTTATTACTCAATTCAAACTTTCATTTGAACATACAGTAGAATTCCAATTATCCGAACGCCAACTATCTGGATCGCCAATTATCTTGATCGCTTTGAGACCATTATTTAAGTGTTTTTTTACAGCTGCGAGCATTGGAAAACCCTCTTTCAGGGCCGATTATTTGCAAAAAGCAAAAGTTTTAGCCGACAAAATTGACAGTTTCTCATCAAAACTACTTACTCTGACCGATATATTCAAGACGTAACGCTTTATGTAAGTACAGTACAATGCAATTTACTTTTTTCTTAATAAATTGCCTTTTTTCCATGATTTATCCAATTATCCGAATATTTGATTATCCGGATAGTGTCAGGTCTCAATTAATCCGGATAATTGGAGTATTACAGCATCTCGTTTATTGAACTTTGCATTATGTCAATTACTTGATTCACTATTGTTGTCTGTATTTCTAAATTGCTGGTACGTCCAGAAATGGTATTCTGAATTCAGAGATAAATTGAAGATAGTTGTTTATTCGTTTAAACTGTGATCATATAATCGTAGCTTCTAGCCTGAAGTGACTTTATTGTTTTAGAGTCCTTAGTACTTATTTCCTTTGATAAAGGACTCTACTTATTGGTCTGTATGTAAATACTCAGATGACTGCTCTTTTACAATTAACAGGGCAAACTTACTTGGTTATCATGTGTGTATGACGACTTTGTAAGTGCATAGGTCCACGTATGTACCTTTCTTTCCATGGAAATATTTAAATCTGTTTTTATTATTCTTTAGGAAATTCTAACTTCCTGGAGACGTAGTTATACTCTCTATTAATTTCTTTCGTACTTTCGTTAGCCCTCAGTGACCTGCCTCATGGAAGAAGTATAGTTTCTATCCCCTATAATGTTTCCAAAGCGTTTTCTGAAGGAATATTTGGAAATGCTGCCAAACAGGGGTGTATCCATTACCAATCATGTAATTTTGTTTCGAATATTTGTTTCTAAAGTTAAAATTGTGACGAGAACAAATGGTAATCTTTTCAGTTAACCTTTTCTTTTACGATTTCTTGGAGTTTTCGAGCTCTCGTACTGCACGGTCTAAAGCATTTCCAGAAGGTAAACTCGTGCATAGGATATTTGTGGCTATTGAAAAAATGTAATTTCATTGTGAATTTAAATTGCATACGGTACCAATTTTGACTCTAATGTTGACTATTATTATTAGGGGGCGGATTTCTATGACCTAAAAATACGATGTATACATGCATTTATAACCTAAAAAACATTAAAATATGACCATTAAAATTTAAAATATGACATTACCACTTACACATTGTGTATATATTTTTTTGTTTCATTGCAATTCATTTTATTAAAATAGAGGGTTAATTATTTAAAATATCTGTCTATACTGAAAATATTGACATTTTGTCACATTTCATCTCAGCTCATTATGGTTTGAATAAATTCATTTTCATATTAGAAATTCTCAAAAATTATCATTATAATGCAAAAGTTACAAAATATGATATGAAGTTTCAAAATATCTGTAATATGCACACAGATATTCAAAAAAGATGACCTAAATATGCATATTCATACCAAATACGCTACAATAGTTGAAAATTTCCTAAATATGCAGTTATATGTGCAATAAAAGCCGTTCCATTTTCACCAGGATGCTTGGAATCGGGTTTAAATTAGACGGAAACCAGAAATAATGCAAAGGGGAAAAATGTGATATGTCATAAAAATCCGCCCCCTAATTATCATATATTGAGACGCTTCTCTATTTATTGATAATGTAGTATAATACGTTTTTGTATTTCTATTGAAGATCTACATTTTGGAAAATGTGGGTTCATTATTTTTGCTTCTTTTATTTTTTGTTTGCTAAGAAGTATCCGATTCATTTTTTACTTTTTTCCCTCGGTACTTATTTTGAGGGTCCTAATTAATTATAACTATAGTTTCCTATAGTAAATACTCCAGTTGATTTCTCTCTGCTAACGTCTTTAACGAGTTTCTTCTATCTGCCTTGACATTAAGTTTATTTTGTACTTTTCTTTGACTCTTATTTTACCTTCTAATTGTGCATAGATCCTGCTTTCTTTCATTACTGATATTGCTATGATTTAGTTTTTAAATAACAACAACAATTTAGTCTACACGTGCTTGTTTACATGTCGCTGCGTAAAATCAATCTCAAAAGTATTGGGTATCCAGTTATGTAGTAGGATATAATATGAAATATATATTTAAATAAATTATAATTCATAGTCCTTTCAAGGTAGTGTTCTTATTACTTATTTCTAAACGTCAATGAATTATGTATTGGTTTTGTAGCTGATACTCGTCGTCATACGCACCACCACTCACAGCGTTGTCTGCACTTCCGCTGAAAAGACCAAAGAAACACTGATTATCTCGTTGGAAAGATCATTGGAGATCTGGTAGCAAATATACCTGGTTTGAAGAATTCTCTTACGGACACTTTTGTGATATCGGTAATTCCTTTTAACCAGATTTCTACCTTCATAATTACCTTCCGTGCAATTTTATTTTTGAAAATAGATGCAAGTTCTGATTTTATGGACTTGCTGATGTGGCATATAATATTTATCCTGCTTACTTTATTTCTTCTTAACGTTCCTCTCTAATTACAGTTGAATTAATATTCAGCCCGTTTACATTTCACATAATAGGCCTAATACTTTCTTTTAGCCGTGATCTTTTCTTGAATTTTAAATATGTAAAAATATAGCACAGGTAGCGAGATATTCCGTTTCCAGTACAACTGTGTATCTTATTTTCTCAGATACTGTGTTTATGTGTAAAGAGGATTAATTGTGATGTCAAATACACTTAAGGTGTTACATTTGTTCTTATTGAAAAACCACAGGAATCTTTGGGAGGGACAATCTCGTGTCTTATTTTTAAGAAAACAAAATGGCGTGATCTGCATGATGGAATCAGATCACGTACCCAAGACGCCAAAGAGACGGACGTCTTCATCCTGGGCAATAGAATGAAGGCAGCTAGACATTTTCTCTCATTCAACGTCGTATAAAGAGAAGTCCTTCGTTATTCATAACGCCATGACGTATATAAACATGAAAATAACACTGGCTATACGGTTGCATTATTTTGTCCCCTTTATGTTATTTCGCGGTCTGCACCCAAATAAGTGGCTCTTTTTCATGTTATTCCAGGAATGATCTGTATTCATTTTTTTTCCTTCTTCTTTAAGGAACAAATTAGTGAGTAGTCAATACCTAACTCCCGACCTCAGGTTCCTTGTAATCGTAAGCGACAGCGTATAATTATGCGTCTACGTTTCAAATAGTAAATGCTATTACACAACAATTCGTCCG
Organism: Ectobius pallidus; assembly: GCA_964059195.1. Lineage (NCBI taxonomy): Eukaryota > Metazoa > Arthropoda > Insecta > Blattodea > Ectobiidae > Ectobius > Ectobius pallidus. The sequence goes on along the minus strand of CAXKWD010000012.1, from coordinate 25,348,994 downwards.
ATTTGCTCCTCAGTTTAGACAGAATTTAATATACAAGTATAGAAATTGAATTCCTGGCTGTAGATAAATTACTTGTTATTAGCCTTATGCCTTATGCAGCAACAAAGATGCGACGACCAAATATAAGTATGGAGTACCTATTAGGTAGACCTATATAAATAGTATAAAATAAAATCCTATTATACAGTAGACCTATTTTTTTATTTGTTAGCGGATAACATTATTCAAATTGAAATATTTTATACTGTACAGCAATAAATACCTTTAAGATAATTCAGAACTACAAATTCATAAAATATATAATACATGGTAATATAACAATGTTGTCTAAATAATAAGACTAAGTCAATTTCTTAATGCGCTAACATAGTTAGCCAAATAGGCATGATATTATTATGTTTATAAATTCAATGAATGTTAAGTTATGGATATACACAATCAGTTGCAAATTAATGAGTTTGGCTTAGTAGTAATCATGAACTTTTTGACTTACTGAATTCAGTTCAGCTGTATAAATAGTTAATTATGCCTATTATTGGTATGATATCACTAAAGGTTATATTTTTTGTACCCTAACACAATATTAAAACATACATTCCGAAAGTTATAAAGAAATTAAATCTTGGTACAAACAGATAAAATTAGTCCGAAACTTGGTATATTTTCAATTGTCTTCAGCTGTAAGATGAGCTGTAAGAGTCTAGAAGTAGACTCGAGATTTGATTTTAGTACAGAACGCTTAAGAAATCTGAAATTCAAATCGTAATCAACCTTGTTTTGTCATACTCATTTCTTTATAAAGTTAATAGGTACTGAGGTGGAAAGGAAGTAGGCCTAAGTGTGACTGAATACACAATATCCAAACACAAGTAATTAAAAAATCCCTTTAGGCAGGCCTACAGGCTGAGGTAGATTTCGAAGTGCTTTTGGTTTAATTTATTATCGCTGCGCAGCACTCTTCTTCTTTAGCCTTGGCATGACAAACCCGCAATAATAACTGCAAAAAAGAGGAAATAGCACTTCATTAAACATTTAAATCTCGCCTTATATGAGAGCTATCGAGATACTAGTTATTGATTTGTAGAGTACTCATGAAGAGCTTTTCAGCGATACCCCACAAGATGTGGTTTCAAAAATTTCGAATTTCCATTCCCTGCACCTCCACCCCCACCCCCACTCGTACCCCCAAAACACCCGAACCGTTGGTGTCACTGTGAACTCCATAGGGAGTACTCTAATTTATTCCAACAAAGTTTTCCTCTATACTTCATAGGGGCCGAGATATAAAGTTTTCAAAATTTCAACCCCCTCTCCCGACCCACCCCTTGGGCCAATTTTACTCATTAACGAACTTGTCCGAACTATTGGGCCTATTTAGTTCAAATATCTTCAAAACTACGGCCGCTAGCGTGTAAAGATATATATAGGCCTATATATCACAACAAAAATTGAACGGGCGGTGGTTTCGTACTTAGGGAAGCATGAAACGTAAAGATATGAAAGAATTTTTTGAAAATCATGACATGGTATCGATTGCAACAGGTAGATATATATATATATATATATATATATATATATATGCCTTTTCTGTTTATCACAGATATGAAAACAAATCGTAACATACCGAGGGCGCTAGTTGAAGGCAGAATGACCAAGACGTTTCACGTTTTCGGCGCCTACTTTCTTCTTTCTTTGCTTGTATTTGTGTCTTTGTTATTTTTGACAGCAGGTATTATATGTAGAGGAAGTACTGTGTTCGACTCATTCTGAGGTCCCCTGGATCCTGAAATCCTATTTTCAAAAACACGTCTGTGTACGTGCGTCTTGATCAGTATAGCTCGAGAAAGAACATTCATCTATAAAGATGACTGTTAATTTGAGTGGATATCGTCTAGGATGTGACAAAGGATTGACAACTTTCTCTTACTTGCCACTTTACGTGAATTTTATTCGAAGACGGCTCTAACGATTTTGTTCAAAATTTGTAAACGGTGTGTTTATGTTAACAGCTAAAACTTTTATTTCAAACTTTTTTGCAAAAACTCTGTGAAGGGTAGTTATAAGCCACCCACTGTTTGGAGAAACTCGATCATGCATGGTGAACAAGAAATTGTCGCATCAGGTTGAATCAACTGAAAGCGCACTTCTTGCAGTACGGCCTCTTATTCTGTAGGAGAATGTTAAGTGAGAAATGTGTAATGCCCATGACTTAGATTGGAGAAAGGTGTATAGGCCTATTATTATTATTGTTAAAATCACAGCTTTTAAACCCATAGCTAAACTATCAATCCTAGAGATGATGGACTCAGCTATTATGTCTTGATTGCATTTTCTGTTAACTCGTACAGTTACCGGATTTTTTAAATATTTGATCATAATATAATGTTATATGGTGAAAAATATTACACTTTGTTTGGATAATTGTACCGTATTTTAAATTTTTAAACGATAAATTATTTGCGTGATATAATATCTCTAGAACTTGCCACTGGAATTATTCGATACAAATTACAAATTAAGCTAGCTACAACACAATCGCCAAAAGCGATTTAAATATGTTGGTATCAGGTATTATTACCACAGTATAGTATAACAGTAGCGAAGCTCTAATGAAAGGAAAATGCATCCTTTTGACAGATCGTGCGACACTAGCACCCAAAGCGGCCAGCAGGATGGAACTAGCAAACAGCCATTTCCAGCATTGGAAAGATACGAATATATGGCTGTATTTCTTCTTATTTTTAAAATGACCAGAACGAGATTATTACCGGAAAGGCATACTGGTGAACTCACCAAATCATAGACTTTATGGTAATGTAAAGAAGTTGTAGTTTCAAGATCGATGACATTGTATATCTTATAAAGTATCAGACCGGTTTCCGTCCACCATATAAGCTACATCCCTACATCTTCAAGAATTTAATTGACCTACTACTAACATATACTGTACTTACACTGAAAATTCTGACAAATAAGAAAACTTAATAATTTCAATAAGCATGTAGTAGTACTAACCTCTCAACCATGGGGGGAAAGTAAAGTTCTATAGGCATATAGCACGATCCAGCTTCTGCGCCAGGAAAACCTCAGATCCTACATGTAGTAGTACTAGTTCAGAAATTAGGGGGGAAAGTAAAGTTCTATAGGCATATAGCACGATAGGCCTATGGTCAGTATCAGATGCAATAGAAAAACACTTTTGTCTTTTTCTTCATTTTGTTAAACACGATAAATTATTAAAAAGTAAAGGATTAAACACGTTATCTTTATTCTCGACAGTTTAATTTTGTTAAATTCAATTATATAGGCCTAACATAACCTCGTGTTAAAACATTTTTAAAATTAGTAGGGTCAGGTGGGGTATTTGTAAAGAGGCCTATATATTTAGAAACCTTTGCATCGTTAGGATTTTCATTTATGATATACATATAAAAATAATTAATTGTATATAGCATTTACAAGCCATTTTCTGCTGCTAAAATTAAAAGAAATAGGAGTAAATACACTAGTATGGATGCAAGCATGATAATCACATGCTATGCCTAATCACGTCGTATGCCTATTCATACGACTATTTTTAATGTTAGCATTTTATACTGCCATTTTCTGTTTATTTCTTAGCCATCTACTGCAGAATTTTCAATTTGGATAAACATTATGTTTTTTGTTTTTTGTAGTTTATTTCGTATATGCCTACATGTCGCTAAATGAATGGCAGAATATTATAATAACGATTGCCAAATAAAACTAAGTTCATTTATTTATTACAGGCTTTCACGGGCCGGTGCCGCACCTCGCTTAAGTTGCATTGTTGTATTGTTGTTGCTACTCCTCTCATTATTCTTCTCCAAATATTTTATGTTTTAGCCGCACGTGTGCAAAACGCAGTGTTGCCATACGTACGACTATAGTCGTACACATACGACTATTTCATAGATTTGTACGACGTACGACGCAACCATGTGTCGTATCCCTATTCATACGACTATTTTTAATATTAGCATTTTATCAGCCGACTACCATTTTCTGTTACTTTTTTAGCAATCTACTGGAGAATTTTTTCGTAGTTTATTTTGTATATGCCTTACATATCGCTAAATGAATGGGGGAATGTTATAATAGCCATTGTCAAATAAAACTCAGTCCATTTATTTATTACAGGCGTTTACGGGTCGGTGCCGCACCACGCTTAAGTTGTATTGTTGTATTGTTATTGCTACTTCTCTCATTCTTCTCCTAATATTTTAGGCCTATATTTTAGCCGCACGTGTGCTAAACGAAGCAATCCACCTCTAAAGAAATTATACCGATAAAGAGCAGCTGGTCATATTGTTTTTCTTTTATTTTGACCAAACATAATAATCTTATATGATTGTTATTATTAATAGTATAATGTTGACACCTCCATATCAAAAGTGGCTGTATACTTTTCTTTAAATAATATTTGGAAATCTTACTTTCTTATGTTTTGCAATGTAATTTTATTATTAATATTTTATTTCTTCCTGCAACATCTGCAGGTAGCCGATGACAAAGAGTACCAACAACAATGGGTATATGTATACAGTTACGAGAGACCAGTTATCTGAGTAGTAGCGGTGAACAATAAAGTCAGCATGCGTGAGTGGAGCAGTAGCACGTTATAGAACTTACAAAAGCAAATTTTAACCCCCATTTATAGAAAAAATGTCTGTACAGAGTACCTCACTTGGCAATCATTATTATTACATTATTATTATTATTATTATTTTTTTTTATCATCATCATCTTCATCTTCATCCTGGCAATTCGCAAAGTGTACGACGATTTTAACTAGAGTACGACTATTTTCAGATGTTGGTACGACTGTTTTACGTTTCTGATCTGGCAACCCTGGCAAAACGAAGCAATCCAAACCTCTAAAGAAATTATACCGATAAAGAGCAGCTGGTCTTATTGTTTTTGTTTTTATTTTGACCAAACATATTAATATATCATATGATTGTTATTATTAATAGTATATGTTGACACGTGCATATCTTTAAATAATATTTGGAAATCTTACTTTCTTATGGTTTGTTTATTATTATTTTATTTCTTCCTGCAACATCTGCAGGTATCCGATGACAAAGAGTAGGCCTACCAACAACAATGGGTTTGTGTATACAGTTACGAGAGACCAGTTAGCTGAGTAGTAGCGGTGAACAACAAAGTCAGCATGCGTGAGTGGAGCAGTGGCACGTTATAGATCTTACAAAAGCAAATTTTAACCACCATTTATAGAAATATTATTATCATCATCCTGACAATTTATTAGCAAAGTGTACGACGATTTTAACTAGCATATGACTATTTTCAGTTGTTGGTACGACTGTTTTACGTTTCTGATCTGGCAACCCTGCCTTGAATTCAGTTTTGTTGTAAGTTCGAAGGTATTTTTCATATAAACTTTTTTCTTAGCCTCTAAAGATTTTGATGAAAATTTAATTTTCATAACTAGCTTTACTTTCTCTACCCGTACAGAAAGTAAGTTATTCTATTCGCCCTTGAAATTCCATGCTGTAATCTAAAAATAAAATACATGTTTTTCAGGCCATTGAATTCCAAAATGCTATTTTAAGAAACATTCTGTATGTGTGTGTCTATGATTAGCATAAGTGGTGGAGGAAAAATCGTATAAAAAGAAAGAACAAAAAAACAATCTGATGTGAAACTCATAACTCCCTCTGCCCAAATAAAACTTTCACCTTCTAGTTTAATATATTATGTATTATATTATGTTTATGTAAACTGATTGTAGAAATGAAGAGAATGTCTTTACCATGTCGAAACGCATCCCCGAAGGATACACAACCCAAACTATATACCTAGGTATAATTAATGCAGTCACATAACTTCCTTATTATAAACATGGGCAATACATCTTCCTCACTTCACATTCTGATATACAATAGGAGGCCGTGTTGCAAAGAGCGAGTTTTAAATATTGTTTCAACCTCATGCAAAGCTTTTATTGTTCACCTGGCAAGGCTTAGTTTCTACAAAGACTGAGAGGCTTATAACTCCTTTCAGATATTTCTTTTAAAAGAATCAAATAAAAAGTTAAACTCTTAGTATAAGCACATAATGTGCAAAATTTAAAAAAAAAAAAAAAAAAAAAAAAAAAAAAAAAAAAAAAAAACTAGTAAGAGCCGTTTTGGAGAAATCGTGAAAAACGAAATTTTCTTAATGTAAAGTGGCACTCAAGTCAGAGAAAGACAACACCAATCTTCACATCCTCAGAAGATACCCAACTCACATACAAAATTTTGTTTTCATGTTATTTTGCGTTTTGGATCTAGGCTGTTCTCAGACACACACTCACAGACATGTTTCGAAAACAGTATTTAGGATTCACGGGACCTCAAAACGGGAATTTATGTTAAATACTCAACTTTGAATTTGGGGGTCGAACACAATACTTCCTTTACCTGTAGCAGTGGATCCAGGGGAAGACCCGTAGGGGCCACCCCCCCCCCCCCCTTGGTTTTTCTTTTTCGTTTATTTGACTTTTTTTATTCACCGAAAGTAATTACCTAATGAAATATAACATTCATATTTAATGAAATACAATAGATTAAAACATTTAAGTACACGCCCTATTTTAACAAGAGGATTTTAAAATACAAGTTTAATAATATTTTTATTCTGGACGCCTTGATACAAATGCGTAGACTAGCTGTGACAACCTACAAAACAGCAATTGTTCGAGTTCTTTATCTTTAACTGTTATTAAGTGCCAGAATGGTACTTGATGAGATTGTGTGGTGGACGGGAATGTCTGTTAGCCCGTGTGCCTATACGCGCGATAACTCGAAAATCCTTTATCGGATTTTCATGAAACTTGGTATACGAATTTATAACGTCCATAGAAAGAAGCGTAATGATTTTGGAGCAATTCGGTTAGCCGGTACCGGAGTAACGACTAATTAAGGCTTAATAATGCTATCGGAGAGTCCCAAAAATGAATCCAGACGGCTTATATAGATATCTGCAATCCACAGAGAAAATGTTATACTTTCAGATAACTCATGGTAAGTAAACATACGTCAATGATAAATATTTTTTGTACTCGTATTTCGTTAAACCCATACGGTGGTAGTAATTGTGATTTACAGTTTTTGAAAGGTGCATTTATTTATATTACTGCTAATGAATTGCTTACTAACGTAGTCTTGTAATATTTAAATAGGGTATTCTATTAATAATAAACATTGATGTAAATATTATGTGTATATATGATCTATTAACTCCATCTGGCACTTTTTTACATCAGTTTACCTGATTTTATTTATTCAGTTAATATGTGTGATGCTGAGGAAAATACAATTACAGTTAGAAATAACGTACAGTTATGTTGAAGTCATTGGACTAATGGTTCGTAGTAGGGGAACAATAACAAAGTTATTTCTTAACTTCTGTAAACGTTTTTCATTGACACAAGATTTGTATATCGAATTGGCGTTATTATCGCTTATGGGACCCATCGAAATATTGAGAAACCACCTATACAATGACAACAATCAAGCTGAACTGGTTTGCTTTCTTCAATTTTTAATGGTTTTACTTCTTGTTTTAACTTTCCTCCTGAAAACCTTAATGATTTAATATAGTAATTATTTGTATTTGGGGTTTAGTTTAGGTACAATAGACAGGGCCGAATATAATAACTATCGAGGAATTTCTCTCTTATCAACATAATAAAAAAATTGTCTAATATACCTCTGTCCAGATTAACCCCATATGCTGAAGAAATCATTGGAGATCATCAATGGATTTAGGCCAAATAGATCAACCATTTATCAAATATTTTGTATTCGCCAAATCTTGGAGAAAAAGTGGGAATGTAATAAGCCTGTTCACGAGTTATACTTAGATTTAAAAAAAAGAATATGATTCACTTAGGCAAGACAAATTGTACAATATCCTCATTGAGTATGGGATACCAAAGAAGTTAGTTAGGCTGATCAAAATGTGTCTAAATCAAACATAAAGCAGAGTCAGGGTAGGGAAATTTATATTAAAAAGGTTTGCCATCAAAAGCGGCTTGAAGCAAAAGATGTACTATCGCCTTTACTTTTTAATTTCGCTTTGGGATATGCCATTAGGAAAATTCAGGAAAAGGAGGTAGGCTTAGAATGAAATGGCAGTCACCCGATTTTAGCTTATGCAGATGACGAGAAAGTCTTTTCGATGCCTGCAGGAATGTTGAATTGGAAACGTCAAAATATTGCACTACATAATATTAGAACAGCCGGTAAATCGATAGAACAAGTGGAGAAATTCAAATATCTTGGAGCAATAATTACAGACACAAATAATATAAAGGCAGAAGTTAGGGCCTTGCCACACGGACGGAATAAACGCGACCGATTGTCAGCGACCGAAACGCGTATCCACTGGGTCAATGGGTAAGTAATGTTATAAATTGTTATCAATTACACGGACGGAATAACCGCACCTTCAGACGCGAAAAAACTAGAGGACAAGCCGAATCTCGGTCGCCGAATTTCAGCGACCGAAACGCGTGATGCATGTTACACGGGCAGAATGGTGACCGAAAAAACGCAAGCTGGAATTCTTTCTAGGGCAATAGTCCGTAACTTGCTTGGTAACTTCAATTACAATGACCACAGTCTGCACACACTACTACAACAACCTAAAGATGCAAACTTTGGATATCATGGTTATGTTTTGGCAGATGACAGGTATTCACATAACACATCGGCCTAGCTGTTAAGTTCATAAACATGGACAGTTATTTCTTTTCGGATATATAGAATTAATTTAGGAGGCATATATGAGCACGTTTTAAAAAATCTGATGTGAAAGTCACATAACTTCCTCTGCCCAAATAAAAGTTAGGAGTATTCACATATCCTTGTACAGAAACGCAAGACACAATTTAACGCTAATTATACAATAAATACCTGATGTTGTTGTTGTTGTTGTTCGTTGTTGTTTTCAAGACGCTACTGCCTCCCATGATGGTGGAAGTGCTCCTGCGTCCCTCCTTATTTGTATATCGTCTGCAGGATGATATGTCACCCTGCCAACGGGAGAATGAAAGAATGGGATGATAAGTCAAATGGATGCGTCAGGAAATTAAAGTTTCATTTTGGTTTTTGTGATGTACCTAAATAATGCCTTAGAGATTGAGACTGATTGTTTGGATAACAGATTGTCCATGTGGATAGGTCCCGGTCCGTATATGTGATAAATGTCATGAATGAGTCTAGAAGAGTGTTGGGTATATATCTGGCATCCAAAAAACATGTGATTGATTGTTCCCCGTTCCCCACATGCACACAAAGGTGAATCAGCGAAATTTAATTGATATTGATGCTCGGGTACTAAGGCTGTATGAAATTTTAGACGATAAAAGTATACAGTGGCTAATCGAAGAGCATGTTTAGCACGCCGTAAGAATTTTTTGAGAGTCGTTGTTTTTTCCTCCTCAGAAAGAGTGTCCGGGAGTCGTGAGTGGAAAAAAGATTGGGTATGTTTCAAGTGTAGAGCTATGTCAGAAGGTGGGGCCAAAAAATTGGTATCTATTTGATGTTTAAATTGTGAAAGATTGGCCAGTTGGTCAGCTGTTTCGTTACCCTCAATTCCAGAGTGTGAGGGAATCCAGATCAGTCGTACAGATAACCCCTGACGATGCATGTTATGTAAGAGTGATCGAATGAGAATAACGTAAATATTATGATCTTTCACGAAGGGGCGAGCTTGAGTTTGCAACATGGCCTGATTGTCAGAAAAAATGACAGTGGAACGATGTTTCTGCTGATATGAGTCTTTGAGAGCCGTGTATAAGGCTATATTTTCCGCGGTGTAGATGGAAATAGTGCGATGTAATTTCCAATTTCTTCCGTATGTTTGTGTGGCATTATAATATGCAGCCCCTACATTATCTGCCGTTTTGGAACCATCCGTAAAATAAACTTGTGTCGAACCGTCTTGTAATAGATTCCTGGTATATTGATGAAAGCAGGTGTTCGGTGTGTCCTTTGTCTCTGCGAAGGTGTGCAGGTCTATATGCAAAGTAGCCGGTAGCAAGTGTCTATCCATAAGATAGTGCGGATGAACCGGTGTGGTATATATATGATCATACTGACGGAAGAGATCTAACTTTTGCGCGAAATGTTCCATCGGTAAAGGTCGAGAAATAGGATGTGTTAAAGTTAATTGGTGTAAGTAACGAAGCTTGTGTAATAGAGGGTTTCTTGAATGGCGAAAAAGCTGCTCTCCCCGTTTGAGGGCTTTCAAATCCTGCCGGTATTGAAAATTGAAATGTGGAAATTCTTGCATTACACGATTCAAAGACGGATTGCCATTTAGTCGGAAAATAGTCTTGTATAATTGATAAACTAACGAACAATATCTCCTTCGGTTCTCTTGTGAGAGATTTGTACAAACAAGAGATCCGTAATCCAGCTTGGATAGAAAAAGTGGATAAATCAGATTGTATAAAATAAGGTGATTGGCTCCCCAATATTTCCCAGATATTGCTTTTAGCAATTTTAGTTTGTTGTAACATGCTTGTAATTGGGCCTTAAAGTGAGTGTTAAAGGTGAGTTTAGAATCAAATAATACCCCTAAGAAGCGTGTTGACGTCTCCGCTGGTACCGTTAAAGGTCCTAAATCTAATGTATATCGTCGTTTAGGTGTACCAGGACGAAAGATTTGAAATTTCGTTTTGTTCAAATTAATGTATAGTCCTATCTCCGTTAAGTAGGTGATGTGCTGTTGGACGGAATCACTAAAAAGTCTCAGATCATTTTGAATGTGTTTCGGATCGACTGATCTGTATAAACAGATGTCATCTGCATATTGAATCGATCTGGTCGGAGTAGGAAGAGGTGTATGGAGGTCCCGAACAAATAGAGTATATAAGATGGGGCTGAGAGAGGAGCCTTGTGGTAAGCCATACGATGTAAAGCGAGTGGCCGCGTTATTAAATTTGGATGGTAAAGTGACAGAGCGGTATCTGAAAAGCCCGTATAAGATATGAAGAAAAGCGGAAGGCAGATTATAGTAAGACAGTCGTTGAAATAAAAGAGGTATAGTGATCGAATCGTAAGCACGGGAGATATCTAAAAAACAAGCCGCAACAAATTGTTTTTTATGAAATGCAATGGCCGTGTCAGTCGTTCGAAGATGGATATTATTTTCCGCATTAAAGTGGCGACGAAACCCAAACTGTGTCTTTGGCCAAAGAGAGTTCCGTTCGAGGTAAAAGGTCAATCTATCTGTAAGAATTTTTTCAAAAAGTTTCCGGAAAGTAGAAAGCAAAGTGATCGGTCGATACTCCTGAACGTTTTTGCCTGAAGTTCCAGGTTTAGTGATAGGACAGACTATTGTAGCCATCCATGATGCAGGGACCTGTCCCGTCCGAAGTATCTTGTTGTAAGAGTGTGCTAAATGTTCAATGAAATCAATGGGTAGGGCTTTGAGCATGGTGTACGTAATATCGTCCGGACCTGGGGCCGACGAGCGTGTTTTGGTGTTTAAAATCTGATCTATTTCTACAGGGTGAAAATCTCGGAGAAGCGGGTGAGTTGGGGAGTAGTCGTCTCTAGTAAAATGAATTGGTTGGTCCATAGCGGAAGCTGGTGCAACCATATCCAGAAAAGAGTGTTGTAAGTCTATATCACAGGCAATGGGTGCCACCGTATGATTATCTGTCCGTCTCTTAAACCATGCTAATTTTTTCCAAATGTGAGCGGTCGGAGTGTCTTGAGTAATAGTGGTGCAATAGCGTCGCCAGGAATTACGTTTCGTTTTATTGAGAATCTTTTTTGTTTTTGCTTCTTGTCGTTTGTAGGCCATGAAAGTCTCTGCTGTCATGTTTGATCGATAGTGTTTTAACTGTTGACGTCTAGCGTTAATTGCAGCAGCACACTGTTTGTTCCACCAGGGTGGATGTTTAGCCGGAAAAGAAGGTGTAATGGTATATGGATGGTATTGGGAAAGATATGAGGTCAATAAATTTTCTAAGTCCTGGTATTCCGGTTCCGTATTTGTCCATTGTTGTAAGTGCTTGGAAATGTACGATGATAGTCTATCTTTGTCTAAAGCGCCAGTTCTATTTGTTCGAAAGAGTTTGTTGCGTATAAAAGACTTGTGGTGGAGAGTTATGAGTATAGGAAAGTGGTCACTATTGCATGTGTCTGGAATTGAAGAGCAATGTATGAGAGGAAGTAAAGCATCAGAACAAATGATAAGATCCGGCGTAGAATCTTGTTGATGGCTGTAGCCTATCCGAGTTGCAAAGTGAGAATTGAGGATATGCCAGCTTCTACTGTTACATATCGAAATAAGCGGATGTGAGAAAAGTCTCCAAGGGAGGCTGCCAGGAAAATTGGGTATATTGAAATTCCCGCAAACTAGCGTGTTGTATCCCGGTAAGTCCGGTAATATGTCTTTCCAACGGTCAAATGAGATATTACTGCGTTCTGAATTATATATGGCATAAAGAGATATATTGTGAAAGATGATATGAATTATTTCCATATGTGGAAATGGTTTTAAATCTGAAGAAACATGCGAAATGAGAATGTGTTGTTGTACAAATATGGCAACTCCCCCTCCATATCTGTCCCTGTCCTGACGAATATGGCGATAGCCTGGTAGAAAAAAGTGGAAATCTGGGTGGAAATGGGTTTCGGTAATGATTATGATGTGGTAAGATGATAGTCGTAAAAGTTGGCAGAGTTCTTGTTTTTTGTTTTGTAAGCTTCGGGCATTCCAGTAGAGGATGTTGAAGTCCCTGTTAGTAGGCATAATGTTAGTTCAATATTAGGTTGAAATGTTCTTTGAGTTTGCCCAAAACGAGCCTGGTTTCTTCTGCTTTACTTTCACTGATCGCTGCATTAATGGCAGTGATTAGTGCCATTTTGGAATTTGTACGTGAAGGCGTCTGTGTGACAGACTGTTTGTTCGGTCGGATTAGTGGCCGGAGCGGTGGAGGTGGAGGCAGGCCCTCCTGACCCTCTGGTGTCCGGGCATGACCGTCGGACTGTTGTGGAATGGCGTTGATAGCTTGGGAAATTTCCTGATCTCTACCATTCGGACTTATTAAGAGTTTTTTGTAGGCCCCTACATCCAGGGGCTGTTCTGTAGATCCCTTGCGTTTGTTCACCACTGTTTGAGGCATGCCTTGTGCGACGGCCTTTCTACTCTGATTGCCACAATGGGGGGAAGAATTAGAGTTCATGAATGGATTGGCCGGAAGAGGTAGGGCAGGTGATCGGGCTTTAAACAGTTCAGTTGTTTGGGCCTGAGCGATTTGGGCGTATAATAGTTTGCCACTAGCGATTTGTCTGGCCTCGTATCGCGTGATCGGAAGATTGGTAAGTTTTTCATTTATTTGTTGTTCTAGTTTGTATGCTGCACACGATTTAGTGTCCGTAGTTTTATGGCTGCCCTTACAGTTGATGCATTGGGGCTTGTTTGGCTGACATGGGGCCTCGTGAGAGTCCTGCCCGCATTCTAGACATTTTTTGGGTGAGCGACAATATTTGGTGCGGTGATTGAACCGACCACAATTTTAACAAATGGGCGTTCGGTCTCTGTAGATCTCGATTGGACAACGTTGATGATAAAGCATCACATACGCAGGTAGCTTCTGGCTCCTGAAAGTGAGCTTTACTGTTTGTGTGGGGATATGTTGAACTGCTCCCTGTGCATTCACCACACGCCTGCTGAATCGGTAAATGTTGGTAATATCATAACGCTCCGGCACAAAAGTATCTACCGCAATCTCCTCTGTCGTAATACTTGTGTCAATGCCTCGTACCACCCCCGACACAAACAGATTGTATAAGGGGATGAACGATTCCGTTCCATGTAGGGAATCAAACTCTGAACACAGGAATTTATTCGCTGCTTGATATGTACTAAAATGTAAAAAGTTTGTGTACTAGGGTATATTGGATCCATGGGTAAAGTAGGGAATCAAACTCTGAACACAGGAATTTATTCGCTGCTTGATATGTACTAAAATGTACATCAATCTGAGTGCGATTGACTTTTTACACTCGAAGTACATCATATTGATTGACAAAAAGCCACTTTCCAAGTTTCATCGGATGGATCTGTCCCGGGGCTTGTCCCGGTTGTTTTACAGATACGAAGAAAGGTCCGACATCTGTAAATATATATAGATGTTTCTGTCGTTTAATAGTGTGAACATGTTCTGGAGGATTTGGAGCGTTGGGATTTAGATTAGATATATGTGTGTTAGAAATATCAGAAGGTTCCCGAACGCGCTCGAGATCTATGGAGGGAGTGCTCTGTTCTAAAATTTCACATGATGGTGGTTGTTTTGTGGAAAAATCCTGTTCCATAAATATAACTTTATCAGTCGCACTTGACGTTGGAACACTAGGGTATATTGGATCCATGGGTAAAGTAGAGTCTATAGAGGACTGTGCTGAAATTTGGAGATTGAAATCCGCATCCATATTGAATGTGTTGAAATCAGTCCGTTGGAAGACTCAAAACAAAAATTATCCTCCCCTCCCGGGGGGGCTATAGACTGTAGAAATCGTAATACACCGAGTACTTAGTAGTAACAGTACTGACAGTAAATCACTGTAAACTCACTTAACACTGCACACGAAAAAAGCGAAAACTCTATACGGACGATGGGGGTAAAAACCTTCCGACCCGTTCAGTTTTAGCGCAACAATGAAGTGATAAATACCTGATAACCTCTTAATGAAAAAGATGCGACTTATAAAAGTGCAGACTATATAGCAAACAAAAACAAGTGACTGCAGACATTTATTGAAACTTCCGTCGTTAAGAATAATTTCCGAACTTTATCGAATATTTCCCTCCAATATGTCTTTCTCACTTCATTCTTATATAGAATAAGAGGCCGTGAAAGAGTGTGTATTCAATTGTTTACCACACAACACAAACTTTTTACAAACAGTGGGTGAACAGTAGGTGGCTTGTAACTGCCTTCAGAGAATTTTTTCGAAAAAAAGTTTCAAATAAAAGTTTTAGCCTTCACTATAAGCTACACTTGTGCAAAATTTAATGAAGATCGTTAGAGCCGTTTTCGAGAAAGTCGCGAAAAACGAAAATTTCTTCATGTAAAGTCCCCTTAAAAATAAGAGAAAATAGTCGCCAATCTTATCCTCACATCTTCAAAAGGTACCTGACCCAAATACGAAATTTTGTTTTCATACGATTTTCCGTTTTGGAGCTAGAGTGTTCACAGACAGACAGACACACAGACATGTTTCCAAAAATAGTATTTTTTGATTCAGGGGGCCTTGAAACGTGTATATATGCTAAAAACTCAACTTCGAATTTTGGGGTCGAAAACAATACTTCCTCTACCTATAGTACCTATGGTACGGGCAGAGGAAGTAAAAATAATATTAATAATCATTGTACAAATTAATATGAACTTGGAGCAACTTTACTTATTTTCAATAATAATACTTGAGCTTCGGCTGGGCACACGGTTTAATTGTCCGGCATAGTAAATGGATTTGCTTGCACAAATTCCATCTGATAGGCTAGCTGAATCATGGCAACTGCAGGCATACATATGACTGTAAGAACTACAGTACATTGCTGACACAATCTGACAATCGCAGTGGGACAATAAATTGTCTAATTTCGTAAAATTCTTTAATTTTTGACGCCGAAACAGCCTGTCAGTATCCGTCTTGCTGCATAATTCTGTCAGTTTGGAAATCCATACTTTTCTTGTGGCGCTTCCTCAAGTCAGATATTTTTAAGTTCCGGTTAACTTTCCCTTGTGTATGACTGTTAATCTGTCAATGAGATTGTCCCTCATGAAAGGCATAGTTGCGAAGGTAAAAGAAATAATCAATTCTGCTAGTACAGAAAAACAAATGCTCTAGCCAAACATATAGCCCCTATGCCACTATAGCCACTATAGCCACTATAGCCACTATAGCCACTAAAGACTACACGAATTACACGACCTTCTGCCCCTTGGTTATCTTCGACCATACGAGAACATATGGCTCGCCGTGATGCGGCCTACCGTACTTTTCGACGCAAGAAAACCGAGGAAAGTTGGACAAACTTTAAACAGCTAAGAAACAAAACTACACAAATGATACGAAACGCCAAGATCCAGCACAGCCATAAACTGATTGACCCTACTATGACCTCACGCGACTTATGGAGTAACTTAAAAGCAATGGGATTAGGAAAACAAAAAAATCAAGCCCAAGCTGTTAACATCCCTCTCAATGATTTGAACGAATACTTCACTACTATACCAACCAGGACCTTAGATGACGTCACCAAACAAAATACTATTAATTACCTGTCAACCCTACCTCTTCCTCCACACCATGAGAGATTCTTTTTTCCCAATGTAACGCCCTTACAAGTAAAAAAGGCACTCTCGCAAAATAAATCGAAAGCAGAAGGCACGGATGGCATTAATATATTAATGCTAAACAAAATCATCGATGTTATTCTGCCTACCTTAACCCATATTTACAACGCCTCTCTGATCACATCCACCTTCCCGCAACAATGGAAAAATGCTCTTATCCGACCTCTTCCTAAAGTAAATCTCCCAAACATCCCCAAGCACTATAGACCTATCAGTATACTTCCGACTTTATCGAAAACCCTCGAACGCATTGTCCACAAGCAGCTGACTGATTATCTAAACACTTATAATTTACTTGACCCATTACAATCTGGTTTCAGATCAAATCACAGTACCTCCACTGCCCTACTTAAGATCAGTGAAGATATTCGTGAGGCCATGGACCGAAGTGAAGTGACTGCTCTTACCCTACTTGACTTTTCGCGAGCCTTTGACACCGTTGACGCAGACCTTTTAACTGCTAAATTGAGGTCACTACATTTATCAAATGTAGCAGTCACGTGGGTACAATCTTACCTCTCTGGAAGCCAACAATGTGTTTCTCACGACAATCGATCTTCTTCGTGGCGTCTCGTGAGGTCAGGTGTGCCGCAGGGCTCTGTATTAAGTCCCTTGCTTTTTGCAATCTATATAAATGACATTTCTTCAGCACTAAAACATTGCCGACCTGCAAATATATTTACATTTTCGGCCTGACACAATCGACGACTCTCTTTCAAAGCTCAATGACGACCTACACTCTATCAGTAAATGGTCAACAAAATTTGGACTGAATTTGAACCCAGACAAGACACAAGCCATTCTGATTGGAAAAAACAGATCGCTATCTTCTATTGACAACACTGACCTTTTGCCTGTGACCTTGAACGACACAATTATTCCATACAGTAGAACTGTAAAAATCTTGGTGTGTACTTTAACTATGACATGACTAAATAGACTGAAAAATTTCCTGCCTGCTAAACTAAAGCAGACGTTAGTGCAGTCACTTGTGATGCCACACTTCGACTATTGCGATGTCCTGTTCACTGACCTAAGTGTTGAATTATCCTGTAAGCTGCAACGTGTTCAGAATTCTTGTGTCCGTCACATATTCAACATACGTCGATATGATCATGTCTCAGATTATTTTGAGCAATTATCCTGGCTTCGACTAAAGGACAGACGCCTACTACACTCCCTAACTCTACTCTATCAGATACTTAATAATACTGCACCTAATTATTTAGTCTCTCGTTTCTCACTGTTATCTTCCCAACATAATCGCGACACACGATCTCAGAATAACAGTCTACTGTCAATTCCACGCCATCAAACATCTCTGTACTCTGCCTCATTCACAATAGCCATTACCCGTATCTGGAACTCCCTTCCGCCGGACATCAGGGGTAGTCGGAGCCTACAGATTTTTAGGTCAAAGTCAATCAAGTATCTCGCTGATAACTAGAATGAATGTCTCGTTATCTAGCCTAGGTAAATTTATATTGTACACGATTTTCATGGCACTTAGCCTATATTGCTTTTATTTGTTAATTTCTTAGTTTTAAGTTTCAATTTTTGTGTATATTATAGTATAATATTATAATTATACATACATCCAATTATAATATAATTCTTTAATTCAATTTGTTTTCTCGGCATATTATTGGACGCATTTTTGTCTTATGTTTTAATATAGGTACTTCAATATTGTATTATTATTTTATTTTTAACATTTTGTATTATGTATGATATCTATTGTAAATTCCTTTTAATGTATTTTGTCTTTATCCTGGTTGAGTGGAAGATAAGGCCCTATGGCCTTAACTCTGCCAGGCAAAATAAAACCTTATTATTATTATTATTATTATTATTATTATTATTATTATTATGCCGGCTCTAATGAAGGCAGTTCAGCAAACCAAGGACTGCAACAAAATTAGTACCGAGAGATACAGAAGAAACCTCCACGATCCCTGACAAGCTGCAAGCATTGTTATTGAAAGAAGTAAAGTTGCTCCAAGTTCATATTAATTTGTATTTAGTTGTTAATATTTTTAAAAAGTGCTCTTATATGGCTCCTACATTAATTCTATACATCCGAAAAGAAGTAACTGTCCATGTTTATGAACTTGACAGCTAGGCCTATGTGTTATGTGCAATATCTGTCATCTGTCAAAATATAACCATGACATCCCAAGTTGACATTTTTACCGTGCATGCGTGGTCGGTAGAGTCTTACAGAACACACGTCGGCTGCTTGACTACTACCGCGTTCAATCTAAAATTCATGCTATACCCAAAGTTTCGAAGTTTATCAATTTCTGTAGTTTCAAAGTGTAAAGTGGCGACATCAAATAAAACTATGTCTATTTTCCCTGGAATTAAACGTGCAGTAGCCATGCGTGGTTCGTAGGGTCTTCCTGCATGTAGTCGCAAGTCAATCGCCATGCACAAACACAACAACGTATTTCAAATTTTTCCCACCCTGTGCGCTGCTGCTCCTCCACACGCGTGCATTTGGTCGACATTCTGTCCGTATTACTTCACATGCGTTTTTTCTGCACGCGTTCTTTCCGCAATTTTACCGGTCGCTAGGCGAAAATACCGCCTACACTTTTTTCTGCGTCTGAAGGCGCCATCCGTGTAATTCATAACATTACCTACCCATTGACCCAATGGATACGCGTTTCGTTCGCCGACAATCGGCCGCGTAACATGGGCCAATTTATACGGGCGGAATGTCGATGGAATGAACGCGCGCGGAGGATTTTATAGATGTGTTGCCATTTTTAAACTTCCAACCCCGTACATTTTGCCCACTAAAGAATTCCAGCTTGCGTTTTTTCGGTCAACATTCTGCCCGTGTAACAGGCATCACGCGTTTTGGTCGCTGAAGTTCGGCGACCGAAATTCGGTTCGTATAACATGGTCAAAATCAGCCGGTCTCGGCCCGAATATTCGGCCGCGTTTATTCCGTCCGTGTGGCTAGGCCCTTAAGTGTACACTCAAATCAGGAAATGCCTGCTTTTATGCAGTTATGAAACTCTGATTTGCTCGTCTTGTTTGTTCAGATATCTAAAAATAAAAAATTATAAGATATTTATGCTGTCGGTTGTATTATATGGATGTGAGACATGGTCGCTTACTCTTCGGGGAGAACATAATCTATTTGTGTCTAAGAGAATGAAAATGGAGACTGGAGAAAACTGCATAACGACGAGCTTTATAACCTGTACTCGTCACCGGATATAGTAAGGGTAAATAAATCACCGAGGATGAAATGGGCTGGACATGTTGCGCGCATGGGGGAGGAAAAATGTTGACTTGGAGACCCGAAGGGAAAGTACCACTTGGAAGACCTAGACGTAGGTAGGAGGACAATATTAGGATAGATTTAAGGGAAGTAGGATTTGCGAGGGATGGTTGGATGGAGTTAGCACAGAATAGGGTTGAATGACGTGCACAGATAAGCGCGGTAGTAAACCTCCGGGTTCCATAAAATAGGTAATATTCCTTTAGCTTGCTTAGGAATTGTCTATTGCCATTGAGTAAGTAGGCCCTAAGTAAGTGAGATAGGTATCGCTTGGTTGTATAACTGAAGTTGGTACAATATTGAAAACACAAAATTTAAGTGCAAGAATTATGAAAATTTTGTGCATCTATGTAGGTCTACGTGTTATTGTGCATTCTTGTAGGGGGGCAACCTGATAATTTAAACTTATACGAAAGTGTAACTCCCAACTATTGTGTGAATAACAGAATAAGTAAATAACGTCCCAATTTATTAGTTAACTTTCGTAACAAATAATTAAATGAAAGTGTTGATGAAATGCTACATAAAAGTATAAGTGGAGTTTAAAATGAATAAATACCTCATTTGCAGTTTGAAGTAGTTTTTTTGCTCTTCTGTAAAATTTAGTTGTTTTACTTATGAGCTTATTCTCTGTGGATGATAGGAGTAGAAAGAGCACCCTTAGAAAATAAGCATCGATATTTCGTCCACCACAAATTCAACATGGTTTGCCCTGAGTTCCGCCCCGTATCCTGCGGTGGAAGCAAAAACAGTATATCCGGTCTATGTTTCACACGATAAAACCTTTCCAGCGTCCGGAAACAGAATCTTTAGGGATTGAATTTAGGAGCACATCTGCAACTGTGATTTATTCCTCAGAGCTTTAAATGCCATTTATAAATAACGTACCACAATTAGAACTTTAAGCAAAAGTAGAACTGTATTTTTTTTTTTTTAATCACATTTAAATTGAACTGAATTTCGAACATCTCTTCAGAGGTTTACTCGTAGTGGCAGTTCCCCCTATTTTCTAGGAATACAAAATTCAAACAAATTTTATGTGCAACTGCGTTAATAGATGTATCAAGTTTATTTCAAGACAGTACTTCGAATATGTAAAACTACTTAAAATTCTGCGTGGTCTCTTTTATTTTATGTTTACTCCGCAGTTCTCTTTTATTTCACGTTTACTATGCATGGTTTCATGAAAGCCTTTCGTATTTTAGTTTCATTTAAGATCGTTGCTATCAGAACGTGAAGATATATCAGGGATAAGGATTTGACGCTGATTCAGTCCAGCTCGTTAAGCACGGCTTTGTGGAAATGCTATTGTGGTGTTGCGGAGCGGTCAAGACAGATAATCCATGATGCGCTGTCATGCAGAACCTTGACCGTGGCAACATTGTTATTTGTTTGAAATGAGATTATAAATTATGATTTAGGCCTACTATTTATATAGTGAAATGAAAAGTAATGAAATAGTCCACTATGGTATTGGAATAATATGTTTTTTTTCGTCTTGTACTCTCACAAAAATTAGAAGACCTAGGATAAAGAAGAAGTTGAAAAACAAATAAGTTAGTAAGCTGTGCTATAGATGTTTTTATTTATTTATGATTCACTTCGTTATATTAACTAGATTAACACAGTTGGCAAATGACTATTTGTGTTCGCAGTAATGAAGTGCAGGGGGTGAGGCCTATATTTAATTATCATTTTAAATTTATTAAAAATTAAAATGATAACGATATTAATGTAAGAAAACATAAGTAAGGTTAAATATTCATTAAATTTTTGGAATTTTTTAACCATTTTGTGGCAACCATGTCCGCCTCTTTGTTATTCTCTGTCATTTCTTGAGGTGTACGGAAAGATGGAAACATGAGCTTTGCTCGTCTAGGGGAATACCTTACATTTTTCATGCTAGATTATAAATAGTATTTTCTGTTGGTTTTTGTTTTTACCTGTTCTAATGTTGAAATAGTGTAAATAATGAAATGTAATAGTGTATGTAAAAATAAAGGTCAAAACTTAAAAAAAGAAATGGGAGCGAGATCCGGGTTCTAAGGTGACTGTTTAAACACCTCCCAGTCGAACTTCTGCAGGAGACTTGCTGGGAGGCGTTTAAAAATCCACCCTACAACCCGGATCTCGCTCCCATTGGTTTCCATCTTTTCGTTTATTTGCGGCAGACTTCTCCGACACAGGTATTCAAACGTTGGTCCCATGGAATGAAAAATGTCTCAATTCCGGTGGCAAATATGTTGAAAAATAGCTTAACACTTGCTGTATCTGTTGCCATAAACAATTCCTTGAAAATGTGTTTTGTTTCTGTAAACGGCCTCAGGGAAGCTTACTTTATCGACGGCCCTCGAATATCTTGGTTATTTAGCTTTTTCAAATTTGTTCTTACTTTTATAGTTATTCTTACAATTGTAGAACCTCTTTTACATTTCATGTACTACAAATTCATTATAATACCGTGTAACTAACTTCCTATATCAAAGGTTCTGGTCTAAAAGTATTCATTTATATTTTAAAAGAAATGGATCTCAGATTCTCTCATTCTTTTACAGAAAGAACTAGAATTAGATTGGTAATACAATTACCTTTAGCCGGCCCCAGGTGGGGGCTAGTAGGAGCTCTCCATCTTCAGATTGACTGATGTGGAATTTAACTAGGAGCAGAGCCAAGTTGTTCTTGTTCCAGAGATCTTGATCTACAAACAGAATTTCCTTTTTTATCTCCCATGACATAGACCACCACACTACTAGGAAACAAATCATCCTGAATCTTTTATTTTCAGCTAGTTACCGCTATTTGTCTGAAATAAAAGCAAGTGTCAACAAAAATGTTCACTTAACTGCCACGTGTTTCAGTGTCAACATAAAATACGGTATTGAAGTCATATTCAATAGTTTTTTACCACGTTTTACTGTGATTTTAGTGAAGAATATAAAACAATAAAAAGTAACTCCTTCTTAATAATTCCTAAATTTTCGCTAAGAAAGCTATTTAATTAAAATTAAACACACTTACTTATTGAAACTAAATATTAGTAATTCATTTTCGAATATCTATATGTATATATATATATTCATTCTCTGACCAATAATAGTCTATTATACAGTATATATATACACACACTAATTTAAAGTTAATGGAAAATTAATAAAAAACATTAGAAGTAAGTTAACATATAGCCTATCTGTCTGATGTACTATTTCTAAAGATATTCCACTATCTCTCCACCATAGTCCACTGCAGTCCACACACTTCTTGCTCGTGACATAACAGAATCTTACTGTCATACATAAAGAACCTTTGTTATTCCAACTACAGATTAAATAAAGTCCTTATTTCTTGGAGGGATTATTGGTTATAAGCACTTTCTAGTAAGTCATGATCTGCTAATGTTTTGATATGCGTTACTTTGAGGTTAAAATTTCCAAGCGAAGCCCTGCTCCCTGGTTACCTTTGTCGCCTGCATCTATCACAAAAGATTATAACAAATAACAGCTCAATGGTTACACAGATAGAGGGAATTGCTTGTTCTATCGAAACAACAGACATCTTAGTCATTTATTCAAGGTGGAACAAAATCATTCATAAGAAATTTGCCTATTATGGAATTAAGATGCTCATAAGACTATCGTCCATCCTCTTATGATTGTTAATTATATAAAAATAATTTAATTGTAGCCCATATTAACCCTAGCAATAATAAGATTTTTTAATTATGTATTTTACCAACGGTTTCTAAAATCCGCATAGAAACATATTTCATTATCTCAACTCAGTTTAGTTTTTATTTTACTTAAAATTTTAATTTACTCATTTGTTGTTTTATAAATTAATAAATATCACAAAGAAATCTTAAGTAGGTCTACAGGTAGCCTATTACAATTTTTTAAAAATAATGATTACCTGATTACCTTTTTTTGTGAAATGAAAGACGTCTGAACATAAACACCATGAAATAAAATGATAGCTGGTAATATCATTGTTAGTAAATAAATATTTGAATTGTTTAGATACTTTGCAAATCGAGTCAAAAATTAATTTTGGATATCAAAACGTCTAAACAGCAAAAGAAATTGTTCAGTTCCTACAATTGCTACAGTAAAATGTAGTAATTTCTTATTACTTCCTCTACCTTAGTACCATATTTACTATGGTACCATTTTTACTATGCTAGAGGAAATATTGTGTTCGACCCCAAAATTCTATATTGTGTTTTTAACATAAATACACGTTTTGAGTCTCCTGAATCCAAAAATACTATTCTTATAAACATATATGTATGTGTGTGTATATCTGTGAACAACCTAGATCCGGAACAAAAAATCGTATAAAAAGGAATTATATTTAAGTTAGGTACCTTTTGGGGATATGACACGAAGAGTAGCAACGACTTTCGCTTAATTTTAATGCCACTTTGAATGAAGACACTAATTTTTTGCGATTTTCTCGAAAAACGCTATAACATTTTTGTTTAAATTTTGCAAATGAGGTGCTTATACTCAGAGCTAACCCTTTTATTTGAAACTTGTTTTTGCAAAAATTCCCCGCCTACCACGGTTTTTAAAAACTCAGTCCTCTATGGTGATTATAATAAAGCTTTGTTAGAATGGTAGAGTCAGACTGAAAAATTCAATGGCATAGCCGGGATTTGAACCACAGATATGAGTCAGACTTTAGTGTTGTACAACCACGTTCCCATGGTAGCTTAAATTGAAGAGCAGTGGCACGAAGAGCCGAGATCTGTGGCTCATATCGCGCTATGGCATTACGTTTTTCCTGCTTAGCATACAAATGACTTGTGTGAAAGAATTGTTATTCCAATAAAGCTTTGTATGAGGCTAAAGCAATTGCAATAAGACCTCTTATTCTAAGTCATACAATAATGTGAAGTGAGAAAGCTGTATTGCCCATGCTTAGGGTAGAAGATTACGTCAGTGCTTTAACCAGATTTTATTTCAGTTTTGTACTCTTCGGGGATGCTATGCGGTGAGAACATTCTCTTAATTTTTATACCTAATTTACACTAAGAGATTGTTATACACAATATATTATAATAAGAGAAAAAACCTTTATTTGGGTAGAGGAAATAATGTGTTTGATATCAGATTATTTTGCTTTTTAAAAAAATTTTTTGAAGTAATACTTCTTTAGCGGCGGTAGAGGGTAAATCGAGAAAATCAGTCACACTAAAACCGTCACGAAATCAGTCACAATCAGTCACACTAAAACAGACTTGTTTCGGTGCAGGACTGCACAGAAAACAATCAACTCAATGATTAGGAGTAATCAAAGGAAATTTTTCAGACCTTACTTCCTCAATGGCAATAGACAATTTCTAAGCAATCTAAAGGTATATTATCTATTTTATGGAACCCGGAGGTTCATTACCGCGCAAATCCAAAATTAAAAAATACTAATTTCCAAAATTAAAAAATAAAACAAAATTGAAAATTAAAACATCCATAAATTCAAAATTTAATAAATAATAAATTCCAAAAATTAAAAATCGAAAATACCAAAATTGAAAAAAATCTAAAAATTCAAATTTAAAAAAACTAAAATACAAAATTAAAAAATCCAAAATTTAAAAATTCAAAGATCCAAAATTAAAAAGTCCAAAATCCAAAATTAAAAATGTCCAAAAACCCAATATTAAAAAGTCCAATAATGCAAAATTGAAAAATCCAATAATCAAAAATTGAAAAAATTATAAAATTAAATAAAGTTGTACTTCTGTCGCGTGGCGTTCCACGCACTCTTTTTTTATCTTTCTCTGTATTTCGTCAGCTGAAGTCTTATAGACAATATTTTATCCTTCAAATTGTTATTCCATATATTGAAAATAAATAAACTAAATTAAAGTTATGGACCCTTTGCTTTGTAGGATTGTGAAATAGTGTTTTTAAACTTGTTCTGCAAAAGAAAATACTTTTTCGTAAATAGTGTTTGACTTTTCTGTGTATAAAACGTGAAAATGTTCGTTATACTGATTTACTGAGCATTACTAGAGACGTCACTGCAAGGTAAAGGAAGCCGAACTAGACGAGCAAAAACTCTTTAACTTTCAAGCAGACATCCTAACAAGGAAGTTGTATCACGTTGTGTTGGCTGCATTGATATTATGAAATCTGTGCTAGCTTCAAGCAGATGCAATAAGAAACCTTAGAAATAAGGTAACATAAACCTGCGTGGTATACTATTTGTATTCTACCATCTCTCCACTAAGAGAAACTATATTAAGTGTAACTGTTTTGCGAGACTTCTTGTCTGTTGGATTCACTAAGCGATATTCAATACAAAACAAGAATAACTTCCAGGATATTATAAAAATAACATGGCTACACTCATACATTTATATAAAACAAATAGTAATTAAATAGTAAATTTGTGTGGCTAACCGGGTTGGGACGCGTCGTGTTGTTAGTAGCTAATGTTTCGGCCATCCTGTCGTGTCCTTCATACTAAAACTAAGTGCCTATAATGAAGTGTCAACCGTCGCAGCTGTCATGACGTCGGTAGGTGACGTCAGTAGAGTTTCCCGCCAGATATCACTGATCTTGTGACCGTCTTCCCTGTTTATTTTATCAGGATGCTTAATCATTTCTATGGCTTCTGTAACTTGTCTAGGGAATCTTCTATCTCCTTGTGTTAGTAGTGTTATGTCATCAAAAAGTATTTTGTGGCCCGTTTTGTCAGAATGGGATGCTATGGCTGAGTAAGTTGTCAGTGTTGTTTTGTTTCTGATGTCTGCTATGTTGTTTTCTTCTGGCATCCAGAGAGCGTCCCGTTTGTACTATGTATACTTTTCCACACATACATGGAAATGACTAGACCCCCGCTTTATCTAAAATGTTGATTTAATCTTTCTCTCTTCTTAAAATACCTTCCAAATTATTAGAATGAGTGAACATTTTCCTTTAAAACCTTGCGAACCCGGTCCGTGACTCCAGCGATGTAGGGGAGATAGGCCTTGGACTTGGGCGGCGACTTTTCAGTAAGATATGTTAGGCTTACTTGGTTTCCAGATAGTCTGTGTTCCACTTTCTTGAAACATCTTCGTATTACTTATGATGGATAACCATTACATTGAAAGGTATACGAAAATGACTTGAGTTCATGTTGAATGTTTTAATTGTCACATATTTCAACAGCCCTGGAGATCAGGGTGTTTATAATCTCTAACTGACGGTAGATGGTGTGAACTCATTTATATAAAACAAGAATAAATCCCAGGATATCATGAAAATAATCTTATGTTATTATTTTATTGCTCCACTGTCGGACATTAGGGCCTTCAAGTGGACGTTTAGCTGCTACCGATGTGAAATTTGTTACGCTTATTTTTAGAGAGAGGATAGATGGACAGGTGGTAAGCCCATCACCTCACAGACCCCTAAGAAAACTAAGGTATTACTTGCACGTGAAATTACCAATAATTTTGACCAGAGGCTCTAATTTAGGCTTGGAGTTCTTTTACCTGCCGTAAATCTACGACACGAACCCTCCAGCTTAAAGTCTCTCCAGTCTGCCCAGGATTTTTAGGTCCTGAAAAATCCATCGACTGCGGCCGGGTTTCATCCCGCGAGCTTCGGACCAAGTTACCTCTAGGCCTACACCACCGCGGCCGACATACACTCATATAAGAGATCATTTTTCAGGGTATGAGAATTTAGGTATCTCAGCCACAAGTAAAGTTGTAGGATTATATTGTCCAAAAATTTTCTAGTTTCCAATAACTTAATTTTTACGTAGAAGTAGCCTATGTTGAATACAGATTAAAGTCTTAACACTGGTAGTGTGCGAAAATTAAACAAAGTCATTTGAACCGTTTTTGAGGAAATCGGAATTTCTGGAAGGCTCATTTCTCCCAGAAGATGGCAGCGGAGGAAGCTGCCGATACCTCGAAATAAATCCTCCTATTAACCCGTTGGAAGCCTGAGAAGCCATTATACATTCTTAACTCCGGGAAAGCCTCAAGTCACACATTTTTACTTCTACCCGTATTATAGTAGTAGTT
This sequence comes from Ectobius pallidus, assembly GCA_964059195.1. NCBI lineage: Eukaryota > Metazoa > Arthropoda > Insecta > Blattodea > Ectobiidae > Ectobius > Ectobius pallidus. The sequence goes on along the minus strand of CAXKWD010000012.1, from coordinate 25,321,262 downwards.
ACATATAGTTAGAGGATGTATAAAATTGTTTGACCCCCGAAACTCGATGTAGCCTATTCAGCATAACTACACGTTTTGAAGTTCAATAATCCGAAAATACTGTTTTCTGTAACATACTTGTGTGTGTATCTGTGATCTGCATAGCTCGAGAACGAAAAACCGTATAAAAATGTTGTATTTGAGAAAGATATCTTCTGATTCTGAAATATGAAGATTGACGTCAACATTCTCTCACTTTTACTACCACTTAAAAATGAAGAAAATTTATTTTCGGACTATTTTCTCGAAAACTGCTCTAAAGATTTTATTATTATTATTATTATTATTATTATTATTATTATTATTATTATTATTATTATTATTATTATTTACTTTGCACACAAGATACACTTAGAGCTAAAACGTTTATTTGAAATTTTTCATCAAAATAATCCAGCTACCATTCGAAGGAACTCGGGTAATAATGCCTTGCATGGCGAACAAAAGAGGCTGAGGATGAGATAATTGAATACACACTCTTTGAAATATAACCTCTTATTCTATATTATAAGAATTTATATATATATATATATATATATAGAGAGAGAGAGAGAGAGAGAGAGAGAGAGAGAGAGAGAGAGAGAGAGAGAGAGAGAGAGAGAGAGACAGACAGACAGACAGACAGACAGACAGACAGAGTTGGATGCCCATGCTTAGTGTGAAGAAAGTTATATGAGTGCATTTTATTAAGTTTTATTCCGATTATATATACTTAGAGGATGCGACACGAAAAGTGACAACGATTTTCTCTTGATTTTTACAACTACTTCACAAGAAGGTAACTTCACTGCTCCCGATTTTCTTGAAAACAGCCGAAACGATTTTATGCCAATATATTTTTGGGTTATGGAAAGATGAAAACAAAACAAACGCGAAATGAGTAGATCTTCGGCTGAAAATACTTCAGCTGACTGAAATTGACATCAACGATGGTGCTCGAACCTAAAACATGTAATCAAGAACATTTTGGTGAATGGAGGTTGAGAAGGCGGTATTAATTTAAGGTTAATTATTAGTTTATGCAAACTTGACCAAATAATTAAATAACTTCAAAGAACAATTTAGGAAAACCCATTCAAACCACGAGGAAGAAATGGAAGACATGAACAGGACTCGTGGCGTAAATATTTTAAAATTCATGACATACCACAAGTGAAAGGAGAATATACTTATTTAGCTTGTTATTCACTTAGCGAGATCCGTAAACGTTAGCTTGGTATTGCATAATTTAGATTTTGTACACGGACTACCAACAAGAAAGACAGAAATTCCAAGACCAGTTTTGGTAAAATTGACCAACGGTTGAAAAAAAAAAGTTTGAACTCCTTCAAGCAATATATATTTCGAGGACTTGGAATAAAAAGATTTTGCATTAGAATCTGTGAACAGGAAGGTGGAGATCAATTAAAAACTTACTGCAGTAAATCACTTTTCATTAAGGAAAAATATAATTTTGTTTTAATTCACAAATCTGATATTTTTATTAGCAAGTCGGAGAAATCTCCGAAAACTTATTACAATTCACAAATACTGACATTGAAAAACCGATATTCTGTTAAATTATTAAATATGTCAATAAAATTGAGTGGCTACAAGAATTCCTAATTATTTCGATAAAATTAGTCAAGCAAGTATTAATGAATCATAATTCCATTGCAAAAGTCACTGTAATAATAATAATAATAATAATAATATTTATTAATGTCGTTACGCATTTCAAATGATGCAATAGGCAGAGTCAAATAATAAAATGTAGATAATTTACATACATAGGTATGTAATCACAGATAAGACAAATATTACAATTTTAATTTATCATGTACAAAATCAATCACACAAATACACAGAAAAAAGCAAAGCGACAATACATTGTAATTGCATAGGCTCAGCAGAAAAGTATTCACTTACTTTATAAAAAGGGTTTAACACCAGAAAATCATATGCTCTCTTTTTAAAGTTGTTAAATGTCAACTAAAAAAAATTGTTATTCAACTTATTGTAAAATTTTAATCCCATGGAGTGACAGCTGTTTGCACTTTTACTTAGTCTACAGTATGGGGTGTCCAGAAGATACTGATTTCTGGTGTTATGAGAGTGTACGTTGTTCCTATGTGTGTAATTATTTATGTTTCTTTTAACGTGGAGCAAACATACCGTTTCTTACGAACAAAGGTTTGCAGTGTTCTCTCATGGGAGACTTTGATATGATCCTTAATGCTTTCTTTTGTAGTAGTAACACATCATTCACACAGCTGCTGTTTCCCCACAAAATCAAACCGTAGCCAAGAATAGAATGAAAAAATGCATAATAAGCCGAACGTACATATGTATCAGGGACAACTCGTATAAGATTTTTAAGTATATCACTCTGGATAGTCTGCTGCAAACTGTTTTTACATGGGGAACCCATGCTATATTTCTGTCTATTGATATTCCCAACACTTTCGTCTCTCCAACTTCATTTTCAGTTAAGATAAGCTTTTTATTCCTTGAGCAACGAACTAGATGTTGTGTTTTGTCTTTATTTAAAATGAGTTTATAATTCTGAACTAAGCACATGCTTCTTTCATGGTTTTCTCTGTGTTCAACGTAAGTTCTTTCCAGTCTGAATGAATACCCAAAATGTGGTATCATCGGCGAACATGGTTGTATTTGAGTTTTTTATAGTACAGGGACGGTTGTTCATTACAGTTAAAATCAATTCTATAAATTGCCGTAATAGATTTTCTTTCAGTCCACCCTATTAGATATTATATGAAAACAGGGCTGATGCAGTAATTTTGTTAAGATCTCTAGAACTGTAAACTTGTGGGTAACCTGGAAAATGATAATCATAATGTATTAGCCATACATAAAATTAAGAAATGTTTACAATAATGGGCGTGTTTAATTCTAAGTTAACCAATAGACAATTTTTGTTCCTCAAGGGTCTAAAAAGAATTGGTAAATAGTAAGGCTAATTGAATTGATAGCCTAATACTAGCTACGGGTATTCGAGACGAAAATTACTACTAATTACTTAGTGAATCTTTTGGATTATTCACATGCAATACTAATTATTATACAGTAAGGAAACATAAAATTCAAACTAATTAATACGTCATTTTCCTGAATGCTCACTGAGTTATTCTTATTAATTAATATTTAATGTTAAGTTAGATTTCAAAGAATATGCAAAAACAAATTTATATAGTTTGCACACAGGTAAGACAAGATTATAATAAACCTTTGTAATATTATTTCCCTGCTCGAAGTGATGTTAACATTTGTTAAAGACTGTGAGAAGTTGTTAGGTTATATTGAAAAGGGTATAAATGAGTCATTTAATGATAAATGATGAAATTTTAATATTATTAGGAACAAGATATATATTTCATTACTATACAGAGTAATGTCTTATAATGAAAATATTAGCTATGAATACAATAATTAAGAGATTATGTGACAGATAAAAAGTGAAATTTAAATGTCAATTCCGGGGTGCGCGGGCAAAGAGAGTTAAGTCCACTATTCTCAAAAATTGAGATGTGTCCACAGGCTTCTAGATAAAAATGTTCTCTACATTAAGTCCACTAAGTCATATTAAAAAAACACGGCAGTTATGGACGTGTGCCTCATGGGTTTATTCGTCTGAAAAGAGATGTGCGGTTAAAGTGTGTTAAGTCACTCTGATGGGACTTAACACTCTTTACACGGAAGGGAGGTCGCAAAGGATTCTAGTTTTTATTACGAGATCAGGCCTGTAGAAATGACTTAACCCTCTTTGCCCGACTGTATATTTTCCTAAAGGTAAATTTTATTTTGACGTATCTCTTTTGTTATTGTGTTATATTTTCATAATATTGGCGATACTGCTTGCTAATAACCCGCGTTTTAATTCTCGTGGCAGTAGTTGATTGTTGTGGTAAGAGAAGTGAGTGATACTGAAGGGAAGTCAGTGAAATTGAAGCGAAAATGGCATCAAGAGGGGGGGAGGGAAATGCTTGAAATCCTACAAAGACAATGTGATGTTTCATCCAAATACAACAGGAATGAAGATTCAGGTAATACAGTGATCCTTATGTCTTCCTAAACAATAAGTTTTCACCGATTTGCAGTGCATCTGTTTCTGTGTTGTTAATAATCTGGCACAAGTCAGTGAGCGATTTATGATGTCAACTTCCTTTAATGTACCTTGTCAGCAAAAATCGTCCAGTGACTTGTTATTTTTATTCGAGTTTGTTGTCATTAAAAATAACAGCAGGAATAAATGCGCATGTGAACATTAATTCAACCTACATTAACAAGAAACAAAATTGTAATGTATATTTATTGGGCTGGGGTATGGCGTAGCATAGTGGTTGAGGCGCTAACAGAAATAGGCTGACAACTTTGCCATCTTCATATGCCGAATGTCCAAAATCTGGAACCCTCTGGGCCTCCATGGCCTCCAGAGAGTCATATAGTCCTAAGTACCAAATTTTTTAATAATTTACCTGACGAATTAAAAAGAATTAGAAGCATTGACACTTTCAGGAAAAGACTCAAAGTATTACTACTGAATAAGAATTGGTACACTGTGCAAGAATATTTGGATGAAAGTTTTATTTGAATTTGTATGTTATTTTATTATATTTTGACTAAGCCTATTGCATGTTATATTGCTGTAAGGTGTGATTATTAAACATTAAACATTAAACATAAACATGTATAGGGATCACTTTACCTTTTTACATTTATTGCGTATTATCGGTACCTACTTCTTAACAGTGGTACAAAATAATTTATTATTAAATTCTTAGCATAAGGCTGTCATGTTCATCAACAACTTTTCCAACAAACATTTAATAAACAGAAAATCTGTAGTATGGTCCTGTGACAATAAATACGTAAAAGTGTATTGTTCAAACCACTTACAATATAATAATTATTTTAAAACAGTCCCATTAAATAACATTCCACTAAGAGGTAAGTCCAAAACACAGTCGTGCATACTGAGATAAGTCCACATATCTCACATGTTTTTGTTTAAATTGTAGTTCTGTTAAGTCCTAATAAGGTTAACCGAAACTCAATACCCACATATTCTCCATAAGTAGTCAGTGAAAAATAATTCATGAAAACTTTAAACGTTTTATCAAACACTTAATTACAGAGACCTTCTGAAACTTTAAATTCAATTTTCTCAATAACAGGAAATGTGGACTTAACTCTCTTTGCCCGCGCACCCCGGAATTGTTAAGAAATCAATTTTATTTTTCGAAAATAAACGAAGAACAGTTTGGAGAAATGTTACTGAAATATTTACTCTTTATACTGTAATATGACCTAATAAATTAATAGTAAATGAAGTAGTTTTATCATCAATTGGACCTCCTCAAGCATATAATGATTAAAATGGTCAAGATTATAATATAAATTGTTGGACAATATATATACTATTACTAATTATACGAAAAGCACAATAGAAGACTCCTTTTTGTGTCCAGTAACAGCACACTAGATTAAGAAAACTACAATTCACTTTTAAGTCAGTAAGAACACAATCGGTTCTTCTATTGCCGTACTTGTTTTAAGGAGAATTACCTGGAAATGTGAAATCTCAAGAGTGGTACCAATTTATAAAGATGGTGATAAAGCTAATCCATCTAATTATGAACCCGAGGCTCATGCTGTAGCGCGTGAGCCTGGCATGCTAACGGTCCTGAGTTCAAAACTCGGGCTGGCGGGTGTGTCATTCGTGGTGGACGAAGCCGTGTCTTGGAGGGTTTTCCTCGGGGTTCACCCGTTTTCCCCTTTCATTCCACCAACACTCTCCACTTCATCCCACCTTTCTCCCTTTCATCCTCATCCCGTTTCCAACTTCTGGTATCGGGTCTGCTTCGGCAGTCAGAGCCCTTTGGGGGCCTCTCCCGTTCTCCCCGCTGATTGTGGTCAAGAGGTTGTTGGTGGTGTGTCGCGAACCTGTCGGGGCTCCCAGTTGGAGATACCGCAGGGGGTGACGCACATGTGGCATGGTAATAGGCTTGTTGGATGCAGGGGAGCTACGTGGGGAATCGCGGAGGGCTCTGCGGATCCGGGCGGCCTGTGGGCACGCCACTCACCCCATCCCGGAGGTAGGTACAATAAGCCCTCGCGGCTGCGGTGCCCAGAGGTCGTTCCCACCCCGCCTCCCCGTCTTAAGGGCACCAATATAATAATAATAATAATTATTATTATTATTATTCTGCCCGTTCCAGTAAGGTATGTGAAGAGAAAATACAGTACTAAATTCTTAACCAAATATATTTTTTTGTAAATATCTGGTTTTTAAAGACAATCATCTACAGTTGCTGCTGCAGTTGACTTTGTGGAATTTTCAGTTCGTTAACCTTATTATTGGTAGGCCTACTGTCGTATAAATTGTATAAATGCAAAGATATAATACAGTAATGCTTGAAATAATATGTGAGGATTTTTAACCACGTATAACTGTTAATTTATGGAGACCAGCTACTCCACTGAAATTTTACTCATTGATTTCAAACTTAGAGCTTGACAATTGAATCACATCTATGTGCCATGTGCTATAGTGTTATGTTTGTTATATGTAATTGTAGAGTGTCGAAATTATCATCTTAATGACAATATAGAGTTTATTTGCATACTACGTAATAAAATTGCACATCCTTTTCTAAAAGTAGTAAACAGAAATTCGTAATAAGGAGACACACTTTTCTGCCATGTACTCGTAATAGGGATTTCCTGATAATAGAAGAGGGCGAACAGAATACAAAACTATTATCCCACAGTTCTCAGGATGGCGAAGCTCACTAACCCCTTTCAAGTGATTTGTATGCAAGAAAATTTCATTCTATCAAAACTGTTGATAATCATGATTTTAATCCTACAAAATTACCAATTTCTAAATGATAGGCTATCGTAGAGATTATTTCTACGTCACTCCCACTAGTTTTCTGTCAAAACACTTTTCTCCGGATTTTTATATTGGGAAGAATGTAATGCCTTGAAGAGGAATATAACCCAGTTTCATCTAAGGCATTATGAAATACCTCTAGTAAGCAAAACTGTTATGTAAGCTGAGTAATAGAGACGTCATTGTGATGGTGTATTTTCCCCCACAGAATATAGCCAATTCTGTCTGAACATTGCATCTAAATTACGTCCTCATTGTTCAATCATACATGTCTTATTTCTTGTTTTTACAATTCAGCATTTTTTAAATATAACTAATATATAGTATATAATAGTAAATTCAATGATTAATTATTTGTTTTTAAGCGTGGCCTGTAGGACACAGTGTACCAAGTAATGTACAGGTAGGGGTAAAAAGGGGACCGACTAAAATATCTAAGTTGCCGATATGAGCCACTGCGCATTCCCAGGGCCGTAGCAAGGTCCTTCTGCGCCCTCGTCGAGTTTGACAAATCTGCGCCCTTCAATACTGGGGGGTCTGAACAATTTTATTAAATTTCTGTAAAATTGTTTATTATTTTAATACAAAAACACTGTTATTAGCAAAGAAAACCTAAACCTCAATTTGAAAATGAATAAGTGTTGGACTTTGAAGGCACCAAAACCTTATTTTCAGACCATTGAACTACTTAAAAAATAATTAAATAAAAAATCTAGTATCTAAAGTAAAGTTCATAATAGACCTGAGGCCTACTAAAATGTTTAACACATTAATACAGGTAAAAGTATTATTTCGAATAGAAACTTTTAAAAACACCTTCTGCAACATGCAATGAAAACATGAAAATGGCATAGTATATTTTATTAAGAGCTTTTTGTTTGTAGACAATCGGCATAATACTACAGATAGTTCACGTGCAGTAATTTTTAATAACCTGAAAGATATCTTCCATTAACGTGGAATTTTTATTGCTTGATAAATTACACCAGTCTTTAAAAAGGCGGGATTTTTCATGGTTAATTTTGCGCCCTTGGCGGGGGCCCATCTCGCCACCGCCTAGCTACGGCCCTGCGCATTCCTAGCGGGATTCACAGGATAGCAGGGAATGTATTGAAATTTATTCTAGTGTCGATAAATTGCTTGAATTGAGAAATAATTTCACGTAATTTGCATTGCTTGTGAAAACAAACGTTTCCGTTACATCTCTTACATTTACTTACGTATCACAAGGCTCTGAAATCAGCTACAAGAGGCGGTCCGCTTCCCCCCTCCCTACCTGTACATGTATTTCTTCAAACTGAAATATATGAAACTTTGTTTTAGAAATGATATGGCTGTTCTGTAAATTCTTTTCGGCAGTGAATTATGCTTACAACTGTTCTGGAATCATAATTATTATAATTATATTTTACGGCAAACTCGTTACATATTTCAGCACAAACTGCCTGCTATGAATTTTATTAACAGAGAATTGCTGCATAAATTTCATTAGTATATTTTAGCAATATGAACACAGTGTTAAATGGTATTAAAATAATTCAATTACAGTATATTTATTAATAAATCTATTTTTTTACATTTATTTTATATCTTACAGTAAACAACCATTATATATGTAGCTTGTACATTATAAATCCCATAGATATATATGCCCTATATATAAGCTCCGAGCCAATATCATTTCTAGCCGTTTCTTTAGATAAACGTTAGTTCACTGGATAGAGTTCACTTCATTCACATCATACTTTCAAGGGTTATACGACTGTATTAATATTCCACTCACACATTACAGCGTTACACTCATCGCCAAGTTCTAAACCTAGGCACACTCCACTATCGATTCATGTCTTACCACCCTATCTAGAAGTTACACTTCAGAACAAAGACGATAGAAGATTGGATACTCTGTCGCTGGATCCTTCAAGCTAAGCAACAAGTAACAAGTCTTCCCTTGTTCATTGTTTCTTTTCCACATCTGTGTATCTTGGACTCACGCCGGTAGAATTTATCTTCAGAATTATTTTTACTGAAATTCAACCCTTATCTTGACTTTTTGGGACAACTTCATGAAATTCTGCTTTGCGTTTTGTTACTCTTTTAATGCCAACGTCATAATCGGAATCTTAACATAGGCTAACATATTTTGAATAACTCAGCAACTCTTTCTGCTATTAATTTGTCAGTTTTCGTTTCTACAACTCATTTGTGACTGTTCATATTTCCATATTTGGCATTTATGTATTTTTCTCAAATGAAATGGTCTGTGTTTTCCCATCATATATCTCAAAATTCTGTGATACGGTTTATTTTGTATCATCTCAACAATTTTTCGCAAGACTATTCCATTATTATTGGCCAAAAACGTTTAGCAATTCCTCGGATATAACTTAGATCAGTCACGACCGTTTATCTTATAAAATGCTTGTTACGAGGATGCGATTTTATCTGACAAAAGTCAGCTCGTTACTGGAAATATAGGGATCAACGTGCAATGACTATTACGTCACATGCTGCCAGTGAATACAACAAAAACCTATTATTTTTTGTATAACATAACTTGTTTGGAAATCGAAATAATTTAAATGTAAATTGATTAAAAACACAATTTCAATTCGGTGCAAGCCAGTCCGTGTGCTTTGATTCTGTTCTGCTGTTAACTTACCTGTTTTAAATGCACCATTGGTAGCATTGGTTACTATGTATTAACTGGAAACAATTCATGGATCGTTGATTCATGGTATGCAGTGATCTCGCAACTGTTAGTTTTGTTTTTATATAACAAAGTAAGAAAGCAATTATTGTTTGTATAATCCGGTACATATGTATTAATGGAATAGTCTTAATAAATCGAACACGAGTTTACGAGTATCATCAGATAAATTCGCTCCTGCTGCGCTATCTCGTATCTATCGATAAACTCGTAAACTCTCGTGGGATTATATATGATAATTCCACTTTGAAAATGTGTGTCGCCTTTGTTTCAATTTTGGGATCTCAATAGGTCCATAAGATCAGTCGAAATTAGTTTTTAATAAAATGCTTATTATTTTTTCTCTATGTCAGGGTTATTTTTCTCTATGTTTGGTTTCACAAGACAAACGAAAACCATAATTGTAGGAAAAATGTATGTTCATACTTAATTAATAGAGGATAAAGATTATTATGGCACCATGGCCAAGATGCCAAGTAAAAGACTAACCAGAAAAGACTAGAAGGAGCAATCCTTTCTGATTTTATATAAATTACGAACTTTTCAGATTTCTAACTATTCTTATAGAACTAACGAGTACATTGTTGAGGTTTTCCTTCGCACAGATTACTCATACATACATTTTTTAAGGTTGGCTGTACTGGATCTGTCCTCCTCCGTGGGTGAGTCTGTAGCTAGCCTGCCTTCCACTCCGGCGGCCCGGGTTCAATTCCCGGCCTGGTCGGGGATTTTTCAGTAGTGAAAAATTCCTTTCCCGGGATCGGGACTGGATGTGTGTGTGTGTCCTTAGGTTTAAGTAGGTAGGGGACTGGCGCACCCCGGTAACAAATACGCTGAGAATATCCCCTTACGGGATCACCAGGGGTCGCTCGCGAACCTGAAGAATAACTTGTACTGGTTCTAATATTTAGAAATACAGACAGATCTATTATTTCATCCTTCCCTTTCACGTGATAAGCTGATAACATACAGTTTTGTCATGACTTGTGCCCTTTTTTCCAATTCAGTAATAAAATCTTTGTACACCTGATTGACTGATGTTACTATTAGTGTACTGCAATTTGCATTATGGTACCTTTAAAATGTGTATAGACCTATACATTACAGATAATGCAGTGTAGCCAATGCATTTACTCTTTAGACTGCTGTGAAAATGTAGAAGAATTGAAGCTATACACATCTAGCTTAGGCTATATTTTGTTTGAGGTGGAAGTAATTTAGCCATCAGCCAAACTTTAGTATCAATGTGAAATATGACTTTAGTTGTGTGCTGTACCCAGGCTCCTCATTTGAAAACACTGAACATCAGTGCCACCCTGTCATTCGTTATATATGTCGCTAACAAATATCTAAAAATAATCCAGGGAAGAAAAAGAAGCATTTAGTTGTTGTTGTAACAGCTGAGACAATGTTAGCTTAAAAGTAAATTTAGGGACATACGGAAACGTGAGTCAGTAATAACAAAATCATTAGAAATATATTTATTTGTCTGAATTCAGAACAATTTACGAGAATCATGTTTATAAGAATATGTGATCGTAGGCTTTCACGGCCCGAGTTGACAATAGAATCTTCTTGACTTCTGGGTATCTGCCGCGTCATAATTGAGATGTCTGTCGACTTTTCGACCAACAAGTCGTGATCTTTATCAAAGCTTCTGCAGCTTGCTACAAAATCTAACCGGCGATGAGTGGACTGCCCTGCAGGAACTCCGACGGAATGAAGACATTTGCATGTTACCGGCAGATAAGGACAAACGCGACGGTGATTATAGCCAGGGAGGATTACAACAACAAAATTCAAGAACTCCTCAATGATGGCTCTAAAAAGTGAACGGGAAGATGATGGATTTAACAAGAAAGCCACTTGCATTCCGGAAGAAGTTAAGAAGTGTCTAATCCAATCCAACCCTCAAACGCCACGATTTTACGGGCTTTCAAAAGTAGCCTACTTAAAAGAGATATTCCATTAAACCTACAGTCAGTACCATCAATTCTCCAACGCATCTCATGGCTCGTTACCTGGCAGATGAACTAAAATGTATTTCTGGCAGCACTCCACACTCTGTCATCAACTCCATGGATTTCATAGAGATAATCAAAGACATACAGGTTTCCTCCACAGATCTACTGGTCAGTTTCGATGTCGCTTCTCTGTTTACTAGTATTTCAATAGAAGATGCAGTGGAAATCATAGAACAGAGACTCCAACAAGTGGGAATGAGCACTGAATGGTCAATACTGCCAAAATAAGTTCTACAAGAGACTTACTTCAAATTCAGCAATTCCTCCGACAGCAAGACCAAAGGTGCTTCCATGGGTTCAACATTCTCCCCGAAAGTCGCCAACATATTTATGGAGGCTTTTGAAAAAGAAGCCCCAGAGAATGTCGACTTGCAACCAAAACAGTGACTGAGGTATGTAGACGACACGGTTTTAGTAAGGCCACATAGGGAAGATAATCAAGTCCTCTCTCCTCCCTCTCTCTCCCTTCCTCTCTCTCCCTTCCCCTCTCTCTTTCTTTCCCTCTCTCTCCCTTCCCCTCTCTCTCCCTTCCCCCCTCTCGCCCTTCCCCCTCTCGCCCTTCCCTCTCTCTCTCTCTCTCTCTCTCTCTCTCTCTCTCTCTCTCCCCATCGTGCTCGAAACAATTCTATTAATATGTACAGAATGCGGTAGGGTTGAGAGGTCAGACCACCTCTATTGTTCAATATTTTGATCAGAGAAATCAGTTTAAGTGTACAACAGTGCATTCGACAGAAATCGCGATTCACATTTAAGTCAGATTTGTGAATAAATTCTGCCCACTTACATGAATACAATATTATTAAAATGTAAGTTATAACGCTTTAAAGGTTTTGCAAATATTTTATTGCACAAATGTACAGGTACGTAAAAGACAATGGAAACTTCAGTAAGCAGAGAGGCTGGTTATTCCATCAATCTGTTAAAATAGTAGCTTTAGTTACACAAAGCAACGAACGCGGAGGTTTATAGAAACACATAGTTTAGCATATTATAATATTAGATATATTAGAAAACTTGTTCATATTATAAAAGACACTTTCTTGAGCCAATTGTAAAACACCGATTCTCAATTTTCAATGTTTAGACCATGGGAAGGAAATTTATCGGAAATTTTTGTGATGTCAGTCTACATGATGGTATATTAACACTTTCATTGTGCCTAATGTTTTCAATTAAGGGCTAATTAAGTACTCAGAAGAACTGCACAGGATTAGCAGAAGAGTCACTCTTGTAAGGTGTAACGTGTGAAGCATTATTAGTCCTGATAAAGCGAAGACCACAGAACTTGAAACAGGGATTAATAACCTGCTGGTCTAAATTTCACTTTACATGAGAACCATCGTGAAGACGGTGAAATAGGATAACTTTCTGAAATTACATGAAACATTTATTTTGTGACAAGAGTATCTGAGAAATAATATTTTACCGTTTTCTCTGCATCCAAAGGAGATAGACGCAGTGATTCATTGAGGCGCTCAACGGCTGTTGGCTGCCAACGTTACATAATGCACATTTACATATTATACTCTGTCTAAAACAAAAGAATGTTTTGTTTCGAGACTGAGTTTATTTCAGTTTCGTGTACATGGCACTTTCCTTCTCACCTTGCCTTGAGTGTATCCAAAGAATGTTATTTGTGCTCTGCTGCAAAAGAAAATGTAAAGTGACACTGTAGCTCTCAGCTTATGAAGGAGCGTAATTTAAAGTTTCGTTCTTGTACCTTGGTAAACATAGATTTTCTAAATCAATATATTTTTTTATACTTCACCGGTACAAATAATGGGTTTTAGGGACAAGGAGATCCACATATTAACATATAATTATTTTAATGTAATTATATTTCGGATTTATTAACAAATGGAGAGAAATTATCTTTTTAATGTTATGGCAGTCCACCGCTGTGGCTCAGGGGATGCGTTCGCTCCAGCGGGCCCGGGTTCGATTTCTTGTCGGGACAAGTTACCTATGTGAGGTTTTTCCTGGTTTTTCCCTCACCTGTGACACAAATGTCAGGTAACTTTAGGCCCTTGTGGCCCCAGGATATCATCTGGCCGTCATTATAATTTTCATCCCATCATCGCCTTGTTCGGAGTGTGTGTATGAATGGTGTTTCTCGTCCTATGTGTTCGTGTTGTCTCGGAGGAGGCCCCGGCATTGAGCTGATCACTCATCCGGGGAGGCCCTCCATGTCCTTGTCTGTGTTGTGATCCATCGTTCATTCCTCTCCCGACAGGTCGCGGCCCGGTAAGGCCCGGGTGGCGCGGGCCGCATACAGGTCCCTATAAGGGTAGAAGTAAAACTACGAAAGAGTGTGTAAAAGATTTCTGGAATTAATCTTTAATTTTGGAATGTGTTTCTGTAAATTATTACAAATTGTTATAATGCTGATAACAATACGTTTCTAATACAAGTCCCTTCATTAGACTGACAATATATTATGCGACGAAATACTGTAATTTATTGTCTTTTGTTCCTGACGTGGGCTTCTTGAACTAGGTCTTTCGTTATGCAGCTATCATGGAATTCACACTTATCGAGTTTCCCTCCCGGAATTTCCAGACGTAGATGACATTAGACGTCCACCTCGAGAAACTGGACATGAGTCCTGGATTCATCGTGTCGTGATAAAATGTTTTATTTATTTATGTATAACTCTTTAGTACATTTCACGATGGAATATTCCGGTAAGTCCAGCTGTTCTGATCATAAGGCACATTATTACTTTTATTATATTATAAAGAATTAAGTACTTTATTGTGTAGACAACAGTGTTAAAATAAATATTTTGCTAAATAGTGGTAAATAGTGTACTGGATATTATTTATCCCAATTTATCCCGAGTCCGTGGAAAAGAAAACAACAGGAAAACTCAAGAAAATTAGTAACTACAAGAGTTCACTAATAAGTAATAAGCATAAATCCATAACACAACCTTTTATTAACAAGGCCAATAATTATATAAAACTATGGCCCAAAACGACAGTAGTAACATTTAATTTAAGTGAACAATGTTGCATTAGAAATTAATACAGAAAAAACTATGTATATGGTCATGAAACGTCAAAATAATGAGCTACAAAATATTAGAATAGCCGGTAAATCGTTCGAGCAAGTGGAGAAATTAAAATATCTGCGAACAATAATTACAGACACGAATAATATAAAGGCAGAAGTTAAATGTAGACTCAAATCAGGAAATGCTTGTTTTTATGCAGTTCAGAAACTCTTAACTTCTCGTCCTCTGTGCAGATATCTAAAAAGAAAAATTTATAAGACAATTATCCTGCCGGTTGTATTATTATGGATGTGAGACATGATCGCTTACTCTTCGGGAAGAACATAATCTGAGAATATTCGAAAACAGGGTGCTTAGGAAAATATTCTGACCTAAGAGAGATGAAAATGGGGACTGGAGAAATCTGCATTACGACGAGTTTCATAACCTGTACTCGTCACCAGATATAGTAAGGGTAATTAAATCATGGAGGATGAAATGGGCTGGACATATTGCTCGCATGGGTGAGGAAAAACATATATCAAAAATATTAACTGAGATACCCGAAGGGGAAAGACAATTTGTAAGACCTAGACCTAGGTGGGAGGACAATATTAGGATATATTTAAGGGAAGTAGGATTTGCGAGGTTAGAGTTAACACAGAATAGGGTTGAATGGTGGGCTCAAGTGAACGCGGCAATGAAACTTCGGGTTCCATAAAGTAGATAATACTAGCATGTGCCCGCGCCTTCGCCCGCGATAATTATTTTAAAAAATTAAGAGCATAATAGTTAAATCATTATATTTATTAACACCTACATCAAGTGGACAACATATCACGATTAGATAGCGTCGCCTGGTAAAAGCGACCTCAGATTCGAGTTCCTTGGCCCAGAATACCCCTATACAGTGAGTTTGGTCCAAATCGAACAATGTTGGACCATATTTAGGCCTATATTGATTATCCCTCTTCCGTGTAGGTTGAAAATTTCACATGTCTGCGGGCATTGATATTCTAAACAAATGAATCGTCCAGGATGGACTTACAAAGTCAAGCGATGGCCCACGATAATTATTTCAAAAATTAAAACTTAAGAGCATAATAGTTAAATTATTATACTTATTAACATCTAAATCACGTGGACAACATACCACGACTAGATAGCGTCGCCTGGTAAAAGCGACCTCAGATTCGAGTTACTTGGCCCAGAAAACCCCTGTTATTCTTCCAAATAAAACAGTGTTTGACCATATTTTGGGCTTACAACATTCAAGCGATCGCAAAAGTTTTATTTCCAAGGTATGACAAAAATAGTCAAAGCCAACTGTAATTGATTTGACATTGAAATGTATAACTGAAAACTGATGCTTCGAAAACGCAAAAAATGCACGTTTTTTGCACGTTTTTCATTCATAACTCACGAACGAAAGCTAAAATTAAAATTCCGGCTTCGAGGTGCATTTTCCGACCCTTCAGTCCACCTATGTTTAAAATTTCAGATCTCTGCGTTGAGTAGATTTTGCTAGGCATCGCGGACAGGCAGACAGACGGAGGGAAGACAGACACTTCCTTTTATTAATATAGATTCCTTTAGCTTGCTTAGGAATTGTCTATTGCCAGTGAGTATGTCAGTAAGTATTATGTAATATCTTCTATATTCATCCCAGGGGCATGGCTTAAGACTGAGGAACCCTGGATTAATTATGGGCTCAAAAATCACAATGACCTCATTAAAGATCAAATTCCGGAACTTCTAGTTCCTTCTGCGTCAACTACACTATGGCAATTCAATTCTCCATGGCAATTATAACAAAGTAGTAGGCCTAGGCCTCTAGATCCGAAGGTCGGGGATAATACCCGGCCGCAGTCGATGGTGTTTTCAGGACGTATAAATCCTGGGTACGAAGTCCTCCGGGAGGGACTTTAAGCCCGTGTCGTAGATTTACGGTACGTAAAAGAACTCCAAGCCTAAATTAGAGCCTCTGGACAAAATTTCCCGGCCTTTTCACGTCCAAGTAATACCTTAGTTACCTTAGGGGTAAGGGGCGATGGGCTTACCACCTGTCCCTCTGCCCCCTCTAGGAAAATAAGCGTGACAAAATTCACATAGGTAAACAGAAACCTCCACTTGGAGGCCCTTCGCTCCAAAATGGGGGCATAGGATTCGAGAGAGAGAGAGAGAGAGAGAGAGAGAGAGAGAGAGAGTTAGTTAGAGAGAGAGAATAGGTCTAGGGCTAATTTCGATATTATTGAATTGATACGGTACACTGTGACTATTTTATCCTATGTAAAAAGTTGCTAATCTAAATCGTTGATCAAACACAACAATGTAAATATTTCGGTTGCACCATCCTGGGAACCTTGAGCCATCATAACTAAGCGATTTATGTCTAAAATATTAATTAAAATTGCTTGAATTTTCATACAAAATGCTATTGACATAATATTATTTTCTTTTTGGTTTTCAAAAATGGAAAAGAAAGAAATCTTAACTTTTCTCAAATGCGTTAACACATGAATGGCGTTGTATCATGTAAAATGAAAACAGTTCATTCAGATGCCAAAAATAAAAATCTTCTAATTTTACTAATGTAGGCCTACTTACAATTAATAATTATCCGGTTTTCAATTAGCGAAATTAGTGCGCAATAGTCTTGTATAGTATTAAGTCCCATATAAAAAGTAAAGAGCAGATCGAGGCAAATTATGGTTAGAATTATCATATGGAAAGGATGAATTCTCAAATTATGCCATAAAACAATGCCAAGAAGGTCTCATTAAACCATTAATAGACATAATAAACAGCTCCTTTAGAGAGGGGATATTCCCAGAGGCATTAAAGATAGTTAAGGTAATACCTGTCTATAAAAAAGGAGACAAAAAAGACCCTGGTAACTACAGACCAATTTCGCTTATATCAGGTATATAAAAAATTATAGAAACAATAGTACAAAGTAGATTAAGTAATTTCCTAGACAAACATGATGTGTTAATTAAAGAACAACATGGGTTTAGAAAAAACAGCTCAACAGAAACGGCATTAGAAGGGGTTATAGATAATATAACAAAAATATTAGACAAGAAAAAAATTGCAGCAGGCATCTACATGGACCTTACAAAGGCATTTGACACGGTGCAACATCAGCGGCTGGTAGAGATACTAGGAAAATACGGAATAAGAGGACATGCAGGAAAATGGATACAGAGTTACTTGGTAGGCAGGACACAATACGTGCAAATAAATGATAATAAATCAAATATCAAAAGGGTAAAACAAGGTGTACCCCATGGTTCAGTATTGGGGCCAATACTTTTCAATATATACATCAATAGTATAAAAGAAATTATCACTAACAGCAGAATTTTACTTTATGCAGATGATTCAACTCTGATAGTAGAAGAAGACAGCAAAGAAAATCTAGAGATTAAAACATTCATAGAAGTCAACATAATTTATCAATGGCTACAAAGTAACTCTCTATTCATCAATGCTAATAAAACAATGTACATGATATTCTCCAATAAACTGATAAATGAACAAATGAACCTAATGATAAATGGTGACAGGATCGAAGAAATTCAAGTAGTAAAATACCTAGGAATAAACATCGATTCAAAATTAAACTGGGGAGAACAAACCAATTCTATATGCAATAAATTAAACTCTGTTATATTTATACTCAAACTAATGTCCAGATATGCTGACACATCATTACTTTTAACAATATATCATAGTTTATTTGAAAGTTATATTAGATATGGTATCACTGTTTGGGGTAATTCATCAGAATACAATAATGACAGAATAAGAAAACTACAAAAAAAAAGCAATTGGAGTCATAGCACAAATAAAACAAACAGAATCATGCAGAGAACACTTTAGAAAATTAGGTATACTCACATACACATCAATATATATCTACAAGACCATAATGAGTTTAATAAAGAAACAAGGAAATATTGTAACAAATAGACATTCATTCACACAACACAAGACAAAAGAATGACTATAGAATAGAAACACATAATCTAAAAAGTTTTGAGAAAAGTCCAAATTATGCAGGAATAAAACTATGGTCCAAGCTGCCTAACTCGCTTAAATTAATACAACAACAGAAATGCTTTAAAAACAAGCTCAAGCGATTCCTATTAGAGAAAGCATACTATACTATAAAAGAATACACTGATGAGTAACATAGTTGAGTAGCATCATTATTTAGCAATAAGACAATCTGTATAGGAATAAGATAAGATAATTTGTGTAGTACTAAAATAAGTTAGGTAGCCATAAGATAAGTTATAAGATATAGCTATAAGATAAAATTTGCAACTTAAATGTTAGTAAACTCAGTAGAATTATTGTAGAATAGACTAGATTTAATTATTGACAAGTCCTATATCATGTAACAATGGAAATTGTAACCAAATGATCAATGGGATGCTAATAAACTAAACTAAACTAAACTAAACTTACTTCAAACACTTGCACATCATGCATATTGGCTACGAAGTAAGGTTATGAAGAAACAGCTTATAGCCGAAAATAAAGCAAAGAAGAAAGAGAATGTTAGAGGGGATGTAGCTCTACCTTAATGCAGTGTGTTATGAAAAAAAATCGCATGTATATTGGAAAATTTTCCACATTCTTGCACGCATCCCTGAAAATTCACAGTATGTAATTATTATGATGAAGCTCGTCACGTAGGCTGACAAATAGGACGATCCGGTTTCCTGGCGAAACAAAATGCGCGTACAAGATTGTGAAAGCTTAATTGAAAATGTGACATAAACTGTCAAAAATATCTATAACATTCTGTGCCTGTCAGAGATGTTTTAGGAATTTATAAATCAATCCCTTGTGGTTGCAGGTAACGTCTGGCATAATTTGTCTCATTTGCAAGGATGGATTCACACGTTCCCTCTAAATATCTTCTGTAATCCAGCAATGTTCCAATGTTATTTTCTAACTCTCCATATCTCTTATTTGAAGGCACTTCATTCTATATGTTCTGTCTAATAGAAATTATTCCTCGATTTTCAAGAAACGTTATAAAGACTTACATAGGCTACGTTAGGTTTCCTGGCAGTTTATAGGAAGACGCATGAAGGTCGTAATCGGTGCGTAGGGCTGACAACCTTGGCACCTACGTATGCCGTATGTCACAGCCTGTGTACATTAACCTCCCTCTATTAGGCCCTCTGTTAGGGCTGAAACGATCGGGACCATAAAATAGATTATAAAAATATACTAATGGAAGAACTTTCGATTTAGTATAAAAGAACAGACGCGTTTATATATTACAGAAGATTGCCATCATTTAAGGCCTAAAAACCTCCAAGATTTCTCCATAGAACAATCCGAAGAAACTAAAGTTAATGAGGCAATAAGTAAATAGGGCCGATTTTAAAAATCATATTCACTCTTAACAGAATGCACATGGGATGATTTACATAACTGCCAGGACATAAGTCAGTCTGTTGCTATGTTTTATGATAAGCTATATTCTTTTTTAGATCAGTGTGTTCCTGAAACAGAACTATATCAACATAATTATCGAATTTGGTTCAGAAATCAAATTATAAACAATATCAAACTCAAAGGTAAGTAAGAAAGAAGAAAGACGATTCAGAGTAGATTTGTTTTTATATCAACCTTGTAGGTCACAAATTAAAAATGACCTAGAATTACCTAACAGGTCTTATATGCAGAATATAGATGAGAAACCTATTTTGGAATTTTATGAAAAGCAAAAGAAAAAACTCAAATCTAATGTTGAGATAAATTACCCATTCTCGAAATTGTAAATGGATATGCAGATTATTTTAGATCAATGTACTCACAAACCAAATCTACGTATAATTTATTATTTAATATGAAAGGTATCAGTACAACCACATTGGATTGTCTTGACTTTAAATATATAACTATTAAAGAAGTTAAACTGACCATAAGAGAATTAAAATAATAAAACACAGACCTGCACAACATTTTACCAATAAACAGGACTCTGAACAGATACAATCAAATCCACCCACTGAATACAGATATATTTTGAATGAATGGTTCACTGTTTAATTCTATTGCAAGCCAATTCATTAAAACTAATCCAAAATGGTAATTCATAGGAATCCGTTTAAAAATAATTTTTAACTACAATCATAAATATACAACTGATATTTTCTACTAGAACATTTTCATTGTTTTGTCATATTTCATTTCTATGTTTACTTTACTTTTTTCTTTATATTCGTCTTGCTTAATTTTCTTCTCGACCTCTCTCATAATCTCTTTACTCTCTTATTCTCTTTACTTCTTAATTTTACGTAGATAATTATCCTAATTACCTGCTTTTTATTGACCTATTTCTTATTTGTGTTATTGTAACAGTACATTACGTATCGTTAGCATAGTCATGAACATTGTATTTGGGTGTGTAGCTGTAGGCCTAATATAAGTCTTGATTAAATAAATAAATAAATAGTGCCTCCAAAATGAACGGGTGGACTTGAAGATCGGGTCCGCGACTTTTGGCTTATTTGTGCTTTATCGGACTGTAACACAACCTATCCAGAATGCTCCCATTTACACTGGAACATTTTTTCGCTAAACTTGAGAATAAGGTGACCGCCGTCACAGCCGGGCCGTACCGAGTTGGACCAAGTCTACAATGTCGCCAATATTACGAACATGATTACATGCCGATTGAATCCGGCACGTAAACGACTGTTGTAGCGATGTTTTATGAAAGATGTGGAAGGATAAAAAAGCTTCTGCATTAAGAATACTAGGTCCATGACAGGTTATGTCAGGTTAGGAACAGTCACGTTAGCTTAGCAGCAGTATTCTGCATAGCACGGGGTTCGTGCCATGTAAAGATGTTTTGCGATAGGTGTGGAAGGGTAAAATGGCTTCTAGAAGTAGTGACAGCCAAATTCTAGATCAGTGACAGGTTATGTTAGGTTCGGAACATTTGTATTAGTTTAGGAGCAATATACTGAATAGCGCGGGCTTTATTATGTCTCACATTGAATCTCTTCTGCGACGGGACATTTTACCATTGCACCGATCGTTTCTCTTTCGTTCCCCGCGGCTCGGAGGGGCACGGTCGCTAACGGCAGAGCATACCTCACTGTTTGCTGGCTACGCTTTTCTGAAGGATTTCCCATTCTTTTATTAGTAGATTGTCAGCCTATTCACCATTACCTTTCAGTGAGATAAAGTTGGATAGTGTAAAGGATTTTCGCGGGTGGAAAATGACTAGGCAAGAAAAGAAATATATAATATGTTCCATGACGTAAATTGATGGCAAGTTAATGAAATAAGTTAATGAAATCACTTCCTCCATCACGAGTCAAATCCAATCTTTGTCTTGAAGGTACGTGGTCACTGTAGAACCCTGTTTCAAGAAGTCTTCATTAGATGTCGAATGGAAGTGACGTACAGAGTAATCCCAAATGTTCATATATGTTTAGTGTAAACATGAATACTATCTTGTAAAACAATTGCATTGTAAGTACTTTGTCTTTGGACCACAGATCTTTTTTTTTACGAAGAAATGAGTTCCATCCAATGTCTGAAATCGGCCACTTCGCGAATCGGCTGGACTCTTCGCATATTAACTACAACAATGAAGTTTGAATTTATTCGAATTCTGCCCAGCCTAGATGTAAATTGGCTTTGTTAACCTGATCATTGTTCAATAGAGCGTAGGCTACTGTATACCCGTGGGAATTTCCGACACATATATTTTTTTGTTGGTATTGCCATCTAGTTTCAGTTTTCAGTTGTTTGCCCCTTATCAATTACAACATTTACACGGAAACCCCGGAAATCCGGAGAAAATTAGTTTATTTTAATTTTTCTTTGTTCTTTGCTCCTAATATGCCCAGGGAATTTCTGGCTCACATATTTTTTGTTGGTATTACCATCTAGTTTAAGTCTTTAGTTGTTTTCCCCTTATCAATTACAGCATTTACCCGGAAACCCCGGTAAACTACGGAAATCTCAAGAAAATGAGTTTGATTTAATTTTTCTTTGTTCTTTGCTCCTAATATGCCCAAGGAATTTCTGACTCACATATTTTTTGTTGGTTAATGTCATCTAGTTTAAGTTTTCAGTTGTTTGCCCCTTACAAATTACAACATATCCCCGGAAAACCCGAAAAACCACTTTTATACGGAGAAAATGACAATGTTTTATTTTTTAAATCTTTGTTCTTTGCTTCTAATATTCAAAGGGAATTTCTGAATCATATGATCTTTTGTTGGTATTGCCATCCAGATTAAGGTTTCAGTTGTTTGCCCCTTATCAATTACAGCAAATGCCCATAAAACTCCGAAAACCACGGAAACCCGGAGAAAATTACTTTGTTTTATTTTTATTAAATCTTAGTTCTTTACTTCTAGTATTCAAAGGGAATTGGTGACTCATATGGTTTTGTGTTCGTATTGCCATGTAGATTAAGGTTTCAGTTGTTTGCCCCTTATCAATTATAGCAAATCCCCAGAAAACTCCGAAAATCACGGAAACCCGGAGAAAATGACTTTGTTTTAATTTTTTAAATCTTAGTTCTTTGCTCCTAGTATTCAAAGGGAATTGGTGACTCATATGGTTTTGTGTTGGTATTACCATGTAGATTAAGGTTTCGGTTGTTTGCCCCTTATAAATTACAGCATATCCCCGGAAAACTCCGGAAACCTCAAAAATCCGAAGAAAATGAGTTCGTTTTAATTTTTTTAAAAACCTTTGTTCTTTGATCCTAATATTCCCAGGGAACTTCTGACTTACAAACCTTTTTTGTTGGCATTGTAATCTAGATTAAGGTTTCAGCTGTTTGTCCATTATCAATTACAGCATATCCCCGTAAAACCCGGAAAACCACGGAAATCCACAGAATTTCTAGAACTCGGAACTTGTGATCTATGGTCACTGAAACCGTTATTGCGAAGCAATTCTTCTGCTTCAAGTGTGTCCCTTGCAGGTTCAAAAGGGTGAGTATATGGACTACGAGATATCTGCCATAATTGTGATGGTCACATGCAAAGAAAAGGGGAATCATATCTTCTAATCATGCCAAGTGTAAGTCAAAGTTGTTTTCTTTAGTTGCTCGCTGAAATCTCAAAATCAATGACACTTTGTCCATATTACCATTCCAAAATTGTGCTGTTTTACCGAATGTCCCTTCTCTAACTTCAGTCAAGAAAGTTTGGTAGTGACTGTGGAAGGTTTGGTAAGATAAATTATCATTCACAGATGTCAAATTAGAATATGAAGTGTGTTCTGCCAGGTTTTCAATCGCCTTCATCCCTTCAGCATCAGGATTTTTTCCAGTATTCTTTGTCATGCTGTAATTGGTAAGGGGGAAAACAACTGAAACCTTAAACTATATGGCAATAGCAACAAAAATTATGTGATTCAGAAATTCCCAGGGAATATTAGTATCAAAGATCAAAGATTTTTAAAAAATTAAAACAATCTCATTTTCTGCGGATTTTCGTGGTTTTCAGGGTTTACGTGAATATGCTGAAATTGATAAGGGGAAAACAACTTAAACCTTAAACTAGATGGCAATACCAACAAAAAAACATATGAGTCAGAAATTCCCTGGCAATATTAGGAGCAAAGAACAAAGATTTTAAAGAAATTTTTAAAAAAGTCAATTCCTCCGGATTTCCGTGGTTTTCGGAGTTTTCTGGAGATATGCTATAATTCATGAGGGGCAAACAACTGAAACCTTAATCTAGATGGCAATACCAACAAAAACATACGAATCAGAAATTCCCTTTGAATATTAGAAGCAAAGAACAAAGATTTAAAAAATAATACATAGTAATTTTCTCCGTATATACGTGGTTTTCCGGGGTTTCCGGGGATGTGCTTTAATTGGTAAGGGGCAAACAACTGGAACCTTAATCTATATGGGAATACCAACACAAAAACATATGACTTTCCAATTCCCTTTGAATACTAGGAGCAAAGAACAAAGATTTTTAAAAAAATAAAACGAAGTCCCTTTCTCCGGATTTCCGTGGTTTTCGGTGTTTTCCGGGGATATACTGTAATTGATAAGGGGCAAACAACTGAAACCTTAATCTAGATGGTAATGCCAACAAAAAAACATGTAAGTCAGAAATTCCCTTTGAATATGAGGTGCAAAGAACAAAGATTTAAAAAATAAAACATAGTAATTTTCTCCGTATATACGTGGTTTTCCGGGTTTTCCGGGGATATGTTGTAATTTGTAAGGGGCAAACAACTGAAACATTAAACTAGATGCCAATACCAACAAAAATGTGTGAGTCAGAAATTCCCTGGGAATATTAGGAGCAAAGAACAATGAAAAATTAAAACAAATTCATGTTCTGCGGTTTTCCGGGGTTTTCCGGGGTTTCCGGCTAAATGCTGTAATTGATAAGGGGCAAACAACTAAAATCTTAAACTAGATGACAATACCAACAAAAAAATATATGTGTCGGAAATTCCCAGGGGGGGGGGAGGGTTTCATATTGGTAGCCCATGGTCTACAAGGTATAAGTATATTATTTAGGCCTAAATGTAAAAGAGATAATAACTTACTGTTGTACCACTCGTGGTGGCGCGATGAGAAGTTTGTTAGTTTAATGATGTGTAGGGGCCTATAACAACTAGAGGCTTCTTACGAAGTTTCGGACCGATCAACCTTCGGCACTGGCAGATATGTCCAGTATGAGTATGAACTGATTACTTTAAAACTGATAACGTGACTGAAAAACCAAGAGCTTTTATGCTGGCTACCGGTCAGGCTCTCCGTATTAAAATATGCTTCTAGATATTTCTTTACATGCGGGACTTTGTGTGGATCTTTCAAAGTTCTACTATTTGTTTATAAAGTTTGCTTTCCATTGTATAGTAGCTATTCCAGAATATTATATTACAGGGGTGGCCACAACGAGGCTCGCGAGTCGCATGCGGCTCTTGAAACTAAGCTAAGAGTAAATATGATAAAGATTTAAAAAAAGTATATAGTTAGTATAATTTAATGAAAACATATTAAGAGGAAGTGAAAAACTTATTTCTGATTTAGCGCAGAGTGTATTTAGAGTTTTCAGAGCAAATTAAGACTCTTTCGGAAAGACGCTGATACTAAAACATTCACTCATTTCAATTGTCTGAAGAAAATTACTGAAAGCCTTCCTGATGTTCAGGTAGAAACAGAAGACTGTTTGTGTAAAATGTCAGGTCTTGCTAAAGAAATCAGTGGCAGATTTGATTTGAGAATAGCTGAACTTTCATTTTCTTTCCTGCTTCTACATGGACAGATTACGTCATTCATCCGTACACTCAACTTAATTTCAGTTTTTTTTAGAAGTTGTGAGATTAAAAATCTTCCTTCAAATTATGTACCGTTGTTTTTATTATGCTATTATTATTGTACTATTGCAGCTTGCCTCCAATTGAATCCAATATTTCGGACATTAATTCAGTGACACCTATTCCATGTGTATTATGTTCATACACTTTATGAATCGTAATAAATTTTCTTTCCTGGAATATCCTTTAGCTGTTGCTGTTGTGGGCGATGGCTGTCCTATTTCACCACCAATTGCAAAGGATACAGCTGTAGTAGAGTTGGAGCACTAGAACTGCAAGAGGACGGAGGACTAAAAGGATTTAAGGGGTGTTTCGACCATAGAATGTTGGAAGAAAGTTCCAGAAGAAAAATACCTACAAACAAAAGAATGTGCCAAGAGTTTTATCTCGATATTTGGGACTCATGCGAATCGCGCTTACCAATTATATATATATACTAGCTGAAAAGGCCCGGCGTCGCCCGGGCTTTGTATTTTGTAATTTGAAATTAACTTATGGAGGACTTTCGATGTTGAAACTCTAGGTCCTGATATAATAATGTATGTAGAATTCGAAATGAGGAAGAACAACATATGGCACTCAGACTATTCCCTCAGAAAACGCTAGATATAGCTTTTTATGGTTCATAGAGGATGTCGAATGCTGCATTCCGTTGCTTCTACTCATCATGCCTGGGAGGGGTTGAAATAAGAAGAAACATAAATTACATAAGATTGTATTGACGGAAAATTTTATTTCTCATTCTCATGTTACCATACAACCGTTTCGGAGCTGAAATAAAATAGAAATGCAGTATCACTTTCATACTTTCCTCCCCTAAAACCCGGGACATAATACACTGCGAGCATAGGACTCAAAATGTTCCATCCCATGCTTAGGGCCTATGATAAATCTCAACTAATAAAAAGCCTACAGCTATGGATAACTGACTATTTACCGACTTCTGATATAGCATACTCACACACTTAAGTTGCTCCTGCAATACGACCTCTTATTCTACATCAAAATGTGAAGTGGGAAAATATTTCTTATGTCGAGGGTAGAGAAAGTTATGTGACTGCATCACACTGTGCTTTATTTTCGTGTAATTCATTTTTCAGTAATTATTTTCGCCAATATATTACATGGAATCATAATTCGTTAAAGTCCAGCATTAGGCTATATAGTTGCCAAGGTCCTATATAATCACAGTACACAATTCACTGTTGCCATGTGAACTGAACAACATTTCATTTTTTTCAGTAGAATATTCACAGAAATTATATAATTTTCAAGGGAAGGACTGATTTGTTTCAATTTTAATGTCGACAGCTATACTTCCCGGGCTTAACTGGGTATGTGTGCAAAATGTCGTGTAAATTGGTAAAGAAATGTAGATTTGTATAAGGAACAAACATACATACATACATACATACACACTTTCGATTTTATATATATATATATATATATATGAGGAAATGCGAACAATGTGCAAAGTTTAAATAAATGTTATTCGTTTTTGTCACTGCAGAACTGGGTCAGAGATTGCTTTCTCTGTTCGCACCACATTACATGATACCTATCACATCGTCTGCCGCACAACGAGCATTCACATCCGGGTTCTGGCTGGTGGTAGTTCTTGTTCTTACAAACTCTGAAATGGAACCCATGCACTGAAAATCTTTTGACTATGTGCCTCAGGTCATATGAGCTTTTCATCCAGTCTCTGGTGAGCATTGCGTCAGTTGTGAAGAACTCTTCCCAGACTTCAGATCCCTTTAGTTTCATCGTCTCTACCAGCGCCACAAAGCTGGGTGTTGATGGCAGAAGCAGCTCCAACCTTAACTCTTCCATCCAAGGAGGCTCTCTTGTCAGCAAATACACGAGCCGCGAAGGAGTAAACTTTGACAGGCATAGCACTCGTTTCAAAAATGTGGCTTTGACAGCTTCCATTTCCATCAATTGCTTACGCTTCAGGTGTGGCCACATTAGTTCCAAACCATATGTTATTATCGGAGCAATTTTCATCTTAAAAAGACTCATAGCAGTCGCAAGTGATAATCTTTGTATATGTTTTATGTCACTCATCACTCTTGTCGCCGCGTTCACTTTATCTTGGATGTGTATTGTAAAAACGTTTCCAGGTGTCTGAAGAGTCAAACCTAGATACTTGAAATGTGTCGCAAGCGTGAGCGGCTTGTCCCTGTAGTTTATGGGTGTCCCTTTTCCGCCTTTCCTGAATGTCATTGATACAGTTTTTGTCTCGTTCAGCCGTTCAGCTTACCAATTATCATCCACATTTCAAACAACTAGCAGCAAAAATGAACACTCGAAAAAGCCCTTCTCAAATGTAAAATCTTATTTCTTGTTGTGTAATTGAACAATAATGTATATGTGTATAGTAAAAACAATGTGGTTCGCTTCTAACAGCTTCATAAATTTGCGGCTCCCAAAGTTAAGGTTAGTGGTTAGTTAGTTCTATTAGGAAATGCATACGTAATTGCATCAGGCACTGATCAGACATTACTGTCTACTAATGTTTGTTTAATGTTTGTTTTATCTGTTAGCCCCTGCCTCAGAATGATAAACCTAAGATAAAATAAATTAAGCTTTAAGAGTGTTCATTTCATTCCCTTTCATCCCAGTACATAGATTATCTATGAGGGTGAGTCCGAAAATAAGTTTCCCTTGGCGACTGTGTACAGAGGTGTGGATGAAAGACAAAAAATTTGATAAGACATTAAAGATAAAACATGCCTTTATTTTTCCACATAATTACCATGTACATTGAGACATTTGTCATATTGCTTTAGAAGCTTCAAAAAGTCCTCCAGGAAAAAATCAGGGTTCTGCATACGGAAGAAGCGTCGAAATTGAAGGAGGCGATTCGGAAAAAGCGGCCTGGCCTTCTCCAATCTGGCGTTCTGTTGTTGTATGACAATGCGAGACCACACTCTGCAACGGTAACGAAAATCCATATTACAACTCTTGGTTGGGAGCGCCTAGCCCATCCACCATTCAATCCTGATCTCACACCCAGTGACTTCCACCTGTTTCCGGCTTTGAAGAAGACTCTCGGCGAAAGGCGCTTTGGGAGCACTGGTGACGTCACACAAGCCGTTCGACGCTTCTTCCGTATGCAGAGCCCTGATTTTTACTTGGAAGGCCTTTTGAAGCTTCCAAAGCGGTATGACAAATGTCTCAAAGTACGTGGTAATTATGTAAAAAGAATAAAGGTACGTCTTATCTTTAATGTCTCATTCTATTTTTTGTCTTTTATCCACACCTCTATACACAGTCGCCAGGGGAAACTTATTTTTGGACACCCCCTCATAGTTAAAACTTCCTGCCATCAGCAATGTTCCCTACTAAAAAGATAAGAAGCAACTGGCACATTTCAATAACGTTTTCATGTTCAGGGGTGCACAATTAATTAAACATTTTATGCACCACTCATGTCGCGATTTTGCTATAACTCAGGCCGCCAGGGTGGAAGGCAGGCGTGTTGTCAAATGCGCCACGGTGGAAAACATAGTGGATAATTTAGTTTGCAGGAAAAGGTGTTGAAGATTGCAAATTAGATAAAATGAGTTGACTGCTACTAACAGCAAAGTGCAGCTTCTTGCTTTTGAGTTACTATAAATCATTAAGATAATATATTCAAATCATTGATGCAACAAAATTAACCAAATAAGTCGCTACATGTTTTAAATATTCTTATGAAATGAGTGGTAAACTGTACCTACCAGCTTAATTACATATTAAGCACAAGAATAGCATTTCCAGTGAAAACTTAATTTTTTTTTTGTTTAACTCGCTGCAACTTCGTATAGCTGATAACGCTATTCCAATGCAGCATCACCAACTGAAGTTGTCCCCTCGTTATCAATACGTAGAGCTGTAGATCCTTTCGAGCAGAAATTTTAGAATGCTAAATTAAAACAGGTATGTGACACAAAGAAATCTTTCTTTGGACAGTACTTATAAAATATTATTTGGCAAAGGTCTGTTTAAAAGATCTAATGAACCTTGTTCAGTGGGGTCATACATTCTGTTAAACTCTACTTGATTTTCCACTAATACCCTTAACAAGTTTGTTTTTAATGTAAGAGAATGTTTATGAATATTGATTGATGTTTTAGTTGGAGTACACTGCTTTGTTATTAATTCCTTTGAGTTAATGCATCAGTGCATCTAGGTTATGAGAATAGTGACGCACAAACTCTTTCATCTACCACAGACATTGTATAAATATAGGAGCTCCCAGTGTGAAGGAATGGATGGACATTAAAACTACATCTACCGTTTGAAGATGATTGGTAAAATATATGCTTCGGAAAACTGTGATTGAGCACCCCTTAAAAATATAAACTTAAAGTCCCCTAAACTATAAGGATTTCTTGTAAATGAGTAACGAGACAAGTTAAAGAACAATATGCGCAGAAGCAAGTGGTGCAGCAGGAGCTAGAGCTAAAGGCGTGTCGATGCGCAGCCCGAATATTCACTATTTAACTTGTCCCACTATAGTGTGCTTTTATTATTTATAGTGCGTTCTGTGATCGTGTCACCCGATGTACGGCGGTTTTTAGGTCCGTCAGTGAAGTAGAAACTTCCGACATAAAGCATACAGTAAACTCACAAGTAACTCAACTTCTTAAAATTACTGTTACAATTATAATTAAAATAAACATGTATCTTATTACAAGACTGTTGAAAATGTTATTCATCAAAATCCAAATATTTCTAGCATAGCTTTTTTTTAAAAGGAAATTTATATTCACGCATATCAGTTCATCTCCTCGCCTGATATTATTCCTTCAGTTCTTGTAACCTAAGGGTATGTAACGAAGGTTATACAACTATGCACCTTAATTTTTAAGTTTTCCATAAATCACATACTCTCATTTCAGCAGACTGGGAGAATCATATATGCTACTACTAATGATCTTGTTCCCAACAGTTTGGGGAGATCCCCTTACAAATCTACATTAAGATATAACATGATGGTTAATTTTACTGGACTCATTTACAGCAAAATTGCTGTTTCTTCTTGAGTATCGACTTAAAGTTAAGACTACTATAAGCATTAAATAGGCCTACTCGCATTGGATGAGTTACTATATCCCGTATTGACCCGCATCACAACTACGCAACCGTTCGCGTCCATTGATTATGCTTGATCAACCACTGACCTATAGCATCTAAAGTGGTAAAAACCGTGGTCCATTTAACAATAAAGCTTATTTTAAGAGTAATGTATTAATATAATAGCTTCTAGTTTATCATTTTATCTATGGCACTCTATAACATAATCATTGATTCCGTTAGCTCTTTAATTGCATTCGAATGAAACTATGTTGTAATTGCTGGTAGTGACAGCCCCAACAAAGTCACTTGTGTGAGCCATCATGTTGAGCGTGTAATTCATTTCACATGACCCGATACTGCAACGAACTATTACCTTTACTGTGACCCCTTCCCCATCTCCTGTTCACCCACAGAAACCATTTTACAGCACAGTTGGTGGTACATATTTGAAAACCAGAGGTAGATGTTAAACGTTTCAACTATTTTTATTACATTTTATGAAAACTCTGTTGCCATTTACACGTCAACATAATATGAACACATTCCTTTCGATTTTGTACATTCTCTATTGAATTATTGCATTAAATCCCTCCGAATTTGAATCGGATATTGGTGACTATTCTGCTCTTCAATTTCCATACCGATTAAGCTGCAATATGATGTTATCTATCACCTAAATTAAATACATAAACATAGGCAGACTCAGTGCTTTTTTTTGTGGTACTTTGGGTACGCATACCCTTTTAAAAAATTTTCACTTTCTTATAGGAGGAGATCATTAATTTCCATAATTTTGAAATCTGGATAATTCTGTGACAAACAAAATAAATAAAGTGATTATACTCATCGTTTGCATTAAAGTAGCTATGTTTAGCGTTACGTTTGTTATCTATAGGCTATACCTATTTTTGAGATGTGGGGCCTGGCTTTAGCACTGCGACCAAGAAAACAAATGAGCGCTACAGCACCGTTGCAATGGTAACCATGACTCAACATTATCACGTGCTCAAGAGTTTGTTGGAACCCTCTTAATAGAGGACTAAAATCTTGTACTCTTATGTACGAAGTGACTATTTCGAATATAAAAGACTATAAATTGTGTTCCTTTACATTTTTGTGAAACGTGCAAGAAACCCTGTGAGCGTATCATCTTAATTGCAGCTTACAAGCAGAATTGATATGTAGGCCCATGAAATGAATCCACTTTTAGAGGATTTAAAACTCATATAATAATAATGCATATTGTCTGCGATTTCACTTTCTTTCAAAATATGTGGGCAAGTCTGGCTATGTACCGTCAAGTCAAAATCGAGATTACCCCTTAAATTTTCTTTAGAAAAAAAGCACTTTGCAGACCTATGGGCATACAACAGTGAATACATCGAACTACGGTAGAATCAATGAAAGTTGCTTATACAGACCTTAAACGGTTGTTTGACTGTTCAGCGCGCCAGGTTTACAAAAGCTGTGTCAGTTTCATTACTATAGCTCTTCGAAGGTATAAATGCCCTGTGCCGACGGACTTTCTCTACTCAGCCCACAGGCTATTTGTCGTAATTTGGTGCCTAAGTTCGTGCCAGTCACATAAAGCTTTTAAAGTAAAATTTATAAGCTCAAGAGTGAAGTTCCGTTCATGTAAGTGCGTAAGTGCGCGCCTGCACTCTAACAATGGGTATTTATCAATTTGGAGAATTATAATAAACTTTGTATATTCCATAACTGTTATATGAGGTTTGCGCAAAAATGTCATTATACGTCATAGATTAGCCACAGTTTTAACATGGATTATAGAACAAAAAACTTAAATGATCCAAGAATGTGTAATAAGATTTTTAATAATATTAAAAGTCATAATAATATGCCTTAATAATGTTAAAGATTCTATGTTCAGTAGTTGCTACTGAATCCAATTTCTGCTTATCTAGCGATAAACGTCTTCCATCAACGTGTAGAAAAAACAATAAAGAATTATTACTCACACTGTTAGAAATGTTAGAGGATGATTCTGACTTCCATAGGCTAGATTCAACACAACCCTATGAAGAATGTATAAGCCCAGCTGCTAGTTGTTTTAGTGCTTGAAGCTTACCTGCCTACTGTTCAGTAGGGAGTGGGTATGTTAAAAATAAGTTTAATACAGTCGATCATACTTCGGTGGGCTTGCAAATGGCGTGAAAATACACATGACGCGTACCACGCTCAAATTCTCTCTTATGTGATATCCTGCAAGGTAGAAGCCAGTGTTTGTCCATGTTTACAATCCGAGACTGTAAATTTCTACCTGAGAAAGTAAGGAGGTTGGTAGTAGTAGAAGTAAGTTTATTGTTTGCATAGTTCATTGTTTACAATGACTATTCCACTCATACGCCGTCTGTTTGATATTGACCAATCATATTTAACAATTCCTCTGGTATAGACCAATCACGATAGTTTACCTTATAATACCCTTCCTCGGATCACAAGGACGCAATTGTATATAATAAAACGTCACCTCATTACTGGACACGCAAGGCGTCAACGTGCGGTGATGCATACGTCACATGCTACCCAGCAGAATGATAACACATTATTTAATACAACATAATCTGTTTGGTAATTGAAATAATAAATGCCCATTGATTAAAATCACAATTTCGATTCGGTGCAAGCCAGTTCGTGTGCTTTTTATAGTTTTTTGATGTAAAAACTACCACGACGCCCTCACTCTTGTGGTGGGCACTATTGATAGCATTGGGAACTCGGATCGATTCATGGACTGTTCTTCATCTAGTATGCCGTGATCTTACGACTGACAGAATATTGAGAACAAAGTAGTAAAGTAATTATTATTTACAAAATCCGTTACATTTTATTCATGGAATAGTCTTAATAAATCGAACCCGAGAACTCGTAATCTCTCGTGGGATTACCTATGATAAAAGTCACGTGAATCCCATTGCTGGCATAACCGACATGGAAACGATTAGAAAGGGCGAATGAACGTCACTGTCACAAAATGAGCACAAAAAATACACAGAGGGCTTTAGTACAACCAGCAGAAGGCTGATTACGGGAAATAAGGTGAAGACAAAGCGCATATCAACATATCAAAAAGAATAAAAATGTGTCTGGTGCATTTACCAAATCTAAAGAAGGAATAATGACATAAGTTTATAGCAGAAAAAATCGAACTGACTGACTTAACCGAAAAAGCAACGGGCCAAAACAAGACCAAAGCAACGCAGATAGGCTGTGCAGAAACAAACGAAATATCGAGAAAGAAAATATCGGGACGGGAGAAGAAAAAAGAAAGCGAAATGTGACGAAAAGCGGCACATCTATTCCAGCAAAAAATTCATTTTTCATTTTCTGGATGGTTCCTAGCACTTCACTTTCAGTAACTTCCAAGAGTACCATATTATTCGAATAAGTATATATGTGAATATTACTGAAGCAGTTGGATGGAAGAGGGATATTTAAAACTTGCTGGTTTAGAATATTGGCTATGTATAAAAGACAGGTAACTGGTTCGTTGTTGTAAACTAGTTCCCTGATTTCAGTAAGTTGTTTGCTACTCTGAATTGTTCTTATTATTTTATGATGGCCTACATTTATTTTGCAGATTCTTTTATCATAATACAACAATTCAGCGTTTGGTGAAACCTCATTATCTAATTTTCAGAAAATTCATTCGAATTCTGGGAAAGATTATTGTTAAAGCATATTCCGATTAGAACCTTGTATATTCGAGCACAAAGACAATGGATAAAATTAATTAGTCTGCTATATGAGGAAACCGCCAAACGATTCTGAAAAACTGCATTTTGCACTAAGCCTGATATGAAATATCTAGCCGCGTCTCAATGTTCGATTCTTTCTGAATGGAGCAATATTCTTCAAATAGGCTATTTCTTTTGGCTGTCGTAGAGTTCTTGTATAACAGCACCACCACCAACAACACAGTCATGTAGTATGATGTTGAAAGGGCGGAGTGACTAAAATGTGAACCCAAGAAATATTTTTAAAATTTAATTTTGTCAACATTGTATAGGCAATGTCTCGTGCTAGATTCTGCATAATATGTTGTTTCAGTTGCTATTATGCCTGTGACTGGACAGCTGTGAAAGGTTCGGTCGATTAGATTACAATGCTTCATTGTAACCATTTTACTTGGGCCTCAGTTCCTCATCCCATGTTCTATTTTTATATAAAGGGGAATAATAAGAAACTTAGAGAACTTATTACATTATGTATAATGATATTAGTTTAAAAACTTATTTTTAAGTAGGATTTTTTTTACTCAGAATCCATGATCACATTTTTAAGAACATATTTACAACATATTTTCAAACAAAAGAAATTAACAGACACGTGAAGGCTACTCGTGCTTGTAATAAAGTAATATTACACTTGAGGAACGACGTCCAGCTGCTTCCACTACTTTATTGGAACAGCTGTTTCCAAACGTTTATAATGGAGTAATTACAAGCTATTTGCATACAAAGTGGTAGATACAATTTCACAATGTATTCTACAAGGTTCTTTCTAGATATAGCACTTCTATAAAATGCACCCAAAAGAAAATATATAGCTACACTTCCATTTATCTAAAATCTGAACTGTTATGTCGGAGTAACCTCCATTTCAAAATGAGGAGTGACAAAAGTCAATATATTAGACTACCCTATACTATGTACTCTATACTCTTCATCATAATATACTCTATACCATATAAGCTTACTTTATAGTCTATACCCTATACTCTTTACTGAAAGGTGGAATTACCTTTCACAAATTTTTATATGAGATGCTAAAAGAAAATAGCCTACTTTAATTGTATTTTGTATTGAAATTACTACAAATTCTCAAAATATAGGTAGGCTAACTACAAAGGAGATCCTAGGTTACATTAAAAATATTTGGCTTACATAATGATCGTTGACTTATACATAGCTTGTGCCAGTGATTGCCAGTGATTAGACACTGGGTTCAAGAGAGAAGGTTGCTGTTGTTGTTGTTCTTGAACCTGTTCGTTCCAGGTTGCAAAATTATATGCACTGAATTCAGTAACTAAAATTAGGAGATCCGAGAATTAGGAGAACACCCTACTTTACAATGGGTGTACTCCACTGAGTAAAATATAGTAAGTGCTACTTTCCTGAGAATATTATAGGAGAAAAATTCCTCCGACACTGGGAGGAATTTTTGTCCTATAATATTCTCATATAATGTCCAACAGAGACAATATTCTGTGGTTCATGAATGCTTATATATCTACTACTTTCCTCTTTCATCTCCTCCTTCAATCTGCAACACTATAATACAGCGAATAGTCTGGCGTAAGTTAAAAACAGAAAAGTATACTCGGATAGTCAGCTTTTCGAACCTCCAATCGTGTATATATTTGCATCCTATACGTGTCTCTTTGTGATTGGTCTACGATTAAAGTTAATTTATTATTTATCAGGTGCTGAATTTTTCTGATAATTGGGTCATACAACAGTTTGGACTGGCTGAACCTTCCGGAGAGCGGCTTGATTGATTCTGGTTCCCTATTTCTGGGGTTTAGAAGATGGAGTGAGCTTAATAAGGCTGGAGGAACCTTCTTCTGTTTTTCTTGCTCTATATTTTATATTTATTTATTTAACTTTGACTCTGTTACTTTGTAATATTATTATTACTTACTATTTCTATACTACATTTTCATGTATTTATTTTGTTCCTAGAAGTTCATTTTTATTGCTAGAAGAAATAATTCTGCCTTTGTAACATCAGAACATTATCGATATAGCTACTTGCACCACAGGATAACTCAGCACCTTTGTATTTGTATTTTTATATTTTTACATAATTGTAAACTTATTATTAAGTTTTTTTTGTATTGTAAATCAATATAATAATTGGTTAATTTTTATGTTGTATATTTTGTAAAGAAATTTTCACATTGTACATATGTCTTCTGGGGTACGCCGTAGCGTAGTGGTTGAGGCGCTGCGCTGCAAACCGGAAGGTCGCGGGTTCGATTCCCGATGAGGTCGTTGAGATTTTTCAATTGGCCTAATCCTTCTGGTGGCACTATGACCCTGGGATCGACTCAGCCTCTAACAGAAATGAGTACCAGGAGCAATCCTGGGGGTAAAGGCGGCCGGTGCGTAAGGCTGACAACCTTACCACCTTCATGTGCCGAATGTCCAAATTCTGGGAGCCTCAACCTCTTGGAACCCTCTGGGCCTCCATAGCCTGTATAGGGATCAATTTACCTTTACCTTTACATATGTCTTCTAGTTGTAAATTCAAATTCTTATTTGCAATTATATTGACGTGTCCAATAACATGTAATATGTTCCGATGGACTTAATAAAATCAAGTAAATCAAATAAATTTATCATGTCACAATTTTCTGGCGTCGGATTCATCAGTATTATCAGATTATTGATGTACGGGCCGTTATACCAATCTCTAGCTACAGTCACACGTTCTTAGTAACTAAATACATAGGTTGAAGTAGAATGAATTAGCTACCACCAAACTTCTGAACAACAACATTTAAACTTAAGTACGAATTACTTGAGAAATGTGATCTCTTAAATCATGCGTAAAATTAGTGAATTCTTATGGACTGTAGAAAAGTTATTCTATACAGAGTGATATACGTTGATTGGAGAGAGTTGTAAGGTTTGAAAGAGTCACGTTTCAGAAGACTAGACAGAAATATTATGTAATTGTGTCTTGGTACAGGTCATATTAAATAATATTTATTATAGAGCAGTTCTCCTTTTGGCAGTCACATCTGCAAGCAGGATGCCAAATAACCAAATATTAAAGTGCCAGAGGTTTTCAGTTCTACATTAGCAGGGGTTAAATCCATTAGCACATTGACGGTGTGATTTGATTTATACACCGCTCAATCCCATTATACAATACCTGGTCCGAAAGTGACTCACCCATATTATGGCTAACTTCCAATATCTATAATCCCTTCTACATTACATTTCAATGACTATGTATAGCATATAGTTTATTTGATAAACGTTGGTCTCTACAGTTTTCTATGAATAAATTGACTTTTAAGGAAATAATAACTCTACACTCTAAAAATCATAGCTCTACACATCTAGTAGAGCTGGACAAAATCAGTCACCGTGCATAATACTGAGTGAAAATATATAAAAACAGTAGTAAATTAGTTAAGAAATGAAAGTCGTAAAATAATACTGGTTTATATTTTTCAAAATTTATTTATTCAAATGAACATTTATTTTTGCTGCCAGAGTTAATCCCTTTCACTCAACCAGTCTAAAATTAGAGTGAATACAAAATCATAACAGAAAGAAGGAAATATTATAATGTTCGTTTTGATACCAGGCCTAAATATTACCATTTCTCACATTATTATTAATAACCAGGGCCCGGAATCTAATGACATGTCATCTTTTTATTGATGCTGCATAGACATCGCCAAATTGTAGATAAATCCTAATCATGGCCTCTAGATTATAGAAATACATATTTATTAAGTCATTTTTTGTAATGTAATGCAATTTTATATTTTTAGGGCATTTTTTAAAATTTTACGTCATTATTTTGTCATTTTCGTGTCATTTTCTTCCTTATTTAGTCATTTTCATGTATTTACATTGAGTGTATTAACTTTTTTCTTCGTCGCTAGCGGTGCTGTCTTTGAAGTGTTGTTTGTTTAATGCAAGAAGGAAAAATTCGGCGTTAAGTGTTGACATGTCTCAGTCGGAAGTGAGAATCAAAGAAATACCAAAATTTTGTATTATATTACTATTGTTATTAGAGTGACTTGGCACCAGAGTCTGCCACCTGCTTGGATTTGAGAGTGCAAACTACTGTTTACCCTCAATTAACAATGATATAATCCGGGAGACCACAATTATCTACAAAGTAGTCTATAACTTTGTGTGTACAATAATAATTTTTTATAAATAAAATATCAGTTTTTAGGTCTTTCTTTATAATTATTAAGTCATTTTCTTTCAAATTTAGGGTCATTTTATAGGTCATTTTTCAAACAATTTTAGGTCATCAGAACCCGGGCCCTGTTAATAACCCATGTTTGAAAAAATAAAACTACATTTTAGAAAAATTACAGAATTAGTTGTCTATAACATGTTACTATGTACTTTTTTCCTGCGGTGAAGATGAAAACCAAAACATAGACACTGGCGGCAACAACTATTTCATTTACCATCTTGTACAACTTCAAGCGAATAGCTGGTCCTAATTTCGGCTTTACAACACAACGGCTAAACTTTTCTAATTGCATGGTAAATGGTAAAAGAAGTGGTCAGCTGATACCCTTTAATAACTAAGCTGATTTGCTCTGCTTTGCAGTATTGCGTTGCCCAAGATGCGGTTTAGTTCAGTGTGAGTCGGCGTAGTGCAGTTGTTACGAACTATTTATTATTGTGTCCTGTATTTAATCATAATTACGGATCAGTGCATGTTTACTTTTGGGTAGCGTGTATTAATGTACGATTCGTATTCCATAACTTTTATTTCTGGCTTACTTGAAACAAAAAGTTTACAAGACAAACCCACACACCCTGAAAGAATTCAAACAAAAGATCCGCCAGGAAATTGCCAGCATTTCGCAACGTTAACCACGGCAAGAGATGGATGGTTTCTTAAAGAGGCGGAGAAAATGTCTGAACGACTGTGGCCAGTTTCAGAACCTCCCTTCATAACGTTGGTAAGTAAAGACTTTAAACATAGTTGATGCTATTTTTGTATGGTTGCATCGGCGCCAGTCTATGGTAGCCGCAGAGAGCTCCGCGCACCGCTTTCGCGAACCGGAAAAACACCGCGCAGCCGGTTCATTGTTCACTGGGTCTCTCTGTATAAAGAAGCAGCGGTTTTAATTAGGGAAACACTATTAAGTGAACCGGCCTGATGAGTTACTCCTCCCAGGGTTCCAGCGCCGTGGTAATTGCTTTGGTTTAAAGTGAGGCAATCTTGGAATCTTGAAAACTGATCTGAAGGACTACAAAATAATGTTGCAGGTTGTGAGATCCAGTACCATCGGATGCTAGAATGAATGAAATGAATTGTTCTGTCACTAGTTATATGTAGTCTATTGTAAAACAATTAATAACAAAAATTCCAGTCAAAAGTAGGCATATATATATTCACTGATAAAATTTATAGGCCTATTTTATGTGCTCAGATTTTACACTCTCCGGATAGATCACGAGTGTTGATATTGCACACGATCTAGGCGAGCTACGAGGGTACCGGTTTATTTTAATCAACGCTACCACTACTCTACCAAGACCGATTTTCACACCGTGACATGACGCCCGGAATTGTTAAACGGTATTAACGATGTGATTTGCATTAAAAGCAGTTGGGTTTTCCACATATAGGACCGTGTGCCGACTGTGCTCCTACTGTACTCTTGTGGACCACCGAGCAGAGAAATTATAGTTGACATAGTCTGAGTCTTTGCACAGTCGTCACCCGGTCGGCTCACGGTCCTGTAAGTAAAAATTCTAATCGGTCAGATCAGTGTCGCTGTATTGTCATTCAGGTGGTCACTTCGGGATGTTTCGGCGAAGCACGGAAGCAATCACTTCAAGTGTATAAAATGTGTACTAAACTAGAAAATTTTAAGATAGCATTCTATTCTATACCAGTAACATATTTTCGGGGATTGGACGTTGTGCATTTCATTTAGTTTGTATGATAAAATTTACAATATGTCATCGCCATCACTGGCGCGTTAGTTTTGATCTAACATGCGTTCTTTTTTTTTTCCTTTTATAGCTATTAAATGCAACTCAAACGCATGGGTTAAACTACAATAATTTTCTTTGTAAGTATTATACCATTTGTAAAAGCAATTACTGTTATATTTTCTTTTTCAAAAATATAATAAAATCAATTAATAATAAGTGGCATTTCAAAAACGTGGTTTATTACACGATTCTTGCATTGCAAACATTTAATTTCTGTTAATATATTATTATAACCGTTTTTGTTATTTTATATTACTGGTGATATTATTTATAATTATTAATATTATTATTATTTTTGTCTTATTACTGGTAACAGGAAGCAAAGAATGAAAATAATATTAAGCTTATTAAAGTTACTATCTGTAATTTATTACTTCTGTATTTTTGCATTAAACTGCGTACTTTTGTGTAATTCTATAAATAACGATCTGCATAACATTTATATGTGCATGTATCCATTATTTATCTTTGTTATTGGGCATAATTGCAAGCCTAATGTAGGCCGGACTTGGAAATAAAATGCTGTATGTGTTTTTAAAAACAACGACATTGCTAATTTTTTTAATTACCGTTACTTCCAGTCGCTAATCTACTCACAATGTGATTTTGCGACGACTATTCAACTCATACGCCGCGTGTTTGATATTGACCAATAACGTTTAGCAGTTCCTCGGATATAGACCAATCACGGCCGTTTATCTTGCAATATTCTTGTAGGAATCTCGAGGATGGTGTTTTATCGTGATAAACTCGTCTGCTCGTTACTGGAGACACGAGTATCAGTGTGCAGTGATTAATAGTCAGATGTTGCCACTAAGCGGCACGAAAACACATGACTTGTTTGGAAATTGAAATAATAGAAATGTACATTGATTAGGAACACAATTTCGATTCGGTGCAAGCCAGTTCATGTGCTTTTATTCTGTTCTGCTGTTAGCTTACCTGAATGAAGTTAACTATGTCTTATATGCACCATTGGTAGCTCTGATTACATCATGGTAGCTCGAATAGATTCATGGATGGTTGATTCACAGTACGAAAGTAATTATTATTTACATAATCCGTTACATTTTATTCATGGAATAGTCTTAATAAATCCAACTCGAGTTGACGAGTTGCATCAGATAAATTCGCTTTTGCTGCGCAGTCGCGAATCTATCGGTAAACTCGTCAACTCTCGTGGGATTACCCATGATAAATCTGAGGGAATCTGGCGTGATTATAATTGACCTTATATTGAAAAAATGGATATAATATATTATTGTTCTTGTTGCGTCGTTTATAAACACGTCCGTTATATAATACTTCTTTACATG
The DNA here is from genome assembly GCA_964059195.1 of Ectobius pallidus. Lineage (NCBI taxonomy): Eukaryota > Metazoa > Arthropoda > Insecta > Blattodea > Ectobiidae > Ectobius > Ectobius pallidus. The sequence continues at coordinate 25,279,124 of CAXKWD010000012.1, read as the reverse complement.
TGATCTTAATTAGTCATTTAAAAAACGATTACAAAATTTGCTCTTATATATTTTTCTTCTTATAGGTCATGCTTCTTGGATTTTTCTTTTTGTGTCTTGATAGGACTTATATTGATGGATGCATTGGTAGGGAGCAGATCTTGATAAGCATATATGAAGCAACTTCAAGGCCTTGTTCCTAAAAGGCCTGTTTCAGAACTGTTTTTTACAGTGTCTGTTTATAAACTATTTTTATGTTGTGTACATACATGTATGGCCTCTTGGTGTATGGACTTATTTTATTTATGTATTTATTTATTTATTTCCATTCCTACTGAATGTCAGTGATGTTTGAGATGTACTTGTGCGGGTATCTTCAATGCGTATCTTTACATAGCGTGAGCTGATGTAAATATTTTTGATTGGAAGTCAAATATACTTATTATATTAAGTAAATATTATCTACCTCATCAGTAAATAGAAATGTATAGGAATAATCATACAACATCTACAAAATGTCAATATTAGGCGGCAGCTTCGAATCCGAAGTGGTGTTTTGAAGAGAAATGAAAGTTTATATGTATGTGTATATATATATAATTTAGTATAATTATGTTCCTATGAATAAGTTACAAATAATAGTTTAATTACCTGAAATTTTTCTAAGCAAAATCCAGACCCCAACTAACATAAGTATGAGAAAATTACAGGAGAAAAATTCCTCTGAACTAGGATTCGAACCCAGAACATTCAGCTATCTGTGCCGCTGCTCTGTCAACTGAGCTAAGTTAGAGTTCGTTTCACAGCGCCAGATGGAACATCTCTCCTATAACTAATTACCCTTAATGGTCTACATCACTCAAAACCAAGTTATGTCATATGCAGTACTGTGAGGCACACTAATTAGTGATTTTTGTGACCGTTATTGTACAGCAACATTCAAAATGAATGTACACATTCATGAACCACAGATTATTGTCTCTGTTCGACATTACATGAAAATATTATAGGAGAAAAATTTCTCGGACACTGGGGTTCGGCGCTGTGAAGCTAACTCTGACTTAGCTCAGTTGGTAGAGCAGCGGCACAGATAACCGAATGTACTGGGTTCGAATCCCGGTGTCAGTTGAATATTTCTTCTTTAATATTCTCATGTAATTTTCAACAGAGACAATCATCTATGGTTCATGAATGCATAAGCCTATAACACAAGTTTGCTAACAGCGTTTTGGCCAACTCAGCAGAATCTAAATAAGTAAATTAATCAGTGAATATCCAGCAAGTACATGTAGGGAAAAAAAAACGGACCGACTAAAATTTCTAAGTTGCCGATATGAGCCACTGCGCATGCCTAGCGGCACACAGGAAAGCAGAGAATGTTTTGAAATTTGTTCTACAGTCGATAAATTGCGTTAAATTGAAAAATAATTTCATGTAATTTTCATTGCTTGTGAAAACAAACGTTTCCGTTACATCTCTTACATTTATTTACGTATCACAACCCTCTGAAATCAGCTACAAGAGTTGGTCCGCTTTTCTTCCCCTACCTGTACAAATAAGTTAATGTAGGCCTGGCAATTCTAATACCTTAGATTAATTCAAATTATTTTATTTTCAGGTAAGTACCTACCATAATTCCAAAGAAGGTCAGCAATAAGGAAAGTAGGAGGCGTCTGGTTGCACAGAGGTCCTAAAACGAATTCCGATAACGCCGGGAGAGAAATGGTAAACTACAGCATTGGATTAAGTTTAAAAACACACTTCAAACTCAAGTTTAGAATTTATTCATTAAAAATCAGTATTATAGGGGTGCAGATTCCTTTATAATTCCAGAAATATTTATACGGCGCAGAATGAATATAAAAAGGCTTAGATCAGAGTTGAACAAGTGGCTACATGTTCTATCAGAAATTCATCAGTTTCATAAATTATGTCTCTAGCAGTTATTTGTTAGAAATGTAAAAATTAGCAAATAGCAGTGTGATGGATGATAAATGTTGTTTTATAAACAGATATCAAGACTTCGGAATGTTCTACCATTCTTTTAGCAAATAGCTATGTTGTGGGATTCCAAGATCATGCTGGCTTAAACAAAAAATAATGATCTCTGTCGAATTCCATGTCACCTCCTTGCAGTGAATCCTTATTGGTAGGTTGTATTGTGTGATTTCCAGGAAGGTACAGAGAATAATACAATAATGTTACTTGAGCCTTTTCAGCTTTTATTACGAAAAATATGAAGAAGAAAACATGGGAGAAATTCGTGATTATACTGTAGCAATGAGCACAGTTGACCGCCGGCATGGTATTGTGGTTAGCATCACTGATTAGAGATCTGTCGGCCCGGGTTCGATCCTCGGTACCTCCTCGGATTTTTCTGAGGTATGGAGGTCTGGTAGGGGTGCAATCAGCCTCGTGATTCAAATTGAGGAGCAACTTGACAGAGATGTAGAGGCTCCCGTCATGGAAACCACCATTAACGGCCGTGGGTGTCTGAATGCTGACCACATGCCCCCCAATCCTACCATCTCCCTATGGTAGATGACGCAGCGGTCGGGTTGTAGGCCTTGTCCCTTCAGGGTTGTAGCGCCATGGAGTTTAATGGACACAGTTACCTTTACGATGAAGTTTACAGTTAGGTATCCCTGGTCAAAAGGCAACTTCTATGCTACTCGACGTAATATTCGTTTGTTTTGCAGCCATGTTCTTTTTACGGTATTCCAATGCATAACTATTGTAAATCTATTGCAATATGTGATTGGTTGAATTTACTTAAGGATAGGCGGAACTTTTCAGTATATTCATAAATTTCTTCCATCGACATATGACGTTTTCTCGCTCTGAATGTCTTGGATGTCCTCTATAAATTCAATGATAATATTATATTTAAATAAATAGGTCTGTGCATTTTTTAGAACCTACACTTAAAGTATGAATTCCCATTGCATTCTCATACTAGCTAGTGTTGGGAGAAGTGTCTTGAAGCATCTAAGTCTGTTCTCTGTTTCCAGGCCTCGTAACTATTTTCTAGGACAGACGACATTGCTATGGCATTTTATCAAATATGTAATAATACCATATGCACATAGTCCTAATATTGAAAAAATACTTAAAAATAAACAAATAAACTGAATCAAACTCCAAAAGAACGTCAGGTTATTTAAAAAAAATCCTCTTGGTTTTTTCGGGTAAAGCTCAAGATTATACAAAACATTTTTTCACCCGTACGGAAATGGTAAACAGGCTAGTTAACGATAAAAATCAGACCGAAAGAAATAAAAATATATAATGTTATAATCATTGGTTCATACTAATATTCGTTTTAGCATAGAGAAGGCAATAGAATATACACAACAGGTAGGGGTAGAATTTTACTAGAGATATAAAGAGGTCTGCAATGAGCATTGAAGCGAAACTTCTTAATGATAATGCCTTCTTTTGTAATTTAAAAAGAACGTGAATGTATAGTTATCTTTATTTTTATCTGAAATATCCAGTTTTCTTGCTTTTTTTTACCATTTGTTCATTTTGTTGCCCTGTTATATTGAGTGAGAGTTAAAATGAATCATTACAAATTTTCTCTTCTCTCACTGGCTACGTAATACCTTTATGTCTAATAAGTAGGGACCGGATTCTTAGGTTTTTACCTATTTTTTTCCTTACTTCCAAAACAAAAAGCGCTCATACACTTTTTCGAATCACGTCCATAGGGTCCACCCATATTAATTCTATGGCACCTAAAAATACCTAAATCGGGTATAAAAACCTAAATATACCTAAACGTGATATAGGGCCTAAAACCTAAAATATATAATTTAGGGTACTTTTTTCTTTTTTTCTTTGTCAGTTGAGAAATCGACATTTTGCGGAGAGAGAATAATTTTTGTCGGGTTGAAATTAATACCACCAGCGTTTCTTTCAACCCATTGTCGTCCAGGATGGACAGTATCAAGAGAGGAATTGTAAGAGTACCGGCGTATTCCTTTTAAAATATTCGTGCGAACAACCATTGTTGCCGTGTCTGAACAAGGATATAGACTTCTGTGTTTTAAAGCGCTTGTTTGCATTTAATACTGCCCTGTTATTCATACTGAGTGGTCCACTGTGAGTTTTAAGAAGACGTGTTAATTATGCCGAAACAAATGAAATCGATTTATTACGGCAGTGGATTGGCGACGACCTGAATTTCACGACAGATGGCAAAGTAATATTTGACAAGCCTGCCAGAAATACGTAAGTATTAATTACCTTTCTAAAAAAGTTTTCGTCCCTAGTTGATCTGTTGTGCGGTTAGCATGCGTAACAACCGAAGAAATGAAAATAATCAATTTCACATTATCCACATCAACCATAAAGTATTTTACTCACTAAATTAGAAGCATCGGATTCGAATCCTGCGAAGGGTAGTGTCTACATAGATACAGCAGCCTATTAACTACGAGATAACAGGAAGAACTTCACAGTTGAGAATCTTGAAAGATATACTGTAACCAGGAAATGTGAGGCAATCTTATTTTCACTCCTTCTTTTGATTGTTTATGCTTTCTTTCCTCAATTGTATAATATTGTCCTAAAGCAAGTTAACACAAATTTAAGTCAATTTTGTTAAGTTAAACTTTACAAGTAGGCTATTATGTATTGAATCCTATGTAGCACATTCAAATTCATTAAACCAATTATTCTACCCGAAAACTACATTTTGGACAAAAAACCTAAAAAAAACTATTTCACCTAATGGAAAACCTAAAACAGTGTTTTTAAAAACCTAAGAATCCGGTCCCTACTAATAAGTAACCAATATAAGCATAACTCACCCCTTGGCTGATCATACAATACCCATGAATACGTCTCATAAACGTTGTGAGGTAGCAGTATGTTCCAAACATGCTTACTAGAAGTAAATTACCTGGGAAGTATCTTGCTGGAAATTTTCTTCTTCGTTTCCAGGACAAATGCATTGCAATTTCCAATACGTCTAGCTCCAGATTTATTGTTACTAACAATTTCGTGATAAAAATCACCATCATCCTCATGTACTCTTTTCATCGGTTCCTGGTCATTTAAGGAATAACCAAAGTGTTGAGGGTAATTTTCTAATCTATTTGTCCTAGAAAGTTTAAATTATGTATACTTAAAATGTAAATCTAAATTAAAATTTAAAATTTCATATTATTATCTCAATACCTTTTAATATTTGCTTTTTGAGGAATTAAGTAATATAATTTAATTTAAGATGACAGAAACTGGTCTCAGCGATGTCAGCCTATCACGTTTCGCTGTCTTGGTGTACGTAGACTAAGTCGATATTTCCTGATTATGGTAAGAAAGTCTATGTATATTTTTTGTTTCAGGATTTTACAAATGCAATCAGATAAAAAATACGTACTTCCAATCTTCATGACCAGTATAATTTCATGCACTCATATAATTTTAATTTCATATTCACATTCACCATCACATACAGCGCATTTGCTATCTCTACAGGAAAAAAGCTGGTTTGTGGTTAAATGTTTTAGGATCTCCGAACATTGAAACCTTATTAGACAGCAACTCATTCAAGATATCAGTTAAATTATAGCACGGGTGCTCATAAGTTTTTCTGTCGATCTACGTCAGATTTCTATGGTCATCATGCCCTGAGCTGTTGTAAGAACAAGGACATATTTTCACTTCATGCCGAAATAAATGACTTTCTTCGGAGAGCGTTAACATACACGTTTATTCAAAATTAAAGAGCAGATTTCTCAATTTTATTTCTCGCGAACCACACAAGATAGAAACACAACGCCAACACCACTGAACTCGGAACGTTTCAAAGTTTTCAATAGACGGTATTGAAGTTCCATGGGTCGCCGCAGGGGTGCTGGACGCAGCTATGCCGGAAAATGGCGCCGACACAACAGGAACGAGCGTTTTGTGCCCTGCAATTTGCGAAATGTGAGTCCATTGTGCAGGTGCAATGTGCATTCCGCCGTCACTTCCGAAAGCAGCCACCACGTCATAAGCAAATTTATGAGTGGCACTGCAAAGTCGTAGAGGATGGGTCCATATGCACACGGCAACTAACGGGTAGTCCCCGCACATCGGCCGATCATGTGGAGCATATTTGAGCAACATTCGAACGAAGCCCTAGGAAGTCCACAACACATGCAAGCTATGAACTGGGCATTCCTCAACCGACGGTAAGACATGTTCATGTTCACCGTCTGCATCTGAAGCTGCAGTTATTGCAGGCATTGCACCGTGAATACTACAACAGAAGGTTCGACTTTTGCACTACATTGTTAGAGACCATGAAACAGGACGGTTTTCCTGATTGTCTGGTTTTTCGGATGAAGCAACGTTCCATCTTTCCGGAAAGGTGAATCTCCATAATGTGCGCATATGGGTCGCTGAAGTTCCTAGGGTCGCCGTTGAACATGAACGCGACTCGCCGGAGCTCAATGTCTTTTGTGACATTTCTGTCCGCAAAGTTTATGGACCATTCTTTTTCATCGAGCGCACAGTTACAGAACCGATTTACCTCGACATGCTCGAAAACTGGCTGCTTCCCCAAATGCATGATGATTCGCATGACTTCATCTTCATGCAAGACGGTGCCCCACCCATTTCCACACTGAGTTCCGACGGTACCTGAACAACACGCTTCCGGGACGCTGGATTGGCACATGTGGACAACAAGACCATGTTTTTCTTCCGTGGCCGCCTAGGTCATCGGACCTTACCCCCGTCATTTCTATCTGTGGGGGTACGTGAAAGACCGCGTGTTTGTCCCACCATTGCCTGCTTCTCTTCAGGAACTGCGACAGCGAATTGTTGAGGTGGTGAACTCCATATCGAGAGACCAGCTGATTCGTGTGTAGCAAGAATTGAGCTACCATTGTGACATTGGTCGTGCCACTCATGGTGCTCATATTGAATGCGCCAAACTTTGAAACATCCTGAGTCAAGTGGTGTTGGAATTGTGTTTCTATCTTGTGTGCTTCGCGAGAAATAAATTTGTGAAATCTGCTCTTTTACTTTTGAATAGCCGTTATATTTCCATTCTTGCGATCTTATAGACCATGGGCTACCAATAGCAAACCCTCCCCCCCCCCGTGGGATTTTCTGACACATATTTTTTTTGTTGGTATTGTCGTTTAGTTTAAGATTTTAGTTGTTTGCCCCTTATCAATTACAGCATATACCCGGAAAACCACGGAAATCCGGAGAAAATGAGTTTGTTTTAATTTTTTATTGTTCTTTGCCCCTAATATTCCCAGGGAATTTCTGACTCACACATTTTTGTTCGTATTGCCATCTAGTTTAAGGTTCCAGTTGTTTGCCTCTTACAAATTACAACATATCCCCGGAAAATCCGGAAAACCACGTATATACGGACAAAATGACTATGTTTTATTTTTTAAATCTTTGTTCTTTGCTCCTAATATTCAAAGGGAATTTCTGACTCATATGTTTTTTGTTGGCATTACCATCTAGATTAAGATTTCAGTTGTTTGCCCTTATCAATTACAGCATATCCCCGGAAAACTCCGAAAACCACGGAAATCCGGAAAATTGACTTCGTTTAAATTTTTTTTAAATCTTTGTTCTATGCTCCAGGTATTCAAAGGAAATTAGTGAATGATATGTCTTTGTGTTGGTATTGCAATCTAGATTAAGTAATTTTCTCCGGATTTCAGTGGTTTTCCGAGTTTTCTGGGGATATGCTGTAATTGATAATGGGCAAACAACTGAGACCTTAATCTAGATGGCAATACCAACAAAAAAACATATGAGTCAGAAATTCCCTTGGAATATTAGAAGCAAATACGAGTAACAAAGATTAAAAAATAAAACATTGTCATTTTCTCCGTATGTACGTAGTATTCCGGGTTTTCCGGGGATATGTTGTAATTGGTAAGAGGCAAACAACTGAAACCTTAAATTAGATGGCAATACCAACAAAAAATATGTGAGTCAAAAATCCCCTGGGCATATTAGAATCAAAGAACAAAGACAAATTAAAACAAAGTCATTTCTCCGGATTTCCGTTGTTTTCCGGGGATATGCTGTAATTGATAAGGGGCAAACATCTAAAAACTTAATCTAGATGGCAATACCAACAAAAAATATGTGATTCAGAAATTCCCTGGGCATATTAAAAGCAAAGAACAACGAAAAATTATAACAAACTAGTTTTCTCCGGATTTTCGTAGTTTTCCGGGGTTTCCGGGTAAATGCTGTAATTGATAAGAGGCAAACAACTAAAAACTGAAACTAGATGGCAATACCAATAAAAAATATGTGATTCAGAAATTCCCTGGGCATATTAGGAGCAAAGAACAAAGAAAAATTAAAACAAACTAGTTTTCTCCGGATTTCCGTAGTTTTCCGGGGTTTCCGGGTAAATGCTGTAGTTGATAAGGGGCAAACAACTAAAAATTGAAACTAGATGGCAATACCAATAAAAAAATATGTGAGTCGGAAAATCACAAGGGGGGTGGATGGGGGGTATACAGTAGCCCTCGCTCTATTACAGCTTAATCGCTATGATTGCAAGCGGACACATTGAATGTTTCTGGTCCCTTGATCCAAGGGGAGACCTTTACTGTGCGATGCTACTTGCGTAGATACCGTACTCTTGCAGCTTCATATTTACCACACACTTGCTCGTCAGCGAATATGCTGATTCCATCAAAACAAAATATGTAAAGATATTACGGATACTTCATTGTTGTTGTTTTTGCTGAGGAAACAATGGGTATTTGGAGAGGTCTTGTATTATTTATTGTTAAAAGGCTGGATTTGTCTACTGGAGGTCTTCGTTCAACTGAATACCTAAGACATCGGATAGCCATTCAACGAGGGAACATCATGGGAACCTTACCGGCAAATTTTCCCTTCATAATATTTATTACCTGTAATGTATTTTTGTGTGTTCTTATGAATATCTTTGTCTCAATAAGTATCTCAACTAATTTGAAATTACTTCCAAAACTGATATTCACACTAGAAACAGAACAATTTAATCAATGTTTTAGATACACGATTCAAAAAGTAAAAAATAAATAAAAACCTAGAAGAAACTGAGCATTGTGTTCGAAAATGAAATTTGATGTCAGATTTACAGCGTTTTTTGAGGTTTCCTGAATCAAGAACAGGTTTGTGTTTGTTTGTATGTGATTGCATGTGTTTGTATCTGTGAACAGCAAACGTCGAAAAGAAAAAACCGATAGGCCTACAAAAAAAAATACATTTGGGTTAGATATCGTATGGGGATATGGCACGAACATTGGCTAAGACTTTCTCTTACTTTTACTGCCACTTTGCTTCAAGAAAACTTCATTTCTCGCAATTCTCTCGAAATCAGTTCTAGACCTAAAACATTTATTTTAATAATTTTTTCGCCAAAATTATCTGAAAGCTACTTAAAAGCCTATCATCAATTGCACAAACTCACCTTTAAGATTTGCATTTCAAACAATACAAATTTGTATGAGGCTGAGACAAGTGAACATGTATTCCCTGCAATACGGCATCTTATTCTACGGTGCATTTCACTAAGAGTTGGCCAGTCGTACGGGTTTCTGCGTCGCGGCGGTCACAGCTCTAACTCCCAACCGTTCGTTTGATATACCTACGAAAGTAAAGCCGTTAACCGTGTAACGATTGAGGTTCTCACAATTATTGTTAAAATTACAATGAAATTAACCACGTACCTCATCACAAGGGATGTTGGAAATGTCTCACTCTTGCATCCACACAACACTGGCACCCTTTTAGGTAATTTTCTTTCACTCGCTTGAGTTCAGCTTCCGAGATAGAGCTATTTTATCTTGTAATTTTGTGTTTAAGTTCTTCTAACAGCATGTGACTAATATTTATGGGGGAACGTGAAATATAAAGTAAATATAAGAACTTAAAGACAACATCACAAGATAAATTAACTCTATCTCGGAAGCTGAACTTATGCGCATGAACAAAATTTACTAAAAAGGTGCCAGTGTTGTGTGGATGCAAGAGTAGGACATTTCCAACATCTCTTATGATGAGGTACGTAGTTATTTTCATTGTAATTTCAACTATAACTGTGAGAACCTGAATCATTACACCGTTAGCGTAGATATTTCACCCAATCGCTCGGGAGTTAGAGCTGTGACCGCCGCGAGGCAGAAACCCGCATGATTGGCCAACTCTTACGTGAAACACACTGTATATCAGAAGTAAAATGAGAAAGTAATATTTCAGGTTGAGAATGTTATGTGAGTGTAAGAGTAAGATTTTTTTGTGAATTTTACGATGCTCTGACCGAAGAAAAAAATGTATTTATGTATGAAGTACGCAAAGCAAGGCTTTAGCGGACGATTCTAACATTTCGGTCAAGACGTAGCCGAGTCTGAAATACAGGATGAGTCAGATAATTTCTTGCGTACGTTATACCTTGTACATATAATAGTTATCTAATTTTGAAGAGAATGAGCTTAGTTTTATCACTCATTTTCAATCATCTTGCCAAGGAAAACAAAGATTATAATGGTTTTCCACCAAACGGACTATTCTTGTATTCCCTTAAAACTCGAACAGCAGGGTATTGCAGTGAACGACTGAGCTGGCGAGGAAGCAAGAAACGTGTTTATGTTTTGTTTTCGTTTTTTTCGTCTGGTGAAAGAAAAGTGAGCCCTGAACTCGCTTAACTGCAACTCAGAAAACTATATAAAAAAGTCGCCAAATAACTAAGGTTTACAATATGTTTGTAAAATGCTGCATTGTGTTGCGAAAGGCATGAGTTTCTGTTTTGTCCGCTTGGTGGAAAATCGACTTTAGTCTAAGCTGCGGCATGGTGCGATCGAGTCCCCCTCCAATTGGGTTCAACGTGGAATAGGCCTACCATTGTTTTCAAATTATTTCTTGATTACAAAATGTCCGAATTACATGGTTTTGGTTCCTTCTTAATATTAATTTATACATATAAAAAAAACATATAAAAATAAACTTCAGTGGAAGACACTGTAGCCTGGAAACATCTAGATGCCTTAGTTAGAATTAGTTCAGGGAAGAGTTTATTAAAATTACGTTAGTGCAGGGGAGGACAGAAGGTTGCTCTGTGACATTAGTACAGCCGACTCCTGGTTCACGCGGAAATCTTTTGCGAGGAGTTTGTAAAATGTAGGCACTAATAAACAGGGGGAAGGGAGGGCATTAGTATCGTGGAAGGGGAGCGTTCTTGCTTGACGTCACACACAATGACTTGGCTTGCACTTCCTTCACAAACGTCTTCACTGAACGAAGTTATCTTCCACTGCTTGAGTGCCCTAGGGCTACTTTTCGGCGTTTTAACGTTTCGACAAGCAGCCGTTTTACAGAAAGTATAACGCTCTAGAAGAACTAGGTTAAAATGATAACTAAGCCTGTGTAATATCATACCCTGCTCGCTACTAAACATCCAGATTTAAGAAAACAGCTCGGCGCTTATGGAAGCAACGTAAACTGTAGCCTATTAGTTATAGAAAATGCCAGCCAATGATATAGCTCGTATATTTGAAACTGCAAAATCCTAAGCAGTAAAACAGTGTACTCTTCTATGATAGGCTACAGCCTATATGCCCTTCAGTTGTGCATGTGAATTAGCTAATCAATGTATTGTTGTTCCAGAATTTTTTCAATATCAAAAGCGAGTATACACAGACAAATTTATTATTCTAATAGCTACTATAAATACGGTTTTCCCACACCTTTAAATCAATGTTTCATCCATATCACAAGCAGTGCGGATATTAAGGGAACCATTATTTTTCCATAGTGGTGGGCACTCATAGAGTAAAAGCGCAGGAATCTATGCTTTTATCTTAACCTGGAATAACTCGTTATGTAGGAAATTATACACTTAAAGTCTTAATAATAATCCAGTTGTAACATTTATACCAGGAATATACACAGCTGAGGAGAAAAAGTGTACTAATAATCCTTGCATATGGCTGAATGTGTGCAACGCTTTACACAGCCTGGCCCCTTTGTATAAACTTGACGTAAATAATCAAGATGGCCGATATCCGTAACAGCCGGTCGTTTCGTAGATGTCTTAGATTGAATTTTGATGCTATGCATATTCTGAGCTGCTTTTGCGGAATTATAAACATTGTACCTTGTTTGCGGGACATATTTCCATACTTGTACCCATGATTACAGCTTTCTGAAAACAATAGGTTTGTTCGCAAAGCAGTCAGAAACCAGGAACAAATCGTTCGCGCATGCGCTCTATCTCCACACGCGTTCGCAAAGCGAGAATCCGTGATTCTGATTTCAATCTTCTGTTCGCAAAGCTCTCACGGACAGTTTCTGTACTATAAGAAAATTTTGCAGGCTCTACCATGAATTGTTATCAGAGTCATGCGCAGTAACCTATTTTCACGCGCCTGACTCCTCCCTCCAAATCCTTGCTCCAGATTTATAAGCATAGGCTACTTATATGTATGAATAATGGAAGATAATTAAAAGTTTCCCAAAATATAGTTTATATTGCCGATGTATATTGCATGTATAACATGTTAGAGGGAAATATATTTTTTATTTGCATATCATATCGATTAAACGCAGAAACTATCGATTCCAAATTCTTCTAACCGTTCGCAAAGTGCAAATCACGGGTAAGTTACAGACTGGACATGCGCAGTACAACCAATTCTCAAGCAGTCACGGATTTGCTTTGCGAACAAACCAAATATAATGAAATACTGAAACTAGAATTACTGTCGGCAGACGATCCATCGCTGTTTGCTCGTTGCTCCGACAGATGGCGTTCAGCAGTCCCTTCATAGCCAGGGGCTAGAGTCCGTCAGCTCTATCCTGTCACAAACATTTAAGAAAGAGATGAAAGTACTAACCATCTCTCTCGCACCAGTGCTGCCACAACGTTCTTCAAAACTTGTTTATGGTGTTCAAGGAAGGGAGCGGACACCAGGAATTTTTGCAACAGGGTGGGCGTACCGTTAACCTTGACGAGGATTTCGCATTGTGTTGCAGTAGGGGGTAGTTCTTGACTATCTCCATCTCTTTCATCTTGTTTGTGACAGGATAGAGCAGACGGACTCTAGTAACGTCACGACTAGAGTGACGTGTTTGATGACGTTGAACGCACAAACCCGGTGTAAACCTCGGCAGTTACACTGCGTTTATTGGTAATACGACTTATGTAGAACTTGTGAGGAGAACAACCAAACAACCGTTCAACGCAGATATAAGCAGCTTTTATTAGTAAGGCTGTTAGACTCTTTGGGGAAAAACTATACAGAATCATTTATCATTCCTTAGTGTCCGTGAGGCGAAAAGCTGTGTGTTTCGATGCTGTTAGTGCCACTTTTACATTGGACAGCCCTTCTGGTATGCAATATCATAGGAAGAGAATTACACATGCTACACACGGAATATTACAGTAGTTAGTGATAGGAGTTCTCGAATGAAAAATAGCAATTATTCGATTCTTGAAATTTCTCGAGATATAAAAAACCGAAAAAAAGTATTCATGCGAATACCCCGTTTACACTGAGCCAGCTAGGTTAGGATAGTGAGGAGGCGAGTATGTAAACACCTCCTGCTCCTGCCGCTTCTCTGTGCTCGATTCCAAGGCTTTTTTTTTTTGCTGCAGGAGTAAAAGAAAGGCAGAAAAGCGGCAAATAAATCCATTGGCCGAATGAAAACATTCAATTTTTAATGCTGCTTACAGTAAGCAACATAATGTCAACGTTCATTTCCTTCGATCCTGCCACATAAGTTTACTGGGCAGTAAAGAGGACATCGCGAGTAGCAATGGCAGTAACTAAATGTAAAAGAGACATAAGACAAACGTGTAGTGAGGACGAGTTATCGAGATATTACTCACGTCAGACTTCGGTTATCTTCGCTAATGCAGTATAAGTTTTGTAGGCAAAGAGGCATATATATATATATATATGAACACACAGCTGCATGCGCAATAGGCAGTGAGACAGCATTGTTTTCTTATATTTACTCTGTGAACGCTTGTACTATTATGAACTAATACAGATCTGACAGCGCTTCATGAAGTTAACTCTAATTATTGGTGTGTAGATCACAGTATGGGCGAGCCATGCCCATTGCGAAAACCAATAGCATCAGGTCCTGTAGCATGATTAAATTGCCAAGCTAAACATTCGAATGATGATTTTAATTTTAATCGAGTGACGAATCAATTTTTGGTAGCTCTCGGATACGGACTCCAGTCCTCACATTTCGCATCGCGAGTTCTCGGATCCTTGCATTCATCCAAGAACATTTTCAAATACGTTCGAATCTTTGTATTATTCGAGAAAAGTTTACCCGATTCTTAAAATCATTCGATTCTTCCCATCACCAATTACAGGGTTGGTCAAATGAATTACAGAATTTCATCAGAATTCCGATTTTATTTCAGAGCTGTACAGGTTTAAAGGCAGCTATTATTTTTCCATATCTTAGTTAAGACGAATCTTCACCTGGCCTAATTTTGGCGCGGAATGCGCGGAATGAAGACTTTTACAAAAAATATTATCTCTAAAATACGGATTGCTAGAAGTGAGAATTAACTTACTTCACTTTCAATTTATTATTTCAGAAATTCGTACATCACTTTTTGAAATGCATAACAACTCTCTGACCAAATAAATCAGAAGCAATACTCGTTGGTAATGTGATGTCCGATATGCGGAAGTTTGGATGTTTCGAACGCAGACCCAGAAGAAATCTCTCATTAGCTTCATTTAATGGTTTCCAGCCTATTTCCTTCAATTTGTCTGCAGGGGTGCGAACGAGGACATTTTCGATACAAGTGCGGATATCATGTAGTCCTACCAGGTGTACGTCAAGAACCTTAACGTTTACACATTGTGTGATAATAAAATTTGTCTTGCAAAAATTAAGAGGCATATATAATTTTAGATATTGAACTGTCTTCAAATTTTTGTATACCTTCGAAGATGGCTTTATGTCTCGATCAAATACTGAAGAAAGGCTTAGATATTCTAGATTGCTGCATGTCTCACCGATGCACTCTATGTCCAAAGTGTAAAGATGTCGTAATGCCAAAGATACAAGGTTTTTACCTAAGACAGGAAGAATCTTCTTGTATTCATCTGGTGTTTCATGCAAGATGTCCAAACTGAGAGAACGAAGATTCTTGAGTTGTGTTAAGCTCAACAGATCGAAATCATGCATTAAACACAAAGCAATTTCGGTTAGCATCGGTAACTTATTAACAAGTAGGCGTAAAGTGCCCTCCTCTTTCAGTGTTAATCCTAACGATCTTAGAGTTGATGTACACAACCGATCGCTTGTCTTATCGGTTGATATGCCTTCGATAAATTTAACACATTCTTCCTCCAGATGTTCTTCCGGAGTTCCTAACAGATGCAGTGTTTCTAGACGCTTACACTTAAGGATATGATGTATGCCTTCTTCAGACGTATGGATAAGCTTTAAATATTTCAGTTCTGGGCATGCTTCAACAACATTTCTTAAACCTTCACCAGCGATGGATGGTTCATTATATAACGTCAGCTCTTCCAGTTGTGACGGAAGAACAAGATTATCTTCATGCAAGTGGTATGCACAGTTTACGCTTAGATTCAGTGTCTTTAAGTTTGGTAATTTGTGACATTCCTTTAGAATCTGAGACCCAATGAAGAAAGCGTAATAAATTT
Organism: Ectobius pallidus; assembly: GCA_964059195.1. Classification (NCBI taxonomy): domain Eukaryota; kingdom Metazoa; phylum Arthropoda; class Insecta; order Blattodea; family Ectobiidae; genus Ectobius; species Ectobius pallidus. The sequence continues at coordinate 25,263,471 of CAXKWD010000012.1, read as the reverse complement.
GATCAAATCCAGAATCAAATGAGAACGTTGGGACTAGATTAATTTCGGTGATGCTTGGGTGCATCAAAGCTTCAGTTACTTGATTCAAAATGAGATGTTTTTTTTCGACGAAATTATCATCTTCCTCAAAGGAATCGTAGAAACCATTCCCGATTTCATCTAACTCGATGAGAAGGTGTCTCGTCAACTCATTTGAAACAGATGATGGAATTATCTTTGAGTGAAAAAATTGTTTCAAGTCTATACACTTTCTAGAAATTTCATTCACTACTTCTGACGGTGAACGACAAACCATCCCCAACTCCATACCTAGGGCCAGAACTTCTTCTATCGATGGCGATGGTAGAGAAACTAACTTTGTCAATCGCAGAGCTTCTTTCTCCATGTATTTTGTAAAAGAGGTAAATGCGAGCTCAATGAGGTCTTTTGGCTGATTATGGTCTGACATCTAGAGAGAAAACATGCAATTAAATCACAGTTTCTGTAGTTCAATAGTTACAATTACTTCCTGTACCATACATGTAAACATTATAGAATAGGTTTATGAGGATGCCCGCCATCTCAGAAGTATTTATCTGATTTTAACGAGCTAGGGAGAAATTTAATTTTCTAGATACAGTTTAGTGAAGTCCGAGGAAAACCTACTTCTACAGGGGGTCCCAATGAACTATAAACCAGTTGCGCGTTTTTTTTTTTTTTTTTTTTTTTTTTTTTTTTTTTTTTTTTTTTTTTTTTTTTTTTTTTTTGTTGTTCCACTGAGCGTTTGGATACGTGCTGCAATGTAGGTTACTGACGCTGAATTGCTCTGCTATGCAGCATTGCGTTCACCATGGTGTGGTATGGTTCTGTGTGAGTCAAGTACTGCAGTTGTTGGAAGGTATTTAGTATTGTGTCCTGTATTTAGTCACAATTATGGACCGTATATGTTTACTGTTGTGCAGCGTGTATTTATGTATGATTGGTAAGTCCTAACCTTTATGTCTGTCATAACTGAGAAAAAAATTTACAAGACAAACCCCCACACACCCTGGAAAATTTTAAACAAAATATCCGGCTGGAAATTGCCAGTAGGCTATTTCGCAACCTGAACTACGGAGACTGATGGATGGTTATTTAAGAGGTGGCAAAAATGTACGGACAACGACGGTGGCCAGTTTCAGCACCTCCCTTCATAACTTTGGTAAGTAAAGACTTTAAACAAACTTGAGTAAATTGTTGTATGGTTGCATCAGCGCTATTCTATGATAGCTGGAGACAGCTGCGCGCACCACCATCGCGAACCGGAAAAATTCCGCGCAGTTCGTTCAGAGTTCATTGGGTCTCGCTGTATAAAGAATAAGCGAGTTTGATTAAGGAAATACTAATTAAGTGAACCGGCCTGTGGACTGCTTTGCTCCTGCGAGAGATTCAGCGCCGTGGATTTTACTTTGGGAACTTGAAATCTGTTGTGCAGGCCAACACAATTATGTAGGCTGCGAGATCCGCATGCACCTCTTCTACCTTCCGATACTAGCCGGAACAAAATGAACTGTTCTAGTAGTTATATGTGGGCCAATTTAAAACAGTTAACAGCAATGATTCCAATCAAAAGGAGGCGTATATTAATTCATTCTCTAACATTATTAATTTATATGCCCAGATTTCACACTCGCCGGATAGATCACGAGTGTTAATACTCCACACGATCAAGGCAAGCTACGAGGATACCGGTTTATTTTAATCAACGTCACCACTACTCTATTAAGGCCGATAAGACGACTGTGCTTCGAACAAGACGTATCGTCGGAATCGCTAAACGGTATTAACTATTTGATTTGCATTTAAAAGGAGTTGGTATTTTCTTTGTGGATCACCGATCAGCTCCATTACGGTCGATACAGTCTGGGTCTGAGCACAGTCGTGGCCCGGTCGGTACAGTAATATATTTCCATGCACTGGAGAATGTACATTCCTTTCAATTTTTGTACTAAATTTTACAATACATTTTTATAAATTTCTACACGTAAATCTCTCTCAGTGATAATCTGTTAGAGAGAAAATGTGTTTTTAATTCTACATTAATTAGTTTCAAAATGGCTTTGTAAATAGAAAAAAAAGTATATAGAGCGCAAAGAAATATTCAGAATATATTTACACGTATATGCTTCGAACAAACTGAAGAAAAACTTCCTCCGCGGTTTCATCTGTTTATCTGCAGAATAATTAAAGCAGTTTATTATTAACACTGACACATATTTACACTAAATTGGATGAAATACATTATCTTATTTTTCATTATATTGTTTTCGTTAGACGTACTAAATTATGACGATTAAAATGAATCATAGATTCATGAACCATGAACACGCAAATCATTCGTACCTAACTAAAGTTAAATATCTGGTTCCTTGTTGCCCTTTCTGATTAGAATGCTACATCCGGGGAAAAAACATAAGATCCGAGCTTTCTGGAAAAAGAAAAGGAAAGAAAGAAGGTTACACGCATTTTTGGCCTTCATACATGTTCCCTCTTCCGTACACCTACGTTAGAAAAATTGTCATATTTAACCGTGCCGTATGTTTCGCTGGCATCGCACATTACGGAAAAAATATGTCTCTTGTTACAGAGAACGTTATAAACAAAATCAAAGCGCTTGATAATTTGGTGCCTTCTGTTGTAAAAAAATAATAAATCACGTTTTCCGCCAGTTTTTCACAATAACTAGCGAACGAATGCTAAAATTACAAATCCGGCTTCGAGGTGAATTCGGATCACCTTCTGTCCACCTATGTTAAACGTATCAGATCTCTGCGTAAGCATCACGAAAAATATGAACCAATACTTCCTCATATAGTATAGAAGAATATAATGCTTATTTGATGTTAAAAATAACGATATTAGCCTACTTACAATTTTTTGTGTGATGTTACTTACTGTTATAGTTCCACTCCCTGATATTATATGAAATTGTGACGGTAAAATCTGCTATAACTTGACGTCATCACATTGAAAATATGGCTGAGAGTTTTTATTTGTTGTGTGCTTGGAAACATGTTGCATTTGTTTTATAAAGACGGCATTGATTAACTTGCATCTTCGAAGTCTTTTCATATAATACTACTTTACATGTAATGTTGAATGAATAATCTATAAGTAGTTTTAAAAAATTAACGTCACTAATTTTCTTCTTGTTATTATTTATTTTTCACCGTGATAGGACCTATATTGATGGATGGATTAGCAGAGAGCTGCTCTAAATGTGAAAGTTTATCATCAAATGTATCCATATGGCCTATTAAATAACTTCGAGGCCTTGAGCGAGGTGGCCGAGATGGAAGCACTTGGACCCGAATTCGGGAGGTCCCAGGTGCAAATCTCGTGGTCGGCCACTTTGACTTGACTTTTTATGCTTTCCCCCAGTCGTAAAGGCAAATGCCGAATTGAATTTTGTTTATTTACCGTAACTCATCCTTGCTACTTCATCCTGTATATTTCTTAATATTAATATAAGATGAAATGTACAGACACCATAAACGCACAACAATAGAAAACAGCTTCAAATCAATAGTTGCTTACCCTACTGGTGTACACACAGACTATGAACTCCTGATGTGACCTCGATGTTCAAAAGAGTATAAAAAAGCTGCAAGAAATATTTGAAAACATTAATTTTTTCCATAACTGTCTTTCTTTACAGAACTTCATTATCAGCTACTTTTATGCTATGTATAGCCTACATGTTTGACTTGGACTTTCTTTAATCAAAATGTACAGTAAATTTTAAATTTTATCTGCTCTCTGAATAAAATTATGGCTTTTCAGCCAAAAGACTCACTATTGTCCACCGCTGTGGCGTAGGGGATGCGTTCGCTCCTCTCACGCAGTGGGCCCGCGTTCAAATCCTGGTCGGGACAAGTTACCTAGGTCGGGTTTTTTCCGGGGTTTTTCCTACCTTTCCTCACCTGTGAGACAAATGTCGGGTAACTTTAGGACCTTGTGGTCCCCGGATATCATCTACCGTCATTATCATCTTCATCCCATCCTCGCCTTGTTTGGGGTGAGTGTGTGTGAGAATGGTGGGTCTGGTCCTATGTGTTCGTGTTGTCTCGGAGGTGGCCCCGGCATTGGGCTGATCACTCGTCCGGGAGGCCCTCCACGTCCTTGTTTGGTCAAAAAAGTATGTATGTGATCCAAAGATAATCCCTTTCCCGACAGGTCGCGGCCCTGTAAGGCCCGGGCTTCTTGGGTTGCTTAATTAATGTCCCTAAAAGGGAGAGGTGAAACTAAGGTGAAGAGAGAGAGAGAGAGAGAGAGAGAGAGAGAGAGAGAGAGAGAGAGAGAGAGAGAGAGAGAGAGAGAGAGAGAGAATTTCGCTCGCCTAAGCTCAGCAGGATTAACAGAGGGACAAGATGGGTGTCACTGTTACTTAAGGTATGAGACTCTAATCATGGGTGAGTCAGATAAGTTTTGATGTTCTATTCATGTGTCCCATAATTATATACAAGTGGCCTTGTGCGCCAGCACCAAAAGTCTACACTCTACAATAATAAATCACACGATTGTACCTAGGTACTTATTATGAGAAGTGAGACGGTGAAAGCAGTAAAAGCAGGTAGAAAATGCGGATTGGTAAGTAATATAGGCTTACATACTTCAATATTCGTGATTGCAGGCTTACAAGAGGTTTGGTTAAATATTGTGACAAAGAACGACATACTTATATGGATTATTATCATCTAGCAATTTATTTATCCAATTTATCAAATCTAGCAATTTATATATCCAAGCATATGTGCATATGACCTCTTAATGTTTTCTTAATGGAGGATAGGACACATAAAGTATAGGAAATCTGAAAATTTGAAGAAGCATTTAACTTAGCCAATTCATCTGTTTGCGCATTTCCTACATTTCAAGCATGACATCAATTAACTTATTTACAAAAACTGTACGGTACTCATGTTATCACTAGCCTTCGAACTTTTAGGTCGCTAAAAATGCTGTTTCAGGTACCTAAAATAGGCTCTAAAAATTGTAAAATAGGTTCTAAAAATCGTAAAATAGTCTCTTATAAAATCGTTAAGTTGCCAATTTTCTGAACTATTTCAATTACAATGCAGAATATTATATTTATTGAAGTCACCATTAATCAATAATCCTGATAAAACACAGATATAGGCTACCATAACTTTCATATAGGGCCTACTATATAATTTTAGAATGCAATGTTCATGAATCAATGGACATGTAACCAACATTGATCAATTCCTTACAATTCTTGTCCGTAATTGGGTTCACAATAAACAACTAGTACTTTCTCTAGATTTTCTAGTGCAAAACAATGTCACCTATCGCTCAATACTTACTTATAGACTGAAAATGAACGCTCCACATCTACAGAAATAACAGGAGCGTATTTCAATTTTGGCACTTAGTTGATTGGAATATCTCACTAAATGTCCGTTGTCATCTTTGCTAGAATGTCTGAAGCAGCACAAAGGCTTTTAGCCCTTTATTTCTCAGCAGAATTTATCCAGTTTATCCCTTACTATATCCCCTATAGGACTAGGAACTGTTTCAATCTTTTTAATCATATCATTGAATACGTCCATCTGCTCATACAATGCTTTCCCGGCAGCTTCCAGTGATGCAATGACATGCACAAGAAATGTATTATGTGACGTAATAAGTACAAGGTCCCTCTGAATTCTAACTAACTTCATAACCTGTACTCGTCACTGGATATAGTAAGGGTAATTAAATCCCGGAGGATTAAATGGACTGGACATGTTGAGCCCATGGGGGAGGAAAGACGCGTGTAAAAAATATTGACTGGGAGACCCGAAGGGAAGAGACCACTTGCAAGACCTAGACGTAGGTGGGAGTACAATACAGCAATACAATACTTTGTTACATCAGTTTAACTGATTTTATTGTATGTTAATATTTTATTTCACTTTTAGTTATTTCAAATTGTCTTCTTAATCCATCGGTAAGCTGTATCTGTATCTGTATGACAATCTTAAAATAGGACAGCTATCCAAATTTGGATTATCCCCACTATGCTAAAAAATAATTTTTGAATGATTTATTATTTTGAAGAGCCATAGACATTTAATTATTAAGATAGGCAATCACAGCAACACATTTGAATATTTCCGATGTGGACCTAGACTGAAATATACAAACAACGTGCCTGGATTTCTTTCTGTACTGCACATATTAGTAGAAATGCATATGGCTATATAGTAGTATAAAATTTGTCTAAGTGCTAACTTCAGAGTAATTTGGAAAGAAGTAATCCACGTATTTATCCGGCTATAAAGGTTCTGTTTAATGGACTGAAATAAAAAGTCAAATTAGAAATGCTGAGTTTGTTTCCACTCTGTCACTCGGACAAAAGATGTCTGCTTGGCAAGCAGCTGATTAAATTCTTCCTGTCTCGCCAAATGCTCTGCTTCTTGGCAGGAACACTTCACCTCAACATACTGGCCAACTTGGAATAAAACAAGAAAGACAAACTAAAGTGATGGTACAAGAAATCACAGCCTTTGAAAACACTGCACTTAGCCTTGAAACAAAGCTGCTTGACACTTGTTCTCAAGAATCGCGTCATATAAACAGTTTATAAACTTTACCGTTCACACTAACATGGTAACTCGTTAAAATGCTCTTAGTTTATGGAAGTGTATATTTTAAAACTATTTCTGCTGCAGTATTAGTTTATGTAAGTATCAAAACTGTTAGACCTTTCTCTTTTTTTCTTTAAGTGATTTACATCCTCTTACATCCTCTTACAGACATCTAAAGCGTATAGATGTCGATCAATAAATTTCGGACACTCAAGAAACACAATGCAAGTAAGTTTTAATATTTTCTCGATTGATGAAAGGTGACCGCATTTAATAGCATGATCATGTAATTATTTGATAATCCTGCTCAACTAAAGAATAGATGTGCTACCTATCTACCCGTTCAATGGAAAAAGAATAACATATATAACCCACGAAACGAATGACGCTACGTGATGCTGCCTACAGAAAGTACAGATGCAACAAAACTGATGACAATATTCACAGTTACAAAAAAAATCTTAGAAACAGAATTATGCAAAAGATTAGGAATGCTAAACCCTAGCACGCTTTCAGTCCAGTCGGCCCTTTCATTTTCTTTGAAAAAACTTATAGAATGGGAATAGGAAACAAGACGACAAAAAGTGACATTATAAAAGTTTCTTTTGAACTCAAGAAGCATTCTACTTCACTGCCCCCATTACCTGACAATCAAACAAAACTGAATTCTATTAATTCTCGCTTAGCTACTTCCCGTACTACAAGGGAAATGTTTTTCTTTTCCAAAATTACTGCTTCTGAAGTACGACAGACTCTTAATAAACATTAGACCCACAGCTCAAGGCTGCGATAACTAGACTTCGGATTTTAGGTAAAAACCTACTTTAATCCTTAAGTGATATATGGACGATAACTTGTATATGCATGTTTCATAAGTGACTATGCCTAAAACTGATACTTTTATAAGACCTAACACAGCCAATCTTTTTACGTTAGAGTCTAATATTGCCTTTTTGCTTCTTTTCCCTCTAAAGTGCAAAATAAGTTATTTTTTGTTTTAAATTCTAGCATTTATTTTCAGTTCGTACTAAATCCTTTGCTCGGAATGTGCAGTATACGACACATTTGTGACGTGGTTAAATAGTTAATGTTTTATCCCTCTGTCACTCATATTACTTGCCTTGCTCACGGTGTGAATCGTGTTGCAGAGCAGATCAGGCTACAGTTTCCAAGGGTAAATAAATTGATTTCTACTGTAAAAAAGGTATTTGTGAAGGCACCAACAAGGGTTCAGGCTTTCCGAGAGAAATTACCGAACGTTGCCCTTCCACCAGAACTTGTACTTACTCGCTGGGGAACATGGTTGGAGGCTGCTGACTATTACAGAAATCACTTTAATGAAGTTAAAATCTACCAGATGATTCTGATAGCATTATCTCAGCAAAGGAACTCATGAAAGATTCTAGAATTCAGAGGGACCTAGTATTTATTAGGTCACATTATACTTTTCTTGTGCATGTCATTGCATCACTGGAAGCTGCCGGGAAAGCATTGTATGAGCAGATGGGCGTATTCAATGATATGATGAAAAAGATTGAAACAGTTCCCGGTCCTATAGGGGATATAGTAAGAGATAAACTGGAGAAATTCTGCTGAGAAATAATGGGCTAAAAAGCCTTTGTGCTGCTTCAGACATTCTAGCAAAGAAGACAACGGACATTCCGTGAGATATTCCAATCAACTAAGTGCCAAAATTGAAATATCCTTTTACTTCAGTAGATGTGGAGCGTTCATTTTCAGCCTATAAGTCAGTATTGAGCGATAGGTGACATTGTTTTGCACTAGAAAATCTAGAAAAGTACTAGTTGTTTATTGTGAACCCAATTACGGACAAGAATTGTAAGGAATTGATCAATGTTGTTTACATGTCCATTGATTCATGAACATTGCATTCTAAAATTATATAGTAGGCCCTATATGAAAGTTATGGTAGCCTATATATGTGTTTTATCACGATTATTGTTTAATGGTGACTTCTATAAATATAATATTCTGCATTGTAATTGAGATATTTCAGAAAATTGGCAACTTAACGATTTTATAAGAGACTATTTTACGATTTTTAGAACCTATTTTACAATTTTAGAGCCTATTTTAGGTACGTAAAACAGCATTTTTAGTGACCTAAAAGTTCGAATCTAGTGATAACATGAGTACCGTACAGTTTTTGTAAATAAGTTAATTGATGTCATGCTTGAAATGTAGGAAATGAGAAAACAGATAAATTGGCTAAGTTAAATGCTTCTTCAAATTTTCAAATTTCCTATAGGCTAGTTTATGCCTCCTATCCTCCATTAAGAAAACATTAAGAGAACATATACACAGTGAATGGGATCGGAATTGGCAAGAAACCAATAACGGCAGCACAACGAAAGATTAGTTTTTCCCAAGAGCGCAAGATAGAATACCTTCTACACTTTTGATTCCAAACTATATTATGTCTCAATTCATAACAGGGAGTGGGAAATTGGGTGAATACTCTCATAGATTTAAAATTTCTACCTCTGCAAGTTGTGAATGTAAAAAGGATAGGCAGTCTGTTAGGCATCTCTTATTTCATTGTCCATTATTTTCGCACGAACGTTATCAGTTAATATTATATTTAAATTCTTAGGCCTACGTTGACTTTAGTACACCGATCTAACATTTTTTCTTAAATAAGCAAAGTTATAAAGATTTTTCAAGTTTCATGAATAGTGTATTTTCATTGTAATATTCATATGTAGTGTATTTTACATTCTGTATATATGTTTAATACATAACCCTAATATGACAGCTGGTAAAATAGGGTTCTGTACTTTTGAAAATTCAATAATAATAATATACAGCATTGGTTCTGCAATATTGTGTGTGTCCAGAATGTATACCGGAAAGTCTTCCCGGAAGCTAATGGGATTTCTTCATTGACACTTTTAAATATATTTTCTCTCCATTCAGTAAATGAATGATTTTTCAAATCGATCGAGGAAGCAGACTTGTAAATATATATCTGAGATTTTGTATGAGTTGACAGTATATAGGTGTTCAATTTTCTAATTTTCCTATTGGCCCCCAACCCGTTCTAGCAGTTTTCTTCCCAATCCAGCTTACTTCTCCCAGAAGATGGCAGCGGAGATAGCTGCCGAGAGCTTGGAACCAAACCTTCAACTCACCCGGTTGGAAGTCCGAGAAACAATAATACATTCTCAACACCGGGAAAGCCTGAAATCACACAATGGTAAATTTCTCTTCCACTCACTCTCCCTCTCACCGCTGCTGGATGGCTTCCTAGTTGGACCGCTCTCTATTGGTTCAATTCCCTGCATTACTTTTTTTAATTGTTAAGTTTAAATAATCTTCCTACTTTTGTATTTTAGTAATTTAAATGAGAATTACTTAATTTAACAGGCCTATTAGTCCATTATTGTTTCAATTGATCACAACATAAAATTAAATTGTAGTGAAAATATTAAATAAATGGATGAGTAATTCTATTAACCAATAGCTAAACATTTCGAACATCTAATTTCATATAAATAATAAAACAGCAGAGACTCAAACCTCTGAGGTTTAGTTCAGTAAGAAGCCGAGAGAACATACAACTCGTGATCAGATGCATATGGTATGGTATGGTTCAGGGGCTGAGCCCTGACGGGCTCGCGCAAGTAGGCCACATAGGCGGGCCCTTTTTGCACCCCCTAGGAGACGGAATGATGTGCATGCTCTAAGGCCCCCCTGTCAACAGACTCCACCACCAGCCCCCACGGAGCTCCCCTACATCCAACAAGAACCAGGTACCACTCCACGTGCACCGTACCCAGGGTCCCTCCTACAAGAGCCCCATAGGCGCGGCACACCCTGACGTGCGCCACTAACCCAGGGTCCCTCTGAGACCCCCAAACACCAGCAACACCACCAGCAACACCACCAGCAACTCTTGATCACCAGTAACGGGGCAGGACGGGGGTGGCCCGCAGCAGAGTCTGCAGCAGGAGCTGGCCCGAAAACCAGTAAAGGGGAACGGGATGATAATGAGGGGGAAAGGAAGTTGAAGTGGAGAGTGTTGGTGGAATGAATGAAGGGGAAACGGGAGGATCCCCGAGAAAAAATTCCATGGGTCACGGCTTTGTCCACCACAAATGACACGCCCGCCGGCCGATCAGATGCACATAGTCATTTCATCTAATGCAAATCCATGCATAAATGCCGCTGCACCTGTACCTCAGGCTTTTAGCACAGACCATGCGCATTCACTTATTATTGAAATAACCTGCCTGCTCAGTCGTTTGTTCACTAACTGTACAGCCCTTCCAATAGCTAGAACCTGTATACATTTCCTCTGGCAGCTTGTTACAGACAAGTAATAAATCAGGTGCGCATTATTTTAAGTCGCGGTACTTATTCTCGCTCCGGAATTTTTTTCCTTCTAGTAGACAAAGAAAACAATAGATTATTTATTTATTTATTGAATATACAGTTTTATGAACCCTATTTTACCCGAAGGTACATTAGGGTTATGGTTTTAACAAATTTAATTTATAACTTACATATTTATCTTTCTCTATTTGGCTATGATATATCAATCCGTTCTTTAACTAGCAGTGCTGAGCATTAGGCCTACACCCAATCATCCTGGTAACTTTAAACTATAATCGATTATGTACAGGGTGGTCCATATGTCTTGTTACCCCCATACTTTTACATATCTTTATAAGAATAAAATATAATATATGTTATATAATATAGTATAAGGCAGTATGGATTCAACGTCAACCAGGATGGTCCATATTTACGCATCCAGAAGGTGACCACCAACAACCGTCAACGAGCTCAATGATGATGACATTCAGCATGCGCAAGATTGTTGGAGGTACAGTATTTCCGACACTCCAGCAGCGGGCTGACCTTTTCTGTGTTTATGTGTGGTCCATTATTACGAAGAGCTGGAACATAACCCCCCACATGTGATGATCTGGGTTGCTATGTCCGCTAAATACTTGATAGGTCCCTATTTCTTTGATGACGAGTCAATCAAAACTCCTACCTCGCCATGTTACAGACATTCTTTGTTCCAGAGCTCCAAAGAATGAATCTCCTGGAACGTTCCTGGTTCCAACAGGATGCAGCACCGCCCCACTATGCCATCACTGTCAGGGAATATTTAAATGAAGTCTTTCCCAATAAGTGGATAGGACGCAGATCGGTACATCTTCTGGCGCCTCTGGATTGGCCTCCCAGAAGCCCTGATCTCTCGTCTTGTGACAATGCCCTCTGGGGCATTATTAAGGAGAAGGTATCACTACGAGAATATCAAACAACAGAACAATTCAAGGACGCTATTAGGACTGCCTTTGATACAACAATCAACAGAAATGTGCTTCGTAAAATATCACACAGGTCATGGCGACGCATCATTTTGTACCACGAAAATAATGGTGGTCACCTTCTGGATGCGTAAATATGGACCATTCTGGTTGCCGTTGAATCCATACTACCTTTTACTATATTATATAATATATATTATATTGTATTCTTATAAAGTTATGTAAAATTATGGGGGGTAACAAGACATATGGACCACCCTGTACATAAGAAATAAAATAATAAAATTGTTCTGAACAGCATTTTCTTAGGAATATATGAAATAATGGTTTAGCGTAAATAAGTTTACAATAATCTAGATGTCTTATTAAAACGTGTCTTTCTCTTTCAAACACTGGACAATTAAATAAAAGATGTTCGACAGTTTGTTGTTCGCCACATATACACAGGTATCCATTTTCTCTTATCACTTTGAATCTTTCGAATTAGGAGCGAAAATTCCCATGTCCAGACAGGAATTGGGTAACTATAAAGTAGGATTTAACAACACTTCTAAGACGTACTTCAACCGTCGGAAAGAAAGTATTCCTAGTAACAATAGATATAAATTATATTAAAGGAAATATTTCTTATATAAAAGTATTATTAATAAGTTCACATCGATTAGGAATTTATAAGTTCCTTTGCCACTGAGTCGTGAAGCAGACGTTATTATTTATCGCGAGCAAATCTGGCGGTACATAAATTGAGAACAACGGCTTCCCTCCCACACTCCATACTTCCTTTTGTTGTGAGGAGAAATTTACTTCAAACAGAGGATAAAACCAAGGAAATTGCTCGAGAAAGAAATCTGGCCGCCTTCCAAGTGTACTATACATAGAATTGTTACAAGTGCTTGGCTTCCCTCTTAAAGTTCAGTTCGAAACATTGTCTCTGGGGTTATGTAACAGAACCCATATAATTTCCTTTCACTGTGAACTTTCTTTTATTTCATTCTCTCACTTATGAAGTAACTTCAAAACATAGCCTAGTTCATTTTTATATGCGTGTTCTTAATAAATTTGTATTATGTATGAAACCATATATCCAATTCCTTTCAGCAACTTCCAACTCCAATTTTGACGTTTTAGTTTTATGGGTAAATACAAACGATCCTGAATAGGACAATCAACATGAGTCAAGAAATAATATAAAGTGAACAGATGTCAACAGTCAATTTATTTCTGTGAAGAACCTGCAAAGGAAAATTGTTTTGTATATCTCAACATGAGCATAAAAAAATCAACATCATACATAACATTAAAGGTAGCTTTTTTAATGATCGATATGTCCTAGAAATTAATGTGAACTATTAATTTTATGAGAATGTTATAGGAGAAAAATTCCTCCGACACTGGGAATAGAACCCAGGACCTTTGGCTATTCGCGCCAATGCTCCACCAACTGAGCCAAGCCGAAGTTCAATTCACAGCGCCGGATGGAACCTCTCTCCTGTGAATTGAACTCCGGCTTGGCTCAGTTGGTGGAGCATTGGCGCGAATAGCCAAAGGTCCTGGGTTCAAGTCCCAGTGTCGGAGGAATTTTTCTCCTATAACATTATCATGTAATGTCCAACAGAGACAGTAATCTGTGGTTCATGAAAGTTTATATATCTATCTTGAATGTCAACTGTACAATAACAGTGGGAGCCCGGTCACAAAAATCACTAATTAGTGTGCCTCACAGTACTGCATATGACATAACTTGTCTGTCTGTGAGGTAGACCATTAGGGCAATCAGTCATAGGAGAGAGATTCCATCCGGCGCTGTGAATTGAACTCCGGCTTGGCTCAGTTGGTGGAGCATTGGCGCGAATAGCCAAAGGTCCTGGGTTCAAGTCCCAGTGTCGGAGGAATTTTTCTCCTATAACATTCTCATGTAATGTCCAACAGAGACAGTAATCTGTGGTTCATGAAAGCTTATATATCTATTATTAATTTTATGGTTCTATGATCATATCTTTTATATCAGGAGCAGAGAATGTTAGATGATGGATTTTACAGGTAATAACTTAGGCCCTAATATGCTGCACACACCGCTGGCAGCAGTAGGCCTATTCTAATAGACCTGGCATTATTTCTGTAGCTTAAAGTCGTATTCATTTGCTAAGGTGTTTAACCTTGAACAGGCAAGTCTATATCGGGATCATGAATGATCGTTTGGTAGACTCGGTTTCCAACCGTCAAACTTGCGTTTACTTCGGAAAATACTGTTATAGAATTGCATTAGTTTACAACAAATGCTTTAATTTTAGATTCATTTTTCACCCTTCCATTTACATTATGCTTGTATAATATCTGGTATTATTATTATTATTATTATTATTATTATTGATCTCCGTTTTATTTGACCCTATTTTGTCACTGGCATGTTAGGGTTCTAGTTCTACAACACGTTTTATTTCACATATAAATGTATATGCTTGCAATGCCTACATAAATGTATTGATTGCAATGCAAGTGATTACAACTTAAAACCACCCGGATGGATGCACTAATTATAAATAATTACTATTGCCAACATCGGAACAATAATTACAGATATTTACAGATTACTGATACCTATCTGGATACACTAATTACAAATTACAAATACAGTTCCTGTTATCTTCATAGGTACAATAGTTACAATTAACTACTATACCTGAGATGAGCTAAGAAGGAAACCTGAAGTAAACAAAAACCAGTATATCTGTCTCACTCTTAAGTCGTACGAGTAATGTGCTAGAGTGAGACAGATGTACTGGTTTTTGTTTATTTCAGGTTTCCTACTTAGAACGGCCAGACTCTAGTTACTAATCCCCTTGTGAATACAGTCAAATTACAATTAATTATGTTTGGTAGGAAATGTTAAAAAAAAATGTTCCTCGAGGGTAATTCTAGACAGTGAATGCCGACAACTTTTCTTGTAATTCAGCCGAAAAGTCCTTGAAAAATGTAGTGTTTTCTTGTTATGACGTCACATCTCTTTTTGTGGATTCTGTCATTAATAAAATGACATTTAAAATGAGATACACGCATGTTTAGCCAACAAATTTCACAATTATATTTCCATAAATATCCCTATAGTATAAAGCCACACGGCTGACTGACTGTCTCACTCATTCACTGACATTAATGTTTGCTCACTTCCAGATGAGCTAGAAACTTTAAATTTTGTACACATATAGCTTTTAGGCTGTAAACCACAGGAAAATTCCAAAAACGTTTCCCGAGAACCCTCGCGGGGGTTTGGGGGCTGAGCCCCAATGAGCGAAGTGAGTTAATATATTAAATTCAACTATATATTATAAAAGTGTACAATGTGCGTGCCGCTAAAACTCAGCAACGAGTCCCGGTACGATCAAGGTAGTTTTATGGTGTGGTAGCCCTCTATCCCCCATCCATGAAGAAGGTTCCCGTTTTCACCTGAAGGGCGTGCTTTTTAAGATATAAGGGTTGGAAGTTTCGCCCTCTAGAAATTTCTAGAACAGTCCAGAACCATTCGAGAGTATTCGAGAGCATTCCACAACATTCCAGAACATTCCGGATTGGTAGGGGTATATAAAATAATGTATATACATTGTATATAATTATTATAACAATTAATAATAAGCAAAATGGCGAAAACAAAAAGAACAGCGAAAAGACGAAGCAGTCGAAGAGCGCGAAGCACGTTTACGTTCCCATCGAACAAGAATGAGCATCGTGAGAAGCAGAGAAACCGAAGAACAATGAAATATACATACATTGGTAGGGGTATATAAAACACTCTCAAATGTTGTGGAATGTTGTGAATGTTCTGGAACATTGTGGACCATACACACAGTATTTATCCCCAGAATACAACTGATCTCTACTGAACCGCCATTCCAATCAAATTAGCCTATAGTTTTACAATTAACAAAGCGCAAGGACAAACTTTAAAACATTGCGGCATCAACCTCAAAGACTCCTGCTTTTCTCACGGTCAACCATAGGTAGCTTGCTATCGAGTAGGAAATTCGAAAAATTTGTACATATATACCCCGGATAACAAAATGAAAAATGTTGTTTATAAGAAGGTATTATAAATAGTTAGAATATGTTTTCAATAAAAAAAAAAAGTACCTCTAATATTTTAAAGTTTATCCTTTTATTCCAACTACCACACAGTCTCATTTCAACTCCCAGAGCGAAGCCGGGTACCCCAGCTAGTACTCCATAAAATTTATATATCGCACAGAAGTAGAAACAAGGACAAATTTATCATGAGTATTGTTTAAACATGAACAAGAATTGAACGGCATTTTTTAAAGTGGTAGTAAAGTGTGCTTGTTAAGCTGTCAGTTCAATTGCAGTAGCCAGATTTTCTTGTGGTCTAGATACACGAAGTAGGAGTAAACGTTATCTCGTAAACCTTATTTCGTTATGCACTTAAATTCTGCTCTGTACTATAAACATAAATCAAGAGCATATCAGACTCAGCACAACCTAGTATAAATATACGGTAAAATAACAAGATGTGAGCTCGTTCTTGCCTTAAAGAAATCAAAGGTGGAAAATTCAATGTAAAATTAACTTTTTTAATGTTATTGAATACAATAACTACGCAGACTCTCGTCAAAGGATCTACAAACATTCATACCCTATTTCTCTTGGAAATACTCCTACATGGTATTTCCACAGCACGCCGATTTAATATAGAGAGATTAATACATTTTGAAAGAGATTTTTCAAAAATGTAAAATGTACATTTAAAATGTAATGGTAGAGAAGATGCATATGGATTTATTAATGCTAACGATTGCAAGACCTACCGTATTTTTCGGACTATAAGGCGCTCCGGACCATAAGTCGAACCTTGGTTTTAGGATGGAAAATTATTGTAATTCTAAACAAAATTTTTAAAAGGGAATAACACACTTCATTATATACACAAATCATGACATTCTGCAATGGATTTAATGCAAATTGCTTTCAGTGCTCAATGTCAGGCTGTTTATAGGCCATTGTCTTCACTTAGATACGACATGCCACACGAAGACAACTCCTTTTATATGAAAACCCCAACATTTCTTCACTTTCACCTTGTATAACTGACTTTTCCCGCTACACTTATTTTACCGATTGTGATAAGTGCATTGATGTACAGTCTGTGCCAAAATTTGCAAATAACTTATTCTTACAACACATTATTTATGATTATGGTATTACAGGCAATATTTACCGTAATTTTATTTTATTTTTACTTTACTTTAGACCATTAGACGCATCCAACTTTCAAGACTCTGTTTTCAAGGTAAAACGTGTGCCTTTATGATCCGAAAAATACGGTACATATGCTACCGAAATTGAAACGTGGTACTAAGCCTTTTTATAGTTCTTACAGTGTCCTGAACTTATGCTCCATTTTCATACTTATACTAGTGTAAGGTGTTGAAATTTCGCCGTAATTCTAAAAAAAATTGCGAATTTATTGGAAATCTTAGTTTAGTTTTACAAAACTAAGGCACATTGTCTGAGTTACAAAAGTGAAATTAGTTTGGCCTACATGAGACAACGTAATGTTTATGAAAAGGACATGATAAGTACAAAGTAATGGCACGCCGCGTCATTTCAAATGATTCATGAGCTTTATTTATGGTCACAGTCGCATGAAATCATTGTGGAATATTGTGAAAGACTGAATTCGGTCATCGCCATCAAGGGTGATTTACACGTTGCTGCTTCTGACGCTACTCGCTAGCTTCTTTTGACACTACTGTTTGTAACGCTTTCCTGGCAAAATTATCTGGTGTACTAATTCACTAGCTGATAATGGTTTGTACGGTATGGTAAAACGTAGGAAATTCCCAGTGTTTACTCAGTCTTAAGTGTCATGGCACCAAAGGAGGATGTACATCCAGTCACTTTTGTACTTTTTACACGAGCTCTTTAAGCCCAAATTCGCGGCTAACTAAACGTACCGCCATACAACGTGGAGGGACAGGGGTGTCGTGCACATTGGCACAGGTGTACATCGGCACAGTCGCATTTTCGTGCACATCGGCATAGTATTGTAATATTATCGTGCTCATCGCCACACAACCCGTTGGGGCTAGGGGTGGACATAGAGACTCAAACAAACAGCCTCTTTCACCCCGGCACCAAGGCAGCACCCCTTAGCTACCGCGGCTAAGGAAACCGGCCGTTGATATCGTAGATAGGTTAAGTCAGGTTAGGTTAGGTTAGGTTAGGTTAGATTAGATTATAAGTTAGGTTAATTCAAAGTCTCATTCAATCGCAGGCATATACTTTATGAATGATTTCTACCCAATACAATTATAATATTAATGTACACAGTATGTATCTACAATAATAAAAGGAAGTGTTTGTCTTTCTGTCTATCTAGCAGTTACTGTAAACTCCATTTCATTCAATACGATAATGTAATTCCAACTTTGTCTCTATGTCCTCCCCTACGAAGGGTGTGTGGCGATGAGCACGATGATATTGCAAGATAAAAATACTATGCCAATGGGCACGAAAATGCGACTGTGCCGATGTGCACACAACGGGGACAGGACCTACCATCCGACGATGCATCACCTATCTCTGTCTTTCGATTTCATTGGCAGTACTCAATAATAAAATCCTGTAGTAAAAAAGTTTACTCGAGCCACGAAAATAATGTGCACTAGAAAATTATCAGCTTTAAGATTTTATCTATGAAAAGTGAGAAAATTGATACGGTGCTTCTACAATTGAAAATGTGACAAGTTATTGGAATTTCATTTTTAAAATAGCATTTAAGATACGTTTTTATGATTTTTATACAAACATTTTGTTAAAAGTTTCCCAAAATTCCAGTTACTATGGAACCTTTCTTATTCGGAAGAGTTCCAATGCGATATCGTCAAGCATCTGCCTCATTTGACTGTCTCGCAGGGGGTTTGTTAGAATACTCCTTTAATTTAATATTCCAAATTATGGGATACACTTCCTGTGCTTCCGAATAAACCCATAAAGGTCTATCAAGTTTCAGCCGATTGACTTTCGGCGCCATTCCACTCGACAAAATTTCACAGGATGCCAAATCTCTCCTCACGAATGTGAATGATAATAGTTATTTCTTTCTTTATCTACAGTTGACAATTTGTATGACGTATGTGCAAAAGGAAAAACCTATTCGCCAGGCAACTAGCGGGAGCAGTGTTGAAGTTGGATAGGTTCAACTTTTCAGCTAGTGTCTATTAGTCGCCGCGAATTCAAAATTGGACGCTAAACCAGGGCCGGGACACACGGTACTGAAAGTGCGAAACGCTCTACCCCTACATTCGCATCCTTCTCTTTTCCTTTTTCCTGTCACACTATTAGTAACATAATCAACCAGTTTAATTGCCTGTGCCTGCTGTTGAATGAGAGTAGTGAGGTTCTAGAGGGAGGGTACTTCGCACTTCCAGTGCCTCGTGTGCCGTGCCAGCACTAAGCAGGCGTCTTTAGAATTTTTCACAGGCTATTTTGATAGCTAATAAAATATGTTAGTTTAAAGCAGCGTTTGTCAATCTTTTTGAACCCGAGGACCTCTAATATGTCTAAAAAATTTTACGGACCCCTAATTTTATATTCCATTTCTAAAAGTAGGCTATATGTAGGCCTATATTCTTAATATTCTGGGTATTAATTATAGGTTATTATAACGAAATAAATCTAAATACATTTTTTTAATTCGACAGAAACACAGTTATTGAATTGGAAGTACACTATTGGCAATAAAATTATATTTTGAACAGACTCCAACAATAAACCAATTGTTAAGAGAGCGCCTCTAACAACAAATTCCGACAAAGTCTTATTTTTCAGGGTTTTAAATGAAAGAGGGAACCATAGACGTCCGTGCATCAGGGGTTTCAAACTGTGGTCCTAACTGCAAAAGTAAGGAAACTTGCAATATGACCTGTATTTCCGAACATTTTAAAAACTTTGACATCTAGTGTACATTTTGTGTGACAAATTTTTACTTCTTTACTTTCCACTTGCTTTATGATATTTTTTAATTATGTCTGCACCATCTTCGCGGACCACCAGTAGTCCGCGGACCATAGGTTGAGAAACTCTGGTTTAAAGCATACAAAAGTAAAACCTTGTAAATCACCCATTTACTGCATTAATAGTAGCCATTCGGCTATTGAGTACGCCTGTAGCCTAGCCAGCGTTCGTTGTTTCCTAGCTGAAGAAGTTGCCGCATCATAAGGCGTAACAGACTTCATGAGTCATGAGAGAAACTCACCGGTTAGTTCAACGCTAGCTTTTGTGCATACGGTGCAACCGGTCCCAGGTTCAAATGCTGATTGAGACCTCCATATTTCATAGACCTCGTGGCGGAACTAGTGGTTCGAGGTTCATGGCTTATGGCTCATGGTTCTCAACGCTTCAAAAACACTCCTAGAATTCTGCCGAGGTAGCTAAGTAGTACAATCTTAGATAGAGCAACGGTGAAGAAGACTGCGAGTTCGAGTCTCACCTAGGGCATGGGTATTTTTTTATAATAAAAAATACATTTCGAACACTTCTGATAACTCGCCATTGAGTGGCTAAAATTATAAAAATATTTAAAGAAAAAGAATAAGTATTCATTTCTACTTTGACTTCTCTACCCTGAGAAATAAGGCCAATACATAAAAATGAATAAAAGTTGGAGTGATATATACATATTTCGTTGTATTAATATCTGCATATTACTACTTAGAAAACAAAGGCATTATAATTTTAATATCTCAGAAATACTCCAATATTACTACCTCTACTCACTCATTTACGTAAGCATAATAATTTTTGAATAAGCTAATATTCGTAACATTCTACGAAACTTTGATCCAAGCATTTACAATTTTCGTAATCCTTCAAAAATTTTAAACAGGAATATTTATTAAAAGATTACGATATATAAATGGGTTTTTATCGTTTGTCGCTTCGTTTAGAATCGGAACGTCATAAAGGGTGGTTCCTTCTTCCGTTTTAAACCATGGCACTAAGGACAATGTTCAATGTTCAGTCCTAATGAATGTACATAAAGCAAGTGCATGTAAGTGTGATAAAAGTGAACGATCAATTCAAAGCTAATATTGTTTAAGTGTAAATATATGTTGATTTATGCTGAGTATAATAAAATAGTAATAAAAATAAACAAAACATTTATAAAACCAAACAAATGGTACAAAATGCACAAAATTTCTCATGTTAATGTTTGTATTATTGAGGATTTTAGGTTGACGAAACTATTCAAAAATTAATACACAACCTCCGGAGTTCAATACATTTAGGGATCTTACCGAATTATTGATTAAATGTTCTCTTTATAGCCTAACACATATTAAGAGTAGGCTAAAATAATAATCGATCCGACTATTCGTTTAGTTTTCTAGGCCAAGGAAATAATTCGTAATACGACTTTAATTATTATAACAAAACAAGGGGGCCTCAACCGGTAAAACTGAAATCGATCAATAAATTAGATTTGTATGTCTTCTGTGCATGTGCGACCGAGAAATTGTGAAACAACATACTTTGGCGTGAACATTTCCAAAAATAAAGTCTTTGAAAGTACGGAACGGAGTATTACTAGAGAGGCAATGAGCTGTTTCAGACGTACAAACTGTATAGTCCTGAATGGCAAGTAACATATGCTTCAAAAGAGATTTTGGCGTAGTATTGTAGTACAATACCTATCTTATGTGTCTTTGTTTTTAAAAGTCTGTTAACAGAATGAAATAAATTTGGCCGACCATTGATAGTCATATTGTGTTTTTGGCAAGATGGTAATACGCGCCACAACCTGCTCCCCCTTCCATCGGCGCGGCCACTTTCCCCGCCTGGCCGCTACTCCTCACCCCTTCCCCGCCTGGCCGCTCCGCCGGCCGCTGCTCAACGCCGGTAATGCAGTTTAATATTAAGGATTTAAAAGAAAAATTCCCTTGCACCAGCACCAACATAATATTTCACTAATATAAAAAACGATTATAAAGAAACATAATATTTCACAATAAAAATTACCCTTGCCCCATATGTAATATTTCACCCCTGCTAGATGTCTACACTGTTTAAAGTTTCTTCCCACCTAAAACCCCTACTTTCCAGGTGGGTCCCGTTAGAGAGTTGGAATGGGACTCGGTTGTGGCGTATACTACCAGTTTCCCATGTTTTTAACATTGTCTTCGGTGACCAGAATAAATAAATAAATAAATAAATAGTAATAAATAAATTTATTGCTACAAATTACCCCAAAAGACAAAACAAAAAAGTCAAGGCTTTCGATATCATCTGCCCTTCAGGCATTCAACACCACCTATTCAAGCATTTGAATGATAAGCTTTAGTGGAAAATAAAGGAATTTACTTGTATTAACTTTCTATTCCACAATCTGGGTTATTTTTATTAATTTTAAAAATTCGACTGAATTCGTTTTCATCCAGAAACAATTAAGGAGATAGTCATTAAATTAGTTTTAGTAACATTAAGAGAGAGTAGGATAATAGATAATACTCCTTTGACTTTCTTAGGAATAATAGAGTGTAAGAAAAGGCCTAAGTCCTTAATTCTGCCACATTAAATAAAGATTTATTATTGTTACTGTTATTATTATTATTATTATTATTATTATTATTATTATGAGGAGTAATTCTAACCGCTTTGTTATCACATTTATACCCGAAATAGTATTTGTAGGCATCCTCCCACTATAATCCACTGAAAATCATAATCATCATTATTTTAAACAATTATAACATAATACTTAGGTACATATTATCATGGTTTCTTTGTGATATGTTTTGACTTAAAACAAAAAAATTATTTTTGTTTGGTTCAAAATTTATAACAAAATAGTGAGGCGTAACAAGCCAGTGGGGGCCTTTGATACCCTGATGCCAGGGAAGTTCTGGAAAGGAAGCCATGAGCTTCCCAACCAAAGGGGCGGCACAATAAGCCTTTCAGGCTGACGTGCAAAGAGGTCTTGTAAACTCTTTATAAGCCCCCGGTAATCAAATTAAATCAAATCAAATATAACAAAATAATTGAAATATTTGGTTGTGGGCCACAGAGACCACCCCCCCCCCCCCCCGCACGCGGAGAAGTATGAACAAAAATACCATATTGTTAAGAGTTAACTGCTTTCATTATTTTGCTATTGGCAGGCTGCCACAAGTAATGCAATGTTGCAAGTTGTGAAATTTATTTAAAAATTAGCATATATTATTATGTTACTTGAGCTTAAACATTATATTATTTTAGAAAAATATCAAAACTTTTCAAATATTCTGACGAGAAATTATCTGCAGACCAATAGATTATAAAACTCGTTGACGGAATTCTCAGAAATACGTTTGAAATATGGTAGAAAGAACACAATTGCTAAAGGCAGTTTACGCTATAACAGCGTATAGGTTGTAGGGTCCTAGTGTACACTATAACTTTAATAACGTTTTGAAATGAACTGTGTAAAATATTTTTCACGTGTTAAAATTTTTATTATTGAGGTTTTCATGTTGATGAAAGGAGCCAATATGTATAATTCAAAAATTAATTACAACCTAAGATTGTGCAACCTGAGTACATAATTGTTCCGGCTATTCAAGAGATTTACATTTCCTAGGTGACGAACATGAATCATAAAAGAGAGTGAAGATAAACTATGTCAATATTATATACGATTTACGCCCACTTTAATTTATTGTTGTTTAATGTGAGGATATTTATATGGAACTACGTGGTACAATATCTGAACGTTTCTTCATTTTTCTGTATTCGAGTTACCGCGCGTACAGGCACACAGACAAGACGGACAGATATTTTTCCAGTCCACCATATATTCTTAGAAAATACCATTCTCCCACTTAATAAAATCAGGTAAACTGATATAACAAAGTTCCAGATGGAGTTAATAGGCAATGTTTCAGAAACTATTGAGTTTTAAACCACGGTTTCTTGCGAAATTTTGATAAGCATACAGTAAATGAAGGAATAAGTGGGATAGCCAGAATATTAACAGAACGAAATTACAACAAATGTCTCACATCTTTGTGTGTGTGTGTGTGTGTGTGTGTGTGCGCGCGCGCGCGCCCACCCTTACCACCGGAGAGCCCAACAATGAAATTGAGTACCTCCTTTCAAACCAAATTTTGGTACCTATTTGTTTGACGTATGTACCTAGGGTTGCCCATTTTTCATCCTTATGGGGTATATGGTGTTTATGGCATGTTAGGGCTGTGTACTTGTTTTAGATTTAGTGGCGCAAGTTTAACTATCTCGCAGTAATGTCAGTTTTTTGTTTTCTTTGTGTGTTGATTGTTTTGATTGGAGATGTTTTCATATCTAAAGCAAGGCGTGATATAACAAATATTTATTACTACTAGAGTACCTATATTTAAATATTATCATAATATGTTTAGTAAGAAATTCGCCAGTAAATTAACTCTTAAGAGATCCCATCCAACGAAAGAAAGAGCTCAGTTCATATAAACAGGAAAACAGCGCTGAGTACAAAGTGATTTATTATAGAATGCCAAGAAGGAAGCCATGTGCATGGGCTTAGGCAATAATTTTTCAATTCTGTATTGTTACCTGCATTATTTGGTTCGTATATAGCAGGCCCGGGATGCACGGCACTGGAAGTGCGAAGTTACCCTCCCTCTCGTCCACACAACTCAACAGCAGAGCAGAGATATTAAACCGGTTGATTCTGGTACTAGTAGCATGGCAGGTAGAAATAAAAGGGAAGGGGGCGAATGTAGGCATTTCGCACTTCCAGTGCCGCACGTCTCAGCCCTGATGTAGAGAGCAACTGTTCGACTTTGTTGATGGCTTCCCAATCAAATGACACTCCTATTTAACAAGTGATATGGGCACGGGATTTTATAACATATATTCCCAAAGACTGGGAGCAAAGCATTCGCCATTCAATGTAGTTAAAGCGATTTCACATACATTCCGTCAGTGGATATCATTTTTGAAGGCCATCTTACTCTAATGCAAAGAGTATTTTAAAGTAGCATTCCAAATTTCTAGATTACGTATTTCACGCGAGAAATAGAAATGCTTTGCACATTTTGAAGAGGGTTTGCTGAGGAGAGTTTCAGCTGTACTATGATAACTTACGTAGTGCTTAAAAATGTTCATTATTTGATTCATAAAAAATATCATTTGTGGGCAATCAGAAATAGTATGGTTTATTCACTAGTGAGGGGTATAGGCACTCACTGGTGAGGGATATAGACATTCACTAGTGAGGAGTATAGGCATTCACTGGTGAGTGGTATAGGCATTCAGTGGTGATGGATATAGGCATTCACTGGTAAGGGATATAGGCATTCACTGGCGAGGGATATAGGCATTCACTGGTGAAAGATATAGGCATTCGGTAAGGGATATAGGCATTCACTGGTGAAAGATATAGGCTTAGGCTTAATTTTTTACTGGTGGCATTCGGTGGTGAGGGGTATAAGAATTCACTAGCGAAGTGTATAAGAATTCACTAGTGAGTGGTATAATAATTCACTAGTGAGTGGTATAATAATTCACTAGTGAGGGGTATAGGCATTCATTGGTGGGGAATATAGGCATTCACTGGTGAAAGATATAGGCATTCGCTGGTGAGGGGTATAGGCATTCAGTAGTGAGGGGTATAAGAATTCACTAGTGAAGTGTATAAGAATTCACTAGTGAATGGTATATGAATGCACTAGTGAGGGTATAGACATTCACTGGTGGGGAATATAGGCATTCACTGATGAGCGATATATACATTCACTGTGAATGATATAGGCACTCATTGGTGAGGGATATAGGCATTACTAGTGAGGGGTATAGGCATTCACTGGTTAGTGCTATAGGAATTCACTGGTAAGGTAAAAAGGCATTCACTGGTGAAGGATATAGGCATTCACTGGTGAAAGATATAGGCATTCACTGGTGAAAGATATAGGCATTCGCTGGTGAGAGGTATATGCAATCAGTAGTGAGGGGTATAAGAATTAACTAGTGAAGTGTATAAGAATTCACTAGTGAGCGGAATAAGAATGCACTAGTGAGGGGTATAGGCATTCACTGGTGGGGAATATAGGCATTCACTGATGAGGGATATAGGCATTCACTGGTGAGGGATATAGGCACTCACTGGTGAGGTATATAGGCATTCACTAGTGAGGGATGTACCTCTACCAACAAATTTAAAGATCAGTAGGAATAGCTTTAAAGTACAAAAATTCTTGAAATTTTGCACTTATAAAAGGTTTTATGTTAATTAGGCAAAAAAGGTTTATCATTATACATTTAGTAAGTGGATTATGGTAACCATGTGCACGAACTTATTTAATAAACAGGACATTTGTTTGAATGTACTATTTTCAATAGTTAGCCAATGGTCTGAGCCCTTTTTTTTTCACTGAATGAGTTTCCTTTCCTGCGTCAAGAACTAGTACTCGGGGAAAATTTGGTGAATTTCACTTAATGTTATAGTAAACGTTTTATATTG